>CM062262.1:23913721-24637054 GCA_031216405.1 Syzygium malaccense | reverse complement strand
TCATAGTACACTGCGGTAATTAACATCCATCGGCTCGCCTATTTTAATTTCTCATGCCTCTTACCGGTTATCCGGAGCGGATATTCGCTTGTTATTCATGTGTATATCCACAGTTCCATATACTCAGATGAATCAATGTCATTTTTACTATAGGAACTTGGAATTTATAACCATCTTCATGTGCAATAATCTCTCTCTCTCTCTCTCTCTCTCTCTAAACGATAGTTGATATCGATAGGCAAGGGATGTCCTGGTGGCACATGCAATGTACCTTCAAACGATAGTCAGTCTATGTTTGCAACCCTTTTAAAGCTAGTATATCGCGCGGTTAAATTTGGCGAGTCGAATATGCATGGAACATGGAGATAGCCTCACATAATCTCATTATCGTCGATAATCTTTATGTCCTGCCGGTTCTTCAGGGTACTCTGTACATCGAGCTCCAAACACTAGCTAGCACCATTCAAATTCGTGGCTCTTTCAATGGGGCTATTGGAATTTCATGTCTCGGGAGCGCGTCTTGGATGCATAAGGATCGCGAGTTCCATTTTGCTTAGGACGATCAATGTCTGTTGTCTGGAAATAGGAAATATATTGCAAAGCACTCGGAACATTGCGGCACATCTGAATGCCATCTGAATGTCTTCTCCAGAACCAAGAAAACTAAGCTCTCTTAAAGGCTCAAAGGCAATGCTTTGATGGGAAAGAGCACACGATGAGAGTCGAAGCTGGACGTCGGTGCTCGCATCATTCTGTCTTTCTATAGGACGAGCCTCTTGGGCTCCTTTGAACCATGAACTAAACTAGTCTCCTCGTGTTAGTACAGTCCCGCTTCAACAACAGAAACAGAGACATTACCAGCCAGAAAACATTTGAACAACTAGGATTTAGGTATAGCATGTGAGAGTAAACTAAATTCTACCGAATGGTTGACGATTCTAAAGACCAGCGTCTTTTGGCGGGGCCTCAATCAACTGCACAAAAATTGCTACTTTAAATTGATGAGTGCAGTCACAATGAGGTCCATCAAAAGGCAAACAAAAATTCTCACATGAACAAGAACTCGCACGAGCTGGGTATCTGTCTCCCATGCAACAAAAGGGGACCCCAGATTTTGAATCTCGGTTCACTTTTTAGTCCAAGTTCTTTTGCTTCTCGAACCACACAAAATCAAGCCAGGAAAAAGGGGCAAAGCAAAAGGGGCGGGAAATTGAAAGCAAAAGCAGTGGAGCTCAGATTGCTCCTTGCCTTTCCCTTTCTTTAACTGCATGTTTTCGGAGAAAGTTTCAGTCTCATTCTTTTATTCCAAAGGCGACGAATAGTGGGACTTGTCGAGACCTTCGACTCCTATACGGTTCAAAGTTGAATACAGATTCGTTGATTTTAAATTAGTAAAGACCAACATGATAGTTCGAGTTTTCTTGAGCAGAAACTATCATTGCGATAATAAGAAAACTGAGGTCTCGAGATTGATTCTCGTGCAGACCCATGCACAACTGGGGCTGACTTAACTTGCATAGTGAAACTGGGACTAGGGCATTCGGACTAGTGGCAGGAAGTCATGTGCGTGATTGCAACTGCAAGATTGGTCGTTCAAAAACCCATCGACCGCCACTATACGTGGCAGAGCCTAAAAAAGAACCGACAACCACAAGAAATGTGGTCAAATTGAGGATATTGCTATGTTTAGACAATAACTGCTTTAATCATACTGAGACATCAGAGAAAGATCGAGTACTTTCATCCTTTTTCACAGTTAGTCTTCTGCTCCAATTTCCTTAGGAACTTTTGTGGTCACCACCGCACCGTTCATCAAGCGAAAAGTTACGAGAATGAAGCCGCTTTAGCTGATTGGATTTGCTTTATCTAGGGAACACAGAGCCACTTGAAAAGATTAAAGAAAGAGCCAAATCCAACAGGGATATGTCAAAAGAACCACGACAAAAAGCTAGATGATGTCCAGTGCTATTCCTTACTCATTGAGATTATAACCCTTGTCCAGTGTTTTTCCGAATGCGTCCTCTCGCAAATTTATCATGGAGGCGAGCTGTAGGATGGACTCGGTCAATCAGGATACAAGAAAACTCGTAGACTTCTATGAGATTATAACTCTAGTCTTATTTGCCAACTCTACAAGACTAATGCTCGTTCCATGGTCCATACTTTCCCTGTTTTTCCCATGCCGAGTGAATTTCACTCAACTTTTAGGAACAAGCTAAACGAAGTCGGATTTCCTCAAAAAGTGATGTTGCAGGCTTCTTGCATGTTTTGCTTAGCTGGTACTATTGTATGCTAATGACTCGCCTTTTTAAATGGAGAAATACAAATTGCGGAAGAAAAATTCACATTCATGAATTGCACAAAAATCAATAACTCTGCAGATACAAATTCAAGCAGAACTACACGGCAAATCCTTTCATTGCAAAGCTATCCTACCACAAGAACATGTGCTGTTTCCCATTTACATATACTCAGCTCACAACTTCGGTCATAGCAGTGCATAGTAGAAAAATCACGACTTCCGATTCCGTCAGTCTTCGATAGAGCAAGACTCTCCCAAAAAATCGGACATGCAGTTTGATTTTCTGTCTCCTTTCAAGCTCCTGGTGGTTGTCTATATATCACTGCCCTCCTGGATGAACATGTGGAGTAGAGGAGATACACTTTATATGAGAGATACATAGTTCTAGCTAATCTTAAGATAGTTCAGAGGGTCCTCTTATTGAGCATTCAATCATTGGCTCACTCGAAGCCCGTCGGACATGTGCAGCTCAAAAGTCTTAAGTCCTTTATGAGTTAACGTGCCGAGCTCCACATTGTGTGCTCCCCCTATGTCTTTCGCATTTGTTACAGAAAGTCACACTCATTTTAGACCACGAAAAATTGTTGATGATAGGTGTCACAAGGACTAATTATCAACTCAATCGAGATTATCACTGTGTTTATTTATGTCCTTTGTGAAGAGGGTTGGAATTGATTCAGGTGTGGCATACAAATCAACAGACAAAAGTTGGGAGCTATCGACTATGTATATGCACACCCCCATTACTTTAATCAAGTGGTCCCTTTCTGTTCCCAATGGCCTTTATTTCTTTCGTTCCTCATCAAAATAAGAGAAAGATTCACATTCAAAGAAACTTTTCATAAAGGGAAAAACTGTCACCAGCTCCTATGCACCTGCATTCTTGAATTCAATAATTACCTCTTAAGCGGCGGTACAATATGCCAAAAAATTATTGCAGAATTCCGGCGTTTATTCTTTAAAGTTGTAATTCTTAGTCTCTGCAGATTTCAGTATAAAACCAGTATACAGACAGAGAAACTACTTGCAAACGTGAAAGAAGGTTCAGGCAACAACAGTAGTTGCTGTCACGCTACAAGTGATATCATCAACAACCTGACTTCATTAAACGTTACTCGCTACTTCGCCTTCATCGCAAGTGCACTTAATAAGTGATATCACAATTATACGTACCGGTTGTGGATGGGGTCAGGTCCGCTCGGGACTCTTCGCCTGATTACATAATTGAGATCTAAATCCCAGTAAGCCGCCTCTCTTTCCCTCGCGAGCGGCTGTGTCCGGCCAGAAACTTGGACGGAGGGCGGAACCGGGACCGTCACTTTCGCGCTCTTGGCCGCGAGGCTCGCGTGGATCCCGGAAAACAAGAACCAAATCAGACCCAGAAATGCAAGGGCTGTGAACAGAGCCCTCGAGGCCCTGATATTGTTATTCCTCATCATTTTCCTCATGATCTCACCACCTCTTTTCACTGACGGAGCGTGACCACCGATGACAAATCGATGAAAACATGCGACGCCAGAGAGATCGAGACTAGCATGTTGCTATATCAAGAAAGGGGGTGGGTGGGGGGGTGTGTGGTGTGATCTCAGACAAGAAGGAAGGAAGTTGGAAAAACAGAACAGAAGAATCCCGAGTGTCATGTAGTGACTTACTTGGCAGTAAGTACCTGTTGGACTCTATTTAAAGGTGGAACAGAAGTGAAACAGGCTTTCTTTCGCTCCTTGTGTTTTTTTTAATATACGGAGGAAAGGGAAAGTTAGTTAACCCTTTGTTGCCATTATATATCCAGGTGGGTCCAATTGGAGCCTTGCTCATTTTGTCTTGGCTAGTGCGTTGTTTTTTTCGAAATTAGAGAAGAAATTTGGAGATAATGGCAACGAAAGTGGGAAAGAGGTCATCTGAGTAAAAGCCAAGCAAGTTGGGACCTTGCTACCTCACATTTCGAATCTCTTGCATGTCCTAAATTTTGCAAACAAAGCATGGGGACCTTTGCAACAACATTGGATAGGGCAGTTCGGGTCACAGTTCCTCCCGAGAGATCTCCATCACTCGATCCCATTGAGCATAAAAAATTCCTGCACAATGGTGATTTTGAAGTACTAGAATCCGGTCCGAACTACTCTAAGATATCGATAGACGGGGGCCGCAAGTATGAGCCGATCTCGTCGTCTCATTTCGAGCAGCACTTTTCTCTCCTTCCGGCTGTGTTGCCGTAAAAGAAATTCAAGCTAGAATTATCTAATAATACTCGGAGATTTCGCACACGGGTAGCTTGAATTTGATTGAAAGAGGAGCTAAATCAAACAGTACTAGAGAAGTTTCAGAGAACCGCGAAAAACACGGATGAACCCTTCACACAGATATATCCCCTGTCCCAGTCAAATAAAATTGAGGATGCACGACGGAGACTGATGTCCTTGATCTGAAACCTGAATTACCTAGTCGTATAAAGAACTGCCAAGGATCATGAGTTGGAAAAGCCCATGATTTTTCCCGAATGTCTTTCGAAGAGATGATTAATCAGAAATGGAACGATACAATATCAGAATATGATTCCACAGGCCTTCCTCAAGATATAACAGTTTCGCGCTAAACCAATGGATTGTGCTTGATTCCATTCGTCTGCTCTTGTTATCAAGATGAAGATGCATCGGCTTCGCTTCCTATTGCAATTCATCTCAAGGAATGTGTTTGCATCCGATGGCTCGAAAGTCATGAAGACCAAAATCACGCCAACGCAGTAATATATATCGCATCTGACCAGATGATGGAATAATTACGCTCTCTCCGAGGGGATTCGATCGACGAATTCCATGAAAAGTTGGAATGGGAAGGAAAACGTGAATCTGGTGAGGAAGTAAAATGCAGAACCCGCATCTCTAAGGTCTATACAAATTGCCATCTTGCCGGCCCAAGAAATATGAACTATACAAATCGCAAATTCAGAGCCCTGAACCAAAGGGGTGAAAAGGAAAAGAACCTAAGAGAAGAAAGAGCAAAGTCAAAGGACATTTGAATCATGTCCTGGATGTTGATGAGCCTCCACATCTCCCGAATATGGTGGAGAGACCACATTTTTGCACTCCGGGCGCAGGCGGCAGCGAATCAGCAGCTCGTAAATCATTGTCCTTCGGATCCTTTCTTCCATCATTCAAAACCACCTCTTGGTCTAGCCCCGTGTTCTTGGCGGCATGCAGCGTGCCGGATTTCCGCTCCGGGAACTGGAGATCCTCCCATATGCGGCCCGAAGAGCCCTGCCTCCGGAAAGAGACCGACGATCTCTGCAACGTGGTCATGATCACGGACCAATCTGCCCGCACTCCCCTGTTGTATCTTCTCCGTTAACGGAGGCTGCCTCAAACAATACTCCAATACTTCCCCGTTACTCGAAGATCGTCGCGAACATTGCCGAAAGGTTTGACGTCTGCGTCGTGCGTGCTTCTTGATCCTTTATTTATGAGGTAATTAATCCTTGTAGAAAGTAACTTGTGGATAGCGAATCGGTTATGTTCGGATGATGTTCTCGGCTTCTATAATTAGGATGCAACAGAAACTCGCATCGCTTTTAACAAAGACACGAAAACTGAGAATCACAGGGTGGTTACAAGGTTCTTGACTAAACATAGGATGTGCCTAACGAGGAACACTAACGGTTAGCTCATGAAAACATGGTAAGTATGCACAACCATTGCTGAAGTCTCATGTGTTATGTAGGATTGAAGATACCATGATTCGAAAATACTTTTCGGTGTTATAGACGTGTTGACGGAAAATATTTTCCAGTTAATTTTCAGATTCAGCAAAACACCGGAAAAAGTTGCCATTTACATTTTCCAGATATATCACATTTTCGGCGAAACAAAATGGAGCCTAAAACCGCGAATTATTTTTCCCAAGCATGGATTCATATAATCTACAATATAGAACATCTGACGTACAAATTGTGGATAACGTGAAGCACCCTCCGCAGAAACCAAAACCTTCGTGGACACAGTTGAATAGAAATTCAGAGTCCATTCATAGTATATAACAACAATTGAAAAAGAGCAACTAAAAGGTCTACCTTTTGATAAATTTACAAGCTTACCATCCAATCAGATAAATTAACAATTGAATCTCACCGTATTAAATTATTGGGTGCGTTCCCATCACACAGGTCCAGAGCATCTTAAATGGTTGGATCTTCCGAACCCTGCGTGATTCACGTGTGTCGAGATAATTATATCGGGTGCGCCCAATAGCAGCCTCACCTAATGCCAGGACAGCCCTCGTGAAAGAACGACTCTGGAGCGATTTCAAATGATTTACAAAACATATTCCTTGATTTAGGCGATAAACTGAAAATAGTATAACCTCCATCGCATTTCACGCAATTGAGTGCCAGAATAAGTGCACCGCAGGCGATTTCGACTTATTCATGCAGTAATACTTTCTTAACATGAACCACTGTCATCTTATCTGGGCTTTTGAGAGAAACCCACAAGTACAATCCCGTCGGGTACGTAGACAGCAACAAAAAGTTTGAGAGTTAGATTTCTGCGACTATGGCGTCTCCGGGGAACACAGCTCCCGATGTTTATGTACATCAGATCGCGGCTATGACTCTTGACAGTGTAAAAGAAGAATGTCGAAGCTAAACACAGAAGCAACTCCTTACTCTACGACGAGCACGCCTTGCAGCTCTTCCTGCAGAATCCATAAGAATCCTCGGACCCAACCATGTAGAGAGGGTTCTTCTGGCACTCGCCGGCCCTGGCCCACCTAGGGCAGTTCTCATTGTCGTCCTTGCATTCTCCGCTAGCTGTGCTCCTCGTCGGCTTGTCGAATGACCTCACGTGGATCCACTTGGTTGCAGACCATTTCTCGCCTTCAATGACAGGGCAGCTCCCGTGCAAGCTGCTAGTGTCCGTGGTCGCGTTCAGATAAAGGCTGAAGAACAGCAAGGCATCGCCTTTCATGGGTTTCACTGGAAGGATGCGACATAGACCCAAAATCAAAACTTAGTTTCTAACAGAACAAGCATCAAACCACTTCAGCATTCTTTCATAAACAAGTTGAAGAATGTTTATTTAATCAACTACAAAATTTGACATTGACCCCGGATTAATAAGTTCATCATCACTAATGTGACTTGAGAGTTATCTCCATTCTCGAAAAGGTTCTACTGCTTCTTTAAGACTACATGAGCAGCAACAACTCAAGGATCTAGCGAGACAGTCTTACATTCTGTATGCAACTAAGCACAGTGAAGTATGATCAGAGCACGGGGTACCTCTTGCAAATATGAGCGCAGGGCCACTACAGTCTGATCCATAACGTTTTGTGGTCTGTTGGTCATTACTTAAGTTGAAAAGACATATAATCCCTTAAAATCACCGATGCATGTTACAATTTGAAATCAAGAGTTTAAATAAGAATGATCAGAAGATAAGTTCACCTAGAAATATAAGCTACAACTCATTCATACATTGAAGGGATTTAAAGTGACTACTTCTATCATATAACAAAATGCAGTTTGAAAAGCTAAAGAAACTGGCCCCAAAAAAACGAAAAATGAAAGGACAAAACCTTGCCCTGCAAAGCATCTATCTGAGGCATACTAGCTAATAAAAGTAGAAAGGGAAAACAAAAATGAAATGTTTGTGAAAACAATGCAGTACCTGAATAACCATTTTTAGCACAATCAGAAATGTCATCACTCTTTGGTTGAGACAACTTTCCCTGCAGTAAATAAATGAGACATAATCAATTATCGACATCGAGAGGAGCGCCTTGGGGGCCATAGTTACATATTTAAGAATCGCAGCATCATTCAGTTTCCTTACCTCTGCATGAGGGAAAACCGTTTCTCCTCCCCTCTCTACATTAGACAGATACATCAGCACAGTAGCCACCCGATGGCCACCTAACTCTTGATTAGCCTTGTCATGGAAATAATCATAATGAGGTTCATACTTTTGACCATGCTCATAGTGTAATATTTGAATCGACTCTCCATTTTCTGGTTCCAAAGCCAAATGAGAATTATAAAAAATCAAAATCAAGTCTCTCTAGGGGCGATAATCCAAAGAAGGACATCATTCCAAAAAAGAAGTGTTAGAGACTTACCCACAGGAAGGAAGGTCCAAGCAGCTATCCTAGCTTCAATATCAGCAACAACTTGATCCTTCAAAAGCAAAGAAGATCAAAGAAGATGACACCATATTAGTTCACCCCTCATTCTAAATAATTCAAGAAGCTCTTCCCAAATTATGTAGAAAAAAATTCAAACCAGCCAAAAGCTGGTGAAGTTCGACGAAGCAGAAGTTATTTAATTCAGTATTAATACTTCCCAATCAGAAGTATAACAAACTTCTGCCATAAAGAATCGATCCCGTCAATGTATTAGGCCATGGTGATCTCTTACTAGCTACAACTTCTCCTAGATGAAACAGGTCAAGACAGATTTCAAAAGTACCAATTTCATGACCACCACATCGGTGTAAACAACAATTGCTTAATTCATTTTGCTAATTCAGAAAGAGGATTAATCCACTCACCTGACCTTTCCCAAGAAACATTCCTGAGCTCGTCCGGACTTCGCTCTCTATACTCTTACCAGACTCATTGTCAGCCACCATCGACTTCTCAAGCTTGTCCCTCGCCTGTTCCACCCAAATTCACAACAGAAATTCATCACACATTCGCCGTCACATTCGCAATTCTCCTTTGTCTAGAAGGATTTCCCACACAGAGGACCGTTGAAGAATGCACTCACCAAGTTCATGAGATGATCACACTCCTCATCAGACAAAAAACCCCTATAGAGAAAAGCCCTACAAGAACGCAATTCTTTTTCAGAAACAAATCCACATTCAGATCGAACAGTCTCAAACTTTTCTTTTTCCCACCAAAGCAAAACAAAACTCTACTCAAACTGAAAATTCTAAGCACAAGGAGGAACAGAACATACAAACACCAACAATTCGCACAAATATTTCAACAACAAACCCAACAAAAGGGGCAGAAAAAGCAACAAGATTGCACCTTGGCCTCCACGAGAGCTGTGTGACCCGAGTAGGATCGACACCGGCTGAAGATCCGCTCGTCTTCATCCGGATCACCGATCCCCGCCTGCAAAAACCCATCAAGATTCAAGCTTGGATCGCGGGAATTCCCTCAAACAGCATCTGACCAAACAGCCCAAAACAAGGAAAGGAAAGGAAAGGAGGAAGCATTACGTTTTCTCTTCCCCAACCCATCGTGGGTTAGCAGAACGAGACGAATTGGGAAAGAAGGCAAGGAGGACAAGGAAGGGAAAGACGAGGCGACACTTCAATCCCATGGCAGGACTCTCGCGGGGGTTCCCCCGTGGGAGAAATCTGGAAGCTCTGGGGCTTCTTGCTTTTCCCTCCCTGGGTCAAAAGGAGAGGGAGGAAAACTGAAAACAGGGTCCAAGTGGGCGTTCTTGATTTATCGCTCCCTTCTTTATTTCTCACATTATTGTAGGGGGAAGGGTGGGGAAGACTTTGATTTCGGACAAGGCAAAGAACAAAAACAAGAACGTGGAAAGAAACAGGGGACGAGCTTCGCACTCTCTCTCCTCATTGAATGTTGCAGTTTAATGCGAACCCACCCTAGGGAATGTGCGGTTGGGTGGGGCTCTGATTCACTCTGTGAGATACATTAATCAACGACTGGTTTTTTTTTTTTGGGTAAGGTTAATCAACGATTGGTTAATATCATAAAAAATTCAAAATTGATATACATTTCATTAAAAATCTCAAATTATTACGTCCGTGACAAATTTACCTTCCGATAGTTTCCGTTAAATTTTACCTGTCAAATGAGTTTTGATGACACGTGAAAATTAACGAGTATGCCAATTTGAGATTTTATCCTCCGTTTGTCACATGTGTATCAGTTTATAATTTTTCTTGATATTAATGTAATTTAACGGAAATTAATGGAAGGTAAATTTGTCACAAATATACCGGTTTATGGTTTTTGATGGTCAAAAAAATATTTTGGGATAAATTCATCATATATATATTAATTTGAGGTTTTTGATAATCAAAAAATTAATTTAGAGTAAACTTATCGCAAATATATTAGTTTGGAATTTTTCATAATCCAAACTTTTATTCTCATGATGTTACTCGCTTGTGATTTTGCTATGTCTATGTGTAAATCCCATTGTACCGAAAACTCCCTCTGTATTGATGCTGATGCGTACCCTCATGAGCGGTTGCTTTGACCCGCCTTCAATGCAAGAAAATTGATTGACCTAAATAAGTTGAATGCTGACTATTCTCAGAGCAAATTCTCAGTTACTCTAGACAACGTATCATCTCAATGTACTTGCTTTGATTGTAGCAGAGGCACAGAAATGTTCAAGAAACCCGATAAAAGAAGTTTTTATTTTTTTGGTGGGAGTGATGATGCAAGCATCGAAACATCATTCCGAAAACAGATTTCCGGCCAGACACGGTCGCATGGGTTGTAATTACAGTCGACAACAAGGGCCTTTTCCATTTGAACAGAAAAATGTTTGTTCACGTGAAATCAATACTTTGAAAATCGAATGATTACCCGCGTCGCAAAGTCGAATTTGAATGTGACCTTAAAAGAATACGGATGATTGGCAAATCAGAGTTGCCTATGAGGCCCAATGCCCCTCAATGGTCCTTCGCTGTACCGTTCGATGTGTCGGGCTTTTTCTGGAGCTGCAGAAGCCATCTTCTCGAGGTGGATCACCATCTTGGGGTGAAAGAGATTTGAGATGTAAAATGGAGGAGAGAGAGATGAAACGCGAGAGCTGTCACGAGGAAGAAGAATATTGAGAAGAAGCAATTGGAAATTTAATAGGGATAGTATGCAGTACGCCTCGGGATCCATCACTGTACACATATTATCCGCTTTAGGCCTTCACGATATTGTTCGCTTTGGGCTTCAATGGGCCTTTACGGTTATGTTCCTTTGGGCGAAGCGCGTATGTACATATAGAGAACCTAAAATCTTATAAGTCAGTCTAGGACTTCCCCCTGGGCGATGTCCTCTCCCTTCCCTACGCATAGGAGTTGGCTCTAATATCACCGGTAACGCCTCGGGGTCAGCCACCGTACACATATTGTCCGCTTTTGACTCCATTGGGCCTTCATTGTTTTGTTCCTTTGCGCTTCGCCTATAAAACACGTATATATAGATAGAGAACCTCGAACCTTATAAGTCAGTTTAGAACTCCTCCTCTAGGCGATGTGGGACAAGAGAGGCTTCCCTCCCTTCCCTGCGCATGTCCAAGAATCGAGGCGTGGACGCACCGCCATCCCTCCTCCCCGCGCATCGCCGCCTAGGCCATCACATAACGCGGCCATGGATGAGAGTTTGATTTTCAAGAAGGGAAGATTTGATCAAAGTCATCCCTTCTGGACAAGCGGCACAAGAATAATGCTAGAAGACTATTCTTTTATCGAGGTTTGTTCTTTCTTTGGGACCAAAATGAACTTTAAAGATTGGAATTCGCACTCTCCAATAGTGTGGTTAATGGCGGATCAAGAATTTCACGATGATAAATTCAGATAGAAGAAATATCGATCCTTTTTTAAATTCTTTTTCCTTAATTTTAAGGAAAATTTGAGGAAATAGGGGGACCGGGGTCACCACTAGCCCCCATAAGTGTAATTAAATCACGTCAGCTGAATTTGGTCAGATCTAGTGTCGGAGGGACTCAATTAGAAAATTTGTAAAAGTAGAAATGTCTTAGTTAAGTAATTAACAGTAGATGGATTTTATATAGTAAAACGTGACTGTAGGGGGGTGAAAAGAAGAAAATTTCCTTTATTTGAAGGCCAATCTAATTAAAATGTCGATACTATTTTGAGTTGGATCTGACAATAGAGTTCTCAGCTTTCTGATTGGACAAGTCCATGTGCATTGTCCTTTGATTATGATCGATGTCATGCTTGATATTGTGTGGAACTCAAGACATCAAACATTTTTGTGTCCACGCGTTAAAAGGCGAAGAGATTTAGATTTTGATTGTACGATTTCGAAAAGGAGATAAATTTACTTCAAAAGTTTTAGATGTTAGGGGAGTCTTTAAATAAGAGGAACAATCACGTATGTTGGTTCGCTTGATCGACAATCTAATAACGTAATCTCATATCGTTTAGAGAAAGAATTTCGGCGAATATTTTTCGTGTTTCTGACTTTTCTTGATGATTTATTTATAATAAAATGCTACCCATTGTTTTCCCGCCAAAGCATTATCGTGATTGCATGGTATAGGCTTGAGCTCTCTCATTCTTCTTTTTTTAGGTCGAGAAGATTGGTATGGATAGCCACCTTTTTTGTCTGTCTGCCTGCGCAAAGAGGGTGGGACTTCCCAGATGCAGATCGATCCGGTCTCTTTGCTAAATCAACCGGTTAACAGGACAAAGAACAGAAACATTTGATCTCAAATGGCAACCCCGTTCGTGTTCCCTGCACGAATTCTCGATTCGAATCACCAAAGTTCACTATCGGTCAGAGCCACTCACGATCACGGGCTTGTATGGCCTCGACAATTACTCGGCTGGTGCATCTGGGACGAGGAGCAACGGCCAATAGAGATTACCTGGGTGCTCGCACGCTCCCGAGCAACAACCATACGACAATCAGCCGAAACAATAACCTTAGGGACTCAGTGGAGTCACCATCTTTTTGAGGACATCGGATAAGTAACGATCGAACTCATTACGCAGTCACAATGAAACGATCAACTAGTCACTCCAAGTTGAGAAACAGATGTCACACGCCTAAGAACTCGAACATGTTCATGATTGCGTACTCGCGGGTCTGTGTAATTCTATCGATCTAAGTTCTCTAAAACCATACGAAATGGTCCCAGAAACGGACAGCAACCAATGTAAAGACATATTCGCTTTTGTCTCTGGCCAACTAGGCCCGTCCCTTCAGACCAATTCTGCGAACTCACATTTCTTTATCACGCGCGAACTCGGTTCTTGGCGATCACCAGTCCGATACAACCTCGTCTCAATAGTCACGGGAAGAGAAAGAAGGCGATGATCAGAGTGGAGTGTCATTTTCTTTCGAGAAAAGGCTGAGATTGATACAGAAGAATAGAGAACAGCTTGGAAACTATATCTCAACACCAAGCTTACCGAACACACCGCAAGGATGGGACCAGAGAGAGTATTAACAAAGACCAATCACTGTGGGACCACGACGATTCGTCATTACTAGATAAAACCAAAATTCGGCACTGCCTAAAGACCCTATTTCCATGACTTAGTCTTATAGCTCGAATCCCCCCCTTTTTCTTTTCAAGCAAGAATAATCTTTTTCCAGAAAGTTGAGACTAGTGTTCATATAAAAGTAGGAACTAGGAAGAGGGCCACTGGGGCCAATCCAGATTTTCTGACACAGCAAAGAGGAGCGTTTGAAAAAAGAGGCATGGTATGTGCAATGGAATGCGTTTGTCCGAGTTTCACCTCTCACCTTGTGAGCCTTTTTCCCAGCTGATAAAGATTAAAAAAAAAAAAGCAGCAAAAGATGCCTCATCTGTCCTATCTTCAGCTCTTTAAAAGTGCAGCAAAAAGGGGGTCGTGTTTTATGCGCAAAATGCAATTAGAGTTGGGAAAGGAAGGAGCAGAAAGTGATCCAAAGAGATAATTAAAAATTTCATTTTGGGATCGATTGCACAACATAATTGTCACTAGTCCCCCCACCCCCCTAAACCCATCCTAACTGACGCTACCGCTACCCAGCCTTCCCTCCAAAAATAATCAGAAGAACTCAAAATCTAAGTAAGGACCAGATGACCTATCTGAGTCCGTTGCCCCCTTGTCGTTCTGAGGCATAGCCGACTTGAACGGGTGGTTCAAGTATGAAAAAACGACCGGCTTCGGGATTTCTGGGGGTTGAGTGCTCCGGATGAGAGCCCAATTGATACTTTCGAAGAAAGGATGCTGCTTGATGTCTGCAGCGCCACGTTTGAATCCTAATCTCTTTTGCGGGTCTTTCGCGAGCAGACCCCGGATCAAATCCTTAGCGGGAAAACTAGCCGCAGACCCCTCCGGGAATTTCAGAGACTGCCCAACCACATTGAACAAGGTCTCGCGATTCCCATTGCCTCTGAAGGGCGTTTTCCCATGTAGCAGCTCGTACAAGAAGATACCGAACGTCCACCAATCTACAGAACTCCCATGACCATCCCCTCTGATTATCTCCGGAGCCAGATACTCGTGAGTCCCGACAAATGACATAGAGCGGGCATTGGTGGGCTCCGCAATGAGTTGAGGGAGCGAATCTGAACTTACTAAGTTAATCCTTTCACCTTTTGCCTTTGGTGGCTTTGTGCTTAAGAAGCGGGGTTTAAAGCAAGATGGTTGCAAGCAGTTAGGCTCGACGCAAACGGGCAATTTGCAGGCCGGATCGATGCATGCGGGCTCGATACAGTATGCGGAGATCCTACAAGGAAACTCCGAGCTTGACTGGATGAGAGTGGGGCTCACAGAGCACCGGAGTGATAAGTCGAAGTCAGAGAGCATTATGTGGCCATCGTCCCTCACAAGGACATTCTCAGGCTTCAAGTCCCTGTAAACCACACCCATCATGTGTAGATATTCAAGGGCGAGAAGCACTTCAGATGCGTAGAACCTGCAAGAGAGGGTATAACGTCAAGAATTTAATCCAGCAATTCCTACTGTCAGCAGAGGGTGACAAAGCAGGAGTGGGTGAAACAATGGGTTAAACAAGCATGAATGATGAATCCCAATAAACGCGCGATTACTTAATCGCCTTTCAGAAAATGGCTTGAAGTTTTTAACTCCACACACAACTGCAGTGTATGGCTAAAAGCAACAGCTGAACACAAATTGAAAGAACTAATGCAGCACTGTGGCAGTGTGTTCCAAGAAATTAATCTGTGAAAGCACAATTTTTTTTTCAATAGTCCGACGCCACACTGAAAACTGCAGTCAAATTGAACGACTACGCTCCACTAATTCAAATTCCACTGCTTACTATCTAAAAGCACACAAGTCGCTGATTGCTTCTAAGAATTTACACAATCTCAGTCACAATCAACCTGCAGCATTGCCTACACATTGTGGGTCAACTGAGTCTCTCTAACTTTGAAAGCAAAACATTGAAAGCATGGCAAAACAAACAGAGAGAAACTTCCACCTTCAAGAACAATAATTCAACACGAACCTCGCAGCTTGCTCAGTGAAATGCTTCCCAGGCTGGCGCTGCCGAAGAGTGTGGAGATCGCCACCGCTGCAAAACTCCATCAACAAGCACGAGAACTTCTCGGTCTCGAAATGCGAATACAGCGTCGGCAAGAAGGGATGATCCAACAAGCCCAGAATGTCTCTCTCAGTTTGAGCTCTCACCAACTTCTTCCTCCCAGCCAGCATTCCCTTGTCCATCACTTTCATCGCAAATAGACAACCCATCCCTCTAAGCTCCGCTAAGTACACACTCCCTATGTCTCCACACCCCAGCTTCTTCAAGAGCCTAAAATGGCCCAACCCCAACCCACCATCTTTCCCCTTGACGCATTGTATCGCGTCCCACCGGATATCGTTCCCTCGATGCGGTTTCGATGGGCAGCAAGTCCTACAGCTCGACTCGCTCGCATTGAAACTGTTCGATTTACTCCCACAAGTCACACTACTCTTGTCGCTGTCCTCACAATCTACTGCCAAGCTCTCGCTGCTCTTGCTGGCATCTGGAGCAGCATTACTAACGCTGTGATCAGACCCAGAAACGGTGCTGCTACACAAGCTGATGCTGACGCTGACGCTTTTACTGAAGCTGAGATCTCCGAGGCCAGCAGCGAGGGACTGAGCCTCAACGCCTCCACCGCAATGTGATGCCGCCTTGTTCATCTTTCTGCGAGAACGACGCCAACAGAGGGCTCGATGAAAGTACCGAGAGAAGGGTTTTAGCTTATATCGGGCTGTGGGGTTGGGGGGTGGTGGTGGCGGTCAAGATTCAATGTGGGGTGTGACCGAGGCGGTCAAAGAGAGAGCGAGCGAGACGCGGGCGCGAAGAGGGGGGTAATTTCACGTTTCACTGGGTGAACCAGAAAAATAATAAAGAAAGATCACAGAGAGGCGAATGGCCAAAACGGCATTCAAATTTGAAACGAGAGAGAGAGAGACAGGGAGGGAGAGAGAGAGAGAGAGTGTGTGTGTGTGTGGTGAGAGACCCAACAAGCAATATCTTACGACGCCCCAGAAATGTTACAGCTTGGAGACAAAACAAAGAGGATGAGGGAGTGCATGAGAGAGAGAAAAAGAGAGTTTTACGAGGAAGACAAAAGCGTTTCAGATTTCCTGTTCTCCTTTTCCTTTTGGTCACAGAACAGAGGACACCATTAAAGAAAAAACAATTTGGCACCAGCCAATACCGTTAGTCTGCCGACTGCAGGGGGGGGGGGTGTTTGCAGTGCAAAATTTTTTCTTTGCCTGAGGGGAAAAAGCAATCATTTTGGTTATCAGGAACAGAGTTCACAAGTTGGCAGGCCCTAATGTAATCTGTAGCGTAGCTGTGATGAATGTGCTGTGGAAATTTTAGCACAGCCCATGTAAAAAACAAACAATCATATCATCATCTGCGAATGAAGAAGAGCTGGTTGGTGGGTGCTTCGTATCTTTTCTATTTGAACGATCTTTCCCTCGTTTCTCTGAGTTCAAGTTGAGTCAAGGAATGCAGAGAGACAGTGCAGATTCCTTTGGATATTCCCAAAGCTCCAAAATCTAATCACCGAGAGAGAGAGAGAGAGAGAGAGCCTGTGGGTTTTGAGAGAGGCTCCTTATTGGACAGGTGGGGGCCATACCACAAAGTTGAATACGACAACCATGACCCAACCTCCGACAACGTGAGAGTAGAACATCTGCAGTCGTTTCTTGAGAAATTTGATAATTACGAGAAGAAAGAATCGATACCTTTTCAGTCGTCATCAAGAACTGTTTTCATCGTTCTTATAACAAAAACGCTTCGGATTAAAGACTAGAAACGGCAATAGGGACATACAATCATTCATCACTGCCGCACATACCCAAAGAATTGTACAAGTCTCTCTTTATTGGGAAAATCTCCTAAAATACTTTGAAATATTTTAATTCAAAAAGTTATTTTTGACAGAGAAACATATGACAATCTTATTCAGATTGTGAAATTACTTCAAAATAAGAGATTCATACGTTATACCGCAGACGAAAAGGTTCAGATTTTATACTGCAGAAGAAGAGGTTTGGACTTTACACTGTAGTTGAAGAGGTTCAAACTTTTACACCAAAGATGATGAACCACGGACACAAGTTCAGAACATAAAGTCCAGAACGTGATACGTATTCAGAACGTACATGACAACCATTAATCTAGCTTGGATTTTATACTTAATGTTAAATATGTCTTGAATTTTATGTACTAGGTCCGGCTCATCACCCGACCTGATATATTTTTTGTGCGACTCAAAAGTGGAGAAAAAATTGAGATTTAGTTCGTGACATGGAGGGTTGGGCCAATGGGCCTAACCTGGAGCAAGCGAACAAATTTTTATGGCGGTCCGCCTAAGCCGGAGCAAGCGAACAAATGTCTCGGGGGTTCAGGAGCTACCCCCTCGAGGAAATTTTTTGGAAAGCCCTATTTATATTGCGGCTAGATTTTTTCATTGATTAAGAGAGATTTTCGTTTTGGGAGAAATTTGAGTCGTGAGGTTTTGTTAAGTCGTTTTTTTGACTTCTGAAAATTGTACTTTCTTTGATTATGGTGGAATCTTGTTTTGCCTCGCCCGTGGACGTAAATCACCTTGTGATCGAACCACGTAAATCATTGTGTTTTTTATTTGTTTTTCCGCGTTTGTTTCGAACACTTAAAATAAATTGATTGACTCAATTTTGAAGATTGTTTTGCAAGGGTTTAATATGCAAAATATCTTGATTGATTAGCAATTAATCTCGAGACAAGTCACTTTCCAAGCGAAGAAATTCTACTTATGGAAACCAAAACTTTGGTTGTTTGGGCGACTAGATTCAACGGAGATTTAGATTTTGTTCTTCAACGGTTACACAATCTTCTTGATACAGTTCTGTCCAATGGGTAAATTGGAAGACGATCCTCTGAAGACTGCTCAACGGCTAGTTTGGAAGTGGAGGAGTATAAAAGGAGACCAACGTGCGGAGGAGCAGAAGTAAGAGACGAGATCCATAATCTTGAATTCCAAAGTTTGAGCGATCTTCAATCTATATACTTGTCTTTCGTGAGCTTTAAAGTGTAATATTTGAGAGAGACTGAAAAGAGTGATTGAGTGAGAGAGTGAGACCCATCATACACCGAGGATTATCACTCACAATTGTAATATATTGATTGATCATCTAGTAGAATCCAGTCAGTAGACTGTCAGCGTAGGAGGGTAGACGTAAGCTTGATCTAAGCCAAATCACTATACATCTGTGTGCAAATTTTCTCTTCTCTAAAACTCCTTTTATTTATTTAATTGCACATTTACTTGTTTGCTATTCAAAGATTGATCAAACTTTGAATACTGTTCAAATTTTACCTGTGATCAATTACTTCCGCGTTAAAATTGATCAAATAGTACTTAAATCACATATCTACCTCCCTCTAGGTGATATTTGCTAGTCTCATCACTCTCATATCATCATTTCCCCGGCCGACCGTTTCATGGTAGCTTTTGTGCTGTGTTTGGAAAAGTGGAATGAGGAGAAGGCAAAAGAAAACTTTGGAGCTCTCGCAAAAAGTTCTGGATTTCTCTCATTTTTAGAGCCGCTTCCATTGTCCCCCGCTCCCTTCTTAGGATGCCCATGAACCAACATCCAAACCAATCAATCTTGTTTAGGAGATTTTGAAAGAGCATTTCCATAGTGTCTTGGGCCTTCAAAGGCTGTTGTACCAAAATTGAAGTGTTTGGTAACACGTCCTAAAAGCCTTGGAGTGAAAGTTGAGCTTTGCAAATGTTGTAAGGCCAATGCAATTTGAGATCATTTTTTGCTTTTCGCATTTCGAAAATGCTATTTTAGGGGTTTAATGAATTTTTGTTTGTCTTGCCCTCGCTTTAGAAACTATTCATTGTCTCTCTTATTCGCTACAAATCTAGCTTGCTGCCCTATGATCGATGATCACCAGGATCGCGCTAGGGTTGACGCTCACCTTTGGTCTCTTGATCTAGCTTGCGTGAGGTCGTGCGAGGATCGCTGAGGGTCGATGCTCGCCTCTGATCTCTAAATCTAGCTCGCTTAAGGTCATGTATGGGTCGTTGAGAGTCACTAATAGTCGACGCTTGCCTCTTCTCTCCACATGTAGGTCGCCAAGGGTCATTAGGGGTCGACTCTTGCCTCTTGTCTCTAAATCTAGCTTGTTTGAGATTGTGCGAGGGTCGCAGATGGTTAATGCTTGCCTCGTCTCCATAGCTCACCTAAGGTCGAGCGACCTTGATGGTCCTTCCCTAGGGTCCCATGACCTTAGCGATGGGTTGTTGCCTAAGCTGCCTCTATCGCCTAAGCTCATCCAAAAATTGCTTTACTAAGTATTTTGACAAGTGTTTTCCAAACACTATTTACTTTTTGACTAGCGTTTTTTCCACCCCATTTTTTACTCTGACTCCCCTATTACCTTAAATTAATAATATTATTTCTTATGGATTTCACTCTTAATTTAAGATTATTTCTTATTTTTTCCTTAGTTTTGCTTGATTTCAATTTTACTAAAAATACAAAACTACTTACGCACCTTGTAAACAACAAACATTGAGGTCAAAATGTGGGGCCCATTTTTGTTTTTAGGTTTTTTTTGTCCATCTCTAACTCACATCTCTTTGCCACTTTTGCTCTGCCTCTTAACTGAGCGTTGATCTCCATATTTGAAACTAAACGTCTCCTGCCACCCAATTCCCTGCTAGTGACATCAAGATTAATTCTTGCCTTTTTTTTTTCCTTCTTTTCTGGTGTCTTCTTCTTCTTCTTCTTTTATTTTCAGTTTTTTTTTCCATTTGGGACGAAATTGGCGTCCCACTTTTCCAAAATAAATAATTTATTTGGCAGATAACCAACTAATTATTGGATTTGCAAGGCCGACCCTATCAAACTCGAAATAGTCCTAAATGAAATTTAAGCATGTCCCAAATCCGAGTTGGGTTTCCATATAGGAACTCAAAGACATCATACTTTAACATAAGGGGAGTTTGAAACTTACCTAATATATATATTGTATCTTCTGAATAAATAAATATCAACTCAAAAGTGAATTATTACTGATAAATTTAGTGCCGGGTAATCCAACACCGGAAAACCAATTATATCCTCATAGAGAAGAAATCGACAGCACCTTTGCAACTAAACTAAAAGTTCCAAATGATGGTGCTTAAAGTGCGGAGGAGGAAATAGGGATAAAACTATAAATTTGTTTGATAAAGAACAAGAGCAATCAATAATTACATATATCTTAGAATTTTCTATCACACTCTTTTCCAAATTTGCTTATTGTCTCCTTCATCTCAATAGAGTGTGGGTCAAAAAAAGGCACCGGAAGAATCATGGGGCCGTTAGCTTGGCAGCACCCTATTTTTTTGTTTATTATTGTTGTCCAGGTGTCGCATTGTCAATGGTACTTAAGCACAATGACATGGCAGTTCTTTAGTATCTGAAAAAGTCCAAATGCATGTCCATGAGGGTAGTTGGCAACACCCATGAAAAGAAGAAGAAAATATAAAGAGACAGTCACTTTCTGAGCGTCTTCGTCTGGTCTTTTATTTGTATGAACGTGTCGATTGGAAGTTTGAAAATGCAAGAAAAGACGAGCCAACAATGGGCTTGTTATTGTTCAGAAATATCCCACCATGCCATGTCAACAAATACTTTGATTTCGAAATGGACAAACTTTGTTTGCTTCTCCAATACGTTCATATGAATAGAAATCATATGGCAAAAGTACACCACAAGTGCCGTAACTTATGTACGGCGATCCCTTTGGTCCCATAATTTTTTTTCGGATCACTTTGGTGCAACCTTTTTTGAAAAACGATCATTTAGTACCAATACTGATGTGGCTCGCCAGAAATCCGATGTAGCGCTGACACGACTCGCCGGAGAGGTCCACGGCTCGCCAGAGAGGTCTAGTCAACATTAAAAACTAAAAACGACGCCGTTTAGTCCACTGACGTGTATTTTAAAAAAAAACTAAATTATATTATATTAAATTAAAAAAAAAGCCCTGTAGCAGCGGCAAGGTAGCCCTCGCCGCTACTGCCGCCAAGCCACCACCGCCGGGAAGGGTCGGCGGCAGTGGGCACAGTGGTCGGCGAGGGTCGCCGGCCCCTGGCCGGGGCTCGGCGACCCTCGCCGACCCCCGGCGACCCTCGCCTCACCTGGCGAGGGCCGGATCCGGCGAAGCGAGATCTTGCCGTCGCTTGGGTCGCGACGGTGAGGTCCCGCCTTGCCTGGCGAAGGCGAGGCCGACCTCGCCGTCGCGACCCAGGCGACGACGAGGTCTCGCCTCGCCCAGCGAAGGCGAGGCCGCGCCTCGCCGTCGCAACCCAAGCAACGACAAGGTCGGCCTCGCCTTCGCTGGGTGAGGTGGGACCTCGCCGTCGCAACCCAAACGACGGCGAGGTCTCGCCTCGCCGGATCCGGCCCTCGCCGACCACTGCGCCCACCACCGCTGGCCCTTCCCGGCGGTGGTGGCTTGGCGGCAGCAGCGGCGAGGGCTCCCTCGCCGCTACTGCAACCTCCTTTTTTTAAAAAAAAAATATATTTATTATTATTTTAATTATTATTATTTTTCTAAAAATTAAAAAATTTGAAAAAAAAGCCACGTAATTTTCACGTGTACAAGTCAGACTATTTTTTTTAAATATAAATGCCAGGTCAACTTTTTGGCCGGAGTCACTAAAGTGATCTATTTTTTTCCGACTTGGTATCAAAGTGATCCGAAAAAAAGTTATGGCACCAAAGTGGTCGCCGTACACAAGTTATGGCACTTGTGGTGTACTTTTGTCGAAATTATATAGTTGCTGACTTAAATCCAATATTCTATAACGGGACGAACCCTCATAGAAATACTCAGAGGGACTTGCCAGCGTTGATTACCCCTCCGTTCTTTTCACGTATCCAATGAAGAGATGGTATGACTACCAAGTAAGGAAGTGTTTCGGCTATGATATTGCATAATTTGACTCGAGGAATTGAGGAGCCAAGCTGTCCAGTCTGTGACCAATGAACGGATGGCAGTTGCATAGATCTAACCCAAATGTTCTGTTCTGGTCAATAAAAATGAAGAAGTTCGAGTTCTATCTGACGAATGACATCTTCCGTTGAGTTGCGACCAGACCAGACCGCAAAACAAAACAATCTTGAATCGACGAGGAAATGGTTGGGAAGTTACGCGTGCATGAGCAAGCAGCTTCCTAGTCACTCGATATAAGTACAAGCCTCCACATGACATGGAAGCAACAATCAACAAAAGCTGGACTTGGAACTTCCTCTCCATCTTCAGCCCTAGGAGAGGAGAAGAAGAAGTGAAACCATGATGACCGCATTAGAGATGTGGGCTCACCTCGGCTCGATCGTGACCGGACTGATGTTCGCATGGGCAGTGCCCCAGCTCCGCATGCACATCGAGGGCTATGCTCACAGGGCCGTGGGCCACATCAATCCGTACGTTGAGATCACGTTCCCAGAGTATGGGGGCGAGCGGCTCGAGCGGTGCGAGGCCTACGCCGCAATCCAGAACTACCTGAGCGCGAGTGCCTCCGCCAGGGCCAAGCGGCTCAAGGCCTCTGTCAAGGATTACCGGTCGCTCTTCCTCAGCATGGACGACAACGAGGAGATTGTCGACGAATTTGAAGGGGTCAAGCTCTGGTGGTCGTGCTTGATCGTCTCCCGTAACTCCACGATTTCCTTTTACCCTTTTTCTGAAAATAGAAGGTATATATCACATAAATTTTATTTGTGGTGTTAATCCTTACCAAAAAAAAAAAAGAAGGTATATATCACATAAATCCAATGTAGTAACATCTATCTTGCTACGCTTGTTACTGGATTTATTATTAGGATTAATATTACGAAAAATGCCAAACTGGTACATTTATGACAAATTTACCCTAAACTAATTTTTTGACCACGAAAAACCCTAAACTGGTACATTTGTGACAATTTTACCCTCTGTTAGTTTCCGTTAAATTTTACCGTAAAATTTTCAAGTTGGATGGCATGTGTCCGAGTTTCATTGTCCGAAATTTTACCCTCTGTAGTTTGTGGTTTTACCCTCCGTCTGACACGTGTACCATTTTGTGATTTTTTGTGATATTAATCCAATTTAACGGAGAGTAAATTTATCACAAATATACAACTTTTGGGTTTTTGGTTGTCAAAAAATTAGTTTAGGGTAAATCCGTCACAAGTATACCAGTTTGGGGTTTTTGAGGGTCAAAATATTAGTTTGGGATAAATTTATCACATATATACCAGTTTGGTATTTTTCGTGGTATTAACCCTTATTATTAACGTATTGATTTCAGCATTTTCCAAAGTCGGGATCACATATCTTCGTCAACATCGTTTAATTTAATAAAATATTTAATAATCGGCTTACTTGGATCATCTAGTGAAATAAGGTTTTTTTTCCCTAATGATGAAATTCTTGCCTAGAGTCCACCTGTCTCTGATCAAACTAGCGAAATCAAATGGCTCATTGCTTTTGCCACCAGGTTTTACAGGCTGACCTTCCACCGGAGCCACCGGGACATGATCACCAACTCTTACATAAAGCACGTCCTGGCGAAGGGGAAGGCTGTGGCGGCCAACAACCGGCTGCGGAAGCTCTTCACCAACAACCCGAGCTCGAACTGGCACTACTACAGGGAGAGCAAGTGGAGCTACGGGGCATTCGAGCACCCCGCGACATTTGACACCCTGGCGATGGAGCCGAACAAGAAGAGGGAGATCATGAACGACCTCCTTAAGTTCCAGCAAGGGAAGGAATACTATGCACGGATAGGCAAGCCGTGGAAGCGCGGCTATCTTCTCTATGGCCCGCCAGGGACCGGCAAGTCTACGGTGATTGCTGCGATGGCCAACTTCCTCAACTACGACGTGTACGACCTCGAGCTTACAACGGTCAAGGACAACACGGAGCTGAGGAAGCTGCTGATCGAGACGTCTGCAAAGTCGATCATTGTGATTGAGGACATCGACTGCTCGCTCGACCTGATAGGCCAGAGGAAGACAAAGAAGCAAGAGAAAGACAACCACGAAGAGAAAGCGGATCCTGTCAAGAGAACAGAGATAGGAGGGGAAGAGAGCAAGGTCACGCTCTCAGGGCTTCTGAACTTCATCGACGGGCTATGGTCAGCTTGCGGGGGTGAGAGGATCATCGTGTTCACGACCAATTATGTCGAGAAGCTCGACCCAGCCCTAATCAGGAGAGGGAGGATGGACAAGCATATCGAGATGTCATATTGCTGCTTCGAGTCGTTCAAGGTGCTCACGAGGAATTACTTGGGCGTCGAGGCGCACCCGCTGTTCGCAACGGTGAGGCAGTTGCTGGAGGAGACGAAGATGACTCCGGCGGACGTGGCGGAGAACTTGATGCTCAAGTCGGACGACGAGGATGAGGAGGCTTGCTTGGAGAGATTGATCGAAGCGCTCCAAAAGGCGAAGGAGGATGCCCGGAAGAAATCAGAGGAAGAAAAAGCAGCGGCAGCAGAAGCAACTGCAGCAAGAGCAACGGCTGAGAAAGAATGGTAACGGAAATTGAGCGAAGGAGAGCAAGAGAACGGTGGGAGAGGATGTGCTCAAGAAGGGAAAGAGAAAGATGTACATTGACCAAACTGGTACACGTGTTTCTTGTGAATAGAAATGTCAAGCAGGTGAGTCGTGTTGGTTTGGATGGCTTGAAAATGAGTTCAAATGGATTAAAACTTAACGCATTTTATGTTATATAATTTTAGTGACTCGTATATGATATGACTAGACCCAATCCATAGTGTCCGATTTCGCTTCAATTCTCAACAATTTTTCTATTTAAATATGGAAAATAGCAGACTGAAAATAAATTAATCAATTAAATAAAATGAAAAATGAGAAAACATTAACCGTAACAGTTACTAATTACAATAGGAATCCTCTTACCCCAAAACCCTAAACCTAAACCCTGCTGGTGATATATATATATATACTACATGGAACTTCATCAACCTTCTCTTAAGTCTTAACAATATCTGTTTTTTCGTTTCTTTCTTTTGTTTACTCCGGAGCCTTATTGCATAACAGATAGAACTTTAATTGCGAGATATTGTTCTGATTTGGTTGCGCTAGAGAGAGGGGTAAATGGCGAGGTCAGGGGCTTGGTCGTAAATGTGAATTGCACCGAGTGTGACAGGAGCTTTCCTAGCGTCTTAATTTACGACCTCAGAGAATCGAAAGCCAATACTGTTTCGAATATAAGCCTACAATTTGCCTCAGGGGTTGGAACTGGTTCAACAGTTCCATTTAGGTCCAATCGAAACTGGTAAGTTTGGGTTCGGAAATACACTCCACTTTTCTTGGTCTACATCTCCTTTCTTTCTCGGATGCATTTCGGCGTACAACACCTGGTCCTGCCATAGGCAGTTCGGCCTGGATTGTGCCATAGTTTAATCAGAAGCTTTGCCAATCTGGAAAGCATGGAGTCAGGGCATTTGTTAGGTAGGGATGACTTTCGCGGCATTTCCAGGACAAGTTAGCATTCATTAGTTCCTGCGATGTCAATTGAGCATCGTGCACATACTTGTTGGTTCAATGTGTATCGTGCAACAGACAATTTAAATTATGTGTTTCGACTTATAAGGACCTTCCAGTGTAGCTTCTTGGTTTCTTGCGTTGTAGGAATCATCATAAATCTGAAATCTCAGTACCACTTAGTGTAACATTACATAGCCAAAAGAGTTAGATCGAAACTAAAGGCCAAAATAATCGATTGAGTTTGGCATTATATCTTTAACAGCTCAATTTAGTTTCAGGCGGCAAGCTTGAGGTTTTATGTGTAAAGAATGCATTGATTGGAAAACCTATACGCAAAGCCAATGAGATGTTGGGGCGTGGTTCATATTCCCCATTGAATAGAAAAGAATGGGGTCCTGGGGAGGCCACCCAAGGGGCAATGCCCCCGGGCTGCTAGAGGGCTTTAATAGTTTGAGTCCGTATTTTATTGGTAATATGAGTTTGGACCTATGAATAGCCGCCCAATGGCCTAAGGTTTTCTTGGCCCCTAGGGTTTTCTTGTGCCACTTATATATAAGATCTTTCTTTTATAATTGAGGGTCGCAAATAGAGAAGTGATGGGTGTTAATTATAGTGAAATCCTCCACTGAATGTAATCCAAGTATAAGGGTGAATATAATAAAAGCTCTCTTTCTTCGTGGGGCGCTGCCCCTTGTGACCCCGCCAAGGCAGCCTTGGGACCTCTGCCCACTCATCGAGAAGTGGGATCCCTGTGTCTTATTATCGATAAGAAGTATGAATCACACCTCAATATTTTTTGTAATTATTCTCTATTCTGTTGTGTTTGTGCGCCTAATCCTAACATGCAGACTCCTACTGTCCAACCATCAATTGAGAGACTACACCGAGAAGCAAAAGTAACATGAGAGACTTCGGCCGTGTACAACATCCATTCCAAATTCATTGCTATGCCTATGGCGGTGCCTCAGGATGTCACGTAATAACTCTGCAAGTCACCAAAAAGACATTTCTGGTATGATAATCGCATTCTTTGCGTTCCGGTGCACACAAGCCCAATGCATATCAACTGTTGGATCACGTTGGCCCACGTGACCTCACTAACCTACTATCGGGGTCAATGCGCGCTGGGTTCAGGCAATAACAGGGCTTGAGCGGAGCCCTATTATTGAAGGGAAGATCACTTTCATGCAGGGACTAATCCACAATGCATATAATCTAGATGCCCAGAACCATCCAATGATCCATTCACTCTCTTCCACTGCCCTTCCTAACAAGCTTTCGTTGTTACAAAACTCTCCAGTTTTCTTCTTAAGAAAAGAACGATGATGACAATGATGGGCGAGCTAATTTGCGTTCGGTGTGTTCCGACGATATGTCCCAGACTAACTTCGCTCCGCTGCTGAAAGCCGCGTTTACAGGGCTCTTGAATGCATTCCCTCCCTATGTGCAGATCACCATCTCCGAGTACTACAGAGACCGGATAAATCGCGGCGAGGCATTCGCCCTCGATGAGACCTACCTCAGCTCCAGCATCCCTTGTCTAGCAAAAACCTGGCAATCGCTGGTCCTGACCGTAGATGAATAAGAAGAGGTCATTGACATTTTTCAAGGGTGTCAAGGTATGGTGGTCTCCTAGGAAATTTGTTCCCGCAACACCTACAGTCTCCATGGGCGACATCGCGATGTTGTGACGGTCCTTACTTAAAACATGTCCTGGATGAGGGGAAGGCAGTCGTGGTGAGGAACCGGCATAGATAGCTTCTCACCAAAGGTGCGGGTGGCGCTTGCGAGGGTTGCAACAAGAGCAAGTCGAGCCACGTTATGTTTGAGCATTGGGCCACGGTCGAGACCTTGGCCATGGGCCCGACAAGGATCTCGAGAATAAGTACACTATGAGTGTTATAACTTTCGTACGGTACTCATTTGAGTGCCATAATTTTTTTTCGCTCACTTGAATATCATAAATTTGAAAAATTGATCACCTGAGTGTTATTGGCAATTTTCTTCGCCGGAAAACCCGACCTAGATGCTAGTTATCTTACCGGTTTCACCGGCACTGACGTAGACAAATTTTAAAATATTTTTATTAATTATTAATCATTAATTTTTTCTTTTCCTTTATTTCAGCGCCGACGCTGGCCCTAAACAAACGAAAATGAAAAAAATAAAATCAAAATAAAAAAATCAAAAGATAAAAAATTCACGTAGGATGATTTACCGGAAATGGCACTCAAATGATCGATTTCACACCAATGTGGCACTTAAGTGAGAAAAAAATAAAGTTATGATATTCAAGTGAACACTGTGCGAAAATTATGACACTATTACTATACTTGTCCCGAGACATCGTTCTGAGGAAAAGGCCTGAAGCAAGGGTACCTTTGCGTGACATCAGCCACATCACGTCATGCAATTCGAGCCGTGTTCGATTCCAGTTTGCCTTGGATCCCAAAAGATCTGCAAACTCTGAGCTGGACATGAACGAAGTTTAGCAGTGAAGTGGAGCCTTGTTGCATCAATCAATCATTCTGATTCTGTCATTATTTGCCGATTCCGATCACGCACCAGGTGGTCGTCATAATCTCAAACTTTTTTCTGTTGGGCTTATGTGGATAGACAAGTGCGAATTCGATACCGGGGGAATGAAGAACTTCAAGCGCACGTCCAGCGGAGTAGTCGGCAACAACACGGATCCAAAAAAAATGAGACCTAAAACTTATTAAATTAGTGCAAATAAAATGTTTATTTTTTTTTAATTTTCTCTCCCCTATGCAATATTGACCTTGCTAAAATATGAAACAAATAACTAAAACGACGTCGTTTTGATTAAGATCTTGATTTTTAAACCAATATCCTCATTATATTAAATTAAAAAAAAATAAAAGGCTAAATTTTCTCCTCTTGTTTTTTCTTTCTTAAAAGAACATAAAAAAGAAAAAAAAAACACCTGACAAGCCCTCATCTTTGTAGGCCCACCATCATTGGAAAGGGTAGGCGAGAGTAGCCGGGGCCTCGATGAGGGCTAGTGACCATCGTTGACCATAGGTGAGGGCCCCGTGACCATCGTGCAGCCGAGCCCCATCGTGTGATCAATGGGTAGTACACGTAGCTTATGAATATGAGAGTGGACCTAATCGAGAAAGGAAAACGATTAGTACACCAAAGGAGGTTGTCCGAATTTACAATGAATCAGATGCAACCATCAAGGTATCATTGGGTGAAATTACACACATGCCATTGTAAGGAGTTTGGCTTCTTAAGGACCTTGTTTTTTGGATGCTCTATCGCTTTCCTCGGGAAATTCTTTACTTTGTTTTTATAGGTCCTTCGAAAATGAAAATCGTATTTGAAAACAGAAAATTTTATAAAATATATAATAATATATGGTACACTATGAAATCAGACGCATCATCAGACGTATCGCGTCATACAGTTCGATGCGTGTTCAATTCGACTTTGCCTTCTATCGTAAAATATTTGCAAACTCTGAGCTGGAGATGAACGATGATTGGCATGTAACTGGAGCTTTTGGCATCAATGATTCTGATTTCTCGTTGTTTTACGATTCGATCGCCATCAAATGGTGGTCATGATCTGAACCCTTTCTGTTGGCCTATATGCACAAGAGGAGTGGGAATGAAAGACTTCGAATGCACGTGCAGCGGAGTAGTTGGCAACCGATAAAGGAAACAGAACAAAACAAAGAAAAAGAAAACGTCACTTTCTCAGTGTTGTCCTCCGAATCTTGTTTTTCACCGGGTCGATTGGATGTCTGAAAATGCAAGAAAAGACAGAACGGCAACGATGGGAGGCGCGTATTGAAAATGTTGTCTTAAATAGGAAAAATACCACAAAAAATCTCAAATTATATCACTTATAATAAATTTACCTTGAATTTTTTTTTGTGACGCGAAAAACCCCACAAGAGGAGGACTTGAATTTGTCACGAAAAAAAATTCAGGGTAAATTTATCACAAGTGGCATACATGAAAAAAAAATTGAGTGTAAATTTGTCATAAGTGGCATAGTTTGAGATTTTTCGTGAGATTTTCCCTCTTAAATAAAGAAAAGAAAGAAAATAGGATTGATTGTTCACAATTAAAAAAAAAGAGAGAAATTTCTTCAAAAAGTCCTAAACATGTTACATTTTTACCAATTGAGTCATAAACATTTTAATTTTGTCAATTGAGTCCATCGAGTCAACTTTAACTGGATGTTGCTGACGTGAACACTAACTACCCCACGTGATACGGCCGACACTGACATTGACAATTTTTAATAATATATTTGTAAAATTTTAATTTAAATGTTTATTCTTTTCTTTTATTCTTTTTTTTCTTCCAAACCTCGCTGGCCATAGGCGAGAGGATCGCGGCCCTTGCTCACACCAGGCGATGGCCTACACGCCCTTGCTAGCCAACAAGCAAGGGCCGCAATGCCCTCACCTAGCCTGGGTGAGGGTCGCCAGCCAGGGTTTGGAAAAAGAAAAAGAAGGAACGAAATGAAAAAAGAACAAAAGAAAAAGATAAATTAAAAATTCAAAAAAAATTAAAATATTATTAAAATTGTTCACGTTAGCTACGGCCGTGCCACGTAGGACGGCATACGACCAACGTCTATGTCAGCGATCTCCTACCGAAATTGGCCAAATAGATTCGATTAACAAAACGTAAAAATTTTTAGGACTCAATTGGTAAAATTGAAAGGTTTAGGACTGAATTTACAAAAGTGCAACATATTTAGAACTTTTTAGATGATTTTCCCTAAAAAGAGAGAGAAGAGCAATTTACTGTAGGGAAGAGGAAGAGGCGGAGCACATTGCTTCAAAGAGGAGAAGAGTCTGTCCAAATTGGACGAATTTTGTCGAAATTGACTGAAATTTCAATATGTTGGTCGTGAGCCCAAGATCTACAAATTGATCAATTTTGTTTGATGAAATCATTCTCCAAATTTTATTTCAATTTTCTCTTGCAGCGGTTAGATCTTTCTTATTGCCATTTTGCCTATGTGAAGAGCCTTTAGGTGTGTGATTAGAGATGAACTTGTTGTATATCATGTTATTCTAGGTGATTAGTGGAAAATTCTGAGCAGCCCCATGTTTTTTTCCGCATTGAATTTTCCACGGATAATTTGTGGGTGTTGTTTCTCTCTTACTATAACTTTCAGCACTATATTTACTATTTTGGGATTGATATTGCTGGAATATCGCGACTGTATGCTGTTGGTGTTAATTTGATATTGGTTGATTGAGTTTTGGAGAAGATGTCTGGATAGGTACAAGCAGAAACTGTTGTCCTTTCTTCGCAACAGAAAAGGACAAAGTTTACCAGCTTTTCCGAACAGTCATATTAATGAAAATTATATGGTCCTCGCTCAAATCAGATAGTCCGTGACGGTTGTGGGACGGACCCCTTTATGATTAGGCTAAAAATGGGTTGCTAGCGCTCATCGTTGTTATGCATCCTTTGTTATGCATCCTTTCACCTATGAAAAGAAGAAGATTACATGGCCAACAAGTAAGGCTGTGAATGACAATCATTCTATTTTAAAAATTAATTTCTGGCCAGGAATTGATTTTTCTATTTCTGTTTTTGGACGAGTTTTTGAGCAAAAAAACACGTTTGATAATGATACAAAACTTCTGTTTCCGAAACAAATATTTATTTGATAATGGCACAAAATTTCTCCCTCTCGGTGGTTGGCGAGTAGATGGCAGGCGGATGGCGGGCGGCGGACGGTGTAAACGAATGGCGAGCGGTGGACTGCGAGGGGTGGTGGCAGTGGAAGATGATGCGGCCAGTGCGGAGGACGGTGGCAGGAGGCGACCGGCGACAAGAGGAGGGAGACCAGCGACGGGAGGCGGTGGCCGATGGACGGTGAATGGCAGGAGGCAACGGGAAGGAGGGCGGCCGACGGTGGGAGATGGTTGCTGGTGGCCGGCGGGGGGAGGCGAGAGGAGGACGGCTGGCGGTGGAAGATGTGTGACATCCCGAATTTCGGCCCATTTTTGGGATTTATAAAACGCGTAATTTGTCAGTGTGCTTATAGTAAAATCTCGTCCGGGAACTGATCACTCCCGGTTATCATTTTAAATTAGAGATTTCGCTAGAATCGCACTCGATCAAATTTGGCCGTTATTTAGACCCCGAACTTGGCAGTCGATTTTCGGGAGTTTCAGGACGAAATAAATTGGACGGTGTCAATATTATCGTAGCCAGCGTTGAGATTGTCAGGAATGATGGAAAAAGGGGAGTTTTTGACCAGGTACAAATTTGGACTAGTAGACCTCCCTCGTTATAGCTTGGTCTAATTAATTTGGCCTTTGTCCCTTTTTATGTGCGAGGCATATTTTGAACCGGTAGATCGCTTTCGATTTTGAATTCGGGCCATCGGATCGCAATTAATATTTGAATGTTTATATTTTATTTCCTCTCTCTTTCCCCCCTCTCTGACCGCACACGTCTCCCCCTCTGCAACGTCCCCTCAGACCAACCACCTGACACACTCTCTCTCTTCTTCCTTCTTCCTCTCCTTCTTTTCTCTCTCTTCCCTTCTTCTCTTTTTCTTCTTCCCCGACGAGTTGCGTCTGGTCTCTGCTCCGTCCGACGCCACCCCGCTCGTCGCCAGCTGCCGCTCGTCGCCACTGCGTGCCGCTCGACCGCCGCTCGACCAGTCGCCGACCGCCTGCCGCCGCCCCCGACCGACTGGCCTCCTCCTCTGCGCGCACAGCAGCGAGCCCATCGCCGCTCGCCGCCGCGTCCGGCGCGTCCCGATCGCCGTCCAGCCTACTCCCCAGCACCGCCCTGGCACCTGGACGTCGCCGCCGTCGTCCCAGCCGAGGCCGTGCTGCCCCGCCACCACAGAAGCCCCCACTCTCTCTCCTCCTCCTGGCCGATTGGGTCTGCTTCACCTTTGCCATGCTCGCCGACCGCCTGGGCTCGCCGGACCGCCGCGTGCCGCGCCGTCGCCGGCCAGCTCGACCGCCGCGCCGCGCCGTCCGCCAGCCGCCGCCCTGACGTCGCCTTCTCCTCCCTTACGCGCGCGCAGCAGCGAGCTCGCCGCTACTGCCCTTCACGCCGGCCGCCGCTGTCCGCCAGCTTGTCGGCCGGCCTCGCGTCACCGTCGCCGCCTCCGGTGCCGCCAGTCGCCACCGTGTTCCACCCCAAGCAGCCGGCAAGCCCCCTCTCCTTCTCTCTCTCTCTCTCCCTCTCTCGGTTTGGCCGTGAGAGGCCTTGAGCCGGAGGAGCTCCGCCGCCACCGTCACTGTTCCGGCGCGAATCCGTCGCCTCGCCCAGCCGACCAGCCATTCCATTTCCCTCTCTCTCTCTCTGACCGTGCCTCTCTCTCCCTCTCTAGGTCGTGGATTAGCTTAGACCGTCGCCGCCGCTCGCGCCGTTCGCCGGAGCCGCCACCGCCGTTACTGTTCCGGCACGGGATCGCCGCTGTCCAGCTGCCATCGCCGCGTGTTCGGCTCGGTTTGAAGCTTAGGACACCCGGTGAGTTTGACCCTAAACCCTAATTAGGATTATTTGCATTTCTAGACAAGTTTAGGGGCTAAATTAGGGTAATTTAGGGGTTTTTGTGCAAAGGATGGTAGGGGTTGATGTCGCGGCTGATTTGGTGAATTATAGTGACCGTTTGATGAGGTTTTGCGGCTACGTAAGTGCTGAGAGATGGCTGGTCAGGTTTGGAATGGAATAGCCCAAGTTCGGGAAAATTCGGACTGGAAATGTGAACTTTAGTGCGCGTAGTATTTGGTCTTGTGGCGGCCGATTGGATTGGTGTTTTTGGGGAGTTTAAATCGAGCCTTTGAAGATATATATAGGCCTAGGAAAACTCGTGTGGGGGCTGTCCACACTAGGGCCGACTGGGGCAAAGCGCGATTAAATTGGGGCTTAGTAGTGTAATTGGCGAAATTGATGGATAAACTGAGTTAATGATTGAATTGTCTCTAATTGGTAGTGATTTGGCAATGCCATGACATGTTTAGTATGGCTAAGAACGGAGTGGCTTAGTGGGCCTTGATCGCGCGGGATTATGTGCATCGGCTTGAATTTAGGTGTTTTTGGAACTTATTAGGATTTGTTGGAATCTTAGTGGTGGCGCCATGTGCGGAGATTGATTGGCTAGGTTTGATTGGTCGTGGCGGGCCTTGGACTTATTGAATCGAAATGGGAGCGAGTGTGTGGAATAAGTGCTGGATTATTTGGGGCAAAAATGGAGTAGATTGAACATACCGTTAATGCCTTGATATTGTCAAATTTGTGAATAATCGTGTCTGGCATCTTGGCATGGGTAATTGATTTTGAATTCCCGAGCGTGTGAATGGCACATATGCTGACTATTAGCCAAAATAGAGTGCATTGGTACGTGTGATGAGCCTCATAATCTGTTGGCCTTCGGGTCGGGCCTACGGGTCGTTTTATCAAGTGTTGGCCTTCGGGTCGGGCCTACGGGTCGTTATATCAACTGTTGGCCTTCGGGTCGGGCCTACGGGTCGTTATATCAACTGTTGGCCTTCGGGTCGGGCCTACGGGTCGTTTTATCAACTGTTGGCCTTCGGGTCGGGCCTACGGGTCGTTATATCAACTGTTGGCCTTCGGGTCGGGCCTACGGGTCGTTTTATCAACTGTTGACCTTCGGGTCGGGCCTACGGGTCGTTTTATCAACTGTGGCCTTCGGGTCGGGCCTTCGGGTCGGTTTAACTGTTGTTGACCTCAGGGTCGTGACCTTCGGATCGGTATAATTGCACTTGACTTATATTGATATCAAATGCCTAACCTGCAGGGCTGAGATAGTGTATTGGGCTATGAGCCGAGAATGTGTTAACGTTGTTTTACTGGTTCGCATCATATAATGATATTAAAAGTCTAACCTGGATGGCGGAATATTGAATTGGGCTATGGGCCCGGGGTGAACTTATAGTGATTGTTATACTAGTTCTTTGATTTATGTGTTGTATTTACCCTCTGGAGGTGCACGTTAGCCTAGTTTAGGTTTAGGGAATTACTCACTGAGATTATTCTCATTGTTGTTTAAACCACATTTTCAGACCCCTCGGCCTTGAGGATGGCAGGCTTACCGAAGTGTTTTGGGAGGAGCCCCGGCTAGTTGTAATGGCCTTGAACCGTTTTTGATTTTTGAATTGGGCTGTAATTGAATATTGTGTTTGGTGCCCAGTATCAACGCAAGTGTAATTGTTCATGTTGTTTGCCGAGTGGCTATCCTTGGTTATGTGTATTTTAATGTATGGGTGGTTTTAATTACTTCCGCATGTGCTTTAAATCTCTGTGTTGGGTATTGGGTCGGCGACGAGTCCTGGGACGTCGCATACGAATCGACCTTTGCGAGGGATGTGGCGCGCCGAGGAGTGCGGGGCGTGACAAGATGGTGGCCAATGGACAACGGCCGACAGCCCACAGCGGCGGGAGACGGTGAATGGAGGGAGGCAACGATCGGCAAGTGGGCAGTGATGGGTAGCAAGTGGGTGACTGGCTAGTAGCGAAGACGAACGATGAGAAGAATTTTAACTTCTCATATATGTTCAAGAAATAGAAAAGTAGAAAATTTTAACTTCTCATTTCTGTTTTAAATCAATTTTTGAAAAAAAAATTATTTTAGAAATAGAAAAATGAAATTACATTATCAAATGAATTTCCGTTTCAAACCTGTTTCTATAATAGAAAAATAGAAACATAATAGTTATTATTTGCAGCCTAAACATGTGATCGCCTATGATAGTGAAGAGTTTAATTTAAGAAATTGTTTAGTCGAGCTGCGTGAGCCTGTGACAAGTGCATGGATCCAACGAAAATGTTTTGTTTTTGGTACGGAAACCGAAAGAAGATTAAGTTCCGTGATTGATTCGAGCTCTATATAAAATAAAAAGGTTAATATCATGAAAAACCCCAAACTGGTACACCTATGACAATTTTATCCCAAATTATTTTTTTGATCATGAAAAACCCCAAATTGGTACATCCGTGATAAATTTACTTCAAACTAATTTTTTGACCATCAAAAACTCTGAACTGGTACATTTGTGATAAATTCACCATCCATTAATTTTCATTAAATTGAATTAATACCACAAAAAATCATAAATTGGTGCGTATGTAACAAACGGAGGGTAAAACATAAAATTGATATATCCGTCAATTGCCGCGTGTCATTTAATAAAGTAATTTGACAGTAAAATTTAACGGAAACAAACTGTGGCTAAATTTATCATTGGTATACCAATTTGGGATTTTTGGTGGTCCAAAAATTAATTTAGAGTAAAATTGTCATAGACATATGAGTTTGGGATTTTTTGCGGTGTTAACTCAAAATAAAATAGAATAGCTTCCGTTAAAGTTATCATGAGACCAGACCGTTACGCAAAAGAACCTCCACTTTCACGTGCTGAGCAAAACGCTGCAAGGTCACTCCATGTGAGTCCAAGCCTCCACATAACATTGAAGCATAAATTAACAAAGCTGCACTTGGAACTTCCTCTCCATCTTCAGCCCTGAGAAAAGAAGAAGAAGAAGAAGGAGGAGAAGAAGCGAAACCATGACGACCGCATCAGAAATGTGGAGTAACCTCGGCTCGGTCATGGCGGCGCTGATGTTCGCATGGGCCATGTTCAAGCATTACTTCCCTTCCCAGCTCCGCACGCACATCGAGGCCTATGCTCACAAGGCCGTCGGCCATATCTACCCGTACATCCACATCAAGTTCCCGGAGTTCGCCGGCGAGCAGCTCGAGCGGTGCGAGGTCTTCACCGCGATCCAAAACTACCTTAGTGGGAGCGCCTCCGCCAGGGCCAGGCGGCTCAAGGCTGAGTCCATCAAGGACAGCCGGTCACTCGTCCTCAGCATGGACGAGAACGAGGAGGTCGTCGACGAATTTGAAGGGGTCAAGCTCTGGTGGTCGTCGAACCTGATCGTCTCCCAGAAGCCCACGTTTTCCTGGTTCTCATCATCTGAAGATAGAAGGTACTCACACTTGTGTGTGTGTGTGTGTGTGTGTGTGTGTGTGTGTGTGTTGGAATTACCAGTTTATTAACATCTGTCTCGCTACACTTTGGTTATTGTTAACACGTTAATTTCAGCAAATCGAAAGTCGGGATCACATCTCTTCCGGGTACATGTTCGTCAACACGGTTGAATCTAATCAAAGATTGACAAATCCGTTCGCTTTGTCCATGTAGTGAAATTAGTATTGTTTCTCTGATGATGAAATTCTTGCCTACGCTCACCCGACTCAGATCTAACGAGCAAAACCAATGGGTCATTGCTTTTGCCACCAGGTTCTATACGCTGACCTTCCACCGAAGCCAGCGGGAGTTGATCATGGGCTCTTACATAAAGCACGTCCTGGAGAAGGGGAAGGTGGTGGCTGCCGAAAACCGGAAGCGGAAGCTCTTCACGAACAACCCGAGCTCAAACTGGGGCCACTACAAGGCGGGCAAGTGGAGCCACGTGGCGTTCAAGCACCCCTCGACCTTCGAGACCCTGGCGATGGAGCCGAGCAAGAAGAGGCAGATCATGAACGACCTCCTCAAGTTCCGGCGAGGGAAGGAGTACTATGAGCGGATCGGCAAGGCGTGGAAGCGTGGCTACCTCCTCTATGGCCCGCCTGGGACTGGCAAGTCCACGATGATTGCTGCTATGGCCAACTTCCTCAACTATGACGTGTACGACCTAGAGCTGACGACTGTCAAGGACAACACGGAGCTGAGGAAGCTGCTGATTGAGACATCCGAGAAGTCGATCATAGTGATAGAGGACATCGACTGCTCGCTCGACCTGACCGGCCAGAGGAAGACGAAGAAGCAAGAGAAAGACGATGATGAAGAGAAAGCAGATCCTGTCAAGAAAATGGCGAAAGGCGGGGAAGAGAGCAAGGTCACGCTCTCAGGGCTCCTGAACTTCATCGACGGGCTGTGGTCAGCGTGCGGGGACGAAAAGATCATCGTGTTCACAACGAATTTCGTCGAGAAGCTCGACCCAGCCCTAATCAGGAGAGGGAGGATGGACAAGCGCATCGAGATGTCGTATTGCTGCTTCGAGTCGTTCAAGGTGCTCGCAAGGAATTACTTGGGCATCGAGTCGCACCCGCTGTTCACGAGGGTGAAGCTGTTGCTGGAGGAGACGGAGATGACTCCGGCAGACGTGGCGGAGAACTTGATGCTCAAGTCGGACGACGAGAACGAGGAGGCTTGCTTGGAGGGATTGATCAAAGCGCTCGAAGAGGCGAAAGAGGACGCCCGGAAGAAATCAGAAAAAGAAGAAAAAGCAGCAGCAGCAGAAGCAGAAGCAGAAGCAGAAGCAGCTGCAGCTAGAGTGATAGCCGAGGAAGAAGGGTTACAGAAATTGAGAGAGGGAGAGCATGAAAATGGTGGGAGTGGATGTGCTAAAGAAGTGAAAGAGAATGGTGTAGTTTGACCAATATTCTAGCAACAAATCCAATAAATCTAAGTGTGGTCCTCGGCGTATTGATCTTTTATGGAAAGGGCGTGTGTGTACAAATAATTGGTTTACATTATGGAAGAAACAATATATATTTGATGTTAGATATTGTTAGCTATATGTGAACTGAAATCATTTTAAAATATTTGATAATAGCCAAGTACAATCGATGTTATCTTGAATTGCTCACAATTTTCTTAGCACTCCAAGAAAGCAGGCCGTTCTAGTAATCCGGCTACACACAACACAATAGAAGGTATTATGAATAATCAACATAATAATTACACGATTCGTTAAGTTCAAGAGTGTATTCTGAATATTTTAAAGAGAATGTTTTTTCTTTATAGCAGGGTGCGTTTGTTTCGCGAAAAATGAATGATTTGAAAAATATTTTTCTGAAAAATAATCACTCGTATTGCTTACAGAAATGAATGAATGAAAAGTAGTTTCACCGTGCACCATATATTTAGACATAGATTGTTTTTCACAATGACAATATTTTTTATCAACAAATTATTTCAAATGATCATTTTAGAAAAATATTTTCTAAATCATTCATTTTTTCGCGAAATAAACATAGCCTTGAGTTAGGACTCACTGCTTGCGAAATACTATTATATAACGAATAGAAAGAACGCGACTCCCAAATTATCAAATTATATCGTTATATAATAGTATTTGAATATCAAAGGGACACGCTACGTACAATAGAATATCAAAGGCACGCGCTACGTATCATTCAAATTATATGTAGCATGTGCCTTAATATTCTATTGTTGGTTAATAGAAAGAACGTGGCTCCCAAATTTTACGGCTACTGCTTTCGAAATTTTTTTCCCTTGCATCGTCACTAGAACTTTTGACACACATAAATTTTTAGATTTGTAATGATCATTCCTTTTCAATTTCCAAAACCTATTGCATGATCCATTGATAGCACTCCTAACTTATGACTAGTGGCTCCGAAGGAGATTGTCCGAATTTACCCTGAATCAGACACAACCGCCAAGTGTCCCTATAATTTCATGCAATATTAAATGTATGCCGTTGTGAGGAGTTCGGCTTCTTTCGGGACCATGTTTTTTCGGATGCTCTATCGCTTTCATCAGAGAACCCTTTTCATTGTTTTTAGCATAAAAAATGTGTTTTTGCTTCCTTTAAAAATGAAAAAGAATATATTAAACTTTTAAGTTCAACGAAAAAGCCACAAAAAAACCTCAAACTTTATCCGCTATGACACATTTATCCCGAATTTTTTCTTGTGATATCAAAAATCCCAAACTATATCCACCACGACATATTTGCCCTGAATTTTTTCTTGTGATATAAAAACCTGAAACTTGTATCGATCTGACACATTTACCTCCCGTCAAGGTTCTGTTAGATAATTTTTGATAAAAAAACAACATTGTTTTTACTTCACACCATGTCAATATTGTTTGCTTTTCTGGCGCCATGGAGGCAGATTTTTTTTAATATTTTTCATTGACAGAATTTTGACGGGGGTAGATGTGTCACACTAGTTTAAGTTTGAAATTTTTGGTGTCATGAAAAAAAAAACTAAGCACGATTTGGGATTTTTGGTGGCTTTTGTGCAAAATACAATCAACTATGTACGAAATATGTACGTAATTAGAAAGTAAACAACAAAAGTAGCCGCCCCCCCCCCCCCCCCCGGGGTCAGCCAACCTTTCCATGACATCAGACGCATGACATCATCCGTGTTCATGCGACTTCGTCTTGGCCCACCTACATATCAGTCCTTTAATTTGTCATTGTTCGATGGTTTCATCCCAGCAACTGGTCGACCTATTCTGAACTCCATCTATTGACCTGTTGTTGAGAAGAAAGGGCAACAGTTGTACTGCTTAAAGCTGTCCAAGATCAACATCTTCCCCTGAATTCAACCAGGTGACATCAAATTAACTCCAGCAGCGACCAGTCACAATATTCCAGCAATATCAATCCCGAAGCCGTAAACAATACGTCGTCTCTAGTCACACAACTAGAGGCTCTCCGCATCAGCAATGGACAAGTGGGACTTCGATCGTGGGGTATGAAACACTTGAGCCGCCTGGTCCACCAGAGTTGTCGGCGTTGGCAACCCCATAGACACAAACACAAAACGAAGATGCCACCCACTTTCTCAGCGTGGTCCTCGGATCTTTGGTTTGAAAGCTAGCGCTCGTGGGGACTAAAGGCGACGACGGGCTTCACTAAAGTCTGCCGCCGGCAATCGTTGACTTGAAGAGGAAATGGTGGGGAAGTTTCACATGAATGAGCAAGTAGCTTCAGATCACTCCATATAAGGAACATGCCTGCGCATACCATAGGAGGAAAAATCAACCAAGCTCGGCTTTGGAACTTCCTCTCCATCTTCAGTCCACTAAAAAAACAAAGAGAAGGGGAAGAAGAAGTGAAACCATGATGACTGCATTAGAAATGTGGAGCAACCTCGGCTCGGTCATGGCCGGGTTGATGTTCGCGTGGGCCATGTTCAAGCATTACTTCCCTTCCCAGCTCCGCACGCACATCGAGGCCTATGCTCACAAGGCCGTCGGCCATATCTACCCGTACATCCACATCAAGTTCCCGGAGTTCGCCGGTGAGCGGCTCAAGCGGTGCGAGGTCTTCACCGCGATCCAAAACTACCTTAGCGGGAGCGCCTCCGCCAGGGCCAGGCGGCTCAAGGCCGAGTCCATCAAGGACAGCCGGTCACTCGTCCTCAGCATGGACGAGAACGAGGAGGTCGTCGACGAATTTGAAGGGGTCAAGCTCTGGTGGTCGTCGAACCTGATCGTCTCCCAGAAGCCCACGTTTTCCTGGTTCTCATCATCTGAAGATAGAAGGTACTCACACGTGTGTGTGTGTGTGTGTGTGTGTGTGTGTGTGTGTGTGTGTTGGAATTACCAGTTTATTAACATCTGTCTCGCTACACTTTGGTTATTGTTAACACGTTAATTTCAGCAAATCGAAAGTCGGGATCACATCTCTTCCGGGTACATGTTCGTCAACACGGTTGAATCTAATCAAAGATTGACAAATCCGTTCGCTTTGTCCATGTAGTGAAATTAGTATTGTTTCTCTGATGATGAAATTCTTGCCTACGCTCACCCGACTCAGATCTAACGAGCAAAACCAATGGGTCATTGCTTTTGCCACCAGGTTCTATACGCTGACCTTCCACCGAAGCCAGCGGGAGTTGATCATGGGCTCTTACATAAAGCACGTCCTGGAGAAGGGGAAGGTGGTGGCTGCCGAAAACCGGAAGCGGAAGCTCTTCACGAACAACCCGAGCTCAAACTGGGGCCACTACAAGGTGGGCAAGTGGAGCCACGTGGCATTCAAGCACCCCTCGACCTTCGACACCCTGGCGATGGAGCCGAGCAAGAAGAGGCAGATCATGAACGACCTCCTCAAGTTCCGGCGAGGGAAGGAGTACTATGAGCGGATCGGCAAGGCGTGGAAGCGTGGCTACCTCCTCTATGGCCCGCCTGGGACTGGCAAGTCCTCGATGATTGCTGCTATGGCCAACTTCCTCAACTATGACGTGTACGACCTAGAGCTGACGACTGTCAAGGACAACACGGAGCTGAGGAAGCTGCTGATTGAGACATCCGAGAAGTCGATCATAGTGATAGAGGACATCGACTGCTCGCTCGACCTGACCGGCCAGAGGAAGACGAAGAAGCAAGAGAAAGACGATGATGAAGAGAAAGCAGATCCTGTCAAGAAAATGGCGCAAGGCGGGGAAGAGAGCAAGGAGAGCAAGGTCACGCTCTCAGGGCTCCTGAACTTCATCGACGGGCTGTGGTCAGCGTGCGGGGACGAAAAGATCATCGTGTTCACAACGAATTTCGTCGAGAAGCTCGACCCAGCCCTAATCAGGAGAGGGAGGATGGACAAGCGCATCGAGATGTCGTATTGCTGCTTCGAGTCGTTCAAGGTGCTCGCAAGGAATTACTTGGGCATCGAGTCGCACCCGCTGTTCACGAGGGTGAAGCTGTTGCTGGAGGAGACGGAGATGACTCCGGCAGACGTGGCGGAGAACTTGATGCTCAAGTCGGACGACGAGAACGAGGAGGCTTGCTTGGAGGGATTGATCAAAGCGCTCGAAGAGGCGAAAGAGGACGCCCGGAAGAAATCAGAAAAAGAAGAAAAAGCAGCAGCAGCAGCAGAAGCAGAAGCAGCTGCAGCTAGAGTGATAGCTGAGGAAGAAGGGTTACAGAAATTGAGTGAGGGAGAGCATGAAAATGGTGGGAGTGGATGTGCTAAAGAAGTGAAAGAGAATGGTGTAGTTTGACCAATATTCTAGCAACAAATCCAATAAATCTAAGTGTGGTCCTCTCGGTGTCTTGATCTTTTATGGAAAGGGTGTGTGCGGGGAAAATTGTCAAAAAAGTCCTAAATCTATTGTACGGTGGCCAATTTAGTCCTAAACCTTTTAAGTTTGCCAATTCAGTCCTAAACCTTTTTAATTCTTGTCAATTCAGTTCTTCCGCCCAATTTTGGCCAGCCGGCGCTGACGTGGCCACCGGCCGGCGTCGGCTATCCAACCAACGCTGATGTGGTAATTTTTTATTTTATTTTTATTTTTATTTTTATTTCTTTTTAGGATTTTTGGTGGCTTTTGTGCAAAATACAATCAGCCATGTACGAAATATGTATGTATTTAGAAAGTAAACAACAAAAGTAGCCCCCCGGGTCAGCCGACCTTTCTATGACATCAGACGCATGACATCATCCGTGTTCATGCGACTCCGTCTTGGCCCACCTACATATCAGTCCTTTAATTTGTCATTGTTCGATGGTTTCATCCCAGCAGCTGGTCCACCTATTCTGAACTCCATCTATTGACCTGTTGTTGAGAAGAAAGGGCAACATTTTTACCGCTTAAAGCTGTCCAAGATCAACATCTTCCCCTGAATTCAACCAGGCAACATCAAATTAACTCCAGCAGCGACCAGTCACAATATTCCAGCAATATCAATCCCGAAGCAGTAAACAATACGTCGTCTCTAGTCACACAACTAGAGGCTCTCCGCATCAGCAATGGACAAGTGGGACTTCGATCGTGGGGTATGAAACACTTGAGCTGCCTGGTCCACCAGAGTTGTTGGCGTTGGCAACCCCATGGACACAAACACAAAACGAAGATGTTACCCACTTTCCTGAGAAAAATATTAGGTGCCTCTCGTGATCCCACCGTAGAGAAATCACAACTCTGACGTGGCGACACGTGGCCGAGGAGCCCACCGTGTCAGGCTCCACGGAGCTTAAGTTTGGCCTCCCCTCTCTCTCTTCATAAATTGCCGTCACCTACTCTGTCCTTCTCCCGCTCGCGTTTCACCCTCTCTCTTCTTTATTCTTCTTCACAGTGAAGAGGACACCGTTTCAGGCTGCACGAAAGTACCTACTCTTCTCTTTCCAGGAAGTTTTCTCCACCGTGTCAGGCTGCACGAAAGGCCTCAAACATTTTGTTTCTCTCTTTTTCAAATTTCTCTCCCTCCCAAGAGCGAGCCTGTGAAGAAGAATAAAGAAGAGAAAGGGGGAAACGCGAGCGGGAAAAAGAGAGACGGGAGGCCAAACTTAAACTCCGTCGAGAAAACTTCCTGGATAAAGAAGAGTAGGCACTTTCGTGCAGCCTGACACGGTGTCCTCTTCACTGTGAAGAAGAACAAAGAGTGAAGAAGAACAAAGAAGAGAGAGGGTGAAACGCGAGCGGAAGACGGACAGAGTCGGTGACGGTAATTTATGAAGAGAGAGAGAGACGGGAGGCCAAACTTAAACTCCGTCGAGCCTGACACGGTGGGCCCCTCTGACACGTGTCGCCATCTTAGAGCTGTGATTTCTTCACAGTGAAATCACCAGAGGCACTAATGGCCCAATTCCCTAAAAAACCTCCAACTTTACCCTTTGTCCCAATTATATCCCAAACTTTTTTTTGTCTAAAAAAAAACCCCAAACTTTTACTTTTGTCCCAAATCTACCCCGTTTATTATTTATCCAATTTTTTAATATTATTTTATATTATTTCGAATTTTTTTCTTTTTTCTTTTTTTTTCTTTTTTTTTTCACATTCAACCTCCGGCCGGTCGCCGGTCCGGCGACCGGCCAGAGGCGGGGGCCGGCGAGGTCGGCCCTGCCGGCCGCTGGAGCCTCGCCGTTGCTGGGCGAGGCCGACCTCGCCGGCGGCCGGCGGGGCCGAGCCTCGCCAGATCTGGCGAGGCTCGGCCTCGCCGTTGCAGGGCGAGGCCGGCGAGGTCGGCCTCGCCCTGCAACGGCGAGGCTCGGCCCCGCCCGCAGCGGGCGAGGTCAGCCTCGCCCTGCAACGGCGAGGCCGACCTCGCCCTGCAACGGCGAGGCCGACCTCGCCCGCTGCCGGCGGGGCCGAGCCTCGCCAGATCTAGCGAGGCTCGGCCCCGCCGGCAGCGGGCGAGGTCGGCCTCGCCCTGCAACGGCGAGGCTCGGCCTCGCCCGGCAACGGCGAGGCCGAGCCTCGCCGGCCGCTGGCGAGGTCGGCCTCGCCCAGCAACGGCGAGGCTCGGCCCCGCCGGCCGCCGGCGAGGTCGGCCTCGCCCAGCAACGGCGAGGCTCGGCCCCGCCGGCCGCCGGCGAGGTCGGCCTCGCCCAGCAACGGCGAGGCCGAGCCTCGCCAGCGGCCGGCGGGGCCGACCTCGCCGGCCCCCGCCTCTGGCCGATTGTCGGACCGGCGACCGGCCGGAGGTTGAATGTGAAAAAGAAAAGAAAAGAAAAGAAAAAATAAAAAAATTTGAAATAATATAAAATAATATTAAAAAATTAGATAAATAATAAACAGGGTAGATTTGGGACAAAAGTAAAAGTTTAGGGTTTTTTTTTAGATAAAAAAAAATTTGGGATATAATTGGGACAAAAGGTAAAGTTGGGGGTATTTTAGGGAATTGGGCCCCTAATATTTTCTCCCTCTCAGCGCGGTCCTCGGAATCTTTGGTTTGAAAGCGCTCGTGGGGACTAAAGGCGACGACTGGCTTCGCTAAAGTCTGCCGCCGGGCAATCGTTGACTTGACGAGGAAATGGTGGGGAAGTTTCACATGAATGAGCAAGTAGCTTCAGATCACTCCATATAAGGCACATGCCTGCGCATACCAGTGGAGGAAAAATCAACCAAGCTCGGCTTTGGAACTTCCTCTCCATCTTCAGTCCACTAAAAAAACAAAGAGAAGAAGAAGAAGAAGAAGTGAAACCATGATGACTGCATTAGAAATGTGGAGCAACCTCGGCTCGGTCATGGCCGGGTTGATGTTCGCGTGGGCCATGTTCAAGCAATACTTCCCTCCCCCGCTCCGCAGGCACATCGAGGCCTATGCTCACAAGGCCGTGGGCTACGTATACCCGTACATCCACATCAAGTTCCCGGAGTTCGCCGGTGAGCGGCTCGAGCGGTGCGAGGCCTACACCGCGATCCAAAACTACCTGACCGCGAGCGCCACCGCCAGGGCCAGGCGGCTCAAGGCTGACTCCGTCAAGGACAGCCAGTCGCTGGTCCTCAGCATGGACGAGAACGAGGAGGTGGTCGACGAATTTGAAGGGGTCAAGCTTCGATGGTCGTCGTGCCTGATCCCCTCCCAGAACTCCACGTTTTCCTTTTACAATTCATCTACAGAAAGACGGTACGTATGAAAATATGTATATGTTGGAATTACCAGTTTATTAACACCTGTCTCGCTAGGCTTGGTTATGGTATTGATGGTTGACGTACTAATTTCAGCAATTATCACGTCCTGGTATGTATGTTCGTCAACATCGTTTCATTTGATCAAAGATCTGAAAATGTTTACTTTGTACATCTAGTAGAACGACTTTCTTTTTCCTAATGATGAAATTCTTGCCTACACTGGACCTGTCTCGGATCTGACAAGCCAAATCCATCACGGGTCATTGCCTTTGCCACCAGGTTTTATAGTCTGACCTTCCACCGGAGCCACCGGGACCTGATCACTGGGCCTTACATAAAGCATGTCCTGGCGAAGGGGAAGGCGGTGGCGGCTGACAACCGGCAGCGGAAGCTCTTCACCAACAACCCGAGTTCGAACTGGCACTACTACAAGGCGACCAAGTGGAGCCACGTGGCATTCAATCACCCCTCGACCTTCGACACCCTGGCGATGGAGCCGAGCAAGAAGAGGGAGATCATGAACGACCTGCTCAAGTTTCGGCGAGGGAAGGAGTACTATGAGCGGATCGGCAAGGCGTGGAAGCGTGGCTACCTTCTCTATGGCCCGCCAGGGACCGGCAAGTCCACGATGATTGCCGCGATAGCCAACTTCCTCAACTACGACGTGTACGACCTCGAGCTGACAACGGTCAAGGACAACACAGAGCTGAGGAAGCTGCTGATTGAGACATCCGAAAAAGCGATCATAGTAATCGAGGACATCGACTGCTCGCTTGACCTGACCGGCCAGAGGAAGAAGAAGAAGCAAGAGAAAGACGACGATGAAGAGAAAGCGGATCCTGTCAAGAGAATGGCGAAAGACAGGGAAGAGAGCAACGACAGCAAGGTCACCCTCTCAGGGCTCCTGAACTTCATCGACGGGCTGTGGTCGGCGTGCGGGGGCGAGAGGATCATCGTGTTCACGACGAACTTCGTGGACAAGCTCGACCCCGCCCTAATCAGGAGAGGCAGGATGGACAAGCACATCGAGATGTCGTATTGCTGCTTCGAGGCATTCAAGGTGCTCGCGAGGAATTACTTGGGCGTCGAGTCGCACCCGCTCTTCACGACGGTGAGGCAGTTGCTGGAGGAGACGAAGATTTCCCCGGCGGACGTGGCGGAGAACTTGATGCCCAAGTCGGATGACGAGAACGAGGAGACTTGCTTGGAGGGGTTGATCGAAGCGCTGGAAACGGCGAAAGAGGACGCCAGGAAGAAATCAGAAGAAGAAACAGCAGCAGCAGAAGCAGAAGCAGCTGCAGCTAGAGCAATGGCTGAGAAAGAAGGGCAGAAGAAATTGAGTGAAGGAGACCAAGAAAATGGTGGGAGCGGATGTTCTAAAGAAGTGAAAGATATTGAACAAACACAACACCAGCACGGGAAGTAGTGTAGCACGTGAAGTAGTGTTGAAGTGGTCAAATTTCAGTTTTACATGTCTTCAATAATGTAGTAGTAGAGTCCTAGTTTGTAGGGGTTTGTTTCTACACGTTTTAGTTAGTGGGATATGTTAGTGGGCCTTTGTTATTGTTATCTTATTGTTATTTTCTTGCGGAGTAGTTTTTCAATGTTATGTCTATGTAATAGGCTTGTGATCTGTTGAGTAGAAAGTACGAGAGTTTTTCAGCAGCAATTTTTTGTGTGTGTCCTCTTCTACTCTTTACTCTCTTAAGAGGTTATTGAACCATACTTGCCGCTTGTTCTTTTTCAACAAAAGAGAAAGGCGTCCACCGACCAAATTGAAGAATGTGTTTCCTGTGATTCATGGATGACGTAATTTTCTCTATTACTATATAAAGAATAATTGTACTCTTCTATTGTTTCGAGCAATTTACAAGTAGGTCTTCTTTTTTTTTTGGAAATAATACACCTACATTATATGTTTTCTTCAGGGTTTAATCGGACAATAATTGAAAAATGTTGATGGTAAGGGGCTTACGAAATACTTGCCAAATCTCGTGGATCTAAACTTGACGTAAAGTGAAGCGTGATTATGTGATTTATATTTTCGATTATTTCTACCCATTGGCATAAAAAGTACACCGAGGCCTATTATCCGACCATTAGCCCCATTCGATATACTAATATGGTTGAACTATATATCCCTATTATGATTTGTGTTCTTGAACATACATGTCTTAGAAACGCAACACCTAATGTTGGAGGGACAACGGCCTAAAAGCAAATTCTAAAAAGCTGATGTAATTTGATACCTCCAAATTTCTAGATCTGTAACAATCATTCTTTTATCATTTTGCAAAACAAATCTCGTGATCCATTGATAGTGCTCCTACCTATTGCGGAAATAAGCGATTGACCAATAAAATAGAGACAAAACAAGAAAATAAATCGAATTCGGTTGTAGTGACTTATGTCCACGGAGAGAGTAGTAATAAACTTCACTATAAATGAACTGATATAGCGGAGATTACAACTATACTCGAGTTACTCAAACACCTCCAGTATTTTTCAGGCTCCAATTACACCAAATAACTCAGACAGTATTTAGCTCCATGATTTTTCACAAAATAATCTTTCGATCTCATGAAAGAATTTAACACAAATCTTACCGCAAGATTTAACCAGTTTCAACACTAAAATTATCGGTGTAGTTCCACGAAGAAAACCCATGCCAAGCACTCAATTGAACACGGCCCATCAATGCACTCAACATCAACAACGGCGCTTCGAGACTTCTATTATCTCCCTTGCATGAGACAAATATGTAATATATATGAAATCTAAGTTTGACCGAATATGGTCCAAGTCAAAAGTCCACAATTCACATTCCGAATTCATCTAACTCTCCAATGCCCAATGAGAAAATCGATTTCGGTATATTTCCTTTTCTTTTTCTCTTTACTTGGCCGAAAAACTCGAGCACCAATTTTGATATCAAAGCAAAACAGAAAATCTAAAGGAAATCTTATCTCCATGACATATATTTAGGAGTCCGCAAATAATGATTTATTTTTTAGTTAAATTTTGTTCACGAACTCAAACTCGAGACATATTTTAACGCCAACTTATGAATACAAGAGTAGATAGAGTAGAGAAAGGAAAAATGATTAGTGCTCCGAAGGAGATTGTCCTAATTTATTCCGTGTTCAATTCGAGTTGGCCTTGGAGATGAGCGGACTTTGGCATTGAAGTGGAGCTTTTCGCACCAGTCATTCGACTTGTACATTATGTCACGATGTGATCACCATCGAATTGGTCAACATAACCTGAACGTTTTCGGTTGGCTTGTATGGACAACGCAGGTGTGAATTGGATCGTAAGGAATGATAGACTTCCAAGTGCATGTCCATCAGAGCAGTCGCCAGCACCTCTAGACACAGATCGTGTTGAATCAAAATAAACCTTATCTGTAACTGCGTGTCAATCGGAAGTTTGAAAATGCAAAGAAGAGACGAGAAGGCAACGATGAGCTTGTTACCGATGCTCACTCGTGAACAAAAGTTATGTGGTTGCTGACTTAAATCGAATATTTCGTAATGAATGGGAGATGACTTTGTGGGTCGCTATTATATATCGCCCTTCTCCTATTTTTCCACCAATCAAAGGAGGAAGAGTGTATGGCTACAACGCGTCACCTTTGATGTAGCAGAATTCACTTCAAGAAATTGACGAGTCCGCGACGAATGCATGGGTGACAATTGCATTGACCTGACAAGATCTTCCACTGTTGATGAAAGTGAAAAAAGTGAAGAAGAAAAGGTTTCCGTGATTCATTCGGGCTCTATCCGGCACATCGAACATCGTCGGTTAAAGTTACCACCGGACCAGACCGCAAGGCAAAAACAATCTTTGACCTGACGATGATATGTTGGGGGTGAAGTTTCACGGGCTGAGCAGGTAGCTTCCTGATCCATCCATGAAAGTACAAGCCTTGAAACAAAAACCAACAGAGCTGGACTTTGGAACTTCCTCTCCACCTTCAGCCCTAAGGAAAGAAGAAGAAGAAGAAGAAGAAGAAGAAGAAGAAGAAGAAGAAGAAGAAGAAGAAGAAGAAGAAGAAGTGAAACCGTGATGACCGCATTTGAAATGTGGACTCACCTCAGCTTGGCGGTGGCCGGGCTGATGTTCTCGTGGGCCGTGTTCAAGCAATACTTCCCTCCCCAGCTCCGCGTGCACATCGAGGCCTATGCTCACAAGGCCGTCAGCCACATCTACCCGTACATCCAGATCACGTTCCCGGAGTTCATGGGCGAGCGGCTTGAGCGGTGCGAGGCCTACTCCACGATCCAGAACAGCCTGAGCGCGAGCACTTCAGCCAGGGCCAAGCGGCTCAAGGCCGAGTCCATCAAGGACAGCCAGTCTCTGGATCCTCAGCATGGACGAGAACGAGGAGGTTGCCGACGAATTTGAAGGGGTCAAGCTCTGGTGGTCGTCGAACCTGGTCGTCTCCCGGAACTCTACATTTTCCTTGCACCCTCCGCCTGAAGATAAAAGATACGTGCGCGCACACATATATTTTAATTATAATTTATCAACATCTATCTTGCCACGCTTGGGCGTAGGGGATGTATTGTTAACTTGTTTATTTTAGCAATTCAACTCTTTCCGGGTATATGATCGTTAACATGGTTTAATTTAATCAGAGATTTACTTTCTTCATCTAGTGAAACAAGTACTTTTTCCCTAGTAATGAAATCGTTGCCTACCCTCGATCTTCTCTGATCTGACAAGCCAAATCAAATGGGTCATTGCTTTTGCCTCACAGTCTTTATAGGCTGACCATCCACCGGAGCCTCCGGGACTTGATCACCGGCTCTTACATAACGCACTTCCTGGAGAAGGGGAAGGTGGTGGCGGCCGACAACCGGCAGCGGAAGCTCTTCACCAACAACCCGAGCTCAAACTGGCACTACTACAAGGCGAGCGAGTGGAGCCACGTGGCGTTCGAGCACCCAGCGATGTTCGACACCCTGGCGATGTGTAGGGTTCCTCTAGTGCAAAAAGTGTAGCGGAATCTATAAATCGAAACCCTAGACAGGATCCATGCGTATATTAAAATCTAAACAGAAGTTCGACATGTACCTTTTGCAAATCGAAGGTAAATTGACAATCGATTGTGTCTAGATTAGCGCCCCAAGTATTACACCTCTACCGGTATTCACACACACGAACGGAAGTCTCCAACGATCCAAGTGCTAGTTAAAGATCTTGGACTTCTTTTTCCTGATCGTCTTTGATCTTTGAGACTCTCTCAAAGATCTCTAAACAGAGAACAATTCTTTTCGCATTCTCTTGAAGGCGTTTTTTTTCTCTCTTAGGGTTTTTCGTCACTCACATGCTATATATATATATATAGAGCCTCATTATCTACGCGAATTAAAAGAAGTGGGGCCGGGCGATTTGGGCCCGCCAAACTGTCCACTTTCAATCGTACATTTAATCGTTATCTCATAACGTGCACGACCGCTTAGATAAGTTGAATAGAGAATAAATTAAAATCTACGTATTTTAAGTAGATCCTGATGCACAAAAAATATTAACTCAGTTCGCTATTGTGTGCGACTCTATAGGTTCACTAAACATTAGCAGTGTACTCAAAACTCTTTTTGGCCCACAAGTCATAAGTGGTCTCTAGCAAGACATTATGACTACCTAAGTATAGTGAAAGTCGGTTTTTCGACACAACCTAATCCACAATTAATATTAGAGTATTAACCTTGATTGATTTCTAGGGCATACCACTAACACAGCGGAGCCTAGCAAGAAGAGGCAGATCATGAACGACCTCCTCAAGTTCAAGCAAGCGAAGGAGTACTATGCATGGATCGGCAAGGCGTGGAAGCGCGGCTACCTTCTCTACGGCCCGCCAGGGACCGGCAAGTCTACGATGGTTGCTGCGATGGCCAACTTCCTCAACTACGAAGTGCATGACCTAGAGCTGACGACAGTCCAGGACAACACGGGGCTGAGGAAGCTGCTGATCGAGACGTCTGCGAAGTCGATCATAGTGATCGAGGACATTGACTGCTCCCTCGACCTGACTGGCCAGAGGAAGACAAAGAAGCAAGACAAAGACGACAATGAAGAGAAAGCGGATCCTGTCAAGAGAATGGCGAAAGGCGAGGGAGAGAGCAAGGACAGCAAGGTCACGCTCTCAGGGCTCCTGAACTTCATCGACGGGCTATGGTCCGCGTGTGGGGGCGAGCGAATCATCGTGTTCACGACGAACTTCGTGGAGAAGCTCGACCCGGCTCTAATCAGGAGAGGGAGGATGGACAAGCATATCGAGATGGCGTATTGCTGCTTCGAGTCGTTCAAGGTGCTCGCGAGGAATTACTTAATTGGGCGTCGAGTTGCACCCGCTGTTTGCGAAGGTGAGGCAGTTGCCGGAGGAGACGAAGATGACTCCGGCGGACGTGGCGGAGAACTTGGTGCCCAAGTTGGACGAGGAGGCTTGCCTGGAGGAATTGATCGAAGCGCTCGAGAAGGCGAAAGATGACGCGAGGAAGAAATCACAAGAAGAAGAAAAAGCAGTAGTAAGAAGCAGAAGCAACTGCAGCTGCGAGAAAATATTAGGTAGGCCAGGAGCACCGCGTCATCGAACCACCTCTCCACTCGCTAGTTGCCACGTGTCCCGTGCGGGCCCACTAGTCAGAAGATTCAAAGTCCTCTTGTCTCTCTCCTCTCTCCTCTACCAGTCTTCGTTACACTCTCTCTCCCCTCTCCGTTACCTTTTTTTGTCTCCTCTCTCGCACTTTTGGATCTCCATTTTTCTGTGCTTCTCCATTCTTCTCTGCTCCTTCTTGGCGAAGAAGAACAAACCAATTCCGCTACTGGGGAAACCCCGTCTCAAGGATTAAAACGGAGTTTTCCATTTTGGTGGAACAATCAACATTGCTAAGCAAACCATCGCCTATTTACTTCTCGGAGTTCCATAAATCTGATGTGGACGCGGTTTTTCTTTTTTGGGGTCGGAATATGGACGCAGTTTCCTTTTTTTGGGGGTTTCGGAATATGGTCGCAGTTCGGTCGTCAAGTTGCCGTGTTTGTACGAAATCCAACAAGCACCCCAGAATGGAACCTGTGGAAGAAACTGAGCCAGAGCTGCTGATGGGCTCTTGTATGCGATGGCGGAGGCGGCTTCGCTCCTTGAGATTCCAGAGAAAATGAGAAGACGAAGGCGATTTTGGGAGAGACAGAAGCTAATATTTTGGGTGTCTTACTGCTGACGTGGAGTGCCTGGCGCACCTAATATTTTCTCGCTGCAGCGGCTAGAGCAATTACCGAGAAAGAAGGGCAATAGAAATTGAGCGAAGTGAAAGGGAATGGCTCTGACCAATTGGGGCCGGGTCATGTATTACTAATTCAAAGAGAGAAAAATGTCGAAACATGTATTACCAATTCAATTCAAAGGAACATGTGTCGCCACCTCATTTGACTTATCGGGTTGGATTAGATAAGATGATGTGACATTTTACTACTTTTGCAGTTATGCTTTTAAGTTAAGGAAATCGGAGTTCACGATATCCTTTATGATCACTATGACCTTGTTTAGTATCCCACTTGGAACGATTTGCCAATTTAAATGGACTCGTTGCATCAAGCTTCTGCATGGACAAGATCAATGCGTCGGCCGAAGAAGGTTCGACCGGGGCCAAAGCATCGGTTAAGGACTACCCACAATCCCATCTTCTTAGCAATTTCTCTGTCCTTGTTTCGGAGTCACTAATTATTTTGTCAATTTTCGTACTTTGTACTTCAGATTCCATCGATGGCGATAAAGCGTCCCTTATATCAACATTATCTGAAATAAAGTAACATTTACATTTGTCAAACAATAACGAGGAATAGATAGTTTTATAAACTACAAAATATCATAGGGGGTTTTCTCGACAGAAAGATCACTATGCAAGGATGGGGAAGGCATGGAAGCACAGTTTCTTACTGTATGGGCCACCAGGGACCGGCAAGTCCAGCATGATGGCTGCAATGGCTAATTTCCTTGAGTATGTTGTTTATGATCTTGAGTTGATGGCGGTGAAGGATAACATAGATCTGAAGGAGCTGTTGATGAGCACTTCGAGCAAGTCGATCGTTGTAATTGAGGACATTGTTTGCTCTCTCGACCTCACAGGTCAGCGCAATGGGAAGGAGATGAAGCAAAAGCACAAGACAACAGTCACTAGCAAGGTGACACTTTCGGTGTTGATGAATGTCGTCGACGGGATATGGTCAGTGTGCGCACAGGCGAGACTTGTTTGTGCTCACGACGAATTTTTTGGACAAACTCGACCAAGAGGGAGGATGGACAAGCACATCGAGTTGCCCAACTGTTGTTTCGAGGGCTTCAATGTTCTCGCCATGAATTATCTGCACATCGACTCGCTTGACCTGTTTGACACCGTCCGGGCCTTGATGGAAGAAGTCAAAATGACTACCAACAACGTGGCCTAGAACTTGATGCCTAAATCCGGGGCCGACAATGCCGAGACTTGACTGGGAGGAATCAAAGCTCTGGAGACCACAAAGGTGGAAACGAGGAAAGTAAGTCCGCGGAAGAAGAGGAAAAGAGGGAGACGTCTGTCAAGGTAGGGCGACCAGATACTGAGAATGATCTGAAGGGCGGAGAATTGCATTTTGAAGACGCGACCAGTGACTCGGCATCATCTGAAGAGCGTGAAGCAGAGCCACGGCGAAGAAGGGGAACATCAGCAAGCAACCGGCGTAGCGTCTCAAGGAACACAGCAAATTGCATTTACTTGTGATACGTTGGTTTCTACCGTTCTATTATCTGATCTTATGGATGACGGTTTAAATATAGGACGTAACACTAACAGTTGCTTCTTACAATAGGAATCTTCTGTGTTATGCTGGTAATATACAAATTTGTATGGAACTTCATCAGCCTTCTCTCATGTCTCAACAATTTTTGTTCGTATCTTTCTTTTTTGCACTTCAGATCCCATTACATATCAGATAGGACTTTATTTCCGACAAATCATCTGGATTTGGTTGCGATAGCCAAAAGTGTAAATAGCTCGGTCATAATGCGAATTGCACCCAGTGCAACAGAAGCTTTCCTAATGGCCATATTTACAACCTCTGAGAGTCGAAAGCCGAAACTGTTTCCAAGCCTGCAATTTGTCTCGGGGGTTTGAACCGGTTAAACAGTTCCGTTTTGGTCGATTCGAAACAGACTGGGGAGCTTGTGTTCGGGCATACACTCATCTCTCTTCTTGGTGCGCACCTCCTTCCTTTGTCGACTGCATTTCGGGGTACAGCATCTGGTCCCGCCATTGGCATATCGACCTGGCTTGTGGGATAGTTTAATCAGAAGCTTTGCCAATCTGAAAAACGTGGAGTCGGAGCATTTATGGCTTTCGACTAATAGTGACCTTTCGGTATAGCTTCTTGGTTTCTTGCGTGGTAGTACATCATCATTAAGGACCTTTTAGTGTAGTTTTAATTACAGTTTATCAAATAGTATTTGCTTTTTATGAAAACCTCATTTGCATTTTCCCAAAGACTTTCTCCAGAAACGCAGCCATCATCATAAATCACCCGGCAAGGTTCGAGACCTTGGCCATGGACCCGGCAAACAAGCAGAAGATGGTCAAGAACCTCGTCATGTTCATCAAGGCGAATGACGCGAGGATCTGGAAGGCTTGGAAGCAGGGGTAAACACGCACAGAAGATCTACTTAATTTTTGTGCTTAAGAAGGATTTACAGAGAAGTCGACCAGATTTATTAGTGATAGTATAGACTTAATATGTTATTGGATATAGATTGCAGTTTCCTGCGATTTTAGTTTGTACTTGATTTTGATAAGTTTTCTCTTTTGTTGCTATTTGATCTTTGAGTTTTATTAACAAGCACACCGAGAGCACTAACCAAGCTAGCCAGAAAAGGAAAAAGTACTTTTCGAGACATTTTGGAAATTGAAGAAGTACACAATATAATAAAACCAGTTATTTTAAGCAAACAAATTTATATTTCCAAGGCATACTTACTCTTTCTTTTTTTCTTTTTTTTTTTTCATTTTGGTTGATTGCAAAATCCAATGTCCAGCCTTTACTGTATTATAATAAAATCATTAATCCTTTCTGTAATATCTTATCCCTATACGCTGAAATCTAGTGGAAGCATACCAATACGATGTTTTTTTTTTTTCGTAACCATTTTCCGTTTTCTCACGAATGCCAATATGATTCATGGTATATACGGTCACCAAATCTAAAATGAAGCTTGCAGTTGGGCCTCGATTGGGCCTTCCGCGACGCTCGAACTTAGAGGCAATTTTCAACTCCCACTACAAAAAAACGATTTTTTTCCGACAAAATTTCCAACGAAAAATTCTGGAAAATTCGTTGGAAAAAGAATTTCCAACGAATTTTCCAACGAAAAAAATTCGTTGGTAATTCGTCGTCGGAAAATTTTCCAACGAAAAATTTGAATTTTCGTTGGAAATTTGCGACGAATTTTTTTTCGTTGGAAAATTCGTTGGAAAACTCGTGGCTAAATTCGTTGGAAACGAACTTTTTTTTCCGACGAATATTTTTTCGTTGGAAACTATAATTTTTTTTGTCGAAAAATCGTGGAAATTTTTTTCCATCGAATTTTTTTTTATTGAAAAATAGCCCTCGCCGGCGCTCGTCGCCGGCGAGGGCCAGCCTCGTCGCCGGCGAGGGCCGAGCTCGCCCAGATCTGGGCGAGCTCGAGCTCGTCGCCGGCGAGGGCAAGCCTCGTCGCCGGCGAGTGCCGAGCTCGCCCAGATCTGGGCGAGCTCGAGCTCGTCGCCGGCGAGTGCCGAGCTCGCCCAGATCTGGGCGAGCTCGAGCTCGTCGCCGGCGAGGGCCGAGCTCGCCGGCCATGGCGAGCTCGGCCCTCGCCATGGCCGGCGAGGCTGTTGCGCCGAAGAACAAGAAGATGAAGAAGAAGTAGCAGCAGCAGCAGGGGCGGGAGCAGGCTTCGGGGGCGGCTCGGCCCTCGCCGGATCTGGGCGGCTCGGCCCTCGCCGGCGACGAGGCGTCGGGGGCGTCGGGGGCGTCGAGGGCGTCGGTGTCCATGGCGCGCAGGAGCCGGAGGAGGAGGGGGGGCGGCGGGGGAGGAGGCGGAGGCGAAGGGGAGAGAGAGAGAGAGAGAGAGGCAGGGGGGGAATTTGAGTGGGAATAACGAGCGCGAACCGAGAAATTGAAATTAGTTGGAAATTTCCAATGAAAATTTTTTCGTTGGAAATTTCCAACAAATTTTCCAACGAAAAATTATACATTCTGAAGTAATTGCCCGGAAAATTGAAATTCGTTGGAAATTTCGTTGGAAATTTCCAACGAATTTTCCAACGAATATAAAAAATGCCTAACGTACCGGGATTTTTTGTAATTCGTTGGAAATTTCGTTGGAAATTTCCAACGAAAAAAAATTCGTTGGAAATTTCTAACAAATTTTCCAACAAAAATTGTACACACTGAAATAATTCCCGAAAAATTGAAATTCGTTGGAAAATTCGTTGGAAATTTCCAACGAATTTTCCAACGAAAATTGTCCACAACTGACATAATTGCCGAAAAAATGAAATTCGTTGGAAAATTCGTTGGAAATTTCCAACGAATTTTTCAACGAATATCAAAAATTCCGAACAGTACCGGGTTTTTTTGTAATTCGTTGGAAAATTCGTTGGAAATTTCCAACGAATTTTGGGACGAAAATTTTTTCGTTGGAAATTTCCAACGAATTTTGCTTTTCGTTGGAAAATTTGTCGCAAATTTTCCAACGAAAATTTTTCGTTGCAAATTTTCGTGGCAAAAAACCGATTTTTTTGTAGTGTCCAAACTCCTATGTGAAATTACTATTAAATTGACAAAGAAAATTTTAGAAAAATCTCATTAAATTGCTCTTCATATTTTAGACTTAAATATCTTCTTTGTTCTATGGTTACTTAATTTCTGAAAAAATTGAATGTTTCAAAACAAGATAGCGGGCATGGTCCTTTTAATTATTCTGAATTAGAAGATATTATGATATGAACACGACAGCTTCTGATTTCAACCAAGCACACCTTAACCACTCAATCACGATCATGTCTGTCCATGCTTAAAATCTCCAAAGCTATTTTGATGGGGAAAAAGTACTTCACAGAGGCGAAGGGAGGAATACACATATTTTTTTAATGACGGAAATTTGTTTGGTTTAGCGGTCAGGTGGTTGTCTGGGCCACCTTTTGCAGATTTTGACTAGTTTACCTTCTCAAGCAATCTTAAGGTTGCACTCCCCACATTGGCCTGGTGCACTTAGGATTTTACTTCTGCATTGCTCCCGCTAATTTGGACCCAAGATCATATGGAGAGGTGCAAACCCTACTGCTATTTAAGCCATTATCTTATTTGTGTTGAAACATCATTTGACAGCTATATCTATTGCGAGTGGCCTCGAACGCTACCTGTTGACAAAAGTTCGATGTGAGTCGTGCCAAATAGAGTGATTCTATGTAATTTAAAAAAATAATCACACGTCAACAACATGGTCCTTAAGAGATCTTCATTTACATGACTTGGGTGATTCATTCTATAAATTAGCTAGCATCACTTATGTTAGTCCGTGATAAAGGACAATTCTTCAATATTAGAAGGAATTTCTATAAACCAATGCACTATTTTTTGCAATCGACACACTTGGTTGGAACCCGGGCAATTTTCCTATGAACTCCTAACCCGGCAAGCACATGGCCTATTTTCCAAGCCACATCTACTTCACCGGCACATCGTCAAGATACCGACTGTATTCCAATCAAAGTACATCAATTACAAGATATTGACAATTTACGATATCGGATAATTAAAATCAGAACTCGATGAAGTCTCCCTAAGTTTAGTAACCAGAGGTGCAATCTCAAGAAGTATAAGTCATGACTCATGGCTCAATAAGAAAAAGGAGTGTCTTCTCTTTTTGGCCACTCTTCATTCTGTGGCTCGAAACGCCGACCCTTCTTTCGTTTACTTGTAGAGAGCTCCACCACATCTCTTAGCCTTACACCACGTGACTTCTACAAATTTAAGAAATAGCCGCTGCTTGAACTTAAGAAGATTGAGCATATCTTCTTCACTTCGAATTCAAATTACAAAAGTGATACTTATATGATATGATAAAAAAAACTGGCGGTCCAAAGGGGACCTCATGAAGTATTCTTTCATGGTTGATGTTTCCTAGCAAAAACCGAAAAAAAAAACCCGAGGAAAAGTATTTCCTTTATATACCAATACTCCTCTCCCATTCGTTTCAACTTTATTACTTTTTTTTAAGGATAAATACATTGAAAGTTCTAAAACTTGTCACGAAAGTATAATAGAGTCCTAAAACTTTCAAAAAGAATAATTAAGTCCTAAAACTTGTCACGAAAGTGCAGTCGAGTCCTAAAACTTTCAAAAAGTACAATCAAGTTCTAAAACTTGTCAAATTGATCCAATCAAGTCCTTCTGTTGATTGAAAATTTTGAAAGTCTTAGGTATCAATTGCACTTTTATAATAAGTTTTAAAACTCAATTGCACTTTCGTGATAAGTTTTAGGACTTCCAGTGCACTAATCCCTTTTCTTTTACATAAGATGACACGTGAGTATAATCGAGCTCCGTTTGTTTCGCGGAAAATAAATGACATGGAAAATATTTTCCTAAATATGATTGTTCATATTTCTTGAAATAATTAATCAATGCAAAATGACTTTACTGTCGATAACAATTTATGTCTAAAAATTTTCGTAAATGATAATAATATTTTTCATTCAGTTGTTTTTGTAAGCGATATAGGCGACAATTTTTAAGAAAATATGTTCTGAGATAATACAATTTTAGGAAAATATTATTTCTATCGCATTCGGTTCGAGGTTCAGTGTACTGACTCTTCACCTCTTCCCTTCCAATCAAAGGACATGCCTCCGAGACAAAGATGATTAGCTTTGGCATTTTGTCTACTCACATGATGAAAACTCAAAGAAGAAGACCATGAGTAAAGCTGAGATAAAGCTGTGGGTCTTGGGTGGACTCTGTGAATGGGAAAGCTTTAGGTTGGGTTGGACATATGAATAAGAGACAGAGGGGGCAAACTTCGCCGAACATTCTCTTTAGAAGCTGAGTGGTTAGCGCTAGTTATGTGCTATGATTTAGCTAAACTCGTAGCAATTGACTTTATTCTAGAAAATTTTCGAAAAACAAATAGGTATATGTAGTTAATTTAGTGCCATGAGCTCAAAAGCATTGCACCGACCAAGGAGGGATCAAAACAAGGGGGTCAATGGAGTTAAAACTCTCAAGTTATTAGGTACTCAAAATGTTAGGGATGCAACCAGGATATAATATGATATGATGTAGTTTATCATACAAACCGAATTCGAATTCGAGAGTCGGCTTCTAAAAGTAGAGCTTGAGGTCAACACGATAGAGTATTCAACATTCTTGAGCTTAAAATTGAGTGATATCGAAATTTAGCGTAATCTCGAGCTCCATCTCAAGTTCTCATAAGACGATATGTATCAACATCCCACCCGACTAGAAAGCCGTATCATTAATTTGGCAATTTTGCAAAGTTATTTGATCATCTATTCAATTGGTGACTAGTGTATTAATCATTCTACTGCATCGGCATCAAAGTTGAAATGATGGAGGAAAAGACCCTGTTGAAACAATCTCCAAAGGTAGAAAGTCAACTATTGTTCCGGTTGCTAAAAAGTCAAAAGTTTTGTCTTCCTATCGAAATTTTAAAGTATAATTAAATTTCAAAAATAACTTTGAATATTATTCTATATGGATCTACGAGTCAATAGTTATATATTGTGAAAATCACAAAAAACTAAGATTACAAAAATTCAAAGTAAGTGCACCACAAGATTTGAAAAATAAAAACAAAAATAAAAAGTAAATCAATTAGACATACCCTTTTTTTTATATTCCAAGGGCCTAATACCCAAAAAATCCCAAACTTTAGCGTTTGTCCCAATTATATCCTAAACTTTTTTTTGTCTCATAAAAAACCCCAAACTTTTACTTTTGTCCCAAATCTACCGGCCTAATACCCAAAAAAACTCCAAACTTTAGCTTTGTCCCAATTATATCTCGTAAACTTTTTTTTGTCTCATAAAAAATCCCAAACTTTTACTTTTGTCCCAAATCTACCACCATTAACTTTTCCGTCCAATATTACCGTTAATAATTATTTTAATATTATTTTTTATTTTTTCAAATTTTTTTATTTTTTTATTTTATTTTCTTTTTCCTTTCCTTTTCTTTTTTTTCCTTCACGTTCAACCTCCGGCCGGTCGCCGGTCCTGCGACCGGCTAGAGGCGAGGGACGGCGAGGCTCGACCTCGCCGGTGTTGGGCGAGGTCGGTCTCGCCCGCCCCTAGCGAGGTTTGTCCTCGCCGTGGCTGGTGAGGCTCAGCCTCGCCCAACACCGGCGAGGTCGAGCCTTGTCGTGGCTAGCGAGGCTCGGCCTCGCCCAATGCCGGTGAGGTCGAGCCTTGCCAGCCACGGCGAGGACGAACCTCGCCGGCCGCTGGCGAGGGCTCGGCCCCGCTGGCCGCTAGCGAGGCTCGACTTCGCCGACGTTAGGCGAGGCCAAGCCTTGCCGGCCGCTAGCGAGGCTCAACCTCGTCGGCGTTAGGCGAGGCTGAGCCTCACCAGCCACGGCGAGGACAAACCTCGCCAAAGGCGGGCAAGGCCGACCTTGCCCAACACCGGCGAGGTCGAGCCTTGCCGGCCCCCGCCTCTGGCCGGTCGCCGGTGGTTGAAGGTGAAGGAAAAAAAAAGGAAAGGAAAAAGAAAAGAAAAAAAATAAAAAAATTCGAAAAAATAAAAAATAATATTAAAATAATTATTAACGATAATATTGGACGGAAAAGTTAACGGTGGTAGATTTGGGACAAATGTAAAAGTTTGGGGTTTTTTATGAGACAAAAAAAATTTAGGATATAATTGGGACAAAGCTAAAGTTTGGAGTTTTTTTGGGTATTACGCCGGTAGATTTGGGACAAAAGTAACAGTTTGGAATTTTTTATGAGACAAAAAAAAGTTTGGGATATAATTGGGACAAAGGCTAAAGTTTGGGGTTTTTTTGGGTATTAGGCCATAATCCAAGGGCACTAGCGCAAAGGGCCATATATCATATTCTGCAAGCACCATCAACCGAGAAGTATGAAGTCTTTGATCTGTTTAGGTGGCCCCGACCGAAACGACCTTGCACGCAATTGGTACGGATTGATCGATGACATTCAATTGTTTAGCTGAAAAACCTCGACACCCCCTATCAACTGCGCCAATTCGAGTGTTTCTTAGACACACAGGAAGTGTGCGGCAATCTGAGAATTTCTCATAGACACTTCACGCAGCTTCAAAGACTTATTGTTACTAAATGATTGCTCCTAGGAAATTTCACATGCATCTAGAAGACGACTATCTACTTGAATAGTGGAGTATTTATTAATTGTGTAGTTTTGGTGCGTAATTCTTTATGCGGACCAAGAGCTTTGTTTTGCCTATATAAAATGTTGGTCGGCAAGGGCCGAGCCACCTCAGAAATAAATATTTTAATAGCGAGGTCGAATAAGTGTTTTGGCGACATTTCAAGATTTTAAAATAGAAATAGATGCCGTGCATGCTAAGGAAACCAATTGGCCACTAATGAGAAATTGAGTTGAATCTTCATTATTTGACAGAAAAAAAAAAAGAGTTGATACTTCTTTTATTTACAAAGTAGAGAACTCCACCATGTCTCTTAGCCAATCGTACGTGGATTTACCTTAGTGCTACAAAATAAAAAAAAAAAAAAAGACAATGCTTGAAGTTGGGAAGATTGAGCGTATCTTCTTCGCTTCGAATTCACTTCTATAGGTTCACGAAGCGTGGGTCTTCGGTTGGGTTGACTTTGTGAAATTTCCTAACGTGACAAGCTCAGATTGGGTTCAATTCAACATATGAATGGGAGACCCACGTGGCGCAATCTTCGCTAGACATTTTCTTTAGAAGTTGAGTAGGGTTCAGTGCTAATTATGTGCTATGATTAAGCTAACCTTGTAATGTTAACTTTGTTCTAGAAGATGTCAGAAAAACACGTAGACAAAGCTAGGTTGCATTACATATTTAAGGTTAATTTAGTCCTGCGGGCTCTACAGCATTCCACCGACCAAGGACGGAGCTAATGTATATTGCCGGTAGGGTCAATGGAGTAAGGGCCGTAAGTTATTCGATTAAAAGAAAAAAAGAAATGATAGGAGTGCAAGCAAGGTTGACTAAGTGTTTCGGTGACGTTTCAAATTTTTACGACAAAAGATATCCTGCATGCTTAGGGAACTAATTGATGATTGTTTCGGGAATTAGCCAAAGATAAAGCCGCGGCATCAAAAGGGCATCGTGAGATACCTATCCGTTTCGGATTTGAGATTTAAGGTTTTTATTCGACCTATTCCTTCACACTTGCGCCTAGTTAGTTTACCTTCCCATTGTTGTTTGCGCCCATTGAGTGTCAAATCGACCTAAGTTTACCTAAATTGATTAGCAGCGACTGTAATATGGTATTCAAGTTCATGATCGTACCTTGATCCAATAACTTGCCTGAACCTACGATTTGGGAAAATCCTAGCGGCGGAAGGCGTCGCTAGAGAACATCCCAGCTGCCCAGCACAATTCCGAGGCGCCACAGCCACAACAAATAAGTGAGAAGATAATGGATCTCCTCGTCTCAGACCTCTTCCCCCTCTACAAAGCCTTCCAAGCCTCCATTGAGAGAACTAGAAAAGTATAAAGATCTTATGCAAGTTATCCAAGAGACAAAGGACTTGGGAACTTGAATAGCCCTCAATGCATCAGAAAAAAAACTCCAATTGACTGAATCAAAGGCTTTCCATAGGATCAGCCTTAATTCTGGGGAAATAATTTGTTGGCTATCTAATGTTAATCGTCTTTGAAAATAAGGGTGGAGGTGTGATCTATGATCCTTTCAATTCGACTAATTTCAATCAATACGGATGAAGAAAGTACGAGACGGTTGAAGATCATTGATCGTGTCATGTTCATCTTAACAAAGATCCTCGTTGTGTAACCAATATCTTAAGCTTAAATTAAAGTGATGAGCTGCTAAAATGGTTCATGCACTCCGACATGAATGGGTGTACATGAACCTACTTTATGTAGTAAATGTTATATCTACTTTAGTTGCATCAATTAGACTAGCTAGCTGTGTGTGAATGAGTTGAAGTCTTCTAAGAACGGAAGTTAAGGTTTGACAAGGAAAATACACTTCGAAGTTCAATGTATTTAAATGGTCAATGTCCAAGGGTGTTCTCATGAACCTTAATTTGAAACATACCATTCTAACAATATTTAATCATTATGTGAAATACATCTCAATCGCTAAGAAAGTCCAACAAATTTGCATACTAGAATTTGAGGGTTTTGCCTTGTTTCTTCCTATCAAATCAATGTGCTATAGAAACAAAAATTAGGAGACTTGGGGGCTTGCTCAGATGACTTTTTATTTGTATTAGAAAGATATTAAGTAATCCTAGAAATTTATATCATCACCTAAGCATGTATAAATTACATATCGTCGTGTCTTAAATGATTTATTAGGCGGTCCATATTAAAACTCCATAGTAAGTCATAGTCACTTTGTCTTGGATAGACACTAAGTTCTCACAAAATATTGGATAGATTTTTTTTCTGGAAATTACAAAAGTAGTCCATTTACTATCATCCAAATTTCACTCTCTGTCCATGTACTAGATTTTGTCGCAAACTCGGTCCATATAGCATCCTTCCTCAATATCAGTGGTTCATCGGAGACTTGGCCAGATTCTAATCAAAATGCATCAATTTGTAAAAGATCAAATCAACGTCTCGAATGATTAAAATTAAAATTCAGTAACGCCATTGCAAAATCTACTCATTTTTAGTGATGGTTGAGAGAATTTACACTTATGTCACGGACCACAAACAATTATACAGGGAATATGATCAGGTCTCATCTGGATAAATGACAAGATACATGTTGATGCTGCGTGCTGTGAAACATTAATTTGGCTGGCTATAGAGAATTGTTATTAAGCCAATAAATAAATAAACGTGCTAAGCACGTGCCAGGAAACATAGGAGAATATCTAGAAGGGGTTGACCTGGGTCGCACAGGAAGGGGCACCTGCCGCCTTTCTTGGGTCCACCCGATGAAACCAAAAGCAAAAAATATAAATAAAATAAATGATAATCATATTTGGTCAAAAAAGGAAATAAGCAATAATTAGTGAGGAATTAGCCCGCCGCTCTCTTCCTCCTCCGACAAAATACGGTGATATATGCCACTTCACATATATATGGGACAAACACGAGACTCAAGTAAAAGTTTGTAATTTTTATGAGGAAAAAAAAATTAGGATAGGACTAAGACTTGATCCAAAGTTTGTGAGTTTTTATGAGACGAAAATAAGTTTAAGGTAAAATTGGAATTTGAGTTAAAGTTGAGGATCTTTAAAGTATTATTAAGCCTTCTTTCTTATGCAAAGTAAGTTTTTTACCACCCCACAAACTGGAATATCCTTACGATATCAATCCCATCTTCAAGTCGTAATGCGAGTTTATAGAACCATTATTAGTTTATCTTGGTTAAGAAATATATAAAAAAAAAAGCAGCAATCAATGTGCTTAGGAAATGCAAGCTAGCATTAACCTTTTGTTTAATTAATTTTCAACATGAGTTTATTGTTATAAATCAATTTTCAATAAGCCAGAGCAATAACCTTATAACAATATCTCTGGAAGGATGCAAGATTCATATTCAAAGAAGCCTACGACATGGACAAGATTTATTAGCAGTGGAATTCATGCAGCGTTGAAAGGGGACACTCGACATCATGTGTTATCATCAATTAGTGGTCAAAATTCTGTGCTAGGCGGGTTCTTTACCCAGAACATTAATTATGTAAGAGCACAATCGATTATAATTGGACTTCCAAAAAGATTACATAATCTTATAATTGGAATGCCAATTAGAAACGATTTCAACGAATATAACAGCTCTTTTTACATCTTCTTTTGCGCCGAAGAACCAAATCAATCGCATCATAGAAGATTTTCTTTCAGTGGAAGCACATGCTTAGACCCTGTAGAATCTCAATTGACATGATGACAGAACATAAGTGGATTTTTAGATGAGTGAATCGCATTCAAAACTTACCATGAAATCGGGTCAGTCCCATCATTTAATATATTAATTGTGTAAACTTTTGGGTCCGTGTAGCATAAAAAATTGATCAATAAAGTGGAACAAGAGCCCACCAAGGACGCTGTATGTTTGACTAAAATTCCCTTTTGACAACTTGTTCATTTATTCATTTGTAATTTCATGAAAATCATCATATTTTTATGTGCTAGCTGTTTGAACTCAACATCTACTTTTCCAAACTTCAGGTCCACGTCAACATGTGACACACGCCAAAGTGATCATCGTGCCCTTCTTTTATTTTGACCGAAAGGTTTATCCCCCTCAACCTTTGGCAAGATATGAGGTCATAGATTTAAGTCTCTCCAAACCAAACGTAATTGAAGCAAAACGGCAATCGATACTTCGTGTCGCATTCTTACTACTAATTTGATGATCAATTTGACCAGTCTCGACATATATAGAGTAAACATGAGAATGTTCGTATCTATTTAGTGAGCGAAAGTTTTGTAAGATTTTGTACATATGCATGTGTCTCTTTAGTTTGTTTGAAATTAGTTTCGATCTAGCCGAGCGAGTCACAACTACACTTGTCACTCGACACAAGATAAGAAAGTCCGACACTCTATAATTATGATATATTCCAAAGGAATAATCTAGATAGGTCATTTTCATTCTATCTTGACCTATATGTCATGGTGATAAAAATGTAACTTGAGATCGCAGGTACGATACATGTGATGTTGGGCTCGAGAGTCAACTTATGCTATTCTTACAATCAGTAATCATTGTGCATGTTAATTATGTGGAAATGGAAGGATCATTGGTATGACTATAGTTTGACGTCTACTTTGTTTTTATTAACAATGAATTCAACGATGGACCCCCCGCAAAGAATTTTTTCACTGATGAGAACGGGATGCTGATGGAAGCAACGTCGTCAAGAGCACAAGGTTCTCTCCTTCTTGGTTTCTTCGATCTTCATCCCCAAATTTAAAGAAGATAAGAGAAAAGGACGGAACTATCCTCCTGAACTCTATATAAGTATGCATTTGGATGATCAGATACAAATTGTGTTGTTGTAGAGATCAATACACCTGGAGAGTTGCTTGGAGTTTGTCCCCTTCACAAAAAAAAGAGAGAAAGAAAGGAGAAGACTTAATTTGGAGCTTAATAGGAGCTCTTGTCGCAGGAGAGATGGCACTTAGAGCTATTGCTTTTGCATGCATTGGGATATTGCATATGCCTTTTGATATGTTCGCATGTAATAGCTGCAAGTGCCATCTTTTCTCGACAAAAGTCCCTTTAACCTCGAGAAGTTATTGCATGGTCCATCTCTCTCTCTCTCTCTCTCTCTCTCTCTCTCTCTCTCTCTCTCTCTCTCTCTCTCTCTCTCTCTCTCTCTCTCTCCATGCGCATGTGGGCGTGTCTGTGTTTGCACGACACGAGATGTTTTCTTATATGGTCCAAGATTGAACGATGCGCCGAAGAACCAAATCAAGTAAGTTTCTTTCTCTTTCTATGCATGCGAGAAATGTTTGTTCCCCATACTATTGATGCTTTTACTTGCTTTGGAATTACCAAGCTTGGTTCCGTTACGATCCATACGAGCCGTGTTCCATAAATATGATATCTATGTAGCGTGATGTGTAGGATAGATGATAAGTGTGGACTGTTTGATTATTTTAATTGATATATTGTTGCAAGCTTCTTCTTGCATCGTTCAGTCTTGGATTTTTTCAGGTAGGTATGTCTATTTCGAGGGTCGTAATTAATTATGATTTGTTGTGCACGAGAATTTTGTTGAGAACATAGCCAAGCTAGCAAGCTTTATTTTTTGCAATGTTTTATGGGGCGATGCCTATGCCTGAACAAGCTAACTTAAAATGCATCTCTAGTAAGTTATCTTTATTTTAAATCTAGGCAGGCTAATTTCATACGTGATGCGAGATCAACATTTTGTAGTGAAGTACTGAAGAAGTTCCATTCATATATTCTCGTGTGCCACCTTTCCTCCAATCTGTTAAGGGCAAACATATGTAATTTAGCTTGATATGGACGAGGTATACGTTTTGGAATAGAAACTCCCATGATAATTAAAATGGAACATAAGAGATTATCCTTTTCATAATACATATATATATATATATATATATATATATATGCGTGTGTCTATATTAACCGATAAAAATAATTATCAATCTCATCATTAGGACTAAGAAAAAGAAAGAAAATAATCTAAAAAATCTCTAGTTAAATAAGTCGCTTTCTTATGAAAATATTGTACGTAATAAGTCTGATATCTTTTATTCATGAGCTTACAGATATGTACATTTGTAGATCGTACTATCCTTTCATCCCCATTGGATGTGGCATCAAAGCTAGTTTTAACCCTTTACATCCAATCTATTCTTTTCCAAACTTTTAATTCCAAATTGAACACGTGTGGTTTCAGGGATACAAAGATGGATATACGAAATTTGTTCACGAAGTGATATGTACCGAATAAATCCGATTGGTTTCTTGTTTCGAGAGTGAAGAGGTAATGTCATTTTACAGACAGTTTTACTGGGCGAGACATGTTTATCTATGAACTATAAAGTTTCATTAGCTTCGTCTTCTCCTTCGAGGACCGCAGAACCAGAGAGCTTTCGGGGCATAGGGGACTGCAATAGAGAAGGAGAAAGAACATAGAATTTAGGAACGTCAAAAGGTGAAACCTAAACAGCTTCCTCTTCCATGACATCAAGGTGATATGCCACTTTCCACTTTTGTCTCTCCTCATCTTATTTCGTACATGACTTGGTTTCTTTCTTGCTTTTGTCTATCAAAATCCATCGTTTTTGACTCAGAGCTCGCAAATCCCTCCTTAAAAGAAGAGCCATGGCAAAAGGTACTTTGCTTGCGAAGCAGAGGAAAACGAAACAAAAGAAAGAAATCGAGGGAAAATTGTACTGTGTATTCGTCTTGCTTATTTAATGTCTAAATTCGGATCACCAAACATGCATATTGTCTTGGAGCCATTCTAAGGAGCAAGGATCAATGTACTCCGACCATTATTCATTGTAAATGAGATAAAAGAACTGTCACACTCTGTGAATACTAATCCGGATGTTCCAAAATTTCTCGTATATCTAAGGTGTGGTTTGGTCCCAATCTTGGGCTTCAGTGTAAGTGGCATTTGTGATAGCAATCTGCTGCGTTCAATTTACATGGTGATGCCTTGCAGTGCTTTAATCATGTCCAGTTTCGTCTGGTTTAGTTGCAAAAGCAGAAAATAATGAATTGGGAAGATGGGAAACATAAAGGATTTACACGCTACAAATGAGCTTGGTTTGGTTTAAAGTTTTCTTCCCACCATATTAAGGCAGTATGATTCGGCTTCATGTCAGTATGCTCATCCCTAACCTCAAACGATCATGCATGAAAAAAATATGTGTATAAATCGATACATGGGAAACCAAGTTAGTCAGGACCCTCACCAAAGGCCTTTGCACAGGTCTATGTGTGGATTAGATATGCCGAATGCACGCAATAATGCCTGAATCTTTGGAGAATGCTCTAACATCAATTTTTTGTTTTCCAGCAAATCTCTGGCATCAGGTTTCAACCCAAGAGATGATCATCACAAAAGGCTATCCAAGATTAATCACCTTCGCAGTGATTTTCACATAGGCCATTGAGAAACAATGCCAGCGAGCAGCATTTTGGAAGTCAGGACAATTCGCGTAATGCTGAAAAGAAAGTTTAAACAACAAAATTGTGAGAAGATGATTCCAATTTCTCCACGAATGTTTGATACACCATCAGCCCTCAAATAGGCTTCGATTCAGAATGGGGAAACAGATCGCGGTAAATTCAATTTGAAAACGAGAAGCAAGATGGTAAAATGGGGTATATCGGCGAAAGCAAGTTAGTTTTTTGACTTTCGGAGCGGATTTCATGTCCTAACCGATGACCGAATTCTCATCTGTAGTACCCACCGCATGTACATTGTGATCCAAATACTTTCACCCGCCAATGAAATATGATCGATCACCTGATCATGACCTTTTGAGTTTCTGTTCCCTTTTGTATTGTCTTAAGTTCAACTCGAATGAACGCTGCATGAGTTGTCACTTCTTGCTACTTCCACTGTCGAGGTCAGAAAATTCTCCCTTGATAACAAAGTGCCGATCAGCTACTCAATCCTCCTCGCTCCTGGGCTTGGCCGGAGAATCGTGGGGTCACCGGTGACGGAGCACCGATCACTTCTGTTGTCTCTGCTCCCAACGCACCGAGAACGAGCATGCCGGGCCCGCGAGATGAGAGCTCGGAATCCATCTTCTCTTTGTGGCCACCAATGATAAAAGGAGTTGACTCTTCATTCTTTGAACTCGAAACGTCGACCCTTCTTTTATTGGCTAGTGGAGAGCTCCTCCATATCTCTTAGCCATTCACACGTGATTTACTACAAATCAATAAAATAGACAGCTGCTTGAAGTTGGGAAGATTGACCATATCTTTTTCCCTCCGGATTCACATTTGTTGAATCAAGACTTATATGATATACATGATATGATAATTTCAATGGATACGAGCAAATAAAATTTGGAAGATTTTTGACGTTGTCATATTGATCCCAACAAACATCCTCGTTTGTACAGCCAATATCTTGAGCTTAAATTCAAGTGACAAGCTAAAATGGTTCGTGCACTCTGACATGAATCTTTGTGCATGAACCTAATTAATTTAAATGAACTTAATTTATCTGGTGAATGTTGAACCTACTTTAGTTACATCAATTAAACTAGCTAGAGTCTTCCAAGAACCACAGTTTAGGTTCAACAAGGTAAACACAGTTCTAAGTTCAATGTATTTGAACGGTCAATGTTCAAATGTGTTCTCATGTACCTAATTTGAAACATACATTTCCGAACAATATTTAATGATTCTGTCCAATACATCTCAATCCTTAAAATAGTCCAGAACAAGCATGCTAGAATTTAAGGTTTTGTACAGCCAATATCTTGAGCTTAAATTCAAGTGACAAGCTAAAATGGTTCGTGCACTCTGACATGAATCTTTGTGCATGAACCTAATTAATTTAAATGAACTTAATTTATCTGGTGAATGTTGAACCTACTTTAGTTACATCAATTAAACTAGCTAGAGTCTTCCAAGAACCACAGTTTAGGTTCAACAAGGTAAACACAGTTCTAAGTTCAATGTATTTGAACGGTCAATGTTCAAATGTGTTCTCATGTACCTAATTTGAAACATACATTTCCGAACAATATTTAATGATTCTGTCCAATACATCTCAATCCTTAAAATAGTCCAGAACAAGCATGCTAGAATTTAAGGTTTTGCCTTTCTTCTTTCTGTCAAATCAATTATAGCAACAAAAATTTGGAGACTTGGGGGATTGCACAGATGACTTCTGATATGTATAAATGTATAAATTATGTATCGTCCTGTCTTAAATGATTTATAAGATGATCCATATTAGATCTCCATAGTAAATCATAGTCACTTTGTCTTGGATAGACCCTAACGTTAGAATTTCTCTCTAAATTATGTAATAGATTATTTTTTTCAATGAAATTACAAAAATAGTCCATGTACTGATATCCAAATTTCACTCACTGTTCATAAATGATAATCAATCATTTGGTCAAAAAAGGAAATAGCAACAATTAGTATGGAATTGGCACGCCCTTCTCTTCCTCCTCCGACCATTTATGGTGCATCTCCTTTTCGGTACTTTGGGTGCCACTTTCATGCATGTCCTCTACTCCTTTTGAGTTTTCACACACGAGAAGAAAATAACTGTGTAATTACGACATCCTTTGCTTATGTACCTGTGTATATATATGTCATAACATAACAACCATGATAGTAAATATATGGATGCCGTATTGACCAAAATAATTTTCGGTTTAGGATTATTTTTTTTAATGTATCATATAGTGTTATTGTGAACGGAATAGAATTAGTTGCTACTTGTCTGAGTCTCCATTAATAAACCGTCGCCTTGAATTTAGGGATGAAGTATAAATTTTTCCTTCAATTGAATAAAAATGACTCTCCGGTTTAATTCTGAAAGAAATTATCCAAAGTCCCCTTTTTTCGATATCATTAATTGTTAATTAGTTGTGAATTGTAATAAGCCTACAAATGTGTGCTCAACACCCTAAAGTTCTATTGCAAAGTATGTTCTTTACAACTCATAAAGTGGAATCTGCTTATGGTATTAATCCCGTCTTCAAGTAGTAGTGCGACTTTATAGAACCATGATTAATTAATATTGATGCAAAGTTACTTTCTCCTCTTGATCTGTGTGCGCGTTTGGATAAGTTATGTCGCCTTTTTTTCTCTATTGGGGCAATCTACTAGTCTGCCACTAAGCTTCCATCGTATTTTGAGACCTTTTATGGATTATTCTCCTGTTACTTACTAGCGGAATTAACAACAATAATAAACTCTTTTTTAACAAGTTCTCTCAACAAACAAGTTGAGAAAAAAAAAAACAAATCAATGTGCTTAGGAAATGCCAACTTGTAAAGTGGTTTCAATTAATTTTTTAAAATTTATCGTGATAAATTAATTTTCAATAGTCGGAGAAATAACCTTCAAGGATGCAAGATTCATGTTCGAGAAGTTTATGACATGCATAAGATCTCTTAGAAGTTGAATTCATGCAGCGTTGAAAGGGAGCACTCATATCATATGTTATCATCAACTAGTGGTCAAGATTCTGTCCAAGTTGTTCTTTACCAAGAACATTATGTGAAAGCAATCGATTTTGAGAAATATAGCGGTTCTTTTTCCATTTTCTTTTGCGTGAAAGAACTTAATTGATTGCACCATAGAAGATATTTTTTCGGTGGAAGCGCATGATTGGATCTCTAAAATCTCAATTGAGATGATGGCTTTTCACAAAAAAAGAACAATTGGTCAAGAAAAATTGACTACTTAGATATCTAAAATTATGGTTGTTGTAGCCAGATCATGCGTGCGAAAAACATATATAATCTGATTAATGTTAGATATATTTATATTAGTCTACACGATTGGACATTTAGATGAGTGAATCATATTCAAGACTAATCATTGAATTGGATATGCCACTTCACTTAGTATATTAATTTTGTGATCTCCGTGTTGATATTATTTCGCATAATCTGTTTTTTTTAATCAAAAGGGTTGGAAATCGATCAATAAAGCGAAAACATGATCTCAACCCTTGATCCATAAAACAAATGCCCCCCACAAGAATCTAATGCATGCATCTTGATGAAAGTGAATTTGGCGAACAAGGGCCCACCAAGGACATTTTTCTGTTTGACTGAATCCCCTTTTTTACAACTTATTCATTCATTGATGCGTGATTTCATCAAAATCATCATACGCTTATTCGATAGCTGTTTGAATTCAACATCTATTTTTCCAAGCTTCTGGAACTCGTCAACATGTGACAGACAACAAAGGAAGTGATCATCATGCCCTTCTTTATACTTTGGCCAAAAGGTTTGTCCCCCTCATCCTTTGGCAAGATATTAGGTTGTAGTTTTAAGCCTCGTAATCCCGTCTCCAACCAAACACAAGTTCGTGTCGCATTTTTATTACTGATTCAATACTAGATTTGACTAGTCACGACTTTATAAAGGATAAATATGAAAATTCTCGTATTTAGCTAGAGAATGTTCTGTTAGTTTCAATACACATGCACGTGTCTCTTTAGTTTGTTTGAGTTTATGTTTCAATCAAGCTGAGCGTGTTGCAAACGAACTTGTGACTCGACACGAGATACGCTAATCCAACGCTCTATAATTATGAAACTTTCTAAAAGAACAATCTACATAGGTCATTTTCAGTTTATGTATTCTAATCTGACCTAACAATCATGGTGACTAAAATACAGATTGAGCTCAGAGGCACGATACATGTGATGCTGCGCTCAAGAGTCTACTTAAGCTATTCTTACAATGATTAATCATTGTGCTTGTTGATTATCCGGAAATGTAAGGATTATGGATATGACTCCAGTTTGACGTCTACTTTGTTTGTAGTAACAATGAAAAAACATAAATAGCGAAGGGCCCCCCACAAAGAGTCATTTTACTAATGATAATTTAACGAGGGTGTAAGAGCATTGTCGAAAAGAGCACAAGATTCTCTCCCTCTTTCTTCTTTCGATCTCTATGATCAAAGTTTAAAAAAGAACAAGGAAAGAAGATGAGGGAAAAGGACGGAACTATCCTCCTGAGAGCTCTATATAAGTGTGCATTTGGATGATTAAGGTGAGACAGATACAGATTGTGTTGTTGTAGAGTTTTTAGGAGTTTGCCCCCTTCCCAGAGAAAAGTGAGAGAAAGGAGAGCACTGATGTAGAGCTTAATAGGAGCTCTTGTCGCAGGAGAGATGGCACCCAGAGCTATTGCTTGTGCATGCATTGTTATATTGCCGGTGGCTTTTCATATATACTCGTGTAATAGCTACAGGTGCCATCTCTGCTCGACAAGAGTCCCTTTAACCTCAAGAAGTATTGCATGCTCCATCTTTTATCTTCTTAGTCCATCTCTCTCTCTCTCTCTCCGAGTCACGCGTGTCCGTGTTTGCATGGCACGAGATGTTTTCTCCTGTGTCTTGGCCTAAGTTTCTTCCCTTTTCTATGTATGCAAGGAATGCTTCTTCGCCATACCACCGATGCTTTTACTTGCTTTGCTATGACCTATCGTGTTACTATCCATAAAAGCTGTATTCAATCAGTATGATAGTTTTGCCGTGTGATATGTAGAATAGATGATAAGTGTGGATTGCTAAACTATTTTAATTCATCAATTGCGTGCGAGCTTCTTCTTATATTGTTTAGCCTTAATATTTTAGTGGGTATCTCAACTTTGAGAGTCAAAATTAATTTCGACTCTCATGCATGACAATTTCATTGAGCATGTAGCCTAGTTTTTTTTTTTCTTTTTGGTCTCACTCTCTCTTATATTGTGTGTGCGATACTCACGGGGACTGAACCCCGGACCTAATACTCTCTGGCTCCACCCCCTCAATCCAATTATCAGCAGAGCCGCATGCCTATTGGCTCATGTAGCCTAGTTAGCTAGCTCGCTTTTTGCATGATTTTAATGTGTTATGCCTATGCATGAATAGGACTCCTAACCTTTTCACACTAGAAGTAATTCATTCATGTTCTTATACCACCACCTAGCCTCCAATCTGTACTTCAAAAATGTGTGGACTTGCGTGGATGCACTCGTTGTATTTAAGTGCAAACACATGTAATTTAGCATGATATGGACGAGGTATATGTTTTGGAATAGAACTCCCATGATGAAATGGAGCAAAAGAGATCATCTTATATATATATATATATATTGACCAATAATATAAAGACCGATTTAGTCATTAGGACGAAGGAAAAGAAAAGTATAATCTGTCTCTCATTAAATAAGTCGGTACTTCTTATCAAAAAATTTTACGTTAAAAGTCCAATATCTTTTGTTCACGAGCTTCTTATTATGTACATTTTTAGAATGTACCGTCCTTTCATCGTTATGGATGTGGCATAAGAGCTGGTTTTTAACTCTTTACATCCAACTTATTCTTTTGCAAAATTTAATTCCGAATTGAATGTGAGTGGTGCTAGGGATGCAAGGACCGATATACAAAATTTGTTCACGAAGTGATGTGCACACAAACAATAACTATCGGTTTTTTTTTTATTTTTGTTCTGAAAATGAGGAGGTAATGTCATTACTACGACTATTTTACTCGGCCAGACATGTTGATCTATGAACTATAAATTTATATTAGCTTCGTCTTTCGCAGAACTAGAGAGCTTCAGGGTCCTGGGGAATGGGAAGGAGAAAGAGATTTGTTCAATTCATCTTCAAAGGAGGAGCATGGCAAAAGGTGCTTTACTTCTGCAACAAGCAAAATGCGCATATTTCTGCTAAGCAAGGGAAAAGGAAACAAAAGGAAAGTAAGCAATGGGAAAGAAAAAAGGGAACCGTAGACCTGCTCCATCTTGGGCTCCCGTGAAAGTGGCCTTGGTAATGATAATTTGCTGTCTTCAACTTACATGATGATGCTTTGCAGTGCTTTAATCATGTCCAGTTTCATCTGGTTTAGTTGCAAAAGCAGAACATAATGAATGGCGAAGATTGTAAACAGAACCGATTTACTCCCTATAATTTACCTTGGTTTGGTTTAAATTTTTGTTCCCACCGTATTAACGCAGTATGATTCGGCTTCATGTCATCAGCTTGCGAAAACAAGCAATCAAACAATGAAATAGACAGAATTCATACACCAAATTTATATGGTTCGATCGATGTGACCTATGTTCACGGGAAAAACAGTAAAGAATTATACTATAAATCAAGCGATGCAACGAAAATGACAATTATAATTGAGTAACTCAAACACTCTTGGTGTTTCTCAATTCCAATTATATTTAATAACCCACACAGTATTTAGTCCAACAATTCCTCATGAAATAATCACTTAATCTTGCGAAAGAATTAAACAAGTATTACCACAAGATTTAATTGGCTTCAACACGTGAATTATTTTTCATAGTTCCGCGAAGTAAAATCTTCACTACACATGAACTCTAAGTAGAAGCTCTCTCTGCCCGCATTCATCAACAATAGCCGGCAATGGAAAAGGGATCTGCTATTGTCCATGCCCCAGCCGTTGCTTCCGCTGGATCAATGGTATCCCAATCTCGATTTCCTAGGCATGCTTGCCCTATTAAGAAACCGAAGCTACTCATCTCTTTCAATACACGAAACTCGGGAACTTTCACCGAAACGCATATAGTTGCTATTTCTATGTGCTCAAGAGTTGACCCAATCATGGTCCAAATCAAAGTCCACGTTGGAGTTTCCTATTTCAAGCCAAAGACTCCAACACCCATAGGAAAATTGATTCGTTCTCCAACTCCAATACGGAAACAACCTTGATTATTTATCACGACTTGAACACGAAAACAATATCCCTAATCTGCAATGTTATGCTTCAAACTTTCTTGCACCGGGCTTAGACACAATTTAGTACGAGTCGGGTTCGTTCAATGAGCTCAAACTCGAGACATATTTCAATAGTATGAGCATGCTCATCCGTACCATCAAACAATCAAGCACGAAAAGTTCGCGTATAAGTCGGATACATGGGAACCCGAGCTAGTCAAGACTCTTAACAAAGGCCTTTGCATGGGCTTGTGGATCAATTAGATATGCCGAATGCACGTCCTCGAAGAATGCCCTTATCTCATAGTTTTCTTTGGTTTGTTCCAGCAAATCTCTGGCATCAGGTTTCAATCCAAGAGATGATCATCACAAAAGGCTATCGAAGTTTCAGCGCGCATTAACCACAGAGAGAGAGAGAGAGAGAGAGAGAGAGAGAGAGAGGCGGAGGCTTCAGTCCTTTCCCTATTGTCACAAGAAATTCATCCAGCACTAGCACAAAGATTAATCACCTTATGGCGATGTTCACATAGGCCACTGAGCATCGATGCTCAATGACCAGCAGTTTAGAGGTCGGGACGGTTCGCACAACTGCCGGAAAAAGAAGTTTAGATAACAAAATTGTGAGAAAATTATATCAATTTCGATTCTTTGATATTCGTCCACGAATGTTTCATACACCATCAGCCCACAAATAAGCTTTGATTCAGAATCGGGACCGCGTTGTTAAGACACAATGCCCACCTTCACTCCAGGTCTCTTCTGCCAGAGATGGTGCCTTCAAAGCCCAGTGATGAGATTGCGAACTCTACCTAAGTTTACTAACCATTGTTGCAAATTTGCCCATGTCTCAGGAAGTGTTAGTCATAACTCAAGAGATGGTGCCTTCAAAGCCCAAAGAGTTCCTTTTCTTTTAGGCCACTAATGAGAAAAGGAGTTGACTGTTCGTTCTTTGACTCGAAAAGTTGACCCTTCTTTTATTTACTAGTGGAGAGCTCCGCCATATCTCTTAACCAGTCATACGTTATTTCCGTCCATGACAAAAAAATCGACCTTGCTTGATATGGTTTTCCATGTTATGATGTTGCGCGTGATTATTATCATGTCATATCATTTTATCGTTATGCCTTGCATCAGATTTGCTATACCAGGTTGCGTGTGATCATTGTCATATCATGTCATTTTATCATCATATTTTGCATTCCATTTGTTATGTTTTACTAAATGTGTTTCTTGCCATTTTCGTACGACATAATTGAATTTTGCATTTACACTTTGACGCACAAAGCAGAGTCACGCCATTATATACGAGAGAACGGCCCCATTAATAAATAGCGAGGTCAATAAGTGTTTTCGAGGCATTTCAAGATTTTAAAACAAATAATATCATGTGTGCTTACGAGACCGGTTGATGAATTTTTAGAACTTAACCAAAAATAGAGGTGCTGTATGGAAAGGACGTTGAAAGATGCTTATCGTCACACACATAACCGAACCCTCTGAATTTGGGATCTCAAGTTTTCGTTTGACCAGTTATCTCACACATGCACCTAGTTAGTTGACCTTCACATCAATATCTAGGCCCTTTGAGTGTCCAACCGACATAGGTTTGCCTAAATTGATTTGTGACGACTCTAATTCACTAATTAATTGTATGATCGTATCTTGCTCCCATAGTTTGCACAATCATAGAATTTGGGAAGATCCTAGAGGCCGAGGGCATCGCTAGAGACTGCTCGATTATGAGTCTCCATCAAGAGAAATGGAAAAATATGGAGAAATTATGCAAGTCTCAATCGAAGAGAAAAGGAATCGGGACATGAATAACCCTCAAAACATCAACAAAAAACTCCAATGTATTGAGTCAAAGGCTTTCATAAGATCAGCCTTAATCCCGAGGAAATACCTTGTTGGATATCCGAAGTTAATCGACTTTGAAAATAATTAAGAAGAGTTAGAGGTGCATGTGAGTATGCATATTTAATCTCTGATACTTCCGATTCGACTACTTCGATGGTGATGGAACAAGAAAATTTGAGATAGTTGAAGATTGTTAATGTTGTCATGCTATATCTCAACAAAGATCCTCATTGTATAATCAATATCTCGAGCTCAAATTCTTGTGACTAGCTAAAGTGGTTCATGCACTCGACATGAATGGATGTACATGAACCTAATCAAGTTGAATGAACTTAATTTACCAATTAGATGCCGAACCTACTTCAGTTACATCAATTAAAACTAGCTAGCCGGGTGTGAATGAGCTGAAGTCTTCTAAGGACTAAACTTTTGGTTCGACAAGGTAAAAAAACTTCTAAGTTCAATGCATGTAAACGGTCAATGTCAAAACGTGTTCTCATTTTGTAAACATCTCAATCCTTAAGAAAGTCCAGATCTAGCATCCAAGAATCGGAGCGCCTTGCTTTGCTTCTTCCTGTCAAATCGATGTGTCGTAGCAACAAAAGTTAGGAGACTTAGGGGGCTTGCTCAGATGACTTTAAAGGAATCCTAGAAATTTGTATCGTCACATAAGCATGTATGAATTATTTATCGTCGTGTCTTGAATGATTTATTAGGTGGTCCATACTGGATCTTCATAGTCAATCACGGTCACTTTGTCTTGGATAGACCCTAAGTTCTCTCCATAAGTTGAATAGATTTCATTTTCGAGAAATTACAAAATTTAGTTGACGTACTAACATCCAAATTTCGCTCTCTGCCCTTGGTGCTCTTGGTCCCTACAGTATTCTTTGGCGACATCAGTATTTCATCGGAGATTTGATCGGATCACTATCAAAATACATCAATTTGCATGAGAACGAAAGTTCAATATGCCTTGAATGATTGAGACCATAATTCAAGAACACGATTGCAAGATGTACCGATCTTCATCGACCATCTTGAAAATTTACCTGCAAAAATACTACGTACGCATATGATCAGACACTTGTCTAATGCACCACAAACATTATATAGAGAATATGATAAGGTCTCAACTGGATACACGACAAGATACACGTTGATGTCGCGAGCTATGAAATAATAAAAAATTTGCTGGCAATGGAGAATTTTCGATTGAACCCAAAGTCGGGGAAAGATGGGAGAATTTCTAGGAGGGGAAGACTTGTGTCGCCGTACGGGGCACCGGCCTTGTTTCCTTGGTCTACCCTTTGAAAGCGAAAGCATAAAATAAATAAATCAACAAATTAATATAAATTATCTGGTCAAAAAAGGAAACAGCAATAATTTGGGTGCGTTTATCACGCCGTTCGATTCCACGCATCAGAAGAAAATCACGCAACTATGACGTCACTTTGCTTATGTATGTGCGCACGTATATTTCATCGCATGACGACTGTGATAGTAAATATGGTTGTGTTGTTAAAAAGTGTCATTGCGCATTAGAAATCTCGAGGGCCAGAGTCAATTGCAATTAGAAATTGGACAATCACAATTCTCAGACGTAGTAATTTTTTTTCAATAGGAGAAAAGTTAGTAACACTCTAATTTAAAAAAAGTTGACGATTTTTTAGAAATTGGCAAGCAATGCGGTAACTTGATAGAAAATATGATGAATTAGAAAATAAAAAATAAATCTTGATAAGTAACTCAAATTAGAGTTGGCAACCCGAGATTAATTAGTAGCTTAATTGGAGAAAAGTTGGTAAGTCACTAAAATAAGAGTTGGTAATTTCAAACAATAGTAAACTTTCTTTTTGGTTTAACTATAGTCGGTAAATTTAAGCAATTGGTCAAAAGGTAAACAAATTTTTAGAAAAGATAAGAGAAGGTTTTATTATTTATAGATAAGAGAAATTGGTAATTTAAAAAGACAAATAAGGATTAACAACTAACTCAATTAAGAGTTGATAACCTTAAGTTAATGGGTGACTTAATCGGAAAAAAGTTGGCAATCACTCTAAATAGGGTCGGTAATTTCTAAATTGGTAAATTTAACATGGTATTAAGTAAGGCAAATAAAAGTTAGTAAATCAATAGAAAATTTTGTAAACTTGTAAAAATAAAAAAAAAAACCAAATGAATATTGGTAAACTAACTTATCGGTGTCCTAATGGGACAAAAGCTGGTAAGTCACACAAACAATTGTTGGCAAATTCATGTAAGATTTGAAAAATTTAAGGCAGTTATAAAAAAAAACAAACAAAAGTTGATAATTTTTTTTCTTAAAAAAAACCCAAATAAATGTTGAGAAGTAACTCAAATGAAGTTGGTAAACCAATACTAGTTAATAATTTAACTAGAAAAAAAAAATTGTAAAGTCACTCAAATAAGGATTAGTAAATTCATCTAATCTGTAATAGCACACTATCTCATATCATTATAATCGCCTTGAATAGGGGGCGAAAAGTATAGTTTTCCTCTAATTAAACAAAAATGACTCTCCTAAATTGTGATTGACTGAGTTTTACTAGGTCAAACCTCTCTCTCTCTCTCTCTCTCTCTCTCTCTCTCTCTCTCTCTCTCTCTCTCTCTCTCTCTCTCTCTCTCTCTCTCTCTCTCTCTCTCTCTCTCATATCATAATAATCGCCTCTCTCTCTCATATCATAATAATCGCCTTGAATATAGGGGCGAAAAGTATATTTTTCTAAATTGTGATTGACTTGAGTTTTACTAGGTCAAACCTCTCTCTCTCTCTCTCTCTCTCTCTCTCTCTCTCTCTCTCAACACCTCCTACAAGTATTTTTTTTTCCTTATGCAAAGTGAGTTCTTTATTACCCCACAAACTGGAATATGCTTAAGGTATCAATCCCGTCTTCAAGTAGTAATGTGACTTTATAGTACCATAAATAATTTATCTTGATGCAAAGTTTCTTTCACCTATTGATCTGTGTGCGTGGATTTAGTTAATTCACATGGTCTTTTTCTCCATTAGTGCAATCTACAAGTCTGCCACTAAGCTTCCATCTTACTTTGAGACATTTCATGGATTATTTTCCTTTACTTACCGGCAGAATTAACAATGATGGTAATTTTTTTTAACAAGTTCTATCAACAAACTGTTCCAAAAATAAATAGACAAAAGCAGCAATCAATGTGCTTGGGAAATGCAAGCTAGTAAAGTGGTAAATTTTTTGTTTATTTAATTATCCTTATAAAATTATTGTGATAAATTAATTGCTAACTAACCGGAACAATGACGTCATAGCAATATCTCTTGATGATGCAAGATTTATATTCAAAGAAGTCTGCGACATGGATAATATCTTCTAGAAGTGGAATTGATGTAGTGTTGAACGGGGACACTAATGTCATTAAGAGGTCTTGATTCTGTCCAAAGTGGCTTTTTACCGAGAACATAAGTTAGAAGCATAATCGATTATAATTGGACGACCGAAAAGATTACTTAAAAGTATAATCAAAATGTTAATTAGAGTCAAATGTAGCAGCTCTTTTTTCCATCTTCTTTTGCTCCAAAGAACAAAATCGATTGCTCCATAGAAGATATTCTTTTCGGTGGAAGCGCATGATCAGACCCCATAGAATTTCATTTGAGACGATGGCTTTTCACAAAAAAAAAAAAGAAGAATTAAGATAATGTCTGCTTAGATACCGAAAATTACGGATTTTGCAGCCAATCATGCGCACTAAAAAATTATATAATCCTACTAACGTTGGGTTTCGTTCAGATTAATTTATCAAATGATTTGATAAAATGCAAGTGGACATTTAGACAGGTGAATCACGTTCAAAACTCACCATTTAATTGGGTCTGCCACATTACTTAATATATTAATTTTGTAAACTCGGTGTCGATATTATTCCAAGCAACTGAAGCATAGGAAATCGATCGATAAAGTGGAAACATCATCCTTAAAACAAATGCCCCACGCAAGCATCTTAGCAGGCATTTTTTTGACAGTGAATTTGGCTGACAGGGGACCATCAAGGACACTATATTTTTCACTAATATTCCCTTTCGATAGCTTGTTCATCTATTCATTTGTAATTTCATGAAGGTCATCACATGCTTATGCGCTAGCTGTTCGCATTCGACATATTCCAAAATTCAGGAACTCGTCAGCATGTGACTCACGACGAAATGATCATCCTGCCCTTCTTTTACTTTGTCCAAAAGATTTGTTCCCCTCTTGAGAATGTGAATTCAATACTAGAATAAGTTCAATCCTTTGGCAAGACACTAGGTCGTACATCTCCGACCAAACACAAGTTCGCGTCACATCTTCATTACTAATTGGACAATAGATCACGACTTCTAAAGAATAAACATGAGAATTCTCATATATGTTTAGCTGGGAAAATTACCAAAAAAAGCCTTAAACCTGTTGTACAGATACCAATTCAGTCATAACCCTTTCAATTTAGTTAATTTAGTCATAAACATTTTGATCAATTGCCAATTTAGTCCTTTTGGCCAATTTTGACCAGAAATCGGTAACATAGACACTGGCCATCCTACGTGGCACGGTCGGCATTGACATGAACAATTTTTTGCAATTTTTTTAAATTTTTATGAAACTTTTATATATTTTTTCTTCTTTGTTGTTCTATTCTTTTGCCTTTTTCTTTTTTCTTCTCTTTTTCTTTCTTTGTTTTCTTTTTCATTGTAGTAGGCGAGGGTTGCCAGGGCATCGGCCATGGCTAGCAACCCTCCCAGCCACTAGGTTAGGCGAGCCTCGCTAAAGAAAAATAAAAAATATATAAACAATTTGAAAAAATTAAAAATTTTGCAAAAACTGTCCACTTCGATGCTAGCCGTGTACGACCGGCGTCCACGTCAGCGATTTCCGACCAAAATTAACCGAAAGGATAACATTAGTAAATGGCCAAAAGGATTATGATTATATTGATCAAATTGAAAGGTTTATAACTAAATTGGCATCCGTACAATATATTTATGACCTTTTTGGGTAATTATCCCCTCTTTAGCTAGTGAGCATTTGTTAATTTTTATACGTGCATGCGAGTGTCTCTCTAGCTTGTTTGAATTTAGTTTCAATCTGGCTCCGTGAGTTGCGCCCGAACTTGTCACTCGACACAAGACAAGAAAATCCGAGCCTCTATAATTATGAATTAAGCTCTGAAAGAATCATCTCGATGGGTCATTTTCATTTTACGCATTCAATCTCGACCTAATAGTAATGTTGACTAAAATGTAACTTGAGATTCGCAGTTACAGCACATGTGATGCCGGGCTAGAGAGTCAACATAAGCTATTCCTACGGTGATTAATCACCACGCATGTTGATTACGTGGAAGCGAAAGGATTATGGACATGACTCCACTTCGACGTCTTACGTTGGGAACATAAATAGTGAAGGGGCCCCCAAAGAGTCCTTTAACTAATGAGAATTCAACGAGGGTAGAAGAGCATTGTCGCCAAGAGCACAGGGTTCCCCTCCTCTTTCTTTCTTCCATCTCTGTCGCCAAATTTAAAATTGAGAAAAAGACGAAAAGAAGATAAGAGAAAAAGGACGGAACTGTCCTCCTCAGCTCTATATAAGTGTGCATTTGGCTGATTAAGGTGAGACAGATACAGCTTGTGTTGTTGTAGAGATCGATGCATCAGGAGGAGAATTTTTAAGAGTTTTTCCCCTCCCCGGAGTAAAGTGAGAGAAAGGAGAGCACTGATTTAGAGCTTAATAGGAGCTCTTGTCGTAGGAAAGATGGCACTTAGAGCTATTTGCTATTGCATGCATCGTTATGTTGCATATGCCTCGTGATATGTTCGCGTGTAATAGCAGTAAGTGCCATCTTTTCTCGACAAGAGCCCCTTTAATCCTCGAGAAGTTATTGTGATCCATCTCTCTCCTACTCGGTCCATATCTCTCTCTCTCTCTCTCTCCATGCACACGCGGGCACGTCTATGTTTGCACGACACGAGATGTTTTCTCTTATGTTCAGTGCTAAGTTTCTTTCTCTTTCTATGTATGCGAGAAATGCTTGTTCCCCGTATTATTGATACCTTTTCTTGCTTTGCTTGACCGAGCTTGCTTCCGTTCCATAAAAGCCGTGTTCCTTAAATATGATATATGTGCAGTGTGAATGATGTGTACGATAGATGATAAGCGTGGATTGTTGGAGTAATTTAATTGATATATAGTGGCGAGTTTCTTCTTGTCCAATTTCGGGTTTTTTTAGTAGATATCTCAATTTCGAGAATCGTCATAAATTATGATTGTTATGCAGGACAATTTTGTTGAGCATGTAGCCAAGCTAGCTATCTTAATTTTGTGGATGGTTTTAGGGAGCTATGCCTATGCATGAACAGGCCAACCTAAAACGCATCTCTATTAGTTTATCTTTATTTTTAATCTGGATAGGCTAAATCCATACGTGGCGTGAGGTCAACATCTTGTAGTGACTTGGTATCAAGGTCACATGCCACTTTCCACGTTTGTCTCTCCTTCTCTTTGTTCGTACATGACTCGGAATCTTTCTTGCTTTTCTATGTGAAATTCATCTTTTTTTTTTGACTCAGAACTCACGAATCCCTTCTTAACAGAAGAGCATGGCAAAAGGTGCTTTGCTTTTGCCACGAGAAAAATGCATAGATTCTTGCTAAGCAGAGGAAAAAGGAAAAAAGGGGAAGGAAACCGAGGGAAAGAAAAAGGGGAACCGTAGACCTGCTCGAGTATTGTCAATGTTAGTAAGTTAGGTGGTCACAAAATTGTATTGAGTATATTTCTTTCATATTTATAGTCTGAATTCAAATAGCCAAACATGCATATTATCTTGGAGCCATTCGAAGGAGCGAGGATCGATATACTCCAACCATTCTTCGTTGTAAATGGGACGAGAGAACTATCATGCTTTGGGAATACTAATCCGGATGTTCCAAAAATCTCATATATCCAACGTGCGATGTATTCAATTTACATGGTGATGCTTTCCAGTTTTATCCGGTTTTGTTGCAAAAGAAGAAAATAATGAATTGCGAAGATGGAAAACGAAATGGATTTACACGCTACAAATGAGCTTGGTTTGGTTTGAAGTTTTCTTCCCACTGTATTAATGCGGGTATGATTCGGCTGCGTATTGTTGGCTTCGTGTCAGCATATGCTCACCTCTAACCTCAAACGACCATGCACAAAAATAATCGCGTATAAATCCGACGCATTCGAACCCAAATGAGTCGGGACCCTTACCAAAGGCCTTTCCACCGGTCTATGTGTGAATTAGTTATGCCAAATGCACGCGATAACGCCCGAATCTTCAGAGAATGCTCTAACATCAAGCTTTCGTTTTCTAGAAAAGCTACCCAAGATTATTCACCGTCGTAGTGATTTTCACATAGGACGCTGTGCATCGATGCCAAGGACCAGAATTTTGGGAAGTCGGGACGATTCGCATAATATGCCGAAAAGAAGGTTTTAAGCAACAAAATTGTGAGAAGATGATATCAATTTCCGTTCTTTCATATTGGTCCACGAATGTGTTTCATGCACCATCAGCCCACAGATAAGCCTCGATTCAGAATGGGGAAACAGATCGCAGTAAATTCAATATGAAAACGAGAAGCGAAACGCGGTCTCCAGCTACGGTTTCAGCCTCGTTGCCGTCGTGTAGGCCCGCGTATGCGTGACTTCTGCTGCCTAACTTCGACTTCTCATCAATTTTACGAAGCTCCCGCTTTGACTTTTGTTTAGTCGAAATACTCGAGCGTCCGGAAAACATTTAAATATATATATATATATAGAATCGTATATAATTTTTCTTCTATAATATCTAAATGGGGTCTCTTTTACGAATTTGAATGGAAAGTTTGTAAGCAAAAATCCAAACTAGTTGATAACTACTAGCAAAGAGCTTGACCGGGAACGGATATCTGGCACAAACTTTGTTAAGCTTTTGACACGAACACCCGAGTAGCTAGAGGTGACAAACAATCTTTTAGGTGTTTCAAGTTCGAAATGAAAACGTTTGACCTCAACATTACCTAGTTTTGAGCACCCGGCCCGACCTCTCTCTCCCCGTGCCTGTTATAGATGAAGACTGAAATATGGAAGCAGATTGAAGAAAGCTTGACAAGGCGTAAGTTTCAAGAGAGTTCCCTTCCTAATACCTTAGGAGAAAAAAAGAAAAAAAAAAGCAAAACATGAACTTGATTTCACATTCACTCCATACATATATTGAGTGATATGTGGGTGTGGAGATCGTTAAGTCTTGTACTTTTTTTTTTTCACTTTTTTAATTTTATGAGTCGTGAGTATTTGCAACAACTAAAATGACTAACATAACGAAGCATTTCTGGAATTGATGAAATTATGAGCAAGTGCACATGGCTACCGGAAAAATACGAGCATTTGCCGAAGTGCGTGGAGAGGAGTAAGGCAGCTACTAGTATTTAAAGATGTATTTTTGTTTATAATTACTGCATATATATAATATGGGATTTCCTCGTCAATGTGCCAGTATTGTGTTTTTATCATTAAGAACAAAATACTGGCACACCCACCCATCGGTGGCCGCGATGGTTTGCGCTCAGTTCCTTTCACGAGAGGTCCTGGGTTCAAAACTCGTAGGTGCCGGTGATTTAAGTGGAGGGTCGTGGCGGTGGGATGCTGCGCTAGCCCCCCGAGGACTAGTCGGGCTTCACCGCTGGTTTGAGCGTAAGCTTGCCGGCCGCGCGGACACCTCGGTTATCAAAAAAAAAAAAAAGAAAAGAAAAATACTGGCACACTAACAAGGATAATCCCATATCACATATGCAGTAATTAAGAACAAAATACATTTTCAATCTCTAGTAGCTACCTTATTCTGCAACTGCGTGTAATTCTTTGGTAGTCGATGTCCAGTTGCTCGCATTTTCATCAACTTTACAGATGCCACATTATATTATCATTTTAGTTGTCGCGAATATTTACGAGACTCATAAAATGAAAAAAAAAAGAGTAAAAATATAAAACTATGGATCTAACTATCACCATATCTACAGATAACTCAATATAGCAAATGATCGAGAAAGCTTGTGACAGCGAGAGGAATTCACTCACGAGCGTGTGATTTGGAAAGTTTGATGCATGGCATCCCCTCCATGTCCATTCCTCACCAGTGACCATTGTAAGGAAGGGATTCCGATCAAGAACGTACGTCAAACTGAGTGTGGCCGGTGAGGATGAGCACCGGAAACGGACCTTCTGGCGGGATTGGCTCACTTCGAGCCTTCTCCGCCAGAGGCGGAGCAGAACAGAGCCCTCTTGATGCTTCGCGAAATCGAGGTCGAACGAGAAACCGTCGCACGGAATACGCCAGCTACGATGATTGACGTCTCTCGTGCGCAGTGAAGGTAAAAACGGGGGTAGAACCGGGAAGCATTCAGCGATGGTCAAGGAGCGAGTGCTCATGGGCGATTGACGAAGAGCTCTCACAGATAACCCACCTCTCCGAATATATTCCCCTTCTCCTCCTGAGAAAAAGCGAAACCTCCCCTGTTGGTCGTCTAGCGATGCCGCATCCCCCAATCTCCTTGAGCAAGCTGTTACAGAGGGACAGGTTCCCTCCACGGTAAGCCGCGTGTCTCCCCTCTAGAGAAGGTCGCTCAGGAACGGCTTCTTCGATTTCCATTCATCCTCAAGACGCCCTATTCACGCGCGCCTCCCCTCCACCTTCCCGAACGATCTTAAGGGCGCACTCCCCCGCGTCGGTGCAGTGCATTCTAGATTTTACCCCTGGTGTGCTTCGAGTAAAGTTTGAATTCAAGATCATAAGAAGAGAAAGCAAACTCCGTTGCCATCTAAGCCAACACCTTATTAGTGCTCGGACATCACCTGACTGCACTATGGGAAACAAACATAAATTTGTTTTTTAGATCTAACCTCCAACGCCCACAAATATTTATCGCGAGCGGCCTCCAACACCACATGTTGACAAAGGCTCGATGTGAACTATGACAGAGCAGAGTGATTTAAAAATATAGTCACATATCAGCAACATGGTCCTCAAGAGTGTTGACACCTAAATTTTGACGCATCATTTAGTGTTAATTGTATAGAAAATTAGGGATTAAATTTTTAACCCCTAAACAAAAATATTAAAATTGCATAGCATATAGTTTAGGTTCATTGCATTTCGTATCGGATCGACGGTGACAAGCGAGCTTAAAATTCATCACGTAAATCGAGCTCGGGTACCGAACGAGACTCGGCTTACTCGGAAGGTAAGGGCCGAAAATCACGCGTCAAAGGGCTTGGTTGTCTTAATTTGAGCTTAAATTAGCCCGTCAAGCTTAATTAAAGAAAAGCCCGAATTAATTCAGCTCACTAAGAATTAAATTAAATTAAAGGGTAAAGCCTAAACCTAAGCCCATTAGGACTAGAAAGCCCAGCTAGTTGACCTAGGTTTGCAATATAAATACATGTTTTTGCTTCATAATCAAGGGGGGACTCTCATAATTTTCAGAAGACAATTTCTCAGAGCAAGAGTGAAATACGTGAGCAAGAGAGGGAGAGAGAGTGGTGAGAGCTGGTCTTTGGGCTCTCTTTCGACACATACCAAAAAAAGGAAAAAAGCCACAAAAAACCCCAAACTTTCTCACTTGTGACACATTTACCCCGAACTTTTTTTGTGACACCAAAAACCCCAAACTTTGCTATTTGTGACACATTTACCCCAATGTATTTAGTCCATGGGCATTTTCGTCTTTTTTACATTTTCTTTTTCTTTTTCTTTTCCTTTTTTTTTCTTTCCGGCGAGGGCTGCCCTCGCCGGAAAGGAAAAAAAAAGGGAAAAAAAAGAAAATACAAAAAAGACGAAAATGCCCATAGACTAAATACATTGGGGTAAATGTGTCACAAATAGCAAAGTTTGGGGTTTTTGGTGTCACAAAAAAAAGTTCGGGGTAAATGTGTCACAAGTGAGAAAGTTTGGGATTTTTGGTGGTTTTTTCCCTACGAAAAAAAAACAAAGAGAAAATTGAGAGAAAAGAGAGTGAGCTCGCCCAAGTCTTTCGTGGCTGAACTCCCGTCCCTCATGGCCAGAATTGTGGCCACGCCTTCGACGACTCGCTGCTGCCCCTGTCTGTGATGACAAATCCAACCACTTTGAGTCACTGTGTCTGCGGCCTCAACAAGCCAACTAATCCAAGCTTGTCTGACGTGTAGCCGCTCCTCCACATGACATCCCCGCTGCAATCACTGGCATCGTCCACTGCTCCATACCAGCAGCCCCGTGGTGCTCTTGATTAATTCCTTGCAGGTTCTCGGTGGAGTTCCAAGTTGTTCAGAACAAACCAGCGCTCCTGCATCAATCCAAGCGAACCTTGTGACATCAGCACAGCAATCTCAGAGAAGCTTTGCAGATCCTTAGCCGTGTTCGGTCAAAGCCCAACCGCGAGTCATTCCCCGTAGTGAATCGTCGAGCACACCGTGAGGAGCCCCACCTTGGCCGAGCACCACTTCACCGGCCACACGAGCTGTCCGTTACGAGTTCGAACTTGGAAAGTCGATCTCTGTATTAGATTTGGCAAAGCAAGTCAGCAAGCATCGGCACATCTTCAGTCCATCAATAGCAACAAGATCGACGAGTTCACTGCAACTTATTTATACGGCCGAAGTTGAGCTTAATTTTGCAGGTTTCCCCAAGTATTGTCGAACCAAGAAACCATCCTCGGTCCCTCCTTGGCTGAGCTCATCGAGAACCGCCGCCGTTCCCGACGCCGCGCCGCCGCTCCCGACGCATCGCCGATCCGCAATCCCGATCCGCTGCAAATTCAAATTAGGAAAGAAATCCGCAAATCAGGTAATTATATTATCCCGATTTGATTTGAATATTTTGTTGCCTAATTTGTGCTTATTGATATCTAATCTTGCATATTCGAATAATAGGCAATATTTCAATTAGGATTTATTTCTTTTTTTTGAAATCTTAGATATCTATTACTCGTTAAATTTGGATAGAATTTAGAATTTTCAAAATCTTTTAAATATATCCAAGATATTTGAGATATCAAAATTCTTTCAAGATGTGATCATTATGAAAATTTCCTAATCCGCAACCGCACACGTGGAAATAAATCTATCTATCAGGCTTTAGATAGAGTTATTTTCATAGCTGGTATTTCGAATTTTATGGTCGATCTGTCAGGTTTCAGATCGAAACTTAATTCGAAAGATTTAGCGGTTATATTTTTTTTCACTTGATTTTAATTTCGAATTTCAAAAAAAAAATACCAAAAAAGATTGCTTTAGAATAGGTTAATTTCTTTAGTTTAGAATTGCATGTTTAGATAATTGGCATTTTTAATTCCGAATTTCATTAAAAAAAATACAAAAAAATAATGTGCCTGTCATTAGAAATAGGTCACGTCGTCGCATGACATATAGTTTGCATGTTAGGTTGTATTAATCGCATGTCAATTGTTGCACGTCATTACATATAGATTAGCTTTTATTTAAATAAGTAAAAATCAAAAAGAAACTTCTGCACCTTTGAACTCTAAGTCAGGATTTATTGAAATTGTCAAATTGAGTATTTTTCTCGAAATTGGTACCAAAAGGGCGTTAGGGAATCTAGCGTAACCAAGTCCCTGAATTTATGATTTCTGGTTCGTAGAAATAAAATAGTACTCCCGCTATTTTATTTAGGTTTCTAATCAACCTACCCTAGATAATTAGTGGCGACTCCCGTTGAAAATATTTGCATGCTCACAATTGGACTTAAGTTGCGATTTGGTAGAGTTTGGGAGAACTCGAGTTAGGTTAGTTAATTTAATTGATCTAGTAATCCATTAGCCTAAGATCGAAACACTCGATTTTTTTAGGTCGCGACAAAGAGAACTTCATTTATATGACTTGGGTAATTTATTCTTCAAAATTAGCTAGCATCACTGGAGTTAGTCCATGAAAAAGAACGACTCTTCGAAATTAGAAGTGAATTCTATCAACCGATGCACTAATTTTTTCAACCCATACACTTTGGTTGAAATGCGATTGGTTTTCCGTCGAACTGGTGACCTGGCGAGCACATGGCTAGTTTTGCATGCCACATCGACGCCATCAGCAGTTCGCCGAGAAATCGGTCATCATATTCCAACCAAAGTACATCAATTACAACATATTGACAGTTTAGTGTATCAGAAAAATTAAAATCAAAATTCAAAGATAAGATTGCGAAGTCTGCCTAAGTTTAGTAACCATGAGTGCAAATCACCCCGGGAAAAGTGTCAAAAAAGTTTTAAACCTTTTACATTTATACCAATTCAGTCATAAACATTTTAATATAGTGATAATTTAGTCCTTCCGACTAATTTTAACCGGATACTATTGACGTGGACGCTGGGCAGCCTATGTGGCGCCGCTGGCGCTAACGTGAATAATTTTAAATAATTTTTTTAAAATTTTTTTATTCTTTTTGCTGATTTTTTTCTTTTTTCTTTTTTCTTTTTTTCTTTCTTTTCCTTTTTCCTTTCTTCTTCTTCTTCCTTTTCTGGGGACTGGCCATGGCCAGGCGTGCTGGCCTTGCCTGAGCGAGGGTTGCCTCGCTCGGCCAGGTGAGGGCAAGGCCTAGCCCGGCGAGGGTTCCCCTTGCATGATCTGGCCTAGGTGAGGCCGACCCTCGTCAGGCCTATTCAACCATGCCGCTCATCGCACCACCTTCATCCAGTCCCTATTCGTTGGTCTTCACGTCGTCATCGTTGCACAATCGGTCCAGGCTGCTATTCGTTGCTTGCTGTGCTATCGTCCCTCTCGCTCGACACCATTGCAACGCCACTTGTCGTCTCACCACCATCCAGCCAGCACTAACAACTTCAACAAGGGTCAACACTATCATATCAGACATGCCACTGCTGACTCGCTGCCCAGTTGCCTTCGCCGTTGCTCGTCGCCCAGGCCAGGGCGGCCTTGCTGGGCGTCTCCTTCGCTAGAGCGAAGCCTGACGAGGTTGCCTTGGCTTTGGTGAGGGCCAGCCTCGCCAGATATGGCGAGGGGAGCCCTTGCCTAGCCATGGTCGGTGGTCGGTCACCGGAAAAGGAAGAAGAAGAATAAAGGAAAAAAGAAAAAAATCAGAAATAATAATAACAAATTAGATAAAATATTTAAATATTATTAAATCGTCCAGGTCATCGCCGGTGGTGCCACGTAAGCCGGCTGGCATCCATGTCAGCAAAATCAAGTCAAAATTAGTCGAAAGGTTGGTACAAAGACAAAAGGTTTAGGACTGAATTAATATAAAAAAAATGTTTATGACTAAATTGGTACAAAGGCAATAGGTTTATGATTTTTTTGACACTTTTCTCGAATCACCTCATATCTCAAGAAGTGCAAGTCATGATTCATGAGATAAATGCCTTCAAAACCCAAACCCAATTGGTAGAGTACTCAACGAGAAAAAAAAAAAGAGTTTCTTCTGTTTATCTCTTAGCCAGTCACACGTGATTTACTACAGTTTAAAAAATAGACGGCTGCTTGAAATTGGGAAGTTTGACCACATCTTCTTCACTCGGCATTCATATTTATTGAATCAAAGACTTATATGATACATGATATGCATGACAAAATGTGGGTCTTGGATTGACTTGGTAAATTTCCTAATGGGAAAGCTTAGATTGGGTTCAACATGTGAATAGGAGACCCACGTGCGGGCAGTCTTCGCTGAACATTCTCTTAAGAAGTTGAGTGCTAATTATGTGCTATGATTTAGCTAACCTCGTACAAATCACCTTGTTCTAGAAGATTTATTAAAAAAAAACAAATCGATATGGCTATTTGTAGCTGCTTTGGTGCCATGAGCTCAACAGCATTCCACCGACCAAGGACAAAATTAAATGAGTTCATCAGTATCGCATCTGATTTTGTTACACCATATTGCAAATGAGTATTGCCATGTCATGTTATTTTCTCGTTATGCTCTTCGTATGATTTGCCATGTTCTGCTGCACGTGATTATTCTCATGTCATGTCATTTTATCGTCATGTCTTACATGAGATCTATCATGTCGGTTGCATGTGATATCATGTCGGGTTGTATGTGATTATTGCCATGATATGTCATTTCCATCATCATTCGCATTCGATTTGTTTTGTCTCACTACGTGTGTTTATTGCCAATTTCGTACGATATAATTGAATTTTGCATTTTGATTGACATTCGCATGAACATTTTCACGCACAAAGCAGAATCACGCCATTATACACGAAAAAACAGCCTCATAAATCAATGGCATGGTCAATAAGAGTGTTTTCGCTACATTTCCAACTTTTAGAACTTAGCCAAAAATAAGAGCAGCGGTATCATGCATGCTTAGGAAGCCCGTTGATGAATTTTTAGAACTTACCCAAAAATAAGAGCCGCAGTATCCATTAACAGCTAGATTTTGGCTATTCCAAATAATCGTTGATTGCGTAAAAAAAAAAAACATCAGAGATTGACCCCTAAACAAAAATACCATTGTCATAGTTTGCTCCCACATTTCATTTAAGACCACGCATCTTGCATGCCGATCTCGTGGCCTCTCCAAAATGTTATCATGGATAAGCGCACGGAACGTCGGAGCTCCTAGATTGAATAGACGAGGATCAATTATGAAATTCAAAACATGACCAAAAGTTGAGGATTTTCATAAGACGACAAAAAGTTTAAGGTAAAATTGGGTCTGAAGTTAAAATTGAGAATTATTTAGGGTACGAGGCGTTCTTTCTTATGCAAAGTAAGTTCTTTACTACCCCACAAACTGGAATATGCTTACGGTATCAATTTGTGAGTTTATAGAACCATTATTAATTAATCTTAGAAGCAAAGTTTCTTCTACCTCTTGATCTGTGTGTGAAATGGATGGTTTACATCGCCTTTTTCTCCATTAGTGCAATCTACCGGTCTGCCACTAAGCTTCCATCTTATTTTGAGGCCTTTTATGGATTATCTTCCTTTTACTTACCAGAAAAATTAACAACAATACTATTCTTTTTGACAAGTTCTCTCAGCAAACTGGTTAAGAAATATATAAAAAAAAAAGCAGCAATCAATGTGCTCAGGAAATGCAAACTAGTAAAGTATAAATTTTTTTGTTTATTTGATTGTCAATATGAATTTATTGTTATAAATCGATTTTCAATAAGCCGGAGCAATAACTTCATAACAATATCTATTGAATAATGCAAGATTCATATTTAAAGAAGTCGACGACGTGGAAAAGGTATCTTAGCAGTGGAATTCATGTAGCGTTGAAAGGGGACACTCAACATCATATGTTATCATCAACTAGTGTTCAAGATTCTGTGCAAGGCGGTTCTTTACCAAGAACATTATGTAAGAGCATAATCAATTATAATTGGACGACCGAAAAGATTACATGATATTATAATTGAAGTGTCAACTAGAAATGATTTCAATGAATATAGCAGCTCTTTTTCCATCTTCTTTTGCGCCGAAGAACCAAATCAATTGCACCATAGAAGATTTTTTTTTTCGATGAAAGCGCATGCTCAAACGCTGTAGAATCTCAAATGACATGATGGCTTTTCACTGAAAAAGAAGAATTAATTAAGATAATGTCAATTTAGATACCAAGCATTATGGATGTTGAAGCCAAATCGTGCGCATTAAAAACATATATAATCGGAGTAATGTCAAGTATATTAAGATTAGTCTATCCGATTAATATATTGAATGACTTAACAAACTGTAAGTGGATATTTAGATGAGTGAAACACATACAAAGCTCACCATTCAATTGGGTCTATCTCATCATTTAATATATTAATTTTGTAAACTTTGTATTCGTGTAGCGTAGGAAATCGATCAACAAAATGCAACAAGGCCCCACCAAGGACAATGTATGTTTGACTAAATTCCCTTTTGACAACTTGTCACTTATCCATTTGTAATTTCATGAAAATCATAATATGTTTATGTCCTAGCTGTTTGAATTCAACATCCACTTTTCCAAGCTTCTGGACCTAGTTAACATGTGACAGACAAAAAAGTGATCATCATGCCCCTCTTTTACTTTGGTCAAAAGGTTTGTCCCCCTCAACCTTTGGCAAGATATGGGATCATAGATTTAAATATCTCCAAACCAAACGTCGGAGAAGCAAAACGACAGTCGATGGTTCGTGTTGCCCTCTTATTACTAATTTGATGATCAATTTGACCAGTCACGACATATAAAGAATAAACATGAGAATGTTCATATCGGTTTAGCAAAGGAAACTTGCATGTGTCTCTTTAGTTTGTTTGAATTTATGTTTCAATCTAGCTAAGTGAGTTGCGACCAAACTTGTCACTCGACGCAAGATAAGAAAATCCAACACTCTATAATTACCAAATATGTTCTGAAAGAATCATCTAGATAGGCATTTTACGTATTCTATCTTGACTTAACAGTCTTCGGTGACTAAAATATAACTTGAAATCGCAGGTATAATACATGTGATGCTAGGCTCGAGAGTCAACTTAAGCAATTCTTAGAATGATTAATCATCGTGCATGTTGTTAATTGTGTGGAAATGGAAGGATGTATCATGGATATGACTATAGTTTGACGTCTACTTAATTTGTTTGTATAACAATGAATTCAACAAGGGGTCCCCGCAAAGATTCTTTTCACAGATGAGAACGGGATGCTGATGGAAGCATTGTCGCCACGAGCACAAGTTCTCTCCCTCTTTCTTTTTTCGATCTTTATCCCCAAATTTAAAGAAGATAAGAGAAATGGACGGAACTATCCTCCCGAGAGCTCCATATAAGTGTGCATTGGGATGATTAAGGTGAGGCAGATACAGATTGTGTTGTTGTAGAGATCGATACATCTGGAGAGTTTTTAGGAGTTTGTCCCCTCCAAAAAAAGAAAGAGAAAGAAAGGAGAAGACTTGATTTGGAGCTTAGTAGGAGCTCTTGTCGCAGGAAAGATGGCACTTAGAGCTATTGCTTTTGCATGCATTGTGATATTGCATATGCCTTTTGATATGTTCGCATGTAATAGCTGCAAGTGCCATCTTTTCTCGACAAAAGTCCCTTTAACCTCGAGAAGTTTTTGCATGGTCCATCTTTCTTCTACTTCGTCCATCTCTCTGTCCCTCCCTCCCTCCATGCGCACACTGGCGTGTCTATGTTTGCACGACACGAGATGTGTTCTCCTATGGTCCAGCCTAAGTTTCTTTCTCCTTCTATGTATGCGAGAAATGCTTGTTCCCCATATGATCGATGCTTTTACTGTTCTGCTATGACCAAGCTCGGTTCCATTACAATCCATAAAAGCCACGTTCCTTATATGTGATATCTATGCAGCGTGATGTGTAGGATAAATGATAACTGTGGATTGCTGGAATAATTTAATTGATATATAGTTGCGAGTTTCTTCTTGCATCGTTCAGTCTCGGATTTCTTAGCAGATATCTCAATTTCGAGGGTCATAATTAATTATGATTGTTATGCAGGACAATTTTGTTGAGCATGTAGCCAACCTAACTGGCTTCCTTTTTGCATGGTTTTAAGTGGCTATGCCTATGCATGAACAGGCTAACTCAAAACATTTTGTAGTGAACTAAGTGAAGTACTGAAGGAATTTCATTTATATATTCCCGTATACGACCTTTCCTCCAATCTGTTCTTCAAAAATGTGTGGACTCACATGAACCCACTTATTATTTTTAAGGGTAAATATATGTGATTTAACTTGATATGAACAAGGTATGTGTTTTGGAATAGAAACTCCCATGATAACATGCAACATAATAGATTCTCTCTCTCTCTCTCTCTCTCTCTCTCTCTCTCTCTCTCTCTCTCTCTCTCTCTCTCTCTCTCTCTCTCTCTCTCTCTCTCTCTCTCTATATATATATATATATATATATATATATATATTTACCGAGAAATATAATAATCGATTTTGACATTAGGAGGAAGAAAAAGAAATCACATAATCTAAAAAATCTCTCGTTAAATAAGTCGGTTTCTAATGAAAATATCGTCTGCAATAAGTTCGTTATGTTTTGTCCGTGAGCTTCTAATATATACATTTTTAGATCATACTATCCTTTCATCAACATGGGATGTGGCATTAGAGCTATTTTTAACCCTATACATCCAATCTATTCTTTTCCAAGCTCTCTAATTCCGAGTTTTACATAAGTGGTGCTAAGGATACAAAGATGGACATACAAAATTTGTTCACGAAGCGATATGTAACGAACAAACCAGATTGGTTTCTTGTTTTGAAAGTGAAGAGGTCGTGTCATAATTACAGGCAGTTTTACATGGCCAGACATGTTTATACACGAACTATAAAGTTTCGTTAGCTTTGTCTTCCGCAGAACCAGAGAGCTTCCGGGTCATAGGGAACTGGAATAGAGAAGGAGAAAGAGCATAGAATTTAGGTGCGTCAAAAGGAGAAATATAAGCAGCTTCCTCTTCCGTGGCATCAAGGTGATGGTGCCACTTTCCACTTTCCACTTTCGTCTCTCCTTCTCTTATTTCGTACATGACGTGGGATCTTTCTTGCTTTTCCCTGTGAAAATTCATCTTTTTTGACTCAGAACTCACGAATCCCTCATTAAAAGAAGAGTGGCAAAAGGTGCTTTGCCTTTACTACAAGAAAAATGCAGAGATTCTTGCTAAGCAAAAGGAAAAGGAAAAAAAAAAGGAACCGTAGACCTGCTCGAGTATTGAGTGTTCATTAGGTGTTATGATCCAAGCGAATATTAGCAAGTTATGTGGTCACAGAAATGTATTGCGTATTCCTCTTTCTTATTTAGGTTCTGCCAATTTTGCGAAAAATGAATGATTTGAAAAACATATTCCTAAAATGATCGTTTGTTTCGCTATAAGTAATTAGTCAATGAAAATGTTTTCATTATCAACAACAACTTAAGTCTTAAATATTTCATGGGTTGTAAGCGATATAAGCGATCATTTTTATGAATGTGTTTTTCAAGTCATTCATTTTTCTCGAAACAAACGGAACCTTAGGCTCCGTTCGTTTGGTGGAAAATATTTTTTCGAAAAATATTTTCCGGGTTTTCCGATGTTCGGGGGGCTGAAAACGTTTTCCGTGGGAAAATATTTTCCTTCCCTCTCTCACAAAATAGCCTAAGTCTATGGAAAATGACTTCCATTTCTTCAAAAGCAGAAATCATTTTCCGGATCTTCTTCTTCTTCACTAAGGTCGCCGGCCGCCGCCGCCGCCGCCACAGCTGGTCGCCAACCGCCGCCGCCGCCGCAGCTGGTCGCCGGCCGCCGCCCCCCGCCGCCGCCGCCGCCGGACGCCATGTCTGGGCCCAATCTTGGGCTCCAGGGTAAGTAGCCTTTGTGATAGTAATTTGCTGTGCTCAATTCACATGATGATGCTTTGGAGTGCTTTAGCCATGTCCAGTTTCATCTGATTTAGTTGCAGAAGCAGAAAATAATGAATTACGAAGATGGAAAACAGAACAAATTTACACACTTGCAAATGAGCTTGGTTTGGTTTATAGTTTTCTTCCCAACATGTCAAGGCGGTATGATTCGGCTTCATGTCAGCATGCTCACACCTAACCTCAAATGATCATGCACGAAAAAACCAAAAAAGAAAAGGACAAATGATTTGTAGGTAAATTGATAAAGTGTGGCATAGGCGGCTACTTATGAGGAAATGTGGGAGAGAGAAGAAGTGCCATGAAAGTGAAGAGGCCTAGGTCTGGCCATCTTACTTTATATTTGCAGGATTTACCTCTTGTTTTCATGATGAAGATTTGGCGACTCACTTTGACATTACTTGGGAATTTATAAAATTGTTACAAGACATAGTGTTCTGATTTTCAGTAAATATGTCCGTGGCAATCCAATCTATCCTCATACAACCAAGGGTCCTACTGAAATCAAACAGTACTTTTTTTTGGTCGGAAAATCAAACAGTACTTGAGAACCTGGAAATACATATTGTCACGCAATTATGAGCATAAACTGCGCACTAATGCTAGGGATCATTTTCAATTAGTCCATTTCAATAAGTCGTAGCCAAAGCATCGCAGCAATTGATTTGTAATACAAAACATAAGCAGCTACAGAAACTCGTTTCGTTACTGGTGTAGGGCGGGTACCCAGTGGATGCTTGAAAGTTGAAAGATTACTAGAACAGCGATTGTTCATGCTATGGCTAGTCCCCCTGCTGCAAATTAGAATTGTTTCTTTTATTTTTGAGAAAAAATCGTGACACTAATTTAAAGATAATGACACAAATGGTCCATGAACTTTGGCTTAATATGCAATATGGTCCCTGAATTTTTAATTTGTTCAATACGGTCCCTGAACTTTGACTCGAAATGCAATGTTGTAGGGTGAGCTCCCAATGGATACTTGAAGTTGGGAAGTTTGACCGTATCTTCTTCACTCCGCATTCAGATTTATTGAATCAAGCTCATGTGATACATGATCTGATAAAGTGTGGGTCTTGGGTTGACTTTATAAATTTTTAATGCGAAAGCTTAGATTGGGTTCAACGTATGAAGAGGAGACCCACGTATGGCAGTCTTCGCTGAGCATTCTCTTAAGTGGTGTGCTCAGCGCAAATTATGTGCTATGATTTAGCTAACATCGTACAATTAACTTTATTCTAGAAGATTTATAGAAAAACAAATCCATACAGCTAATCCTAGTTACTTTAGTGCCATGGGCTCAACATTATTCCACCGACCAAGGACGGAATCCGAATTGAGTTCATCATGTGTCACATCTGATTTGCCATGTTATGTGTTGCATGTGAATATTGCCATGTCATTTCCTGATCATATTCTTTGTATGATTTATCATGCTATGATGCGTGTGATTATTCTCATGTCATGTCATTTTATCGTCATGTCTTGTATCGGATCTGCCATATCAGGTTACATGTGATTGTTGCCATGACATGTCATTTCTATCATCATTCGCTTTCAATGTTATGTTTCACTACGTGTGTTTATTGCCAATTTCATATGACATAATTGAATTTTGCACTTTGATTGACATCCGCAAGAACATTTTCACACATAAAGCGGAGTCACGCCATTACACATGTAAAAAACCAGCCTGATGAATAAATAGTGTGGCCATCCGGCGAGGTGGAAGACTGCAACCTCATGGTCTCTAGCGAGGGCTCAAGCCTCGTTAGCCGCTAGGTGAGGCACGACCTCGCCAGATCTTTCAAGAGTCAAGCCTCGCCAGTCATGGGTGAGGTTCGACCTCGCCAAATCCGACAAGGGTCACCTTCATCGTCGCTAGCGAGGGCGAGCCTCACCAGCCGTGGCCTCTAGCTGATTGCTAAACCGGTGACCAGGCAGAGAAAGAAGAAAGGGAAAGAAAAAAAAAGAATTTAAAAAAAATTCGAAATATATTAGAATATTATTAAAAGTTGTCCAAATTAACGCCAGTAGTGCCATGTAAACCAGCCGGCGTCTATGTCAGTAACTTTTGGCCGAAATTATCTAGATAGACTAAATTGGCATAAAGACAAAAGATTTAACATTGAATTGGCACCAAAAAAAGATTTAAAATTAAATTGACATCAATACAATGGGTTTATATATGAATTTTTTAACACTTTTCCCCATCAAATATACAAAACTTAATGGTGATTCTCTCTTTCGGTTCGGGATTCTCCCTTATCCACGTAGGAGGTCAAAATTCATCAGCCAGTTTTTCGAGAAGGTACGTACATGAATAAGCAATAGATCTCGGATGATTCAGTTGTGGTCTTCGTCGTCTTCTTCTTTTTATTTCTTGCTGACTACAATTACTTCGCGGTTAACAAGGTTGTGATGTTCTTTGTTCCAAGGATTTCATAGATTTCAACTGCAGAAAGTTAAGGTTATTACACATGCAAATTATGCAACTTTGAGAGGACGTTGCCCAACGGCCCCAACCAACAAAACTTCATTCTATCTTTCTTATTATCCATCTATCATACAAATGTTAAAGATTGTCATGGAGTACTTGCTAAAAATTCACAAATTGTGCTTTGGAAATATAAATAATTTTAATTGAAGCCGAAGGCTTCACTGGAGAACGCGGTGACTCCTGCCGTCTGGCTCAATTCCGAGGCTCCGTTGAGAGAAGTGGAAAGACAGAGAGAAATTATAAAAGTCATAATCCAAAAGAAAAGAACTCAGGAACCTGAATAGCCCTCAATACATCAGCAGAAAAGGCTTTCTTAAGATCATCCTTAATCCTGGGAAAATATGTTGTTAGCTATCCGAAATTAATCAACTTTGAAAATAATTGAGATGGGTTAGAGGTGTGTGTGCATATGAGATCTCTGAGCCTTTCGATTCGACTTATTTCTATGGATTCGGGCAAAGAAAATTTGAGACAGCTAAAGATAGTTGATGTTGTCGTATTGATCTCAACAAAGATCGTCATTGTATAACCAGCATCTTGACCTTAAATTCAGGGGGGCAAGCTAAAATGGTTTATGCACTCTAACATGAATGGATGCACATGAACCTAAGTAAGTTAAATGAACTTAATTTATCTAGTCAATGTGAACCTACTTTAGTAACATCCATTAAACTAGCCAGCTATGTGTGAATGATTTAGGTTCAACAAGGTAAACACAGTTCCAAGTTCAATGTATTTACACGGTCAAAATTCAAATGTGTTATCATGTACCTTAATTTGGAAAATATGTTCCCTAACAAAATTTAATCATTCAGTCCAATACATCTCAATCCTTAAAATAGTCCAGAGCTAGCATACTAGAAGTTTAGGGTTTTGCCTTGCTTCTTTCTGTCAGATCAACTATAGCAACAAAAATAAGGAGACTTGGGGGATGGCACAGATGACTTTCGATTTGCATAAAAAGACATTTCTATACTCTAAAGGAATCTAGAAATTTATATCATCTCGTAAGCATGTATTAATCATATATCGTCATGTCTTAAATGATTTATTAGGCGATCCATATTAGATCTCCATAGTAAATCGTAGTCACTTTGTCTTGGATAGACCCTAAGTTGTAAGTTCTGTCTAAATTATTGGGTAGATTTAGTTTTGAGAAATTCCAAAAACAGTCCATGTACTCATATCCAAATTTCACTCACTGTTCATAAATGATAATCAATCATATGGTCAGGAAAGGAAAGAGCAACAATTAGTATGGAATTGGCACGCCGTTCTCTTCCTCCTCCGACCATATGTGGTGCATCTCCTTTTTCGGTTCTTTGGGTGCCACTTTCATGCATCTCCTCTATCCGTTTCAGTCCACGCACGAGAAGAAAATAACTGTAATTATGACGTCACTTTGCTTATGTATACGTGTATATATATATCATGACATAACAACTATGATAGTAAATATGGTTGTATTGATGATATGGATGCCGTGTTGAACGAAATAATGTTGGGTTTAGTGTTCTTTTTTATGTATTATATAGTATTATTGTCAATGGATTCGATCGAATTAGTTGCTACTTGTCTGCATTAATGAATTATCCTTTTTATTATGTCATAGTCATGTCTCCTCTATTTTCACCTTTTCCACGACAATATGCGGATTACAAAATTTATAAAGGATTAACCAAAAAGGTGGTAATTTACATATCGTCAAAAATATCTGGTAATCTCATAAAAGTGTGAGTTACCAATAAGTTACCGGGAAATTATGCGACCGGTAAGTTTCTTTTAACATTTTGTTAACACTTACCCACTCCTTTAAAAAATAATAAAATCATCCTTGGAAAATTATAAGTATCTAATGTCATCCGTACTTTGGCAAAATTTTTTAGTTTCGTAATACTTATACACTCAAGCTTTCAAAATTTTCTCATATTGACTGACGTGAGATAGTGTGACATTACAGATCGTGTAACCCCTTCTACAAATATCTTTTCTTATGCAAAGTAAGTTCTTTACTGCCCCCACAAGGTGGAATATGCTTATGGTATCAATCCCGTCTTCAAGTAATAATGTGACTTTCTAGAACCATTATTAAATTAATCTTGATGCGAACTTTCTTTTACCTCTTGATCTTGTGTGAATTTTGGATAATTTATGTCGCCTTTTTCTCCATTATTGCAATCCACAAGTTGCCACTAAGCTTCATCGTACTTTTATAGGTTCAAATTCAAGTAGCAAATCAAGGGGTGGATTCGCTTTCATTTTAAAAATTAATAAAATTGTTTTTTTTCATTAGCAATCTTTTTATTAATTGAAATTCATCCATATATTTGAGACCTTTTATGGATTATTTTCCTTTTACTTACCAGCAGAATTACTAACAATAATAGTACCTTTTTTTTTTTACAATTTCTCTCAACAAACTGGTGAAGAAATAGTATAATGTCAAAAAGCGGTCATTAATGTGCTTAGGAAGTAAAGTGGTAAGTTTTTTGTTTATTTAATTTTCAATAAACAGAGCAATGACCTCACAGCAACATCTCTTGAATGACGCATGATTCATATTCGAAGAAGTCCATCACATGGATAAGACCCCCCAGAAGGAGAATTCATGTAGCGTTGAAAGGGGACACTCATGTCATATGTTATCATCGACTAGGGGTCCAGATTCTATCCAAGGTGGTTCTTTATCGAGAACATAACGTAAAAGCATAATCGATTATAATTGGATGACCAAAAAGATTAATTAGAAGTATAATCGGTTTGTTAATTAGAATCAAATGTAGTAGTTCTTTTTTCCATCTTCTTTTGCGCGGAAGAACAAAATCGATTTGCACCATGGAAGATATTCTTTTCGGTGGAAGGGCATGATTGATCAAACCCTGCAGAATCTCAATTGAGATGATGGCTTTTCGCAAAAAGAACTAAGATGATGTCAACTTAAATACCAAGAATTATGGATGTCAGAGCCAAATCATGCGCGCTGAAAACATACATAATCCGAGTAATGTTAGATATATTATGATTAGTCTACACGGTTGGATATTTAGATGGGCGAATCACATTCGGAACTCACCATTCAATCGGGTGCGCCACATCACTTAATATTTTAATTTTGTAAACTCTATGTCGATATTGCTCCACACAATCAAAAGGGTAGGATATCATATCTAAAGTGGAAACATGATCTTAACCCTCTTTTAAAAACAAATGCCCCCACACAGGAATCTAATGCATGGCATTTTGAACAAGAGCCCACCGAGGACACTCTCTGTTTGACTAAGATTCCCTTTTTTACAACTTGATCACTCATTCATTTGTGATTTCCATCAAAATTATCAGATGCTTGTTGGCTAGCTGTTTGAATTCAACATCTACTTTTCCAATCTTCTGGATCTTCCTCAACATGTGACCCGCAACAAAAGTCATCATCTTGCCCTTCTTTTTACTAAGTCCAAAAGGTTTGTCCCCCTCATCCTTTGGCCAGACATTAGGTCAAAGTTTTGGGTCTCATAATCCCATCTCCAACCCGATGTAATTCATAGGAAGAGAAAGTGGGTACTTCGTGTCGCATTTTTATTACTAGTCCGATAATCAATTTGCCTAGTCACGACTTGAATAGAATAAACATGAGAATCTTCGTATCCGTCTAGTACCGAATGTTTTGTTAGTTTCAATACATATGCATGTCTCTGTAGTTTGTTTGAATTAATTTAGTTTCAATCTGAGCGGAGCGAGCTGCAACCGCACTCATCACTCGACTCGAGACAAGAGAATCGGACAGTCGATAATTATGATATTTTCTAAAAGGTTATACCTATAAAGGTAATTTTCATTGTATGTGTCGCGACCGACCTCCCGAGCCTTTTTATCAGACGACATGCAAAAAGAAGGAGGGCTCGCCTGGTACGTGTTAAGTCTAGGTTCAGGACTTAACTCGGGCTCTCCCAAGCCCATACCATATCGCGACTTAGGGTTTAAATTGTTTAACATGCAAGTGGTTTATACCAAGAAGTCGTCACTAATCGATTTGGGGTAGGTCGATTAGAAACCCAAATAGGGTGACGGGAGAATCACCCTATTCCTACGAACCAGAGATTAACTGGGTTCGGGGACTTGATTACATTAGTTAAATAACTAATGTCCTTTCGGTACCTTTTTACCCTGTTCACTTTCGAAAACATTTGTCAGGCAATTTGGATTGATTTTAGAACCTTTCTCCTAACATGTGAGGTGATCAAACGAGTGCATAATCAGAAACGATTAGCAATCAGGAACACAATAATTCATGCAACCTAAGGTTCTAACCTTAACTAAGTCAGATGACATTCAAAAATACAACAGCTTATGCAATTGTATTAAAAACATGCATAATAACAGTAGTGAAAAACACATGCGAAGTACTAACACACAACCTCAGGTTTGTCTAATTTAAATAAGACAATAACATGCACAATAATATAACAATGGATTAAAACACTTAGATAACCCACATAATAAAAAAAACTTTTCTTAAAAAAAAAAATTTTTTTGAAATTTTTTTTTCTGAAAAAAAATATAATAATAATAATAATAATAATACCGAAGAAAATAAAATAAAAATAAAATTTTTTAATTAATTTTTTTAAATTTTTTAATTAATTTTTTTAAAAAAATAAATAATATAATATAATATTAAAACCGGGTCGAGTCGGATCCGACCCGGGTCAACGGATCCGACCCGGGCGTTGACCCGGGTCGGTTCGGCTGATCCGGGTCGGGCGGAACGGACCCGGGTCAACGGATCCGACCCGGGAGTTGACCCGGGTCGGATCTGTTGATTCGGGTCGAACCCGACCCGAACAAACAGAACCGCAGGGGGGGAAACGCTGGCGGAGCCAAAATTGGCCGTCCGCCGGCCGACCCAGACCGGAGCCGCCCCCAAATTGGCCCCCTAGTACCACCATTAAGCTACACCACTCACCTGAGCCGCCGTCGGACCGTCGTTCGCCGGCCGGTGACGAAACAAAAACCAGCCTGCTTGAGGTATTTTGTCTAACACTGGGCGTGCGCGGTGGAAATCAGCCGATTCCGACCTCCTCCGGCGGCACGGTCGGCTCCGACGGCTGCGGCTGATATTCGACTGCGAGTGGGGATCGGGACCGGCGACGGCGTGGGCCGGGAATTGCGCGACTCGGCCGACGCGAGTCCCGGCCGGACCGCGTGCAAAAACAGGGGAAAACAGAGGCGGACGGGACCTCAGGGCAGCTCACCCGTCGACGGAGCGTCCGGAGGGGTTTCCGGCTGGTCAGGGGGGAGACGACGACGCTGCTGGCTCTTCTTTTGCTCCGGCGGACCTCGGCAACTCTCTCTCTCTCTCTCTACTCTCTCTCTGAAAATGGCCGACCGGGGGTAGCTCCGGGGGATTGCCGGTCGGCTTGCTGGAGACGGCAAGGCTGACTGGGACCTCAGGACCCTCCAAGGCTCCTCTCTCTTCTCTGTTTCTCTCTCTATGTCTCTCTGTTTCTCTCTCTATCTTCCCAAAAATGGCCGACCGGGCCTCTCTCCAAAATTGGCCGACCCCGCCTCCTCCTCCCTCTCTCTCTTTTCTAGTCTGTATAGACGACGACGATGATGATCCTGTGCTTCCCCACGTCGGCTGACGATGGCCTGCACCGGCCTACGCCGATCGAGGACTTTTGTGGCCATTGTAGGCCGGTGTAGGGAGGGGGGCTCTGACGGTGAAGCAGAACAGGGAGCCGAGAGGGAGGAGGGGATAAGGGAAGCCGGGAAAACGGGGAGGACGGGACTGGCAATTAATGCCAGTCCCGTCGGCGTGCTCTCTCGGCCTTCCTCTGGCCAGATAGCGACGGCGAGGAGCGGCGCCGCCGTGCGTCGGCGTGACGTCGCGAACAGGGGAGAACAGGGGCGAGAGAGTGACCGGCGAGGGGGAAAGAAGAAAGGAAGGGGCGGGGCGGGGCCGGGCCAAGCCCAGTCCGTGCGGGGAGAGGAGAAAATAAAAGGAAGTGGGCTGGGCCCGCGTGGGGGAGAGAAAAAAGAAAAGGGACCGGGCCGGGGGCCCGCGCGGGGGGGAGAAAGAAAGAAAAGGAAAAGAAAGGGAGTGGGCCGGAGGCCCGCGCGGGGAAAGAAACGGGCCGGTTTGGCCCGGCCCCGACCGACTCGATATTTTTTTTTTAAATCTAATTTTTTTTAATGTTTACTCTAATAGCCATATTAATGCAAAATGCCTAATTCTATATGCAATGCATTTAAATTGAAATATTTTTTTTTAGGAATTAAAGAAAATTAACTCCTAAATTTTGTATAATTAATTTTGGACAATTCAAAAGTAGGTGTCTACGGTATGTATTCAATTCTATTCTATAGTCATGGTGACTAAAACATAATTTTGAGATTGGAGATACCACATTTGTGATGCTGCGCTCAGAGCGAAATTAAGTCATTCCTACAAATGATCAATTAGAGTTTGATTGTGGTGGTTACAACGTATGTGGATATGACTGCAGTTTTATGTCTACTTTGACTGTAGTAACAATGAATCCAACATAAAATGTGAATGGCCCCAGCAAAGAATCTTTTCACAGATGAGAACGGGATGACGATGGAAGCATTTTCGCCAAGAGAACAAGTTCTCTCCCCCTTTATTTTCTTCAATCTCTATCACCTAAATTTAAAGAAGAAACAAAAGGACGGAACTATCCTCCTGAGAACTCTATATAAGTGTGCATTTGGCTGATTAAGGTGAGACAGATACATATTGTGTTGTGTAGAGATAGATACATCTGGAGAGTTTTTAGGGGTTTGTTCCCCCCAGAAGAAAAAGAGAGAGAAAGGAGAGCACTGATTAGAGCTTAATAGGAGCTTTTGTCGTGGGAGAGATGGTGCCTAGAGCTATTGCTTGTGCATGCATTGTTATATTGCATGTGCCTTTTGATATGTTGGCTTGGAATAGCTACAAGTGCCATCTCTTCACGACAAAAGACCCTTTAACCTCGAGAAGTTATTGCATGATCCATCTTTATTCTGCTCGGTCCATCTCTCTCTCTCTCTCTCTCTCTCTCTCTCTCTCTCTCTCTCTCTCTCCTTACAACACGCGTCTGATACAAGATGTTTTCTCCTGAGATCTGGCCTATGTATTTTTCCTTTTTGGTGTAGGCGACGAATGCCAGTTCGCCATACTACTGATGCTTTTACTGGCCTGCATTGACCAAGCTTGGTGGAGTTATGATCCATAAAAGTAGTATTCCAACAATATGATATATATATATATATATATGCGGTGTGATCTGTAGAATAGATGATAAGGGTGGATTGTTCGAGTATTTAGTTTGATTGCACAGTGTGCGAGTTTCTTCTTGTATCGTTCAGTTGTTGGTTTCATTATTTGGTATCTCAATTTCGAAAGTCATAATTAATTTTGATTGTTATGCATGGCAATTTTGTTGAGCCTAGGTAGCTCAAAATTTGCATGCTTTTTTAATGGGCTATGCCTATGCATGAACACGCTAACTATCTTTTGACAGTGGAAATGTTTGCTAATTTAAAATGCATCTCTGTTAGTTTATGTTTATTGTTTCATCATGCTGGGCTAATTTCATACGTGATGTGAGGTCAACATTTGGTAGTGCAGTACTGAAGAAGTTCCATTCATATATTCTCGAACACCACCTTTCCTCCAATCTGATCTTCAGAATGTGGAGACTCGTAGGAATACACTCAATTTATTTTCAAGTGCATATATATTGATCGATAATAAATTATGGATCTCGTCATTAGGACGAAGAAAAAGAAAGTATATAAACTAAAAATCTAACTAAGTCGGTTTCCTTAAGAAAATATTCTATGTTAAAAGTTCCTTATCTTTTGTTAGCGAGCTTATTATATTACATAATATTTTTAGATCGTACTATACTTCCATTTGTACGGGATGTAGCATTAGAGCTAGTTTTAACTCTATACATTCAGTAACCCCTTCATCTCCCGAGGCATGTAATTTCATCTCTTAAAAACTCTTCTCTCTTTTGAAGCTCTCATGTAAGCTCTCAGCTTCAATTTCTGAATCTGAGAGCCTACTTAGCCTTTGATTTTCTTTTCTTTGCTTTGATCGTATTTTCTTTTCTCTCCTGATCTATTTTGGAAGATTGTGTGTGTGAAAAAATTTTTGCAGCTAATCTTGGGTGAACGTGAAGTCCAGTTTGGACATTCGTCTAGTTGACAACCATCAAAGAAGATTTCGTGATGTGGCTCCATAATCTTTCCGAGATTATGCCCCTCTTTTCTCCCGATTTAGATTTAGGTATAGATCTGGGGATTTTACTCTTCTGATTTAAATTTAGATTTAGATCTAAGAATTCCTTACAAGTATTTAATTTATATTCTTTCAACATATTGATGTTAGTATCTCTGCATGATGATGGTGATAAAAATGTTGAACTTAGACGCGCATCGCAAGTCGTTGCAAATGGAGTGAGGGATCTTGATGCAATCCGCATTGAAGTCTAGCTCACTTGGCTAAGAAGATCAGCCCGCATTAAAGCTCGTCGAAAGTTGCCAATTCGATGAACCTGCATTCAAGAGTCTCTTGTCGAAAGTTGCCGATTCATTGAACCCGCATTCAAGAGCCTCTTGTCGAAAGTTGCCAATTTGATGAATTTGCATTGAAGAACACAAAACGCTTGAGGAGATACCTTGGGACAACCATGAAGACATTGGAAAATGTTTTGCTCTTAATAGCTTCTAGTTTCGATGATCTTTAATGTTTTCTAGTTTCTATGTTCTTTAATGCTTTATAGTTCATAGGTTTTGACTTTAGTATTTTCCTATGTGTTTGCTTTTCTTTCTTTGGTTAAAAGGCCATCAAATTTCTGTAAATGGCAGACAAATTTGATTACTGAAAATTTTGCATCAAGCAATTATCTTTGAACCTTGAAGAGTTCATACCCCTAAAAATCTAAAAGAGTTTTTCACTCCGTCCTTAAAGAGTCGGAGGTTTTCAAATCTGCATCCTTGAAGAGTTGCAGTCATCGATCTAGAAGAATCGGTGCCCTATCCACTTCCTTGGAGGCCTGGAAGAGCAAATAACGAAGTTCTATCTTTTCCTCTATTCTATCCATTTACATCCGTTCACTTCCACCCTGATTTCGTCCTTCCTACAGTGCTTATTTGAGAAAATCAAAATAGAGAAATTATCAATCCAAAAGTCTTTGTTCATTTGGCTTTGGAATCAAGTCATTCCGATCTGTATCGACAAAGTTACATCCATTTTCCCTAGTTTGTGCAGGATTGTAATTACTATTCGTCCTGTTCCGCGTGTGCAAGTCACTCTCCCGATCCTAACATTCGAGTAGCCTACACCAGGATGCATTAGATCTCGATGTGTGCTTATCACTGAATCTGATGATCAACCGTCGAGCATTCACAGTGGCATATATGTTCTTTAGGGATAAGAGTGTGCTTTTAGTTACAAATTGTGCTTTGTGCTTTGTTATTTGCGTTCTAATATTTACTTTGTTACGCAATTGTTTGGGATTTGCTAGGCTTGTATGCCTTCTATGTACCTCTCGGATATTATTATGATGAATGTAATCTTTCTTTCGACCAAAAAAAAAACTGTATACATTCAATTTATTCTTTTCCAAACTTCAATTCCAAATTGAATATGAGTGATGCTAGAAATACAAAGATCGCTATGCAAAATTAGTTGATAAAGTGACTTGTACCGAACTATAACTATGGGTTTCTTGTTTCGAGAATGAGCAGGTCATGTCACTATTACAACAACTTTGCCGGGCCAGACATGTTTGTCCATGAACCAAAGGGGGTCACGCGGAGAAAGGTGCTTTGCTTCTAAAACAAGAAAAATGCTTATGTTTCTGCCAAGCAAAGGAAAGGGAAACGAGGAAGGAAACCAAGGGCGAAGAAAGAAGGGACCGTAGACCATCTCGAGTATTGTGTTGTGTACAGAAAAATGTATTTTGTACTCGTCTGTCTTGTCTGAGTTCGAATCACCAAATATGCATATTATCTTCTAGCCACTATAAGGAGTGAGGATTAATGTATTCCGACCGTTATTCGATGTAAATGGAACGAATGAACTGCCAGAACCCGTGAAGGCCGGCGAAATGTTCTTGGTCGGCTTTCATTGAACAAGATTGAGCCGATGAACCCAATCTCGGGCTTCCATAGTAGTGGCCTTTGTGATGGTAGTTTCCTGTATTTCACTTGAACCCTGTTCAGTTTTATCTGGTTTAGTTGCAAAAGCAGAAGATATTGAACCGCGAAGATAGAAAACAGAGCCGATTTACACGCTCCAAATTAGCTTGGTTTGGTTTGAAACTTTCGCTCCCACCATGTTAATGCGGTATGATCCTGGCATGATCCCGCTTCATGTCAACGGCTTCGTGTCCGCATGCTCACCCCTACACGAAAACTTCGCATATATATCCAATACATGGGGAAACCCAAATTTTACTAAAGAGATGATCATCAATTTTTTATTTTTTTTTCCAGCAAATTTCTTGCATCAGGTTTCAATACAACAGACGATCATCACAGAAGGCTATCCAAGTTTCTGCGCGCATTAACCCAAAAGAGAGAGGAAAAGATGAGGCTTCAATCTTTTGCCCTGTGTAACAAGAAGTTCAATCACCTTTAGAGTGATCACATAGCCACGGAGCATCGATGCCAATGACCGGTAGCTTAGAAGTCAGGACGATCTGCGCAACTGCAGAAAAAATAAGTGAAAACAACAAAGTTGTGAATGAATGATACCAATTTTGATTCTTCGAATTTCATCCACGAATGTTTTTTTTTTTTTGGGTAAGGATCATCCACGAATGTTTCATACACCATCAGCCCAAAAATAAGCTTCGATTCAGAATGGGGAAACAGATCGCAGTAAATACAATTTGAAAAGGAGAAGCAACGTGGTAAAATGGGCTATATGGTTGAAGACGGTTAGTCTGTTGTGTTTCCAGCAGAAGCATTGCGAAGTAAATCCCAAGCATCCTAACCGACGACTTAATTCACTTCTGTAATACCAACCGCATATACATTGTAATCCAAAGCTTCCACCCGCCAATGAAATATAATCACCTGATCATGACCTTCTGTATTTTGTTCCCTCTTGTATCGACTTAAGCTCAGTTTGAATGATCACTGCATAAGTTGTCATTTCTTGCTACTTGCACTGTCTAGGTCGAAAATTCTCACTTGATAACAGGGTGCTGATCAGCTTCTCAATCCTCTTTGCTCCTGGGCTTGGCCGGAGAACCATGAGCTCACCAGCAACGGAGCATGGATCACTCCCGTTCTCTCTGCTCCCAATGCACCAACCACCAGGAACGAGCATGTCGGGCCCACGAGACAACAGCTCGGAATCAATCTTATCGAGCACCGGATCATTTCGGGGGAACTTCCTCGCAAAAGGAGCGTTGCTATTGATCATCTTCTGCATATCGGCGAGGTTGAGATAATGGGGATGCTGCTTCGGAGGATTGTCCCACGATATGAAGTGGAGGTCGCTGTTCACAGTGGTGTTACGAAACTCTTGCGCATTGCAGATCACAGTGTGAAAATAGCCTTCTGGAGACGATATGAAGTTGGCATAGTACATGAGAACGGTACGTGGTAGGTTGTCCCATCCCCATATGCAGTAATCAATGAAGGGTCGGGTCAGAGCCATCCAAGCAGACCCTGCAAGGAGAGAAAAACATTCGATCAAACTGCTGCTAAACTAAAATCACAGCCAACACTTTCCGTGCATAACAGCATGTCCTTGCACAGATTGTATAAGTGTGTGTAACCAACACATTGTCCAGAGACTATGCCTTCATAAACTTTCAAACCGGGTGTGACATGGAGATTGCCCAACATCGTTAGTCTACATAAACATATATAACCAAGAAAAGCTTTTACTGTGCTTTTAAACAGATAGATCAATCAATAATAATATACTCAATGAACCAAAGTTCTCTGGCGATGACAGGGTTATCAACATTCTTAGTCGATTGACTAATTCTGAACTCTACTTACTGTTTCTACCAGACTTAAAAAACAATTGATTTGTAGGTAAATTAGAAAAGTGTGGCATAGGCAGCTACTTATGAAGAAATGTGGGAGAGAGAAGAAGTGCCATGAAAGTGAAGAGGCCTAGTCTGGCCATCTTACTTTAGATTTATGGGATTTAGCACTCCAATGAATAAATGTAGCATTCACTTGTTAAACATGTAGACCCAATTCTTTAACACGACGTGCGGTAAATTAGGTAAACCTTCAAGTTAAGCATGTAGAAGCCAGGGAATATCCCAGACGAGATGAATATGAATCCTTGAGTTACTATTGCTGCACCAACATGACCACAGGCAACAAAACAAGACAATAAAACAGCTAGATTCCCACAGGAAGATTAATTGCTCATCTAATTCATGTTGTTTTCATAATGAAGTTTCAGCGCCTCATTTAGACTTCACTGGGGATTTCATAAAAATGTTTTCCAACACAGGGACTTCTCCATTCACATCCTCCTATTATAGCCTCCTATCCAGTCTCTCTGCAACCTTTAAGATCCACTTATACCTTCCCAACTTGTGCATCTTGGGGACAAATTATAAGCAACATATCCTCCATCTCCCTAAGTTATTGCAATCACGAAAGCTGCCATGAACAACAAGACATAGCCCTCTGATTTTTGGTAAATATGTCCTAGGCAATCAAATCTATCCTCACACAATTAAGGATACTGCTAAAATCAAACAGTTTTTTGAGAACCCAAAAACATATTTTCATGCTATTATGAGCATATACAGTAAGCTAATGCCAGCGAAGTTCATTTGAATAAATTGTAGCCAAAGCAGCAATTGATTTGTAATGCAAAACATAAGCAGCTAAAGACTATTATAGGGCAAGTAGATAACAGATTCTTGAAAGCGTACTAGAACTACAACAACCTAAATAAGAGAAAAGGATAAACTAACTCATCAATAATGGCTTTTGACACCTAGCACAACCCCTATAATACATAATAATTCACGCTACGGCTAGTTCCCCTGCTGTAAATAAGTATTGGTTCTTTTATTAGTGAGAAGATATCGTTATTTACCCCTCCAATTGTTCCACAATGGGCCAATTACTACTTGCCAACTTCCCCCTACACAAGCTGATATTGAAAGCCCAACACTGAAACCACATGTTTTGTAGTGAGACAGGACCTCACTTCCAGCATCAACCAAAGCAACTGCTGTAAGCAAGGCATCAACATCTCACAAGCAGTATCCTTGTCTCCTCCATCCCTTTTAGACCCTAAAGAATATTTGTTCCTTTGGCTATAATTATCAACAAGCATGTACTCTTTGCTACCAGAAGACTAGCAAGTACGACACTTCGAACACCTTCCAAGGATAGGATGGCAGAGATCTTCCTAGTACTGATACTAATCAGAAGGAATCATTGGAACTACAATACTGTCCAAAGCACCGATCTATGTTCAAGCCCACCAAATTTGCTGTCTCCTCGCTCTCAAGTTAGGAAACAATTAAAGTTGGCTGATCCTGATTGAAGAGCGGCAGCCAAGCTAGCTCAGACTTCAGCGAGCAGCAACAGAAGTCTTATGAAATTCCAGGATTGCCCAAGTGAACAGCAAATTACCCCAAAAACTAGATCAAAAAGTGCAAAGGGAAATTCTCTCAACTGTCGAACAAAGGGAATGTGCAAGTAATATCTACGATTCAAATAGGGGTAGCTGTTCGTGTCGGGTCACCATGTTAGTGTCGATATTCCTGCCTTTTGGAAACATATCAAAAGCTCTCATGTCATGTCAACTTAGTCATGTCTAGTTTGAGCTGCTCTCAAAATGTTTTTCATGTTCTTCCTGCCGTGTTTAAGCTGTGTTGTCATGTCAAGTAAAAAATTGTCACCTCTCGATGTAAATTTTGACTAGCAATAGAAAGGATGATGACCGCTCTCTTCACTGCAGAACTTTGTTTAACACCTCAAAGTTCAAAATATTAACGTGTCCTCATTGCGATGTCATAATTGTTCATCATTCCTCTTCACTTTCTAACTACAGAACAGTCATCATCCATATTCGCTTCGCAGTACACACATATTGCAAACTAACACCTGTTATTTTGCAGGAGATAATTCTCATGCATGCTTCCATCACCTCCACCTTGTCCAATGCATTCATGAAGGAAAAGGCATTTTGCAATCAGAACTCTCGCTTCCATCATTCAATTCAATTTGAAGAACCTTCTCCTTCAGTTTACTCTTTAATTACCATTCCAACAATAATCCAAAACAACTACTTTTAGCCTATGACTACAAATGCTCAGATTGCAACGTCAAGATGCAGGAATTCAAATGGCGAAATTCGCAATGTGTAACCTATTGTATTGAATTCGCACCTGTAAAAAGCTTAAAGGCCGTCGGCACACTTCTCCTCTGAGTAACCCAGAAAACATCAGCTTTCTTTGTCATGTACAAACCGGGATCCATAATAATCGGCTTCGCCCTTTGGAACCTGCAGAAATCAGCATGCACAAGCATCAATCAACTTACCAAAAATCAAATCAAACACCAAGAAAAGAACAGCAAATATAGAAAGAGCGAGAAATGCAAGTTAAAGCAAAAATAACTGCCAGACAAGTTCACTCACTCTTTCCATCCAATGTTGCTAGTGTGATCAATGAAGTTAAGATCTCTCGGCAGGTACGAGAACGTATGCAGCAGATCTACTCAACCCAAAAACACAAATCCAAATCCAATAATTAACCCCATAAACCCAAACTGCGATCAACCTCAATCCATCATCCAAACCCACCAAAACAAGAAGGCAAAAAAAAACTCACCATCTTGAGTGACAAGTGGGTAATCCGAAGCACTGAGATTGATGAACCAATCCCAATCCCCACCTTCCCTCAACAAGATAGCCGCGGCATGGAGCGTGTTAGCCACCATCGTCGGCCCCCTGTATGTGACGAGATTGGCCTTGGTAATCATCCTCACGTTCTTAAATTTCGCAAACACGGGGTGCGTCTCCACGAAACGCTGCAGATCCAACCTCTCCTCGGGCTTGGACTCGAGGTCCAAGTGGACAACGTACTGGTTCCGCGGGTGGTACAGGGCCATCAACGTCCTCCTGAGCATCGACCCGTCGCCGGTCGAGCCGGAGATCAAGTAGGCGAAGCGAGGCGGCGGCGGTACGGCGGAGACGGGGAGTGGGTGGAGCTTGGATTCGACGAAGGGGGAGCTCGATGCGGAGGAGGACCGGTAGAAGGGGAACAACGGCACGCCCTCCTGCGAGGTCAGCGTGGTGAGGAAGAGCAGGAAGAGAGACACGATCGAGCCGATGGCCAGAGGGAAGATCCACCTCCGCTCCATCGTCTGAGGGTGCCTCAGGTGCATGTAATAGCTCTTCAGCCTCTTCATGTGTCGCTGCTAACCCAATTTCACTCCAATCCGCCCCTCTCTCTCTCTCTCTCCCTCCCTCCCTCTGCCTCCCTCCGTCGCAAACGCGCACGCACCCACGCACGGACACCGCGATGCAGCACGACGGGCACGCGAAAATTCCTTCCTTTCTTCCGTTTCGGGGTGCGGGAGGATTCAAGAACGGCGATTCCGAAGGTGGGTCTGTGGGAAAATGGAAAACCCAGGATTTTTTTCTTCCGCTTTCTTCCTTGTGGGGGGTGGGGGAGGAGTTACGAGGGGGATGAGCTGAATCTTTCTATCTCAGCGAACCAGGGGCGATGGCAGTGAACGTTTGGTGGGAGATTTGCGGGGGGTTTTGTAGAGATATTGACAGGGAGAGATCAGCAGCGAGTCTCCGCCCGAGTCGGAGACGACGGCGAGATTAGTGAAGAGTCGCAACAGTAGCGATGGGGAGATCGCTACGAATTTTACTGGCGCTCGCCGTGAAGGCTAGGATCCGTATTTTTTGGATGGCGATGGAGAGTGACGATAAAGGCTTTGGAATGTGCGTTCTCTCTGACTCTTCTTCTGTTGGATTTCGCGTGTGATTATGTGGTTTGATGTTGGTGGTCAAGTTTGGAAAGAGTGGTCATCCCGTCATCAATTAAATAAACCGAAGGTGCAATCTGTTGAATTCGATTCGATGGCAGGAAAACGTAGATGGAGGGCGTCAAGAAAAATCCGATCTTGATCGATCTTTTGGTAGACCCGTGTGTAATGAATTCGACCAATTTGGATATCCCGTCATTGGACAAGACCGGACCACCTTGGAGAAGAGCCATTGTCACGCAAATTGCACCGCACGTCAGGCTTGTGATCTATTTATTAAATTGCGGGGGTTTCTTTTTTTTTTTAAAGATAGGCATGGATCAGGTTGCTAATCGGATATGACTCGGCAGTCGTGGCAAATCGAAAGTCGTCATAGGACCAACCCACCAGCCAAGGAAAAGATAAAAAAAAGAGAGACAAATCAAGGACATGTGTTTGCAAAAAAAATTAGTAAAATGTCTGCCGAAAGAATTGAGCTGTATTAGATAAGTAGACCTCAATAAGATGAAGGAGATTTGAGTCTAAATTTTAGAGAAAAGAAAAAACATGAGAGATTTTTGTGATGTGTTGCTTGTTGTGCTCACCTCTTATAGTATAATTTAATGGATCGTATTAGTATATACTTTCAGTATTTGATAATTATCCAGAGATTTTATATTTGTTTTTTTTTGTCTCTCTTCTATGTATTTGGCACTTCGTTACCCTTTAGAAATTTTACCTTTTACATGGATGCTTGGTAATTCAATAAATGGAAATTGTGCATATCAATTACTTGAAAATATACTAATACATATCCTTTTGGAGGGATAATTTCGGTTTTCATAATATATTATTTGAAGATCAAAATGTTCAGGACCTTTTTCTCTTATCCTTTTTCAAGACCTTATCCTTTTTATTCGTTCTTTCATTTGTTTAAATTAAGAGATAAGATGATAAAAGCTGTTGAGTAACAAACTCGTAAATTGGACGTAAGATGCTGTTTGTTTTGAATTAAGTTTGAGCAGAAAAATATTTACTTTCCCATCAAAATTTAAAAATACTGTACATATTTAAAAAGAAAAAATTTGTACGGAAATCTGCGTACCAGCATTATTATATTATCAAAATTTCAAGGACATTTAACTAAAGTAACTCGAAAGGCGTAAAGCTACTAGCTAGGTTTACATTATGCAAAAAAGATAAAAGATAAAAGCTAATTCAGACATGGATCTTTTGCTTTCAAATTAATGTGGCATATAAACAAGCATGCATATAAACTGAATGAGCAAGTAAGATAGAAATCTTCACAATTGTTGATAACATTAAAACCCTTTAAAACTCACGGTATTCTTTTATCGAACGAAATTCATGATATCAAATATGCTTTTAAGCGAGACAAGAACAACATCACAGTTTCAAGCAGATATAGTGAAGAACGCAAAAAAAAAAAGAAGAAGAGGAATATTTGCCCCTTGCAAGAAGAATGATCAGTGCTTTACTATCGAGAGTCCGATATACTAATTTTAGAAGTAATTCTTAGAGAAGGGTAAGATGCTTTTATAGGGTAATATCTAAGTATATGGATTGTACTTTTACAGTGCAATGTGCATTTAATGAAAGATTAATGGGATTCGTTAGTTTTTTCTATTTTCCGTCTCAAAAATGACGTTTGTTAGTTGTTGCTCTTCTCAACCATTTTGCCCAAATAGGTAGATAGTTGTGCTGTTGCTCTTCTAACCTACAATGAGGAACTTTTTAGATAAATCAGCATATATTTTGGTCTAGGCCAAAGAAAGATCATACCAAATTGGCATCATGTGTCATCAACGACATTAATTCGGGCATAATAAATAAACTCAAGATTTAAAAAGTTAGATGTGTTTGAGGTTTTGTTTAGGATCTCAATGAATGTGTAATAACGAACTTTTTTCTTAAAAGCTGTATCTAAAAAAGACACGCAAGACTCTAATATAAAAGAGATTGATCGTTCTTTTTTCTTGTACTCTCTGTTCATTTTGCTTCCAATTAGGATCAGTGCTTGCCTCATTAAAATTCCGTTTTATTTCGCAAGAAAAGAATAATTTGAAAAGTATTTTCCTAAATATGATTACTTATATCGGTCAAAATAATTTGTCAATGGAAAATATTTTCATTATTGACAACATGCACTTAAACATTTTCATGGATGATAGAAATATTTTTCGTTGATTCATTTTTACAAGTGATCATTTTTAGAAAAATGTTTTTCAAATTATTCATTTTCCACGAACAAATGAAGCCTAAATACCCTGAGTTTCCCCCCCCCCCCAGAAGAAAATTCAGTCTTAATGGAATTTTGAGGTTACAAATTAGTAATTATTGGAAATTCTAACATATTTTCTCAACTCTTTCTATAATTTTCCTTTAAAAATTTTAATTATTTTCTCTCATTATTAGAATTGATTACAATGCCATATAATAGTGACAATAAGGAATAGTCCCTATGTTTTATATTGATATGAAATATGAACTAAGAATTCTACCTTTATTTCTGAAGAGATTCAAGCTTGCCCTTGCTTCCATCTTTAGTTAGATGTGAGCTTTTAGCCAAATAATAAAAGTTGATTTTCCCTCCAAGAAAATTAAATAAAACTTGCTCGAAATCCATCCAAAAAATAATATCAATAAATGATCAATTTCTTTCTTTTTTTGGGTTTTTTAACTTCAAGATTTTCTTACAGCTAACCATTACAAATTAACCCCATGTGGCATGCGACCATCACTTGAACTTTAAGTCGATATAACTTGGGGTCATGACTTAGTTATTAGACAAAGATGCGCTTGCACCATGTCTAAGTATGACAATTCAACGAAGCAATTACTCACATATCTTTAAAAAGTAACTTTTTTATAACCATAATTAGCAAGTCACTAGTGAAACAGTTAAGATTTTCCTAACACTAAATTCCTGTCGCATGACAAGAAAAAATTACAATGGCTCGGTGATATTTACAAACCTCGAACATTTAATTCTATTTTTTCGCGAAAAATGAATGTTTTGTATAAAAAAAATTAAAATATTCGTTTGTATCTTTTACAAAATATATAAATGAAAAATATTTTCACTATCCACGAAAATATTTAAACTAAATTATGATAAAAATCGAAATATTTTTTATCGACTAATTATTTCAAGAGAAACGAAAATGTACTCCAAATAATTTATTTTCGTGAAACAAACCTGGCATTATTTTATGAATTGGATGACAGAAACCGTAACAGGTACGGGAGGATGTCTCATTACTCCTTGCATTTATTATTATTGGTATTATTTTTTTTCCAAATTATTAATTATTTGGTTGTTGTGGTGGTTGTGACCGAGTCCTGAGAGTGAGATGTACAATTGTTTATGCACATATAATAATGAGTTCATTAATTTATAGAGCATTGACTGATCCAGGTTGCTTAATCTGGTCCATTGAGTACGTAGGCATTTATTGATCTTTTTAATTTCTGGCCCCAAATAGAGACGCGTAAACTCCCTTTCCTTCTTTGACCAAAAAAAAAAAACTTTCTTTCCTATTTTTCAGGAGTTCTTTTTGGGGGTCATGGCTCGGTTTATTTCGCAAAAAATAATAATTTAAAAAATATTTTTTAAAAAAACGATCGCTAGTATTGCTTACAAATATGAATGAATGAAAAATATTTTTACCATCCACGAAAATATATAGACATAAATTATTGTATATAGTGGAAATGTTTTCCATTAATCAATTATTTCAAGCGACACAAGCGATCGTTTTTAGGAAAATGTTTTCTGAATCTTTCATTTTGCACTATAGGCTCTATTTCTTTTGAGGAAAATGAATGATCCTACAAATGATCTCTTATATCTCTTACAAAAATGAATATGCGAATAAATTTTCATTGTCCACGGAAATGTTTGGCATATTTTTCATTAATTGATTATTTCAATCGATATAAGCGATCGATTTTAGAAAATTATTTTTAAAATTATTTATTTTTCGCGAAATAAATGGGAGTATAAATGTGCATTTAAATACAAGGAACGGACTTTATCACAAGGGACCTATTTGGGCACTGGTAGTAAAAATTGGTGATATCCTCAGCTAATCACGTCCAAATGGGATAAAAAATTATTTTCTTTTCTTTTTCATTTCAATTTTCATACTTACACATTCCTTTCGGACACTCGAGATCAATTGGGTTGTGCTCAAGAAGTTCTGGGCACTTTATTTTTTGCAAAGCCAAACGTAATGCATGTTGTATCATATAAGTAAAGCCAAGGGCGTGCGAATCGATGCACGGAGGATCGCCGGATCCGACGGACCTCACGTCGGACCGACCTAATAACAAGGTATGTGTTAGAGAACTCCCACGATCTAGAAGTACGAAGTCGTAGTCTATGATTGGTGTAGTCCCTTATCGTGTCAAGTGGCGCATAGGAACTCCAACGGTATTGGTTTACGAACATGAATCTAATGGTCCTAATTAGCTTAGCTGCTTGCCTAAGCAGCGGTACTTTAGCCATAAAGATAAGGGTGATCATCAGACTTTTAAAGCTACCTTACGGGAGACTACTTTGACCCCCCCTAATTAGCTTAGCTGCTTGCCTAAGCAGCGGTACTTTAGCCATAAAGATAAGGGTGATCATCAGACTTTTAAAGCTACCTTACGGGAGACTACTTTGACCCCCCCCCCCCATGCTTTGAGTTTTGGATTATAATGGGAACCTACCAAGCTACCACAGTTTATAGGGATGAGCATGATTCAAGTGGGAACCGCTTACCTTAGAATCAGAAACCACCCACTAAAGATCAGTTTCAAAAAATTGAAACTGGGAAGCACCCGTTGATTCCATAAATCCACCTAGGAACCGGACTGGACCCTGGAAGCGGTCCCACTAGCCAATGATGGAGATGGAGATGGAGATGGAGAGTCGGAGATGGTAAGATGAGCATCGATCGAAAAAAGAGAGAGTAAGAGTGAACGTAAGGCGAAAGCGAAAGAAGGTGTTTCTCGGCTCAATACGAGGCTATGGGTATCGAGCGAGTTAAGTCTAATTTAGGGATTTAGAATTTTTCTTTTTTTAAAATAAAAATTAAATAAATATATTACATTTATTATTATATTACCGGTCCGGTCCGGTCTAGGCGGGCGGTTCCACACCTAAAACTGGAAGCCGGACCAGTACCCACCGATTCCCAAAAATTGAAATCAGAAACCGAATCGACTCTGTTAGTAATCACCGGTTCCGGTCCGGTTTTGGGCTGCTCCCGATTCTTTCTTGTGCGAATCTCTTTGCGGTGCAAGGTAGTTGTGCAGAAGCATCCAACAAACAAGGCGGTCACCTACAAAGAGATCGACACCAAGGTCCCAAATGACCCCCATTATTGTCTGACATAATCCCCATTTTCTTTTCAGGATACGATAAAGAGTTAATTAATGGAGAGAACTATTGGAGCACTTGGGGAACGTACAAGCATCGAGAAGAGAGAGTGGCAAGACACAATTAAATTCAAGAAAAGATCCAGACCATGCAGTGCTATTAGGTTTGAATTTGACCGACCAATCATCTCTCGAGACCGTGCTGTCACTATGCAACACGGATAGACGGGGTTCCCGGAATTAGTCTCGATGGGACACTAAATCACCCGATGATTCATCCTGACAAAATATCATTTGACCGTTGTTTGATTGGGCGCACAACAATGCTATCATCACTATACAAAAAGTTAGAACGATAACGATGTTATTTGTCAACATCGTTCGACGACCCTTCATAGGTAACATTAAAATAAAAATTCGAGATTTAAGCGTTGTAGGGTCAATCTAGGTACAATTCCCGAACCCGTTGTGCGGATTGATTTCCCAGTAAGGTTGCAGGCCAAGCTTGCGGTTCCAGTTCTAACATCAACCAAGTCCATACACGCTTAAAATCCGCAGCAACAGAGTCAACAGAAGAGTCGGATCCTTGGAAAAGTCCCTTACTTCGAGTTCGCTCCTTCCAAAGAGGAGTGGCATTTTGAGCCGATTTGGAGAGGAGGGAGCAGGAAGAAGATCTTCGACAATAGAACTACTGCCGAACGCATACCAGCATACCCCAACATCCACCGGAACATATGTATCCTCTCCATATCATTGCCAAAATCCATAGTCGCCGGAAATAATTAGAAAACAAAATGCCGAAACATATCTTTTGAATTGGACGGGAGCGGTTGGATTTAAATCCGTGGTCGGATTGCACCAGTATACTCTGTTCAGCTGATACCCTCAAAGCCCTGATGTAAGTGGCAAGTACAAATTCAATTCCTCGCTTCTAATTTAGTTACCAGAAGATACAACGGGAAGCTGCTATAAACAATAATGTGGAACAAGTAGCATTCAGCAGGTAACTAGATCCACTTTCATTGAAGAGGAGAGAACAAACAGTTCCCCAGGAAAATGATTTACAGAAGAATCGACAAAATAGAAGTATTTCACAGCATGAACCTCCTGGAAGCTTAATGTTTTCCATTTCCCATCTCATGGAAAACCATCTCGGCTCTAACACGCCCTTTCAAGTTTGCTGATTCTCTGTGGAACTATCTCTTTTTTGCCAGGCAAGTGAATTCTATGGAGCTAACTTCCTCAGCTATTTTAAGATTGTCATCCGATGATACGCCTCTCATTCAACCTGTTCATGATTCTGGATGCATCATTGAGTCTATTTGCTCTCTCGAATATACTCGCCACGACAAAATGCAACTCCTTCTTGTTAATGTTCTGATCAGAGTCAAGTCTCTGAAACAGAGACTCTACCATCGTAAAGTCCTTTCTTGCACCGTAGAGACTGAGCATCTGGAAATGAATTTCATCTGAGAAAACGCATCCCTCTTCCTGCATCTCCATGTACACCGCATCTGCCTTTTCAAAGTCACGCAATTTCCCATAAGCATTCAGGACGATAGCAATGACACTGGAATCGGGAAAGTACCCAGCCACTCTCATCTTATCAAACACCTCGATGACGTTGGTGTACTTTCTATTCCTTGAAAGGAGCTCGATCATGCAGCCAAAGACAGCTATATCGTTTACCTCTCCCGCATCAAATGCTTGACGGAAAACCCAAGTGGCCTCCTCTAACCGACCAGCTCTAGCAAGAATTCTTATAGCGGTCTCTCTAGGGATATTGTCTGGGCGCTTTAGCTCATGGAGTAATCGCTTTGCATGACCAACCAGACCAGCCCTTTCATAAGCCACAATCATGGTCTGATAAAGCACCTGATCAATCTCAACCCCAGAGCTCCTCAGCTTTTGAAACAATGTCGCTGCACGGTCTAATTTTCCTGCCTTGCCCCATATCGCAATTATTGTCGAGTAAGTAATTGCATTTGGTTCAATTCCTATATTCTGCATCTCCTGGACCAGATTTGTCGCCTTCTCATGCTCAAGAGATTTTCCATATATCTTCATCATAGTATTGTAGGTAACAACATTCTGCTCGATATCCTTCCTCTGCATCAGTCGAAACAGATGAATGGCTTCGCCAAAGAGTTCGGCCTCGCCATACACCCTCAAAAGCGTATTGTAACTAACAACATTCGGCTCAATTGCCATCTTTCTCATGCTCCAAAACAGTCTATCCGCTTCCTTAGCCATATCTAGCTGACCATAGACATCGATCATAATGTTGCAGGTGGTGAGATCAAGAGGGCACTTAACCTCATTCATCTCAGAAAACACAGACAATGCCTCCACAAACTTCTGATTCTCCACATATATACAGAGCAGCGTCGAATAACTGACAGTATCTGGCATAACACCCACCTCCCGCATCTCCTTAAGAAGAAGCCGGGCCTCACGAAAAAGCTTAGCTTTACCAAACACGTTAACCATGGTATTATACGCAACAAGGTCCGGCATTATCCCCGAATTCTTCAGCCTCGAAAAGATCGAGATCGCCTTCGAGTAGTCGCCCAGCTTCCGTGACAGCTCAATCAAGTTACTATACAGAACAAGGTCGCCCGACACGCGGTCCTGCTCCATCCTCTGAAGCCAAGAGAGCGCGGAATCGAACATGCCCGCCTTGCCGAAATGCGTGATCAGCGTCGAGTAAGTGTACCTGTCGGGCGCGAGCCCCCTCTGGCGCATTTCCTCGAACAGGCCATGGGCGACGGCCCACTGCCTCGCCCGGAGCGCGTTGCGCATCGTCACGTTGTACGCGAACACCGACGGGGTGTAGCGTGCCTCCTCGTTGACCCAATCGAGGAGGGCGAGGGACCTCTGCCAGTCCCGCTCGCGGGAGAGGAGGGAGACCATGAAGCGGATGGAGAGCTGCCTCCCCTTGTAAGGGGACATGAGGGAGAAGAGCTCCCGCTCGTCGCGGGTCTGGGATATGGACGAAGCGAGCTCGTCCATGTCGACGCTGTGGTCGAGGTGGGGCGGTTCCGATCGCCGGAAGGTGGGCGCCCTGTGCCGAGGTTGCGGGGTTCTCCTCCAGACATTCTTGTTGGCTGTCGAAGAAGAAGAAGGAGAAGAAGACGAGGAAGACGAAGAAGCTGAAGCTGAGACTGCGGAGAGGGTGAGAGAGAATGAGGGGTGTTGAGCTTTGCTGTTGCTGGTGATGAAGGAGGGTCTGACGAATGGCGAGGAAGGAAGGAAGGAGGAAGAAGATAGCGTCAGTTCTGCTTGCATGGTCGCTCTGCATAGCGGCTTGGGGAGTGACCCAAGTGATGACATTTCAATGACTTCTCTCTCTCTCTCCACAGTTTCGATGAAATTTGTTCTGATCTTGAAGGAACGAATAGAGTCGACCATCGCAATATGATGAATCTTGCACAGCCTTGGAATTTAAGTTTAAATAAAGATTTGCTTAGGACTTCGTTTGTAAGGACGGTTATTGGCGAGACATCGACAATTTACGGGACATGAATTGGTTCCGACCGTTCATAAGTGTTTCCCCTCTCTTGTCTCTCGTTCGGCCCGAGCCTTGTCCCCCCAATATGATTGATTTTATGCAACAGAGAGCGCTTGTCCGAAAGATAGGTGAGCCTCTTCATGCGGATAAATTGGGAATGGTTGAAGGCTAGTGACTTGATAGAAGCCCGACCAAACCATTCGACGTCCCGATCTTGCGCCGAGTCTCGATTCCCGTCGCGCTAGCATGTTAGACGCCGTGTTTAACCCTGGAAACAGATTATGTATAGGGGGTCTAGTTAACCATGTATGCATCAGTTCATAATCAAGCCATTCGTTGCAAGAACGTGGTGAAGGCAAATCTGAGGATGGAAAAATGCTCTTTTTCCATTGTCTCCATGGAATGTGAAAGTATCAAGCACTCCGAAAACAGTCGCTCCCTTTAACGAGTGAATCCTCTCGTGTGAAAGATGAATGTATCGCCTTTGATTGGAAACTCAACGAGTGTCTGCCCTGTGAAAATTGCCGCAAATTCAACTCACCTCGTTCCATGCGCCAGGGATCATATACAAAATCACTGTTCCTCGCTCTCGATTCCTACTCGTTGCGGCACTCTAAAGAAATTCGCGAGCAACGTGCTTTTCTCAAGAGAACAGCAGGAATTGACTGGTTACAGATCACAGCAAAAACCAAACAAGAGCATGTAAGAAAGAATGAGGCTAAGAAGTAAGAACTCTGGCCCTTGGTGCCTCCATGGCGTCGCCATTGAAGTGGACGGAGAAGGAGGAGGAGGAGTGGACGCTGGAGGGCTACGAGGGATCACCATTTCTTTGGAGCAAGTGTAGTTGCACCGACTAGGACTCACGATTCTGTACAATCCACTGCTTGTCAACATGAAAGTGTCCTTACTATTGTCCTGGCCGAAAGAGAATATCGCGCCTAGAGCAGGCGATGACTCATCCTCGGCATCACACTGTATAGGAGTGTCCTTTGCGCAACTGTAAGGGACTTGAGCGCTAGTGAAGTTGCCGCTGTTCTCAGGATTCTCCGTGCCCACCCAGATGCCGCCACTGCCGTACAGATCCGCATACAAGTATCTGAAATCAAAGTTCACGACGTCTCAGCTCGTTGACCTCAGTAATTTCGAATGAACTGAATTGTGGTTTAAAATAAGCTTTGTAGAAGTGAGTAAAAACACATGATCTTTAAGAGGAATTGCTAGAGAATCAATGGACATACCGAGATCGTTAAGCATAACGATGGAACGAAGTTAAATGGACATTCCGAGATCTGTTGAGCATAACGATGGAAGGAAGCTAAATGGGCTTACCTTCCATACAAGCACGGATCTGCCAGAGACCTATAAAAGTAGCCTCCGGTGATTGATGCAGAACCTTGGGGATTCTGGAGCTGGGAGTGATTATATCCCATCACAGGAAAAATAGGCTTGATGGAGCTAGCAGATGTATTACCACCGGGGCTTTGCGGGGGATGATACAGGAACGGGCCCTCGTAGATGCGCCATCCATAGTTTCCACCTTTAGTGACTATGTCCACCTCTTCGTATAGATCCTGTCAGGACATCAACCGGTCATCCCCTTATGAAATTGCAACAAAAAGAACAGGTGTGCCGGTGTGAAAGTTGCATTGATTCAAGGTGCGTATGCGCATGCGTCTCATGGATTCAAACAGTTGATACTGCATTACAAGTTTAATCTCTGATGCAGTTAATTGGATAAGCACCAAATGACTGAGACGAAACATATCCCGTGAAGTGCGAGCAAACCTGGCCAACGTCTGCACAGAGAAAGTATGAAGGCCTTTCCAAGTCGAAGCTGCATCGCCAAGGATTCCTGAATCCCAGGGCCCAAATTTCAGGTTCTAATTCCTTATCTATGGAAAACGGATTGTCTTCAGGAACAGAATAATTTCCCCATAGTCCAGATTCACTGATCGTCGTTAAATCTGCCGGGACATACCGCAAATGTAAGGCATACAAGAAAAACTAAAGAAAAGACGACCAGGAAGGCTCAGAGTGAGCTGGAACATATTACAGGAGACACATCAAAATTCAGATATAGTGCAAATTCAGGTGCTAGTGGTTTACTTGGCAAGTTATTGACATCGAGCCTCATAATCTTTCCGAGCAAGGATTTTTTGTTCTGCGAGAAGTTGTAGGGATCGCCGATACTCCCTCCATCGCCCATCATGAAGTACAAGTACCCATCTTTCGGTCCAAAAAGAATTTGACCGCCGTGATGAGCGGTGAATGGGAGGCCCATCGTGAATATTCTCCTCACTTCCTTTGGATTGACATTGCCGCCCTAAAAAACACAGATTGAAACACAGGATATATCTATCACCGTCATACTAATGGTGGGCGGAACTTTTATAGTGATGCACGGTTTTTTATACCGGTGAGGACTGATTGGTGGTGAACTCTGATATGACACTGTGATATTGGCAAGGGTTTGCCCCATTATCCGGTGCCATCTTCGAAGGATCGCATCCCACGTCCGAGTTGCATGAACACCTACCGGAACATGCAGGCCACTTGACCTTATCACAATTGAAGGAAACAAAGAACCGGCCGTTACTTTGGTAATTCGGATGGAATGCCAGTCCCATCATCCCAAGCTCGCTCTCAAAATGCACTTCATCGGTCAGATCAAGGAAGGGGCTTAACTTGTCGATTCCAAGTATCTCTCCCGAACCCTGCTCGGGGATCGTCGCAAGCCATATTTTACCAGGTTGATTGGATAAGAACACACGATTTGAACCATCAGGATGAGCTACCATATTAAGGTAGGAACCGTTCCCGAGTTTCTCGAGGCAAACCCCGCTTGGGGTGCTTGAATTCTTGGCACTTCCTAACTTAACCGGTCCACCAGAGAAGCATGCTGAGGTTTTATCAGAAGTCCCACCGAATTCATTGCAAAACTCTGCTGCTGAACTCCATGAATCGGATATCTTGCTTCCAGAACTGGCTGTTGTTTTGGCTTTACTTTCAAAAGCAAAAGGAGAATTTAATATGGATGTGTTGTGGCACTTGTCCCAGAGATTTGAGCAGAAATCAAGCATGTAGAGTTGGGACCGGGTTGAATTCGCTGAAACTGAAGAATTGCAGATAACAGGAACCACACGAGGTGCCTGTTCGACTTGATACAGTTCAGCCGAAAATGGATCACATCTCTGCAAAAAGCCAGCAGACCCCCAATAAGTAAAATGGCTAAGGATGTTTGAAATTTTCCCCCTCTAATAGCTATGCTATGTAAATGCAACACAAACATCGCTGTAGCTAAACCTTCATGGAAGCTTCAGAGACATGAAAAAAAGTACTCTGAAAGAGCAATCATTTCAGAGAAATGAAAACCCGGGACTGCAAGTTGGCTTTTCATTAGATTCTGCTTCCTTTAACTACACATTAATCTACTCCCAATGAAAAGGCAATCAATCAAGCCAAAGATGTGTTTAGCAACATCAGAGCAACTGGAAACGAAGCCTCTACCGCGCAAAGAATCGACTTTAGAAGAGAAGCGCAACCAGGGTCTGAGATGTTCATCCCTTTGAATTGCTTCTGCAGCTGTAAATCCTGAGCAGAAGTGCAGCAAACACTGCCCTTGTATCGACAAAAGGCGAGACCGGCATTATCAGCATTGAAGGGTGCTCCTGTTTCCAGCACAACAAAGCATGACAATCCCAAACAGTGAGGCGCCGATTCACAAACCAAAGTTCGATATATTTGAATAAAGCACACAAAAAGGAAAAACAAACAGGTCAATTGCCGGCTAAACATATAATATTTCCTCCCATTTCAGATCATATCAATCTCTATGCCTCTGTTAACAATAGAACATTGAATGAAGCATGTAGAGCGAGACACAAGAAGCAAACAAACACATACTCAAATCCGCGCACAAGGGGTGGGAAGCAGAATAGTGGACCAGCAGTGAGAGCAGGAGGCTGAGAATGACTATCTTCATCACGGGAGAACCTCTCATTCTCACAATTTTGCAATGGCACCAACGCCAAGAAATCACCCAAACACAAACACAAATCCGTGTAGTTTCATCCAATGAAATTCCCAAGTAGAAAAAAAATTAAGAAAACAAAGCAATCGGGTGCGCAAAAACCGAAGTCGTATCACTTTGCTCTGCTGATGTTCCCCGGAGTTCATTCCACATTTTTAAGACTCTTGTCCGTCACCGGAATCAAAAGAGGAAGGAGAACTTTGAAGGAAAAAAAAAATGCAAACTTCTTTTCAGCAAGCTCGCGTTTGTGCTTGAGAAATCGTCAACTCAAGCTTGTTATTGGACATCGAAGTGGGAAAGATGGATATTTTAAGTTGAGAATCTGGTGGGTCAGACTGATATGGTTGACTTTCTTCTGTAAGACACTCAATGCATGATCAATGGCGATTGTTGAGAAGGGGAACCAGTTGACCTCGGGAAAAAAAAAACATATCTTGTTTGTAGCCTCAAGAAATCCAGACAGCAAGTGCTGTAACAGACTTGGTCCGGCTGTTCAGAAAAAAGATAATAATAACAATTCACCATTCTTGCTGCTGCTGCTCCAACTCTTGTTTTCTAATCAAAATTAGGTCCGCCTGAAGTCGCAGTTCCGTGGATTTAAAACAAATTTCGAAAACCATGGAGCTAACAAGTATATATCAGAACCGATGTAAGAACATATATCTTCACACGCCTACAAACTTGCAGGCACTATCCGAACAAGGATTTCAGACTTTTAAATACAGCGCCGACATGAACCCGAGTGAAAAAATGATTGCGAATGACGTATCTGGATCGTACCGTGCTTGATTGCCATTCTAATTTGATTGTCATCGACACTAGCTAGAGTAGGCGGAATTTATAATTTATGCAAATTTTTCTTACGTGTACGTTGTGCAACGAGGATGTTTATTGATGTGGATGTTTGCTCTCAAAGAACTATACCTGTTTTGGACTTTGGACCAACTGAAGTCTGCGTAATCCCGTGCAGTGCACGGTACTGCAAACTTTGGCAAGCGCAAAGTACGTTTTGTGCCGTTGACCCGCAAGCAAGCAAAGCCAAGCATTCCTCAGTAAAACTAAGCTTCGGTCTGGGCGGTTGAAGTAAAATGGGAAGCGGACTCGTTTCGTAGACCGAGCTGTTCACGTCCCAAAAAACAATAAGTTTTTCCAAGCTCATGTCGGGTCCCATTAAAAAAAACATAAATTTTCATATAACTTTTTTTTTATATTTTAATTGGCCTTATTTATCACATCATCTACGAAGCAAGTCTATCCGACTTTTTTCTCCTCGTGAGTTCAATTTCCGTATTAAAATGTTAGCAGACGTAGTTGTCAACAAGAAGAGTATGCTTGAAATTAGTTTGTAAGTACGATCTAGGTGTTTTGAATTCGCTAATCAGGGGTTCGGCCTCACGATAGACTCGGTTGTGGAGCTTCAAATGCATATTCCACAGTGGAGTCGAGAAGAATCGTTACGTGGATTTCCACTTGTTTTGGATCCATTTTGGGTCCACTTAAACCCTTAAGATTAGTGAGCCCAAATCAAATCCTTGACGATTGGATCTTCGGGGGGGTTGTTGATCGTTGGATCACTAAAGAACAAATCTCGGTCGATCATCGACGAGACACACGACAAAATGGACTTAGGTACTTGAGGATGTTGAATTGGTCGTTTGAGAGAGCGGTCTCGATCATCTTTCCACATAAAACCCGGGTCTTACTTAAGCGGGGAAGATAATAGTGATTTACAATGGAAAGATTTTGAGAAGTGAGCACGTAACAGTCCCGTTATTTTACAAAAAATGGACGGTCTATCATCAGCCACGGATTTCAAAGTTGGAAGCCTGGAGACGGGCTTGTCCGGCTTCATGTTTTTTCTGGATTTTTTTTTTGTCGGAATAGTTTTTGTGACTTGCTTCATGGGATTTTCACTAATTTAAAAAGGTTCCATAAACACATCAACGCACGTGTTCGGTCTCTCTTTCCGACACCTAACAAACCTCATAAGTCCGCGCCAGATCATACGGCTAATATACAAATCAGCGAAATTAAAGAAAGCATAAAGAGAGAAAAGAAGAACCTCCATGCTCGTTCTAAATCTAACCCCAAAATTCACTCTTTCACACAACTGTAGTTTTCGTTGTTGTCCAAATGCAGAGGCAACCAACAAACTCAACAGGCACGCCGCTTTCACTTTATACTGTGACTTCACTGGAATCTAATCATTGAAAGCCTTCAAGCTTCCTGGGGAGGAATAGAATACCGCAAAGTGGTAAAAAATTTATTTAAAAAGTAAATTTATTATACGACGGTCAATTCAATTTAAAACTTTTTAATTTGATCAATTTAGTCCTAAAACCTTTAACGATTTGTCAATGTAGAAAATTGCTAATGTGAACGTCGGTTGTCCTGTGTAACATGATCAGCGAAGCTAACGTTGACGGTTTTGGCAATCCTTTTAATTTGTTTTTCCTATCCTTTCCTTTTCTTTCTTTTCTTTTCATTTTATATTTTTTTCCCTTAATCTTTTCCTTTTCACCTGTGATCGGTCGTTAGCCGTTAACCATCGCCAAGACCGCCTCCGACGGCCGGCCACAGGCGAAAAGGAAAATAAAAAGGAATAAAATGACAAAGGGAAAAAAGTAGCAAATTTCAGAATTTTTTTTAAAAAAATGCAAAAATCATTCACGTCGGCGCTAATCATGTCACGTAGGATAGTCGGTATTGATTAGATCATCATGTAAGCAATTTTCAGCCAAAATCGATCAAAGCGACTACTTTGAAAAATCGCCAAAAAATTTACGATTAAGTTGGCCAAATTAAAAAGTTCAAAGAGTGAATTGGCCACTGTATGGCAAGTTAATAACTTTTTAAACAATTCTCCCCACACGGCCCATCCATCCCCTCCACCTTCAGCCCCTCGACAAGCAGCCCGAGAGACTCGAGGCACCACCAATTCGACGGCGGTGTTAACAGCACTGTCACTTCGGGTGTTCCGAGGTCGAGATCTTCCTCCCTCGCCGAAGAAGCCGCCCGGGCCGCTAAGGCGAGCCGTCACCGCCGATCGCCTCTCCTCCAGCCCGGCTCACCAGGGGGTCCCTATTCTCCACCTTTGCTTTCGAAGCTCCCTAGAACTCTACGGGCGCACTCAGATCTCGGTCCTTTCCTTACTTGTTTGCTTGATTCTTTGATTCTCATGGGGTCCTTGATTCTTCGCTGGGTCTTTGCTAGACCTTGCAAAAGTCTTTTCACTTTTGGTCACGGAGGATGATGGATGGCGTGTTTGGATCCCCAGAGGGAACGATGCAAAGTGAAAAGAAGTTTGAAACCGGTCAATTCAGTCTCCCATTTTCCTCCATAAAAAATAGTATCTGGGCCCAAAGATTTTTAACCTATAGAATCCGTCTAAATATCTAGCATTTAATATCGTTCAAGGGTCCACGAAGGCATATCTACTTCCCCCCTCGTGAACCCGGAAGTCGCACATGACCATCTCCTGCAAAGTCTTGGTCGTTGCTTGGTACGATCAATCAATCATACCGAAAGAGCATGTAGCAGCTTTAGCTTTGCGTTTCATAAGAGTCCTCCTATCTTTTGCTTGCATCATCATCACCATCGATCGATCATGGAGTTCTTCAACAAGGCCGAGGCGGTGCGGCTCCGGAGCTTCCACGGCAAGTACCTCGTCGCCGACGAGGCCGGGGGGACGGTCCGCCAGAGCAAGAACGGGTCCTCCCGCGGGGCCCGCTGGGCCGTCGAGTGCGTCGCCGGGAACAGCCACGTCGTCCGACTCCGGAGCTGCTACGGCAAGTACCTCGCCGCCACGGAGGAGCCTTACCTCTTCAGCGTTTCAGGTACGCGGGTGGGAGGGTCGAACGAGGCTTCGCTTCGTTTTCTGATCTGATTTCTCCCCTCTCTTTTTTTCGCTTTCTTTCTGGGTTCGGTTTGAGTTTTTATCTGAGATTCAATTTTATGCTCTTCGAAAAAATTTTGATGAGAAAAAAACTTGAAAATTACCAGCATAAAATTCATAACCCATTTGAAAAATTTACCGAATTGTCTTTGTAAATTGCGAATCATATCTTCGAAGTTAGTAATTTCCAACTCATTTTCAGAATTTTTGCCCGTCATCATGAAGCTAGCGAGTTGGCAAGTCTTGCAATGCCAACCTTATCTATAAAGCTTGGATGATGACTTTAGTGTTTTGTTTTGTTTTTTTTTTTGTTTAACCCAATGACTTCAGTTTACCAAGCTAAAATTGGTGTATTCCCCCCCCCCCCCTCTAAAAAATGGCTTTAAATAAACAATTCCCTTCTCGATCCCGACTTACTCAGTCGTTAAACTCGATTAGGCCCCAATCGATTGCTCGAGAGCTTTTAATAATTCCTAACCGTGGCACTTAAATTAACGATTTTAGGCTCGGTATCGGGTTCAAAAACTTCATTAGTCATTAGTTTGCTATGATTTTTCTGCCAAAACAACCGCTGCGTCGAGCTCGTATAGTTCTGGTTTTGGTCATACTGAAAAGGGTTTTTTCTAGCATGACCTAATTAATGTTGAACTACCCATGTTTCTAAAGGCAAGAAAGTGGCGCAATCAACTCCGCAATCCAAGAACGATAGGTCCGTAGAATGGGAGCCGCGGAAGGACGGGACGTGCGTGAAGCTGAGGGCGAAGGGTGGGATGTTCCTGCGCGGCAACGGGAGCATGCCGCCGTGGCGGAACTCGGTCACGCACGACATCCCCCACCGGACGGCCACGCAGGACTGGGTGCTGTGGGAAGTCGACGTGGTCGACCTCGCGGCGGACCCTCATGGGGACGACTCGGCCCGTGGCCACCTGTCGTCCCATCCGAGCTTCGTGTCGTCGTCCGAGGAGGATTGCTCGGTGGAAGAGTACGTGAGGAGTGCAGCCGCGGCGGTGGTGGGGGGCATGGACATGGTGGTTTCGAGGAAGCCATCGCGCAGCTTCAAGGTAAGTCCCTAAGGTCCCTTCCCTTTCCGTTCTATCTTAGCAAGTTCTTTCGCACAGGGCTCACGCGATCCACAACACCACGAAACTCACGGTCGATGAATCCGATACACTTCACGTGAGATTCACCTGATCTAAAAGGTTCACATGCGTTCGTGCTCGGGTCGGTTCGGGTCTATTCGAATGTTGCTGAGCGGACAACCTAGCTTTGCATTAATTAAGGAAAGGACCATATATATCAAATGATGATCCGTCTTTGTCCATCACCAGTTGTCTTCTGTCGAAGTTGATCACATGTTAGTTTAGTTCCAGTCGCGTCGCCAGATTCGACCAACTGCACTCTTTATGTTATTAGATTACGTTATATGCATGAGCTAGAGAGAGGGAGAGAGAGTATAATACTACTTTTTTAGTTTAAATTATTATACTGTCTATAAAAAAACACCCTTCAAATTATTGTACTGTCTAAAAAAGAATATTATACGCTCTCTCTCCCTCTCTCTGGCTCGTACATATAGTAATCTAATGCATGTGTTTGCAGGCTATAGAAAGAATTAAGTAATTTACACGAGGGTGTTGAGATATGCAGAACGACATATCAAACGTAACTTACCTGGCGTCGCAACGAGATATCACATGTTTTCTTGGCTTTTTGTTTCTTCTTCTTTTTCATGAGTCGTCTTGCTGGTCGCTGGGTGCCGCTACTGGCGGCCCTCCGCCACTCTTTTCTTTTTTCCAAATTTCTTATTTACTTCAACAATATTTATGTATATGTATCGATGTTTCAAATTAGTAATAGCCATGTAGTTACCAACGCAACACTTAGTACAACCGAAAGTACAACCGCGAACAAAAAGTTATATAATTCAAGGACAATGTTGCACAAAAAAGCAAAAAACGAAGGATAAATTGTCAAAAAAGTCATAAACCTTTTGTAATTGTGCCAATTCAGTCTTAAACTTTTTTTTTTGGTCAATTCAGCCCTAACATTATGTAATTGTGCTAATTCAATCCATTCGATCACTTTTGATAGGCCGGTGCTGACGTGGATGCCGACTGGTGCCGAAGGTTGACGTGGCAATATTTTAATAAAATTTTTTATTTTTTTCTCTTTCTTTTTTTTTACTCTATTTTCTTCCTCGGTCGCCAGTCCGGCGACCGGCAAGAGGCTGAGGCCGGCGAGTTCAACCTCACCGCCCATGGGCGAGGTCGACCTCGCCCGGCGACGGCGAGGCCGCCCAGATCTGACAAGACTTCATCGTCACCGGGCGAGGTCGAGTCTCACCTTGGCCATGGCGAGGTCGACCTCGCCCGGACTCGACCTCGCCCTGGCCAAATCTAGGTGGCCTCACTATCGCCGGGACGGCGAGGTCTTGCTAGATCTGGGTGGCCTTGCCGTTGCCCGATCATGCCAAGGTCGGCCTTGCCCAGCGATGGTCGGATCGGCCTCGCAATGGCCGGGCGAGGAAAAGCTCGCCCACTGACGGCGAGGCCTCGCCCAGATCTGGTGAGACCTTGCTGTCACTGGGCGAGGTTGACCTCGCCCGGCGCTGGCGAGGCTCGCCCTCGCTAATGCCGACGAGGGCTAGCCTTGCCCTCACCGACCTCAGCCTCTCACTAGTTGTTGGTCGCCGGACCGGCAACCGGGGAAGAAGATAGGAGAAAAAAAGAAAGAAAAAAATTAAAAAGAACTTGAAAAATAATAAAAAAATTATTGACATATTGCCACATCAACAGACCGGCATTCACGTCAGCCCCCGCCGGTCAAAAGTAGCTGGATGAACTGAATAGGCACAATTGCAAAAGATTTAAGATTTTTTAGGTAATTTTCCCAAAAACAAGTCCGGAGGCGAAATTGTATAAATAGAAGAAATTGGAGGTTTTTTTTCCGTTGGCTTTATTCTAGAAATTTCATAGATCAATCTTAAAGGTAGCTACCATTACTTCTTCCTTTCTTTTGCTTGGGATTTTGTGCCTAACATGTTGCCTTGGGGTTGGGACTTTAGGAGCACTTCTCTTAGCTTTAAGCAAAGCCAAAGGTACGCTATCTGAATTTTGAAGCCCCACCAATTCCATAATTTTTGACGGGTTTAAAAAGTAGGGAAAAAAAGCATAACGATTTTTCATTCCAAAATATATTTATTGTCGATTAAATTTCATAAAAATGCATAGAATGGGATCTAAGTAAGATAAAATCTAATAGTAGAAAGACCGATTTATTAAATTAATTTAAAAATTGATATCAGAAACACCGAAATGGGCATCCAAACAAACGAGTTGTATTTGAGCATCCATACATTTATCGTTCTGATTTGAAAACTGATTTTTGTAGATCTAGCATTTACCATATTAATGAATAGTATGTTCTTAGATATAGGTACAATCTTTTGTCATTTGTATAATGAGTCATAATCTAAGATACCATCGACTCAGATGTTGAGTAAAAAAAAGGAGATATATGCTTTAAAGATAAAGAAACTGTTTTTTAGGGGAAAAAGTAGAAGATTGAGGTTGTATTTGTTTCGTGGAAAATGAATGATTTTGAAAATATTTTCTTAAAAATGATCGATTTTATTGCTTACAAAAATGAATGAACGAGTAATATTTTAATCATTCATAAAAATGTTTAAACATAAGCTGCTATGCATAACAAAAATATTTTTCATTAACTATTTATTTCTAGTGATGCAAGTGATTTTATTTTGAAAATGTGTTTAAAAAATAATTCATTTTTTGCGAAACAAAGTCTAAGTTGAACTAAATCATTTTCCACGCTCACAATACCTCTTCATACGCAATATATCTATACGGTTAATCCGAGATGAACCACCTTATTTGTTTTCGGCATGAAAGTCACTTTCAAAATGTTGTTACAGCAGTTAGGCTAGTAAAATCAAGCGATCGAACTTGGCAGTTGCACATGAAAGGGATATTGGTTACCTTGATTCGATCGCGTACGAGTTACTCGAAATTAATCTCGCCATAAGATAGTAGTTAGAATTTCTTCTTCCTTTTTTTTTTTAAATGACCATCTTGTAAAACAAAGGGAAAAAAAATAAAGAGGAAATTTTCAAAGGTCATGAGAAGAATATCAGGAATCCTTCCTTGTTATGCCCGCTTTAACCAAACGCCACCAATGGCCGAAACGCCAATATATAGTTAAACTCCCTAACTGTCAACCACCCCTAACCAGCATCTTCATCTTCTCCTCTCTCTCTCTCTCTCTCTCTCTCTCTCAATCCTGAATCCGACATCGTCCCGACCTCATTGATTTCCACATTGTCCCCTCTCTCTTGCCACCCTTCTGACAGAAAGAACAAGAACCAACGTTGTTTCGCCTGATCATTTGCTTCTTCAGATCAGGTGATATGACCAGGACCCTTTGAAATGGAACCACCATCATCTTCCAATTCAGCAATGCATGGTTGGTTCTTTCTTTCTGGTCCCCAGGATTGATACTCGTTTCCGTTTTTTCACCCCGTGATCAGGGCGGCATGGAGTTCTTCACCAAGGCGAAATCCGTCCGCCTCCTTGGCCACCACGACAAGTACTTGCTGGCGGGCGAGGACGGGGAGTCCGTGTGCCAGGACCGCAACGGGTCGGTCAGGCAGGCCAAGTGGACTGTGGAGCTCGTGGAAGGCGCCGGCGTTGTGCGCCTGAAGAGTTGCTACGGCAAGTATCTGACGGCGTCCAACGTGCCGTTCCTCCTGGGGATGACAGGCAAGAAGGTCCTGCAGACCCTCCCGACTGGGAGATTGGATTCGTCCCTGGAATGGGAGCCCATCAGGGACGGGGTCCAGGTCCGGCTCAAGACGCGATACTGCAATTTCCTGCGCGCGAACGGGGGGTTGCCGCCCTGGAGGAACTCGATCACGCACGATATACCGCACCGGACCTCGACCCAGGATTGGATTCTGTGGGATGTCGATGTTGTGGAGACCAGGGAACAGCCAATTAATCCGTTGCCAGAGGCAAAATTGGATTGTGATTCGGAACCATCGCTCCCGGAACTGGACTCTCCTTCCTCGATAGAGCTCCGCTCGCCGAAATCATCAGAGTTTGAGGTTATTTCCTTATGCCTTGATTACTAGATCGACCAGGATATATACTTTAGGGATGAAGGATGACTTTCTTCGTAAGAATTAGCTAATTAGACAGAGATCAGTTTCAGCGACCGATGATAATGTTAATCTAAACAGCCTACGCTCATCATTACGCGTGTCGATGCATCCTGAACAGACATTCTGCTCGTGTCTTGAGCTTCGGAACATATGGTTAGCATTTGGAGTTTTTCTGTCTCGGGAAAACTTTTTCTTCAATAATCATATCAACCGGCATTTTTAGAATCGTATGCTGGTCTTTCCAATGCAGCGTTTTTTTTCATCCAAGTCCATGCTCCATTCAAATGAACTTCCTTTTGTGCATCTGGCAAAATGCGATACTATGAGTAGCATCTTTACGCATTGCAGCCGTGCCCCCTTTCCCCCTGACACCCTTGATGAATTGTAATCAATCTGGTTTCTGGGAAAGTATGATTTGATGCAGAACACTTGTGAGGTGCAATTGAACATTCTTTTTTCTGGTTTTCTTGTTTTGCAGCATAACGATTCGTTTTCAGTGAAAGCTGAAGGGAGGATAATCTTCTACAAAGTGGCTGATGAAGACGGAAACACTAAGGACGAGAATGAAGAGCTTTCGTTCACGTTCAAGGGAAGTAGATTGGAGGGGCTGGTGCAAAAATTAGAGGAAGAGACAGGGCATGAGGATATCATGATCTGCTCTCAGTGGAACAAGAAGCTCTATCCCCTCCGGCTACAGCTTCCTCCCAATAATGCACCTATGCACATCGTGGTGGTTCCATCACCATCAAAAGGTTTGTTCATAGTTTCCATAATGTTTAATTCCTAGCATGTATTCATCTCACTGTGGGAATTCAAGCTGACAACTGATAAGTCCAATCTATAGAGGTGGTGTACGATGATGGTGGGGTTGGTACTGTTATGTCATTACTCCGTCGAAATTTTTGCACCTTTCCAACGAAGTTTCCTTTTTCTGCAATTTTTTTGCCAGTGGCGAGTGATATTTCAGTTCCGGGGAGTCTCGCTTGAAGGTAACCATGGTGATTGGCCACTGCAGAAAGTTCATGTACTTTCGGCTTCTCTGGCGTGTACCAGATTCAGAGAAAAGGGCTTCACGTTTGGGTTGTTGATATGTTATTGACAAAGGTTAGATTACAGAAAGATAGTTTTGCTGTCCAAGGTTCTCAGTGATTTGCTCTCAGCAAATCTTTCTCTTGTAAAGTATCTAGGGCTTTGACAATTCAGCGAATGGTTTTCATGCAAGAGGTCCCAAAATAATGTCCTGTTGAAATGATTTCTAAACTTCGCTTCCAATATGGTGGTGGCCGCCTGTTGATGGTGTTGGTGGTAGTTGCGTTGCCGGTAAGGAGCAATGGCCGTCTTCCCGGTACAGATTCTCTTCATAATTGAACGTGTGCTGGAGCTTGACTCTGCAGATATAAGGCATCTGCGCAAGCAAATTCAGTTACTTACTCATTTACTTTTGCGATACTGTCTCCTATATTCCATTCATCGCTGCATCACAATCATCGTACTTTTCCGTAACTCGCTATGATCCAAAATTGAAGTGAGCCCCGATTGTCGCGGATTTGCTATTAGTTGGAGTTCTTTAACAGCAAGTACTGCGACATCCATGTTTTAGATATGGGGGTCGTCGGATAATGGTGATTCAAACAGATGCTAATGACTTCATAAGCATCCTCCTCTCAAGCACGATTGCTTCATGCATTCGACCATCCAAGGTCCGCTATGAATCTACAATGTACATCCTCCTGGAAAAATCCCGAGAGCATGTCATTAGGACCCTAGAAGAAGAATTCAGCGACAAATTTCGATGCCTTAACTATCTCCCTGTCTCGATTGTTACTCAACATGCATGAACCCACCACACCCTGCCGGCAAATGATCCTGTCAATGTACACATTCCGGCGCACGGTCGAACATTCATCGAACAACTTTGTTGACAGCATCGCTTCAGCTTGGCAAGAGTGTTAGAAATTGAACGGGCAAGTACGAGTTCGCAACTGAAGAACGAGCATTTATGCATGCCAAACAAACAAACGGGAAAATGCACTCCTCAATGATCCCGGGGGAACACTAGCGGGGCGACATGCTGTTTACTAGCAGCGGTCAAATTTCGTCAGTTTTCAGATCAAGCTGATATGTAAGACATATACTGAGTTTGTCCGCCATATCATTCCTATGAAGAGGAATTTACACGAGAATTAGATCTTACTTGAAAAATGCTCTTAAGACACGCTTGTTAAACAATCAAAGCGAGAAAATTTCAATTCAAAGCACTAATTTTTCTGCTAACACGCGATCATTTTCCTCGTCGCGACATAGCTTTAAACGCCTGAAATATGGGCTGAAGCCTAAATCACTTGAACTGTCAATACCGAACATCAGGCGCAAAACATATCATCCGCTGTCGCCGGAGCGTGCTTGTATCTGGTAACTCTCGGTCATCAGAAATTTTTCGCGAGGCCGGTGTCTGTCGCTGTCGCTGGACTCTGGGCACGGACATGAACTTCGCTTTGGCCCGCTGCATCCTCCATCTGGGGTTCTCCTGCGAAAGACCCAGGAACGGCAAAAGCTATGGCTTCCTTCTCTTACATCCCAAGAAGAGGCCATTCTCTTCCGCTGATGTCCCTCTAGCGCAGAAGGTAACACGTCTCGCCGGCTTTCGGCTTAATTCAGTTGATTCGACGCGTCTTTCGATGCGGGTTCCTTCTGTAGCTCCTTCCGGGTGTTTGTTCTATTGCGTGGCAGACGGGTGAAGAGCTTTTGGTGGTGGTTGGAGGTGGAGCAGCCGGAGTTTACGGAGCAATCAGAGCCAAGGCGATCGCGCCTCATCTTAATGTCTTGGTCATTGAAAAAGGGAGGCTTTTGTCAAAGGTTGGGTTTTACTTGCTTTTCGGAGATATAGTTATAATGTGGTCATTCGCTGTTGTCCGTCTCCCCAGAACAGAGGAAGAATTGGATGTGACCACTGAAAAGAGAGGCCTTTTGATGGTTTGGGATTGGGAGTTGGAGTGTTAGTACTTCAGAGTAAAATTAGATGGATATCCAAAATGGAGAGCACCCTGCTGCCTATAAGTTGCTGTGTCTGATTAGATTTTGTGGAGGTTTGTTGTGTTGATGCAGTGACGATTGGATAGTACGCATTCTGAAGTTTTGCCATTCTTGGCAGGTAAAAATATCTGGAGGAGGTCGTTGCAACGTGACGAATGGACACTGCACAGAAAACCTGGTGAGTTAAAATTGTAAGAGAAGCTTTCAGGAGTTAACGTTGCTTGGCAAAAATGGTTGATTAGTTTGCTATGAATGTCAGCCTAATCTTGGATGTTTCTGTTGCTGATCTATAAACTATGTACAACAAAGCCATCAGAGTTCACATGCCCATGTTGTTATCTAGTTGAAGTAAAAAATCAATGCTTTTGCCTTTTCATTTTCAGCTTGTTGTGTTATCTAGTGGAGGATCCGTTGAATGGACTGAAAACTCCTTTGCTCATCCAGAATCATGCATTTATTGCATTTGTAGTCAAGGAGGAGATTAACCAAAACTATGTTTGTGCGTTGTGGATTCCGATAGAGGACAATACCTGGTCATTTATATTCTGTGTAAGCAGACTTGATTGTTTTATCAGTTTCAGAACTTGGAGCAGTGGATGTATCTTGTGCTGTCTGCTTAATGGGCTTTTTCTTTAGGTTCCATGTAAGAAAAAGTTGTCAATGATGAAAAAAGAGTACTGAGTCCACTTCAAGCAATCTTAAAGATTGAGAGAACTACAGTTTTTGCATACTTCGCCTTGGAGACCCATTTGTCGGAGGAATTGAAGTCTTAACAGCGTTATGCATTTCCTGCCCACATAATATTTGGGCAAAATTTCTCCCAATCTGCCTTTGATGATATCACTGGTGTGTTTGAGGAAGAATTCTTTATTTAGCAAGCTACAAAATTCAGGATGACAAACTTGATTGCAGATTTTGGCAGAACATTACCCTAGGGGTCACAGAGAATTAAGAGGATCGTTTTTCAGCACGCATGGCCCATTGGAGACAATGACCTGGTTTTCTGAACATGGTGTCAAACTCAAGGTTGTGCTCAAAGCTGACCTACTATTTGGCAAAGCCGTATCAGCTAATAGCTTAACATTGCATCCTTTCTGCAGACAGAGGACGATGGAAGGGTTTTTCCTATTAGTGATAGTTCATCTTCGATAATTGACTGTCTTCTCTCTGAAGCCAAGCAAAAAGGAGGTAAGTGGCTCTGTTATAAATGGTGATTATATTCTGCTTGCATCCGATTTTTACTTCCAGAAGCCTTTGCATCATTTCTTTGTTGTGGATTTGTTAGAAGCTGAAGACCCTTTGCCTGAGATTGATAGTTTAATACCTGCCCGCATTATGTCAACTCTGAAGGTTTTAAATGTGTGTCAGCTTCTTTTTGTAATCAAACATTGGAGCAACAATACCTGGAGGGTGCTTCTTTTATTGTCTGAAGCAATTGAGAACTATTTTTCTTCCCCCAATCTAGAAGGCATCTTTTCATGTAAAAATTGCATGTTCAACCTCGACAGTGCCAAAGGATAAGGAAACTATTCAAAAGGGTCTTCTGAACATTATTTAATTCAGTTCAGCTCTAGTGGCAAAAAGAAACGATGGTTGTGTTACTAAAAGGTCTGGTGTGCTGAAGATCTCTCTACATGGCTTAAAGATACAGTACCTGCAACTTGTCTTGTCTGAGGTGTGAATTTCTCTTTTAGTTCTAATACAGACTGGCAAAGTTGTCACCAGTGCTTCTAGAGATGTTGATGGGAACTTTCTGGTCAAGATTGAGAAGCGTACAACTAACTATATGGAAAATCTCAAAGTTGACTATCTGCTGATAGCCAGTGGGAGCAGCCGGCAGGTCGTGATGGATTTGACTTGAAAACTTTGCCAACCTCATTGACTGAAGACTGATGGATTTCGTATTCTTGTTTCAGGGTTATGTCTTAGCTACTCAGCTTGGTCATTCTATCGTGGATCCAGTTCCTAGCTTATTCACTTTTAAAATTGAGGATTCACGGCTAGCCGAGTTATCTGGGGTACTATCAGCAACTATTAAACCAACATGCATTTTTCTTGCAATAGAGTCAAAATATCTATTTAAAGAGTATGGCTAGCATATGGGAGGATACTCTATCCTAGATTTTGTTTCTTGCCATAGGAAACAACTGCTTGCATTGAGGTAGCTTCATCGCAGCCTTTTATACATATATAGCTCTTACTCATGCTTCGGATGAGTTTTTATTTTAGAAGAGTTGTTAAAATTTTGTGTATTTGCGAAAAGTTATTTATACTCTTTCGCATATTCAACATGTAATAATAGATGCTATTGTTAATAGTTAACTTCACTACGTACAATGAATTTATGATCAAAGTGGACAGTTGTATCTAGGTAAGGTTTGAAAAGATTTTCTTATGAACTTTTACTTTTCTTGGCAAAACTGTTCAACTTTTATTTGGAAAAGAAAAATTCATCTCATTAATAATTAAATGCATTTATTGTGCAAAATTCTTCTTTACCATAATATGTTGAGAATATGTGATCTCTACGATGGTAATTCTGGTTGTTGTTGAATTACTGATCTGACTGATACTCAAACATGATAAACACAGGATAAGTAGATTCTTTGCATATAAGCTTCCCTTTCTCAGCTACTTATGCTTATGTATACCTTCTTCAGTTAGGTTCCACTTATGCGTTTGAACTTCAAATGTTTTCATTGTTTTTTGAAAAATAGTGTATATATATGATGTCCAGGTCACATTCCCTAAAGTTCGTGTGAAGCTGAAACTAGAAAACGTTCAGACGAACATACCCCAACTTACGCAGGTAATCCTTTCCTTTTGTAGTGCTTAGAGCTTTGTGATGTATCCAATGACTGGAAGTTGGCTTTCAGGTTGGACCCATGTTAGTTACACACTGGGGACTTAGTGGTCCTGCAATTTTAAGACTGTCCGCTTGGGGGGCTCGTCACCTTTTTAGTTCAGATTATGAAGGTAGGACAGCTATGTGCATGAGTTATCTGGCATATATATTTTTGTGTCTTTGACCTTGATATATTTTGTTTATGCAGGTGATCTTTTTGTAGATTTTGTACCAGATATTAAAATGGAAGATGTGAAGTCCATCCTAATGAAACAAAAGCAGCGGTTTGCGGTAATTCTGATATCAAATCGACTGATGTTTCTGCTTTACAGTTTCTGTTAACAGGTTGCTCAAACAGCCCTCCCTGCTCTTCATATGTTTCATATCTTCAAAGGAATTGCTTTTACATCATTTGAATCACGGCACTGTCAATGGAAAGCAACAGGAAGATCAAGAAATCAACTGAATCAAAATGAAAGATACGACAACATTTCAGGCTGACATCAGGGCCATCCTAATTCTAGGCTTTTGTTTCTTCTCTTCATCCCCAGAACAAGAAATTTCTTGCATATGCAGGACAATATTCATCAAAACCTGATTTTTACTGTTTGCAGCCAACAAAGTGCATACCGGCGCTGGCTATAAGATTAAAAATTGTTCATTTGCCTTTTGGTAATCTTAGTAGGCACCATGTTGTGCCATGAGATCTTACTCTCCTGGTTCAGTTCTCCAATTTCTTACAACAATGGATTTGCGTTCTGTATTTATATGCGTGGACTGAGTTTCGAGAGTACGCAATAAAATCTTGTTATATTACCCCGTAACAAACAATAACTGGATTATGGTGCCTAGATTTACATAGCAATTCACTGAATAGGTAAATTAAAATGCCTAAAACATTTGGCATCTAACAAATTCTTTTTTTAATTATGTTTTCATTATAGACATTTAGTAATTTTGTTTTATTTTGCTGCCTTCTTTGCCATGTCTAATACATCCAGTTCCAATTTTGTCATTATCATCTTTTCTTTATCAGCTCCATACGCCTCCTTCGGTTTTAGGGTAGTGTTCTACCAGTTAATTATTCTTTGACTAATGTTGCCCCCTGGATGTCTTCATCTTGCAGAAACAAAAGCTGCTCAATGCTTGTCCTTTGGAATTTGGCATTGTGAAGAGATTTTGGAAATATATATTGGATCGTGAGGTTATATGAGTATGACCACCTTTGCTGTTCAAACACGTGGAAAATCTATTTCGGCGGTATGCATTATACTTCTCATCTTTAATTTGCAGGGTGTGGATGCAGATGTTCTCTGGGCTTCCATTTCAAACAATTCATTGATTGGTGTTGCTTCTCTGTTAAAGCAGTGTATGTTTCGGGTAATGGGAAAGGTAAGGATTCTATGATTGGACACTGATATCTGGATGGTTTTCTCTTGTTCTAACCCTATCAAGCTATGTCATAAGGGCCAATTCAAGGATGAATTTGTCACTGCTGGGGGTGTCCCCCTATCCGAGGTTCTCCCCCTTTTTCCTCCGCTCGCTCTCTTTTCTTTCTTTTAATTTTTCATATGAAACTGTCTGTTCTTTGCCATAACTAAAGATAAAACTGATCAGTTTGTCTTTTATGAAGATCTCACTTAGTACAATGGAAAGCAAGATACGGCCCCATCTGTTTTTTGCCGGCGAGGTACAGTTGTGGTGGTGATGTGGATTTTGTTTCACTTTAACAATTTTCGAGTAATTATGACTGCATCAATTTCCAACTCAATGCCTGACAACCCAAAGAAATAGAAAACAAATTCAGTAAACATTCAGGATTGTGCCTTTGTCTGCAGGTGCTGAATGTTGATGGTGTTACTGGTGGTTTCAATTTTCAGGTAAGTACTGTTCTTTGTGCAATGTTCAATGCTCATGTGGAAGTCCTGGCCCATGTTAGGGAAATTTAAGGTTTATAAGAAGTGATTGTTAATTTGTTATTGCTATTTCTTAACAAAGGTTCACTCGAGATTTGCTTACCAACCGCTCCTTAATGGGCGTTTTCCAATTCACGTTCCGACCATGTTCGTATGTTTAGTCAAGATAAATATGAGATGGTGTTCACTACCAAGCTATAGCTTACTTTTATACGGCCTGAGTTAGCAGCCCACTAAGGTGCAATGGTTTCTAAACACCATCAATTGCAGAATGCATGGTCTGGTGGATATATTGCGGGAACGAGCATCGGCAAGCTGGCACTTGATCCTAAGACAAAGAAGGAAGTTTACTTTGGCACGAAAGTCGAACAAGGGAAGACACCAAGCTGAGCCTCTAATGGTCAGGTTCACAAAGCAAATTCAACAGTACATGTGTGCCATGCAAACTTCTCAGTTGTAGTCTTAGGCTCAAGACCTTGCAAGTGTAGAATCCTTTTATAGAAAAAAGAGTTTCTTCTCCTGCTGAACTCCTCACGGTAGCCTGAAAATGGAATGAGCTTCACTTGCAATTTCTTTAGACATGCACCACATGATTTGTATTCATATTGTTCAAGGACAAGTCTACATCATCAATCACTTTCACTACTAAGTCGGAGCGCTTCGCTCAAGAGTCAAGAATGTTACCTATAGAAGTTTGCCTCATCTCTAGCCGATGGTCAAACGACTCATGAATGCATGCGCTCTTTTAACTCGTCTAATGTGACTATCCTCGTCTGGCCAGTGACAGTATATATTCTTCAAAGGGGACGATTCACGCATTTCGTGTGCCTATATTTTAAGGCCGATTCGTCACGGCTAAACTAATGCGGCTTTTTCTGAGCCTGAAGGGTCATGCAAGGCTGAACCAGGCATTCTTCTGGTGCAGAGGCACAGATTAGGATTGACATTTCAAAGTTTTAAACACGGAAAGAGGTTAATAATTTAGGCGTCGCAGTCATTGTTGTACTAACCTTACATTCTCAACGCCGAAGAGCTGTTGACTTCTCTTGATTTCCATCGCCGGAGACGGATTGAGCGAGAGTGCTCGCCAAAATCGACATTTAGCAAGAAGTTTCCATCAGGGATATGCGCATGCGCGCACTTTTGCTATCAGTAGGCAATCTCCACCGCAAGTGCAGTGACAGTGATGTCTCGTGCAAGAAAAAGACTCAAAACTTAGTTTAATCAGTCGATTCATTAGCGAACAAGGAAAACATACTATCCAGTTCAAGAGAAACCATGGACCAGGATAGAAGATCTTGCTCCACCTATGAATAGATATTCCGTGGTAGTCTCGTCAGATCGTGCCCATTCTGAATTCACGACGGCGATGACCGGACCGCCACGTCAACAATTTCCGACGAAAATTTGACGGAGGGATTACGTTGGAATTCCGCGCAAAGGCTTAGGACCAAGTTAGCGAAAGTTGAAAAGTTTAGGGTTAAATGGACACTCACGCAATAGGATTAGGACTGAAAATCTCGACTTGCAACCAGTCTCGCTTGCGAATCCAACATTGACTTGGTCCCCGAAATCGACGTTCTTGATCCTAACGACCCGAAAGACTGCAACCCACGACTCGATCAAACATGAAATTTCCTTCGCTTCAAAATGACCTCATCCCGAGTATATATATTCCCAGGACATGGTTGGTGGTCGCTTGCGAGGAAAACACCTTCTCTTTCGCAAGGAAAGGCCAACGTGAGCTTCGCAGCAATCGAACTGACCGTGATATCATCGCGCGGATTATTGTTATGTACGAGCATAAGACATGTTGCAGCGTGCGTTGCGGAATCCGGATATTCTCGGGCTTGGACTGTGACCATTGAACAAGGGGGGGCCTTTCTATCATTGCGTTCTATGGGATGCTTTGCATTGAATGTTGAAATCCCCGTAAAAGTGTTGACCAGGACTATACATATAAGTTTCAGATTTAAAATTGTTTTCTTTTTTTTTTTGTTGTAAATTTTATGGATTGAGGGCATGCTAAAGCAAATGGGTGACTCTTTATTTACCCCGTCATAAAGTGAGGATATTATCCGAATTTCGTAAAGTTACGGGAAAAAAATGTATATGTGTGTGAACCTACGTGTCAGATTTCGGGAGCTGCGGGGTAAGAAAAGCCAAAATGCATATGGGGATAGATTCGGATCAAGTAAAACATAAAAATCTATCGTGTCACGTCACGAATTAGTAAGGATACGATTCACTAGGGATAATGAGCTAAATCAAATTATTAATGAAAATTTCGAAATACTTATTTATTTTTATTTTCTTTTTTTTATATACTGCAGAAAACTTTCATAATTAGATATATTAGTATGATACTTTTGGGTGTTAATAGTGTCGACTTTTTTCTCTTAATATATTTGAATTATTGTTTGTATTAAATCAAGTGCAACAACTATATCGGATCGGGGGCGGGCGGCTGGTGAGGTGATTTAGTCATTGTTGCCCCCACGGCCCCGCGCGCGGGGTCGTGGCACGACCCTTAGCATTATCATCTTTCCCATCTGTCCTCTTGGAAAGGCGAGTGCCCAACTTGCTAAAAAGGAGCTTTTGTAATAACCCGGAAAACAAAAGAGGAAGGACCGTGTTGTGTGTTGGGTGGATCGCTAAAAAGAGGGCTATTATGATGAGCAGCACGACATAGAAGAAAGCAAACAACAGAGGGAGGAGGGACGCGGGGACACAAAAGGAAACACAGCAAGAATCCAAGCTCCTCCCATACTTTCCACGTCCCAAGCCCCACCTCTTTGAAAAAGAAAAAAAACAACAACAACAACAACAACGTGGACAACCTGCGCACTGCATATTCTAGAATCCAACCTAATTTGTTCACTCCCCTTTATAATTCCAACTCGACTTTTCTTTCCCTTCCTTTTCTTTTTTCTTTTTAACGGAATCCCAACTCGAGTTAAGAAGCAAAAATGCGTAAGGATCTAAAAAAAATAGCTTCGAAATAAGGAGAGAAGGGATCAGTGCACCGGAAGTTCTGAGATTTATCATGCAGGTGCAATCGAGTCCTAAAACTTATCATGAAAATGCAATCGAATCTTAAGATTTTCAAAAAGTGCGATCGACGAAAAGATTTGATTGGATAAATTTGATAAGTTTTGAAAATTGATTGCGCTTTTTATAAATTTTAAGAATTGATTGTACTTTGTGAAAATTTTAAGATTTAATTGCACTACAGTTTTAATTGCTTGTCCCAAAAAAGAAAGTAGTCGTTTTTTTTTTTTGGTCGCGAGACGAAAACGAGCGCGGGGCGGGTGTTGTTCGAACGAGCGCTTGGATTATGCGATGGAAAATTTAATTAGTTGGATTTATTTTATTATTTAATTGAAAGTGGTTTTTGGTAGGATACGTAGACGAGTTTGACCGGCGTATCTATAAATACCTCGATTCGAAAAAAATTGTATTTTCCATCGGCTGCTAAAAAGCTTCCCTCTCTACTCTCTCTCTCTCTCTCTCTCTCCTCATTCCCCTGCTTCTGCCGCTCCGCCTCTCCGGCGCCGCCTGCTCTGCTCCGCTCCGCCGCCGCCTCCCGCCGGAGCACCCGTTCCGGCGCGGCCCCGCTCTTCTCCGGCCTTCGAGTATGGTGAATTTCAGCACTTCACTCTCTCTCTCTCTCTGTCTATCTCTTCGTCTTCACGCACTTCCGTGCACGTGGAGGAGCCTTTTCCGTGCCTTATCTTCTGCTGCAGCTGCTGCTGCTGCGCGCGCCACGTGCATTTTGCTTGGTTTCGTGTTACATGCTGCATGTGCCTGAGCTCGCGAGCGCTGGCTCCTGCTCTAAAGCTTTGCGTGTTGGCGCAGTTCGCGACGGCCTCTGCTGCTTCCGGTGTTTCGTTGCCGAGCGAAGAAGATCGACGGCCCCGGGGGTGAGATTTCGGAACGATCCGCGAGTTTCCGAGGCTGGAGCCGGAGCTGAGGTGGTTCGGAGCGCGAGATGGAGAGGAAGATACGGATTGGAGTCTGCGTCATGGAGAAGAAGGTGAGATGTGGCTTCGAAGTTTGTTTCTGCGTCTTTTGTGTTGCGCGGTCGGGTTTGGAAGCGGAGATTGCATGGTCTCGTCGCGGGCTTAGGAAGTGTAGCAGTCGGTCATCGCCTTTTTTTTTTTTTTTCACGTCGAGTTTTGGCGCTCATTTATGTCCATTATCAGGTGTTCTCGGCACCAATGGTACAGATACTGGAGCGGCTCGATGCGTTTGGTGAATTCGAGGTACATTGAGACTCGGCGGGTTGAATTTAGAAGCTTTCTTTCAAATTTTGACGGTGATTGCCTTATCAAATGGCTAGAGATGTTGTAATATATTACTTAATTTGTCACTCTTGAGACGTATTATAGTATGATGGGAGAATAGGTAGCGGGCTTCACGTGTGATATTGATACTCTGCAAAACATGGATTGGTTGGTAAGCACTGTGCATCGTATACATGTTGGTGAAGCATCGGAGTAATGCTCCTGGTTTGTTAGGATGGAATTGGATTGAAAGATGCCGATTATCTAAATCGCAGAGCGTGACAAAGTGATTTAGTTATTGTTTTGGCATCGGTTGCTTAAACTTAATGGGTGTTATTGATTGAAAGGTTATTAATCAATTTGAATTTGTATATACAACTTGTTTTAATGTGTTTATCATTCACTGTGCTGTGCTGTTGTGCCAGATTGTCATATTTGGAGACAAGGTCATTCTGGAATATCCGGTGGAGAGGTAAAGTATTTTAAATGATGAGTTGGCGTACCTCTGCTGCATTGCAGTATCTTCTAACATATTCCGTTTACATATCTCTGATACATTGTTCTATAGATGCATTGTGTCACAATATCACCTATAGTGTGCTTCTTCTTATGAGATTTGTAACTATGATGCCTTCCTTTTTAGGCTCTGGTCTAGCATATGCAGCATTGTGAATCTTCTTATTTCGGAGATTGAAGAACTAACAAACTGTGGGCATTCTCGAGGCAATTTGGATATGTTGCTAGCTAATGGTTGTTTCATTGAGCTAATTTTGGTTGTTCTTTTAGGATGAATCATGTTTGAGTTTGACTTCCATAAATGGCATTGAAAGGACAACTATGCCTTCGGAATTATTGGGCGTGCTTTTTTGCATACAAATGGTTAGAGTAGATGATAGAGAAGATAATTCAGATTAGAAGCCATTTGCCTACTTAAGGAAGTTATCTGTTAATTGTGCCTCTAGCAGTATTCTTGATAGTAAATTCTATTGCTATTTCCCTTGCATGCTGTTGCACTATTTACGATTCGTACTAAATGTGGTGAAGTAGATTTTTGTTGAATTCTGGAAATTTGAAATGCGGGTGGTCTCTGCTATATCTAACTTCTCAACATTTGCCTGTTTCAGCTGGCCAATATGTGATTGCTTAATTGCCTTCTATTCAACTGGATATCCCCTTGAAAAGGCTGAGGCTTATGCTGCTTTGAGGAAGTAAGACTCTTCATTTCAACGGATGTCAAGACTCTTCATTTCCACGGATGTTAATTATTATCCGACTTCATTCACTCTGTTTGTTAGGAAACTGTTTTCTTATGTGAGGTTAGGTTGTGGAATGGAAACCATGTGGACCTAATAGACTAGGTTCATACGAGGTTTTGGCTCAGAAAAAAAAACATAAAGAATGAAGAAATGACCATTAGCTTTTCGATAGTGAGTTTCAGATGCACTCAATAGGTAAACAGGAATTTTCTTCAGATCTTTACGGAAAGCTGCATTAGTGATATGAGGTTTAAGCTTTTGATTTTTGTGGTAATTCTGAAATTTAGATTTTCAGGTAACAGTCCAAGGTTATTACGATGCATACAATTAGTGAACCTTGGAAGCAAGTGAACTAGTATTAAGGAATTTTTCTCAAGGATGTGTTGCTGACAGTGATCACATGCTTTGTAATTTTGTATGCGTCATTTAAGGGCCCCAATTTAGCTATAAGAAATAGACACAGTGAAGCCATGGTGTCATGATAATGTCCCGTCATCACTGATATATGAGTTTCCACTCGTCTAACAGCCTCTTTCCCTCGTATTTCCTTTTTTGCTAGCCTATACTCTGCAATAGGCAAGTAGGACGTTAATTTGTAGATACTCAGCAGGTTCATATGCTGCTTTGTTGTTCCCAATAACTGATTAAAAGTTGTTTGTCCTTCAATGCTTTATGCGCCAGGCCTTTTTTGGTAAATGAGCTAAAACAGCAACACCTTCTTCATGATCGGAGGAAGGTATATGAGGTATGTACTTACCTTATTCAGAGACGTGATTTGAATTATATCAAGGTATCAGTTGTGGAGAGACTCGTGCTTAATGGGATATTGAGGTTTGTGCCGCACTTCATCCCCAGCTCCAATATCTCCTTGTGATGAAAAATTACTTTATGAAGAAAACTAACAAGATGTGTCAAAATTGGTTTCTTGCATCACACCAAGGCTTAGGGCTTATCATGGCCTAAAATGAGCTCATCGTCAGGTTAAATTATAAGTGTATGCGCTGAAGTACTACATTCTATGTTTTCTTTTGGATTTATGATGGACTTTTGGGTTTGTTAACAAGCATTTTGGTTAAAATCTTTCAGTTGATACATGGAACGCGGCATAAATTTTTCATGTGTACATCTATATGAGAACTTGAACTACTTAAACCATTCAGTTTTTTTTCTGAGCTTAAACTTGCTTTCATTTTCTTATATTGCTATCATCTCAAGATGTTAGCTGCTATGTCTCACAAGGATAAATTTAATTGTTTGTGAATTCAGCGGTTAAAAAAGTTTGGAGTTCCAGTTCCAAGATATGCTCTTGTGAATCGGGAAGTGCCCAATCAAAAATTAGATTATTTTATTGAAGAAGAGGATTTCGTTGAGGTTCATGGCAGTCGTTTCTGGAAGCCATTTGTGGAAAAGCCTGTCGATGGTTAGTTCTTTGGCCTGCCAATGTTACTTCTTTCCCTCTGGGTCGTTTTCTTGCTATTACATGTATTCATATCCATAACATGACTAACTGTTTAGTACAATTTTTCTGCAACAATTCGGCTGCAAAAAGGGGTGTCGTAGCTCTTATAACATGTTTGGCAAAACGCCTCACAACTTTAATAGCTCACGATAGATTCTAGGAAATTGCTCCACCACTTTAAGGTGCCCTGACTTTGAAGCCTATATTATGAAACACATTACAACAATTCACAATACAGTTACAGCACAACGCTACCCAACACGCCTATATTGCAACCATAATTATACCAAACTGACTACTAAAATGAGCAGGTAAATGCATGGATCTGCATTAAATGTGAATATGGTAGTATATTGCTGGAGTTGGAATCTCAAGACATACATTCTTGGTGTTTCCAGGTCCTAGACCTGAATCACTTACACATGAATTGTCGAAAATATGAAATTTGGTGTTTCCACCATTTGTGATTATTTGTAGGCTCATGGGATTGTCAATCTTGATAAATGTCATACATATCAGTTCTTGAGGGAATTCCACATCATGCTTCGGTAAAAGATTTTGTCCGTTTGTCAATGAGGAAAATGAGCAGATGGCATGTAATTGCTGCATGGATTCTATTATGGAGTGGTTCTTTAACTTCAGAAAAAATGTGTACTGGGACAAAATGAAGAGAGAGGCTTGCAAAATCCAAAACTAATTGTCTAGGCTGTACATTTTTCTATGCCAAGCTTCTTTATTTTGCTCTGGCTGATTTGTCACAAGCAATATTGCATGTGCTCATGGTTCTTCTCAAAGCATATGGATTTTTGTTGTTTGTTTAGTCACTTAATCCTTTTTGGCAAGTGATTTATCACATAGAATTCGCATCTATTTGGTAATTTTTTTGCCAGACTTTTGTTAGAAAAAGTACCTTGACATGGAATTACAGCTTGAGGATTTCTTTTTAACTCCAGCAAAAAATTCTAGCTACAACATTTTAGGTATACTCGATAACTAGTGTAAGCTTTACTTTATGATGGGTACTTTTATTCCTGTGTAGACTGTTCCTATTAGTTTTTACCAATGTTGTAAGCTTTCATGTACAGTTCAAAATATCTTGCCAATTCTAATATCTGATTTTCCTTCCTTTAACCACTTCGAAGTGGAGCTTTCACCGCATGACTAGTTTTTTGGTCCCTTTTCTCTTTTTTGAAGGTGACAATCATAGTATAATGATATATTACCCTAGTTCAGCTGGTGGTGGTATGAAGGAGTTGTTTAGAAAGGTATGTCAGTGTATTTTAATTCTTAAAGGACTTTTTGAACATATAATTTCTGTAATTCATTTTTGCAATTATGATGACGGAATTCGCTGGTGACTTTGACATTGACTATGAGAAGACGAGCATGGCCTTATTGTAAGAGTTAGGCTTGAGCACTCCTCAAATAAGAGCTCGGATAACAGAGGAAAGATCTTTACTTGTCTCTTGGGATTCGTCTCTGAGATATGTTCTCAAACTTGTTTCTGAGAGCAAATACAAAGTCGAATTGAGTTGTTTATTGTATTAAAGTGAATTTAGCTTATCTTATTCGAATTCGAGTTTACTAGATTGGATTATATATCTTGTGAATATCGGTCTTGGCATAGGTTTTCTCTATTTTCTGGGACAAGCTTGATGAAAATAAATAATAACCAAATCTTGCTGTTTCCTAAAGCTGTGTTTTTTCTTGCCAAAGAGAACTGGCTTGTTTGTTGGAAAATCAGAGAGAGAGAGAGATCAAGAACGTATTGCCTAATGCATGAAAAGTCATCCTTGTTTTTCAAAAACCAAAGAGCTGTTCTTTCTTCAAAACTTCAGACGATTTTGTGATTTTGGAATATAACTTGATAGCCATGTTTTAAAACAGGCATCTTTCAGATGCCCCAAATAGTCCACCCAGTTATGTGGCCAGTAATGAGGAAGCCTCTTACCGGTACTTAAAGGGAACAGCTAGGATATTGTGGAAGTGTATGCTAGTCTTGTCTTTGTTAACATTTTGTTAATCTCATCTGAAATGATGACAACTTGCTTTGGTGTATGAAACAACGTTTTTTTTTCATCTTGTCCATGATCTTGAAAACTTTTGGAAACTAAAGTTGATTTATCCATGATAATCTACGTCCTCAATTGTATGTTTACGTAGGTTGGCAACCGCTCAAGTGAGTTTCGTCCAGAGGTCAGAAGGGTTAGACGTGAAGGCTCATATATATATGAGGAATTTTTGCCTACGGGAGGAACAGATGTCAAGGTTGTATTACTTTGTCCTAAATTTTATGCTTAATCGTTGTTATTTCGGATGACAATTCTTAGAATGAGATGCGAAGTCTGTCTACCTATGTTATTATCTTTCTTTTTCATCTTTTCACTAAATCAGGTGGATAAATTATGAAATTGCTTTTTCCTGGTAGAGTTGTTTTTTATGCCCTTGATTAGATAATAGTTTGTTTACATCGTCTAGAAAAGTTTCTAAGTCACATTCCTCCTTATTGGGGATGAAGGGAGAGGGTCGGGGATGACCTTCTAAGGCCTAGAGAAATCATAATGAACTTGGAGTATGAGTGGAGACCATAATAAGATAACGGCATTGAAGGAGCTAAACGGGGTAACAGGTGTAGTACCATTCTGTGGGATAAAGTTAAGCTGACAACTCTGGTCTGTGATCTGGACTTTATTTAAATTGTGGCTCTTTCATTCTGAATAATACCATTAATACATACGGAATTATTGTGTAGGTATATACTGTTGGACCTGAATATGCACATGCTGAGGCAAGAAAGTCACCAGTCGTGGATGGTGTTGTTATGAGAAATCCTGATGGAAAAGAAGTAAGTGTTACAGTATATTATCTCAAATTACCTGAAACCACCTCTCTCTGTATGTTATACTCTCAACCATTCCCATCAATCCCTATAGCATGAGTAGACACTGTTTGAACTGGTGCCAAGACACTATCCAATAAAAAATGGTATTAGTCGTGCTGCAGTAATCTCCTTGCATATGGCAAGCCACTTGCGGCCAGTATTACTTTTTTCCCCTCAATCACAAACAGTCATCATCGGCAAGTTCTTAATGCTCTGGAATATATACCAGGGGTATACCAGCATAAGCATCGGGGATATCATGTCAACTGCATGGATTCACTTTATGCACTTTATAGATAATCTTGAAAGGAAAAAAAGTATAACTAGATTTTTACCTGGGTTAGATTGGAGCTGAAGATAAATGTCCCTGTTATGTAGTTGCACCTGCTTCATGATAAACTTTCAAACCTGTACATTATTTGTTCGAGTAAAAAATCCAAAACAGTGCAATACAGTTGCTTTTGATAGATTGAATGAGCTGCGTTCACTATTGATAAAATTCTTGATGTGTCATCTCAAACAATCAAACTCGCATATTTTCGCTCATGGATGTTTTGCATCAATGTTGGCTGTCTTTGCTGCACTTTATCTAGCAAAACAATTTTACACAGATGACTGTTCTTTTGACAGGTGAGGTATCCTGTTCTACTGACTCCTACGGAGAAGCAAATAGCCAGACAAGTTTGCATTGCATTTAGCCAATCGGTATGTACCTGAATCTGGGTGCAGTTTGATGTCTTTGAGTGTTGTAAAACAACTGAATTTTTCTATTATATGCGGGACCTACTTTGGTTGTGTGTTTCATCACATGGTGCTGTGTCTCAGACTACAGAGGCAGCCTGAAGTTTGGAATTACGCATTTATTAGTCCTTTGTTGACCCAAAGTAATTACACGACTGCGTATCCAGCTTTTGTAACTACACTACTAGCTGGTCCAGTGTTAAAATTATATTTTTAAAAGAAACTCAAGCTTCAGCTGGCTTGACTTTGTCCCTTAATGGCTGTCGTCTATTTTTTCTAATAGCTTTTAAAGGCTAATTCTTCAGAGTCACTTCTTTCTGCGGACCGTGTGAATAGTGTGCATTATATTAGCAAGCATTATTTATGTGAATGGCTGTTTATTGATGCATTATTCGGTATATTTAAATCAACTGGTGCCTTTTCGTTTGAAGGAATGAGGGAGCTTCAAAAGTGGGATTTGGTATATCTGGAAAACAATAGCTAAATAGCCTGTTGGGACATTCTATCCTTTTTCAGGTCTGTGGATTTGACCTCTTGCGTTGTGAAGGACGTTCATATGTTTGTGATGTGAATGGTTGGAGTTTTGTGAAGAACTCCCATAAGTACGGTCCATTTCCTTAATTCCTTTTTATTTCATGGTTCTATCAATTGGCTGATCCAGCTATGATTGCTATTAGAACCAGTTGCATCAGCAACTGTTGATATATGTTCTGTCACAATGTATTATAATCTTTGGCTAGCTAGCAACTCTAATTTTTACTTTTTTGACTAAATAATGCGATGATAACATTCACCAGGCAGTGCAAATGTTACGTTTTGTCATTTCTTCTCTCGAGTTAGACTTATTTTGGGACATTTGTCTTTCTACCAAAGATGGACAACTTAATGTTAGCCATTTTCATTGGGACATATTTACACACTTCTGAGCAGTATATCAGTAAATTAACTCCAACCTTTACTGAAACAGATATTATGATGATGCTGCTTGTGTATTGAGGAAGATGTTCTTAGAGGCAAAGGCTCCACATATTTCTTCAACAATTCCACCAATATTACCTTGGAAAATTCATGAGCCAGTTCAGCCATCTGAGGGATTAACACGGGCGGGAAGTGGGATTATTGATACATTTGGGCAGTCTGAGGAGCTGCGCTGTGTAATTGCTGTTATACGACAGTAAGATCTATATTTGCAAAAAGTTCATGAAGGGATGGTGGCAGTGTTTGTTCTCTCTTCTCATATTTGTGTTTAATTGGACATTGTTGGACAGTGGTGACAGAACTCCCAAGCAAAAAGTTAAATTAAAGGTTACCGAGGAGAAGCTGCTGAACCTGATGTTAAAATACAATGGGGGGAGGCCTAGATCTGAGGTGTGGTTATGCTGGTGCACAAGCTGCTATTATTTTTCACTATTGATTGCTGTTTGTTAATTGATGGTTCTTTTGCAGACAAAGCTCAAAAGTGCTGTCCAACTGCAAGATTTATTGGATGCTACCAGAGCACTAGTTCCTCGTAACAGGTACATTTTCAATTATAATGGCTGGCTTCTGTCCATGAGCAAGATTTACTGTATTAATTGTTAAATTTGTCAACCGGATTTGGAAAAGTACATTGTACAGAGAAATTTAGTGCCACTCTTACCTCGCACCAACAGTCATTTTGCTTAGTTTCATCCTTAAGAGGTTCTATTTGGTTCAATGGCCTTCATCGAAATTAATACACAATGTTGCATGATCCATATTAAGCTCCTGTTCTCATCCAGTTTTCACTTGCGATAGCTGTCTCTTTTTTTTCTGAGTTTATCATTTTTTTTCCATTTGATTGTGTTGAGGTTATCCCACATCTCTGGTCTATAGGTTTATTTTATGAGCCACTCTTTGCAGTCTTTCTTAGATTTGTTAGGATATCCTCTGGGGCAAAAAAGGCAAGACTTGTGCCACTTATGAAATTGACTAGTTTGAGTTAATTTGACTTGAAGAATAACCTACATATATGTTAAAATCATATAGTAATGAAGCTAAAAACGCATATTTTTGATAGGTTAGGCCTTCATAAAGATTTGTATCATCTGAATCTTCTAATTTGCCACGAACCAAGTATACTTTTTTTATGATGACCATGGTAACACCCCTTCTAAGTGACTTCATTATTGGATAACTAAATCGTAGTATAAAGCAGGTCTGTCTTATTCTTGGATCACAAATCGAGGAGAAATGTTCAGGGAAGGTACTGATTAGATGAGAGAGGGAGGCCTTGCATTACCTCTTATGCTCTTGTTACTTAAAATGCGGAGGAGTATCTTATGACTCCAACTTGGCTTGGGAGAATCTAACATAGTATCCCTCCACCTGATAATTTAAGCTTTTCCGTTAGACCTTTTAATTTCGTATTAGAACCAAGTCTCAGTAATTCATGCTCCATCTAATATTTCGTTCTCAAGTGGTTCTTGTCAATCTTCTTTTTTTGTGAATAATGTGGTTCTTGTCTATCCATGTACCACTTGTCAATTTCAGGTCCCGTTCTTAGTCTGGTTTGCAAGTGAGGGAGTATTGAATGTATATGCAACTCGCTTGTCCACAGGGTTTGTCTGGGTCTTATATACATGCTGTCGCTTTTCACCTAATAGCATTACAAATAAGTTGTAATTGGGACTAACAAATATGTCTACAACTTTCAGACCTGGACGTGGAAGTGATAGTGAGGCAGAAGACATGGAGCATGCTGAAAAACTACGTCAAGTCAAAGCGGTGTTGGAGGAGGTTGTGCAGATTATTTTTAGATTGTGCATCTATAGATATTCATGATCCACACAAGCACACAAGGATTTTGCACCTTTTTATTTTACCTTTCCAAGTCATGTTTGAAGAATTGAAAGCTACCATAGTTGTTTGTAATTACGATATTCTTTCTAACAATGTCTTCCTTATTTAACCACGGAGCTCTTGGTTCTTCTTCCAAATTGGTCACTTATAAAGCTCCACTTTGGTATTGCATGGTTCATCCTTTGTGCATCTTTTCTAAGAATATTTGCATAGACAAATTTTGGTTGAATTGGGTGACAACTTGGTGTACTATCATATGTCCAGCATGTGGAGTGTTGTGCATGCATTCTGTCTCTGGTTAAGATTAATTAAATGAGCTGGATGTATTCTGGCTTAAATGATAGTGATTTCTGGCTTCAATGATAATCATTTCTTGTGGTTGATAAATGGTTTACTAATGTACACGTTTGTGCTTTATCAAAAATCATGATAAACAGAAAATGCCTGCACGAGTTTGACTGGGTACAAGTGCGCGTCTGATTCTTTACTGAATGATTCTGTTGCAGGGAGGTCATTTCTCGGGAATTTACAGGAAGGTTCAGTTAAAGCCCCTGAAGTGGGTCAAAGTTGCAAGAATTAACGGTGAGGGGGAAGAACGGCCTGTTGAAGCTCTAATGGTTCTAAAATATGGAGGTGTTCTTACTCATGCTGGCAGAAAGCAGGTAGCAACTACTAATCGAATTTTCCATGCTTCCCATCTTCCTGGATCTCTCTTATCCAAGGATATGTCACAGATTTTTTTTTTCCTCAATTGCATGGCACTACTCATTTTTACGCGAGCTTTTTTCTTTAAGATGACCTATTATATGAAGAATAACCTTGTTTCTCCTTTTCCACAGGCAGAAGAACTTGGTAGATACTTCAGGAACCATATGTATCCAGGTTAACTAATTTAGTAAACAGTCCATTTTTGGTAAAATTAGCTTGTCCTGCCTTCACAGTTCTCATTTGAATAGAGAAACTGCTGGATTTTATAACTTTCAAGTATTTATTCATAAAGTGCTGGTTTTGATTTCTGGTCTTGTAACCAGAGCATACAAATTTTGGCCTAAAGAAAATAATGAGATGATATGAAGGAGCGCTCACTAAAATGGCTTTCACAAATTTCTGTTCCTGAAAGCATGTTACTTCGTGCAATTGCAAGATACAGCTATACCATACGCCTGTTCAGACAATGCTCCCTCAATGCTCTCTTTAAGAAAATTTTTGTTATATTTTATCTATAGTTCTGATGTTGAGACTTTGCCAATAGGCTCTATAGAAGCAAACCTCTAGCAAAACTGACAGATTGAATCTTGAAAGAAAGCCATGGCATGCTTCCCCATAGCTATATCTCTGGACAACTGACTAATAGTGGTCATGTATGAATCACATCTAGGTGTAATTGAGGGCAAATTGAAAATGATTTTGCAACTTTACCTGCAAAATGTGGAATTATTAAGATCTTTCCACTGTGCCCATGGGGACCTTGCTTTCGTCGAGTCAATGCAGTTTCTATTGTGCAGCAATGAGAAACTTCTGCAATATGCAAGTCTAGGACAATTAAGAAAAGATTGTTAATAAATGACAGTGGTCCTGATTGTAAAATTTTTGCAATAAAGCTGAGGGTCGGCAAAATTCTAGAAGAAGTTGCGAAATGGAGAACTTAATCTTCAATGAAGTATAGCATTTTTCATTTCAACTAGCTTACTTGATGTCCTGGAAGGAAAGCTGCAACTTGCAATTTTTCTTTTGACTTTGAGGATAATCATTGTGAATTATTGCTGATCTTCATGTTCTCCTTCAATTTTAGGTGAAGGTACTGGGCTACTACGCCTGCATAGTACATATCGGCATGATCTCAAGATTTACAGCTCCGATGAGGGTCGAGTGCAGGTACAGCCTTGCTAATTCCAAGCAACCAAATTGGTCTTTTACTTGTTGCACAAATGTATATAAAGATATTTCTCTCCTATACTTTCAAGAGTCGAATACAGTAGTTTAGCATGTTCAGCTTCAATTTATCTGAGAACTGTTACAGATGTCTGCAGCTGCATTTGCAAAGGGCCTTCTTGACTTGGAAGGGCAGTTAACTCCTATTCTGGTTAGTGGATCATCTTTCTGAGTTTCAATTCCTAGGTTATAGAACCAAAACTCATTTTTTACGATCTCTCTAGGTTTCGCTGGTTAGTAAGGACTCTTCTATGCTGGATGGACTTGAAAATGCCAGTATTGAAATGGAAGAAGCTAAGGTTTGATTTGCTCAGGACTGCTAACTGTTCATTTAATGCTCTGTCGCTTCTATATCTCAAACTCTTAACAAATTCAATTTTTTTATTTATATTTATAAGTAAAATAGGTCACTTGATGGCTGGATAGATATATTTCTAGTAATGTCTAGAAATGGTACACTACTCATCTCTTGTTTTATTTTATTTTCCTTCCACTTCAGGCTAGGTTGAATGAGATTATTACTTCTGGTGCAAAGACAGGTCATTCTAATGGCTCCTCAGAGTTTCCATGGATGGCTGATGGAGTGGGACTGCCTTCTAGTGCTTATGAGCTTCTACCAAGATTGGTAATGGAGCTTCTCACTACAAAGCTAAAACTAATTTGCTTCATTATTGAATTTGATTGTCACACTAGTGATCCAGCATTTATTAAAATTCAATAATCTTTACACAGAAAATCATGTCTTCAGCCCAGTCTGAAGTTTGTTTTGTGATGCATGTTAGGTGTGAAATAACTTTTAAGTCGGCAATCGCTTGCTGCTTTCATTGAACCATTGAATAAACAAGAGAAAGTGGGAAAAAATGGTTGTATCATGATATGTGCAAATTCACTTTTGATTATGCTCTTGTCCTACTTGTTGACATACGTCCAGTAGTACAGAAGGTTCATGCTTACTTGAGAGTTAAAGTTCATCTATGTGAATCGAATGTTCTTGCAGTAGTGCAACATGTAATTTAGAAATGCAGAATCGTTTTCATAATTTTAATATTTCATAAGTAGGTTGAACTGACTAAGAAGGTGACGGAGCAAGTGAAACTACTTGCAAAGGACGAAGATGAGAAACTTATGGATACAAGTGGAGATGACATTAATCCTTCCTACGATCAAGCAAAAGCTCTTGGGAAGACCAATATTGATGTTGACCGCATAGCTGCCGGATTGCCCTGTGGCAGTGAGGGATTTCTTTTGATGTTTGCTCGTTGGAGAAAACTCGAAAGAGATCTGTATAATGAACGCAAGGAGTGAGTTTTTACGTCTTCTGCTCAATGAAGTTTTTTAAAATCTGGATACTTCAAGGTTATTGCTGCTGTTTGGTTCCTGTTTAATTCCTTCACTGAAAGGTCTAATGTGTTAATTCTCCGAATTATTCTCCTTTCTTTGCAATCTGATTTTGTCCAAAGATTTGAATATTATTTCTCTACCACCAATATTATGATGATATAATTTGATTTGACGTGGAGAAATATGATTCTGAGATTAAGCGGTATGTATATATATGGCACTGGCACTCTGGCTGACATCATCTGGAATTGTTGGCAGGCGTTTTGATATAACACAGATTCCGGATGTATATGATTCATGCAAGTAAGTAACTTGAGCACCTCATGTTCCTAGGAAGTCTTGACAATTGTTTCATGCTTGTATGACATTTCTAATTTATGCAAGTGCCAGTGACAAATCCTTGGGAAATTTTTCCCTTCCACCTATTAATCTTCCAAGTTTTGGGATGAAAGTGGACTAGAAATAAAATGTTTTGACTCCCAAACTTCCTAGCAATTATCAAAAGACATCATATGCAATCGAAACACCAAAATTGTTTCAATACCTGTCTTTTGAGGAGAGTACACTTTAGACTCATCAACAGCTGCAGAAAGATGACTATCCTGTGTTCCTTCCACTTCAGCATTAAGAAGATTTGGGTCCAAGGCAACTTTTGGTACTTTGAGGAGAAAAATCATTTGCAGCTTGTGCATCATGCTTATTTTCAGTAGCATCCCTCTTGTATTTTCTTGAACTTCTTCGATCCAGGCCAGAGCTGTCTGCATTCCATAGAAGTTAAAATGTTGAAAAGTCACTGAAGATAAATAACCGTCGGGTAATTGTAACTTTTTAACTTAAAATGTTATCGGAATCTTGAAATACATTTCAAGGACAAATGTTTCTCTTAAATATACTCTTCTTACTTCGAGCAAACTAGACATGCATGTATACCTCTTGAACTTGATAAAGCAAAAGATTTGCTTCCTGATCTAGTAACTCTTCTGCTTGTAACAATAGTTGCATTCCTCAATGAGTTATCTTCATCTACTTTACCTATTCCCTTCCCACCTACAAATGTTTAGGGCATCAGCAAACTGAAACGATCTTCCCAGAATTCCTATAATGACAACTACAAATTAGATTACCACCTTAGACAAGGTATAAATAAATAAGAATGTTCTAGATATTGATTTGCAATAAGACAACACTTTGACTATATCAACAGATGCTTAACTATTATTACTGCAAATCCCTTCAACATGAATGATTAATGGTCATCACACGCCGTTTAAACACCAAATCCATTTCAGCACCTGTCTTTTGAGGAGAGTACAGTTTAGACTCATCCACGGCTTTGGATAGATGATTTTCTCGTGTTCCTTCAACTTCCATATTAGGAAAATCTGGGTCCATACTAGTGAGGTCACTTTTAGCATTTTCAGCGGAAAAATCATTCTGAAGCTGTGCATCATGCTTATTTTCATCAGTATCCCTCTTGCATTAGCATGAGTGATTATTCTCACTTATACACGTACAAGGGAGTAATGTACATCAGCAAACTCGTCTTGCAAGTAGTTAAATCATCTCCTACTTGGCTAAAAGTTATTTCTTTCTTTATGCTAAGCAAGAGTTATAGCTGTCATTTCTCTGATGTCCTTATGAACATGAACTGGAATTAATGGATAAATGAAAAGGAATAAACCGATCAGCCTATCCATGTCAAATCACTGATTTTTTAGCAAAGTACATCTAGATAAGATTTTGGTAGCTTGACACAAAAGGTGGGAAATTCCAGTTTCAGGCCATTATTCTCAGGACAAATATGAAAAGTTCAATGTCATTTGATGTTCCGAGAACATAAAGTAGAACAGAAAGTCTATTTGTTGGAGGCCTAGTTCAATATTCATCTATACCATATGATAGATAATTTGCACCGCTTGCTTAAAATTTTTATCAAGCAGCAGCTCAGAAAACAATAACTAATCAATTTGAAAGCATAACATGCATACAGACACATATCCATGTACATACAAATACAATCCATACATAGCCATAGGCAGGTGCCTACTCATGTATCTGCATGTACTTAAGGTTAAAACTATCTGATTCTATATGAAGAAAAATGAAATCACTGTAATTTTTAGTCTAAACTTAAAAATCTGGATAGTAAAATTAGAGCATTCTGAATAACTATAGCCATGTCAGCCCACTCTAGGGTCTCAAACGACCGTTCATCACTCTCCACACATATATCCAATATAGCCTGCTGCTCACCCTATAGATGAACCAGATAGTGAGAAAGGGCCAATTGATAACATGTGCTGCATGTGTCAACAATGACGACTTCCTAGCGTTCATTTTCTTTAGTAAACACTTGCCCTGCGAAATGTTTCCCCATTGTTTCGCATAATAGACCTAACCCAGTTTATATACGATGTCCTTTGTCAGTCGGTGAAGTATAAGATAAGACTGCATCTTTTCTTAGTTACCTCCTTATTTGTCCACTCTCCTTGAATGCAGATTGGATTGTGCGAGTCTTGATTAAAATAAAAAAATCCATTACTCTAGTTATGGAAGGTTTGTTCATGCTGCTTGTTGCTTCACGATGTCACGGGACTTCAAACACTATTATCTCAATAAACACTCTTCTCTCGTATTAGATGGCATATAGTGTGGTAGCATTATGAGCCTACTAAAGTAGAAGGAAAATTTACTTGCCTATTGGATGTACTCATTCAGTGCCTTATCTTGCGTTTTTTAAAGGATCTGATATACTAAAAGTAGACTAAGTTGAACTTTCTAGTTTATTCCTATTTCCTCTTCTCTGTCCGTCCTTTCTTTTCAACTTTCTTCTGTCTCTGAATATTTCAGTCTTAGCACCCTTTATTTCTCCTTGTGTAGGTATGATCTCTTACACAATGCACATCTTAATCTTGAAGGGTTAGACGAGCTCTTCAAAGTTGCTCAGGTACAAACAGCATCTTTCCTTACAGAATATATGGATTAGAAGTTGGTGTTTCCTTTTCTTTTTCGTTGTACCACTGAAGTGGCACCAGACCCCATTCTCCTGATGCAAATGCATGTGCCTTATTTGTTTTGAAGGAATATTTCTACAGTCCTATCTATATTCAAGAAAATTTGCTTCATAGCTTTTCTAAATTTAAAACTCTTAAAGATGTTGGCTTCATATCTAAGCTTAACCTTTAGCGTAACTCACTTGTCTTCTCATTTTTTCAATGCAGTTACTTGCAGATGGCGTGATTCCGAATGAATATGGTATTAATCCAAAACAGAAATTAAAGATTGGCTCAAAGGTAAGTTCTTCATTATAGCTGGGAGATGGATGGATGTTTCGACCGATTGGAATATTTTTATAGCAACATTGGAAGGAAAAGAATCATCAAAGAACGTACTGTGTACTTCCAAACCTCTACTAGGCATCTTTATCTGGAATGCAGCATTCATATTGTTCTTGTTCCAAATAGAACTACTTTAATGTAATGGCTCATTGGATGTCTGGTTGATCAACTTGTTAGACAAATGTTTTCTCCCAAAATATTAAGCTAAAATAGGAAGGAGACTACATGTATATAAAGCTCATTGAAACCCATAGATGAGTAATGTGGGATACTTTAACACCCATTCTCACATGCAAAACAAACTAAGAACCCGACACATTGAATTGACAAATCAGGTGTCACGCACTGCCAGGTGTCACGCGCTGGAAATGAACCTCAGGTGGAACCTGACTCTAATATCATGTTGGAAAATCCAACCCAAATGTTTAAATTATTAGGAAACGGACCAACAATAAATGTATAGTGTGTGTTTGTCGTTGCTTGCGCAATACAGAATGTCGACATAATCCCATCAAACAGATGACGAAAATAGACAGAATAATGGGAACAACAGGCAGGAGAGATGAGAGGAAGTTTTGGGATTTGAACCGTTGACTTGTGTTTTAATAATTTTTAGGAACAACCACCAACTATTATAAAAGTTTAAGCTGTTAAATGAAACATGGTATAATATTTAATTTTTGCAAAACAAAGTGATAATTAAAAAAATAAATGATGTTGTTGATGATTATATGTTCTGCCGCTGTTCAGTCTAGTTTTGTACGGCAATGGAATTATATGGAAAGATGCTTTTTGCCTTACATTCTTGTCCCTCACGTTCTTTTCTCCTTTCTTTTGGGTCATGGCTGTTGGGTTTCGTCAAAATCTGAATTTGTTCGAGATAAGATTGCTCGCCGCTTGCTGGGTAAAATTTTGATCGATCTGAGGAACACACGGGAGGAGGCAATCAGTGTTGCTGAACTGAAAAATAACCAGGACCAAGATTCAAAATCAAACAGCAGTGAATGGGACTATAAGGATTATCATTTGAAGCATCATGGGAAGAACGAAGATGGGAGAAGATCAAGCACTACGAGCGATAAGTCAATTGATCAGGAAGATGACGATGATAAGGAGACAAAATACCGGTTGGACCCGAAGTAAGTACTTGAGTTTATGAGCTTAATGTTTTTCACTAAATCTTGGTGGATTTCTGACGTTTCCACTCCATTATCTATCAGGTATGCAAACGTCAAGACACCTGATCGCCATGTCCGAACTCGCCTTTATTTCACATCGGTGAGTTCAAATGAGTCCCTTCGAGTTTCCAGTTTGACCAGGTTTTTCCATTAGGCTTCCAGTCCCCACAACCAAGAATCTCTCCATTCTCAAAGAGGTTTCTGTTTACTCAGATGACTGGGTCTCTCTTGTATGTGCATCCTTATTAACAGGGTGCATGAAGTAAGAACTTCAAAGTTTGCAGTAATTAAATTTCTTCAAGGACTTCATTTTTCTACTTTAAACTGACCTGCTATGAACCTTATATATATATGCATATTATCACGGTATGATTAATATTTACCTTGCCATACACTTGTCTAATAATTCTGCACCAGCGAAAATGGTGAGAATTACCTTTTATCACCATAAACAACACGAGTAATAGCTATTGATGAAGCCGGCATCCTTCGGGGGCCATTTTGAATACGTTGTTTCCTTTTGCTTCATCTTTGCTCCTAATTAAATGTGCAAAGTTTCTCATGTAAACACATGTTTTTTAATGACAGGAATCACATATTCACTCCATGATGAACGTTCTCCGCTACTGCAATCTGGACGAATCACTTGAAGGAGAGGAAAGTCTTCTCTCTAGTAGTGCACTACAGCGGTTGTATAGGACAAAGGAGCTTGATTACATGAGTTACATTGTGCTGAGAATGTTTGAGAATATAGAGGTTTGTGTCTCGTTGCACACCCTTTCCTCTCAAATATTGCATTGTAGTTCTTTTTACCTTCTCCATGTTGTAAAAACCCCTTCGAAAAAGCAAAACAAAAACTCGAGATTACGGTGCTGATGCAAGTTTTACTGCAGGTGGACTTAGACGACCCTAATAGATTCCGTATAGAGATGACATTCAGCCGCGGAGCAGATCGATCCCCTCTGGAGGTATGTAATTAACAAGAGAAACTAGACTTCCAAAAAGGAAGAGTATTCATGATTTTTGTACCGGTCTTGTGGATGATGGAGAACCGAATTATCAGTTCTGCTAGCTTCGCTTGCTCATACCCCAGTCCAAACATCATTTCTGCTACACTGTGAGGCTAATCAAATCGACTGTCCTGGAGCTAACCCTTCCATGACCCGATTTGATGTCAATGATCATAGTATCTTGAAGAACTATCTGGATTAATTTTCATGGTTTTGTGTCTTAGGAAATGATTGTGTGCATTTTCTGCCTATTCGTTAAGCGTGTGTTCCATCTGATGTCCACAGAAAAGTCGCTGGGAGACTCCTTCACTGCATCAAGAGCACATCCTGCCAATCATGGGCCCCGAAAGGCTGCAAGAGACCAGATCGGGCTTGACACTGGAAAAGATGGAGAAGATGCTTTGCCCATTTGCTATGCCACCAGAAGATTTCCCTCCACCGACGATCCCTCATGGATTCACGGGCTATTTTTCCAACAAAAGTGCCAACGTCCTCGAGCGCCTGGTGAACCTGTGGCGCTCCCCTAAGCATGCTAACGGAAGTGGCAGATAACAACGCCCAAGACTTAAGCTCTATGCAAGAATTTCTCAATGCGTTATGAGCATTTTTCTACAGTTCAACCACCAAGTAGGTGCTTGCTTTCTTTTCCTATTTGAACATCTTCGATTCTGTACATAGAGGCGACTGCAAATCCTTTAACCTCGCCTGAGAATTTGAATTGAAATTCATTCAGCTTCAACATTTTACAGCTGTTCCCTCCCTCTCTCGCTCTCTCTCTCTCTCTCTGTGGGTCAATATTGACACTGGATTTCTTGACCATGTTTATTGGCAAAACCAGAACTGCACTCAATTCAAAGGGATATAGATAATCAGCCATGACAAGATTGCAAAGTAGGTACATGGGTCAGTTTCAGGACTAGAATTGCCGGTACAGTTTCTAACTCAGAACCAGTGAATTCCATGTAGTCTAGAATTTAAGAAAATGGAACGGGAACTCCTTGTTTCTTGTTCACAATAGCCGTCACCAAGTACCGAGTGCCCATCCCTATCGGAACCTGTTCATCGGGCCCTTCCCAGAAGGGCGCCTCCCCTTCACCCACCAGTTGCCAGTACCCAGCCCTTAAAGACTCCGCTTGTTTGTCAGTACAGTTCTGTAGCAACGCTTCGACTCTGAAGTTTATCCCAAGAGCGCCCAGGAACTGAGACTGCGTGATCGGACCATGAACCAAAACATCTTCTGTAGAAATGTCAGGATGTATATGAAGTGAGAAAAAGTGGAAGTTCAGTTGATCATACTCTTGCATGCAGAAGCAACCACAACTGCAGCTAATGGTTATATTGCCGTATTATGTTATCTTAAATTTAGTGCACTGGCAACAAATATGGTAGGGTTGTGCAACCTGATGCCTCCTCGGCGGAGTGCTTGACGGCAGCAAAATCCACATACGCACTGAGGTCAGCCGAGCCAGGATCATCCAGTATATCGACAAACTTGTGTTTCCGAATTGCCTGCTCAAAACACGGTCTGAATATGAGAGTAGCTAATAGAACAGTGAATTATGCACAAACTATTCGCAGGTTAAAACGGTCCTCCAGTATGCACGGGGTACTTCGTCATTCTGGGAAGAAGTGAACTGCATCAACTACCTCCCCCATGAACCCATCTCTAATGTAGAGCAAGCTCGAGCGCGCTGTTATACGCATGAGCATTCACGAGAGTGTTACAGCAAGTCTTACAAATGAAGACAGGAAAAGATTTTGACCCAGAACGATCCCGCTATGATAGCTATCTTTATGGAGAGGCTATAATGTGTAGTAAATGAAAAGCTCGAGAGAAGTACAATAGTCAGATGCAGACCTGCAGACTATCCGAGATCACTCCATTCAGACCATAATCGATTATAAGAGCTCCGCCTCCATCGGAACTTATTCTCTTAGCAATTGTCTGTGTCAAGTCCATCGCTGTGGGGCAAATCTCGATATGGTTAAGCTTTTCGATCTCTTCATCTGCAGCCCACTGGAAACGTTTCATCAGATACAGATTTGCAGGAGTGGGCAGTGGAGAGAGAACAAAGCGGAACCTAACAAGTAAAAGGCCGTTAAATCAGTCCATAATAAAAAAAAAAAAACAAAATGATCTCTAAACAGAGAGCCCGATAAAGATCCAAGTCCTTACGACGAATCTTCCTGAATATCAACCATTTTCTCAGACCAGCCACGAGAGGCCCTCTGTTGAAAGCATGGCAAGACCAGGATATGAGATGTTATAGAACACCAATCTACTTTAACTAAGGACATTCGGCAAGGAACATATTTTCTCATAAAGGAAATAATGCTTTTTCAGGAAAGAAGTACAACTGATTCAACCACACAGAAAGATCACTAGTACTGTTATCCCAGTGAAAAATTAATAAAAAAAAACTAAAGTTCCCACAGGATCGCATATACATTGAATTGGCGTGCAAATATAATTCTACGCTGGCTTTACAACTGCCTTAAATCCTACAATATCTAGCCTACAATATCATTTCTAGAGTAGCGTAAAACTTTGGGACTTAAGGTACATTTGTCAAGCCCACCTATCTAACCGACAAGCTGGCAGTTAACGGTTTCTTAAACCTATGTAATAAGCAAATGCAATTACTCCACTCATGAAAGAGATTTTAACAAAACATCCGATAGCAAGATAAATAGAAGAAAGGCACATACAGGAAGATCTAAAAATGCAAAAATGTATGTATAAAGATTGTTAAAGCAAAAAGGTATTATGAGATCAATATACACAAGGATGACAATGCGACAAAGTCTTTCGCCCTTCAAGTGAAGCCAGCACATCAGCAGGTCGAGTTATATTAAGCAATTAGGAGACTGCCCTAGGTTTGAATCTCAAGTGGAGAACAATATGCACAAGCATCTAGCAGATCAAATTTCTTAGAAGCAACATCGAAAAAGATAACATCACAGCACACTCAACTAACCTGCTGAAACTAAGGCCGGAAAAGAAAACTAACCTGAAACTGGTGTATCGGCAAAGCATCATAAAACTCATGTGCAATGATGATTGTTGGCACTGGAACAAAAAGAAACAGATGTAACGCATCGAAGAAAGAGATGCTCAGTTTATGTTTATCTAGAAAGAGTTAAGATCATCCCATCTAAAAGATTCCGAACTCCATAAGAATAAAATGTCTTGGAAACAAAGTAAAAGATATTATCTAGTGTAGAATGACCTTGAGCATTAACACCAGACACGTAAATAACAGCATCACTTCACTGCAATTGGCATAGACATCACATACAATCATTTTTGTCTTGTTGAACACCAAAAGAATGCAGTCACCACCGAAACTAGTGCAGTTAAAAAGGGAAGTCAATTTCCATCACGACACTTTATTGCTTTAATACCTATACAAATGTTCAGACCTCATCAGATTTAATTATGTCAATAGCATGAGAAACAGAAAACAGTAACTGCTCACCATTCACAAAAAACAAATCAAACACTGATAATGCAGGATAGATGGCTCTTTAGCATGAAAAGTTGTACTGCCCAATAATTGGAAATATGCTATTGGTATATGTATGTAGTATCAAAATTCAGTTCTGCTGATGTATGTCTTTGTGCATCTAAAGAAGGGGAGAATCTGAGCCTAGGTGTTGTATGCTTAACAAATGCAGTATTAATATAGTTTCTTTTCATTCCCACAAAAGCATAATGAAGCAAAGATAAGTCCTTACATCCTGATGGAACCTGCTCCAATGCAGCATGCCACGTTACTGGGGTCCCCGCCAAAGTGCTAATAGTTCTGCTTCCAACATCTTGCGATACATTTTCCTCCTCGATACACTTCAAGTTGCTATGCTGGAGTTTCCTCAATGTGGGACTGCACTCCACCATGTGTATGTGCAGTGCCTCTGTGAACCGTTTGAACTTTGATGTACCCTACAACCAAAGCTACACTACTTAATCAGTTGACTGTCATATAATACGGACAACAGACCATGCAGCAAATATGAACGAAAACTTCCCTATCAGAACTAATGAAAGCAGAACATAAATTTCCTATAACTTCTCTCAGGCAAAACAATCGTTTGCAATAGAGCATCGCTGTGGACATACACGAAGAAGGTCGGCCATGAGAGTTCCTCGTCCTGGACCCAACTCAACAAGGTTAGCTCTACTTGGTTGTCCCATTTGCTCCCACATGCACATGGTCCAAACGCCAATCATCTAGAGTTACACGATATATATTAGCAGTGCAAAAGTAGTTGACAATATACTGGAAAAACCCATGGAAGATAGATTACTAAAGAACCCAGTAGGTTTAATTTTCAGCACCCACAAACTTCAATATGACTCAGATATAAGTAATGATGTAGGGGGATAGCCACCGATCTTACCTCACCGAACATCTGACTTACTTCAGGAGAGGTTATAAAGTCACCTTCCGTACCAAAAACATCACGGTTGATGTAGAATCCAGCTTTTGGGTTAGTCAGAACTTCCTCCATGTACTCGGCAACTGAAATTGGCCCACCACGAAACTGCGAAAGAAACCAATTGCCAACATCAAATTGCCAGTGTCGGCATTGCTCAATAAAGCACATCAAATGATAGAGGATGCCTGTAAATGACTATGGAAATCAATGGGTCTCATTGTTCAGACGGTACACAAGGACGGGAGGCTTCCATCAGTTCAAAAATGAGTGTCGTACACATAGAAAGCTATAGCCTTTCTAATAGCACTGTTAGATTTAGAAGCAGATTAACAAACACTCTAAGTTTACATTTCATCAACTTAATCATGGAGTGCTACGTGAATTCTTCCATGAAAAGATAAATACGACTTATTTTTCAGCTTTATCATTTCCAACCAAAAGGCCTTCCACCGGTGAAAGCATTCCATACTACACACTATCAGCTCTTACTGAAGCCCGCCCCATCTGCCGCACCTTACCTTGGCACTTACCGGAGGTCACATTCACAGGCACGATCGGGACATTTTCACAAACACAACGCACTCGCCATAAAGCACACCAAGATATCAAGCGAAACCAAGAACCGGGAAAATCTTCCCGTACCTTGATGATGCCCTTGAGGTGCTTAACCAGCTCGGAGTCCGCAGTGGGTTCATGGGAATGCTCTACAAACAAACAGAAGACGAACTTTACGAGAACATACATCGTCACTCAATAACATCTCTCTACCTAAGATCACACACTCGCGACCTCAAGCGACGAGGCCTTCCAAGGCAGTAGTACCGGGAGGATTGTAGAGAGCCGAGCGGTCGACGGAGATCGCGGCAGAAGGTTGGGAAGCGGAACCGTTCGTGGGGCCGTCGTCCTCCACGTGTTCGACGAAAGTACCGCCCGGGTCTCGAGCCGACGTCGACGAACAGAAGAGCGAGGACCCGCGAGGCAACAGAGGGAGAGACGGAGAAGCAGCGCAGGCGCTGGAGAGAGCTCGCCGAGCTGCGGACGTCTGAAGCAGCAGCAGCCTTCTCAGCATTTTTGCTTCTCTCTCTCTCTCTCTCTCTCTCTCTCAAGAAGATTTCTGGAGCGACACTGACGCCATTGCAGGAGGGACGAAAGATGGATGGAGGATCATGTGGACCGGGACCCGGTCCACTACCGCGACCACGAACCGTTTCCTCGAGAGATGTTGAACCGGTTCATCAACGACTCGAACCGGACCGTCCACTCCCCCGCGAAATGGGCTTAAAAAGTTACAAGACAAACTCACCAAAGCACGGTCGCGTAACCGAAGAATTAAGACCGAAGACAAAGGAAAGGAAAAATGGTAATTTGTTAGGTAGTGAGGCCGCATTTGGTCTGCCAAGACAATGCAACCATACGAGATTTGTGATATCCCATCTTTCGTTCTGGTAGGTAACTGGATCCAATCTAGATTGTGGAGTTAAACAAATAGCAAGTAAAATTACATAAATAACTTTGAAAGCAAAGAGACAAAACCCTATTCTACCGTGCGAGTAGGACAACCGCCCCTACAGCGGTGGCCATTTCTGATGGTGACCTCCACAACGAGGGGTCGCCTGACCATGGCGACCATCACTGGGGTGGTCGAATGGAAATGGGTTGGCGCGCATGAATATCTAAGGAGTAATGACAATACTGGGATTGCCATCGCCGCAGGGCAGCAACCACCGTTGAGTGGTCACCGGCAACCACAGCGATGGTATGTCGTGACCTGATCTGCCCAGACCTAGCCATGCGCGCAATCGAGAGAGGGAAACTCTTAGGCGAGCACTGCATCGGGCGTAAAAATCGTTCTTGCTTTTTTTTCGTTATTTATCTTTTTTTTTATTTTTTATATTGAATCTGCGTTGGGATAAAATTATCCCGCTCCAAAAGTCATGATAGCTTATCCGGCCTTTTATTAGGATATACCTAGTTCGTTCAATGCTTCTATTCGAGCCACAACACGCCCCCGAATTCTTGTTTAAGCCGAATTCTTGTTTAAGCCCTCTAACCTGAAACCCAATGAACTTGTTAGTATGAATATGAAGAGTGTATAAGACTTTCGTCAAACGATGTGCGACAATATTTTAACACATTTATCACGTGCAAGTCAAATTAGGAGCAATGCGTACAGTTTGACTGATGGAGGTGGATGCACGTATGCGAGATACGCGAGAGGGACAAGATATTATGTTAGAAGCTCTAATCCAAAAACTTAAACTAAGAGATGAAGGGAGACCCTCAAGATCCTCTAGCTCTAATTTTAAGATAAGAAGTTATGTGGAAAATAGAATTGTGTATATCCGTATATTCCAATATGTCTTAATGAATGTTACATTAGCCTATTTATAGACTTTATTCAATGACTTTATAAGGTAGTATATTAGTAAAATTTATGCGTGATCAAAAGTGGATACGGAGAATCTCCTAAATAAATGCACCGCCACAATTGATATGACAAATCAAAGGGAAATATTATAAACATCTCTTAAATTCGTGTCTGGTTGTCGCGACACGAAGCTGTCATTCTTGCTGGGCAGACTACGCGACAAACAGACAACACCTACGTGGCTATCGGACGAGACGAATAAAGTTGAGGATCAATGTTGAAAGGGGGATATTGGCAAATTATTGAGAAAGAAGATGACATGATATACAAGATTTGCACTTATGTTTGCACAGTTGCGCACCGGGGGATGGACTCGGGTGTGCTGGAAAAATATTCGCAATGCGATGCTGTTTGTTATGATCAGAAAAATAAAACAAAGATAATAAAATTGAGAGAACGATAACATATTTAACCCTGGCAAACGCAGCCGCACGAAGTGAACGAGTTCTTGTCTAACTCTGTGTTGGACATCAACTCCAGAAGTCCCCAAGACATCTTCTTGAAGAGATGCAATCTTAGAAACGAGAAAATGCTTTGAGCACGAGAGTTCCTTCTCTCGATGCGATGAGGCAGAGACGTGAGTGGAGCCTCCATGGATTCTCACCCAAAGTAGCCTTGGCTGGTCATTACAGCCATTCGAGTATGCCCCACATCATGTGGGAAAACCCGAATGGATTATAATAAAATTAACCAGGAGGTGAGGTACGGCTAAAAAAATTTCCTTAAGGCGATTAATTCCTATCAACAATGCTAAGTAGCTTTACGAACTATACCTTTCAAGATACAATACCTCAAACTTATTTGAATTAGCACTATGCAAATAGAACTGTATCGAACACTTCTCGAAACTGGCACACTTAGAGAAATAACAAATTGAAGAGAAAGTTTATTCTATTCTCTATACTCACCGTACTTCATATACCCTTATCTTCTATGGAATGAAAAACAGACTATCTTGTATTCTTCTCTTTTCTCTATTCTTCTATGAAGAATAATTCAATTTCATTCATAGAGTTTGAATGGACATGAATTGAGCAGACACATGAACTAAAAATATATATGAATTCAAAAGATACATGAACTTAACAGATATATGTATCGAAAAGATTTTTGAGCTCAAGAGATTCGTGAAATTAACATATAGATATATTGTAGTGACATACGTTGATCTATCAACCCATGATTATAATAGGGTGTGCACCCGGGATCGGGTTAGATCCATCCAAAGGACACAGAGGTGTTTTCTTGCTTGATTCAACGGGAACTAATGAAATTTCCCATCAAGGATTGGATAGCTTCTAAATTGCCAAACATAAGTATAATCTAGTCCTGAGTTAAGAAGACAAGTTAATGTACCCTCGACGTTGATTCGGGTGGATTTGATCTTTGGATACTTGAGGCTTTGAAAATTCGATAAAATACTGAGTCCACTTTAATCAAATGAATACTTCGGAGTTGTTATATAGATATATTATAACATAATCTTTAAAAAATTTTGTTCTTTTAAGCTTTGTCACCTGAGACTGTGAATTACCAACAACAAAAAAAAAATTTGACCTCTCCTCGTTGCAAAAATTGGTTTTTCTGCTTTCTTCGCAAAAGATCCGCCACATAGACGTCAATGAACCTTTCCTCGTTGTTTTATAAAAGATTGTCCTAATTGTCGAAATTCAGTAATTATTTACCCTCTTTTTCATGCTCTTATGGAGTTGCACTATTAGTTGATTATGACATTTCCTCAGCATTGTGGCTTGTATATATAGCTTCAAATAATTTAGCAAGGCACTTTTCCAAATTTACCCTGTACAGGATCCGCAAGATATAGATTTTTCGAGGCAGTTGCCATCCATAACATAAATAGGGGTGAGATTGAATTGAGTTGACGGCGAACAACTCGGGCTCGGCTCGATGGTTATTGAGGCGAACTCATTTAATTTCGAGTCAAGCTCGAGCTATTCGAATATATCGTTTGAGTCGAGATTGAGCTTGCCATATTCATCTTGTCGGATTCCTGAGACTAATTATTGAGCTTCAATATGTATCTTTTTTTAAAAAATCACGAAGAACTAAAATATAGATACAAGGATTCTTATAATAATATAAAGCTTAAAACAAGTCATACTTCTTCTCAATTGGAAAATTTTCGGGGTTTATAAAGCCTAAACTCGTGTTCAAAATCCAGTTCATTTATAAGTCGATTCTATTTCAATCGAGTCAAGCTTGAATGTCTCGATTGTCAATCAAAATGAGTTTGAACTTTAATTGTAATGCCCAATCGAATCATCGATTGAGTTTTTAGTATCCAGTGCACGAGTCGGGTGGTGCTCGAGCTTAGTACCTTAGCTTAGTCTACTCAATTCGATTACACACCTAACTTGAGGTCGTCCAAGATCTTCTTCCCTTTTCTGTTTTTTCGACCTTTTTGGCCTCGCAAGATATTCTGTCATATTCTCCACTAGACCTGGAATCCTTCCGTGTTACGTGTCCAAACACTCATCTCACCGCATAAAAAAGCCATCTTTCAACCTCTCATCTCCAAAGGGGCAAAGGCCACTTATTCTCATGACCAGTGCCTGTAAAAATGCAGATTCTTTTAGCCCTTTTTACAGCTGTGATTGCGAATGCAAACTTTGAATCACGACAACAATCTCCAGTCTCTAGCTGCGTTTGCTCCCTCAGAAAAAAAAAAACTCCATTGTCCTCTGATCCTTGACTAGAAATGGTCATGTGAATGACTCCTCATTTTCTATTTCTTTGGGTCTATTTTTTTTCTCGGGTTTTAATATTCAGGCCATGATTTAGCTCTCATCCCGTTAGCCTGGGATCTTCGAATGGTCCTCTATCCCGACCAATTCATAAGTCTGTGCTCGTCTGAAAACAGGGCTAAGGTGCCAGCCTTTTTCCATTCAGTTGAATCTTTGGTTGTCGCTTCTATGCATTGGAATTGAGGCCCACAGGGAAAGACCCCATTTTCGCTTGGACTTATTGTATCTTGGGGTTCCAAATTTCTTTATCAATTTTGGAAATTCGAAACATGGGAAAGTTCAGTCGGCTCAATAATATGATCTTTTTGGTTTTTTTTTTCTTCCTCCTCACAGTGAATAAACAAAAAGTTTCCAAGTACTATCAGCACTAGTATTCTATGATGTGATGTCTGGAATATGCCAAGTTTTACTGTTGGCCAAGGACAAAAGAACTCTCTCTCCTGCCCGCACCCTTGCCCGCGTTCCCAGTTTCAAACTGCCCGCACTGCCCGAGGCGGAGCACTTTCCCTCTTTCTCAAGCAGCCCCCCCTCTCTCTCTCTGATCCCTCAACCTATTCTTTTGACTAATTTGGCTGCACAAGATTGATTTTTTGGGTGACAGACACACACACACAACTGTTCATCTGTCTTTATCATCAGATATGACCTTGTGAAAGAACTCCCCAACCCTTCTCTTATGTACTAAATCTTCTGGGGGTGTTTTTGTTTGTGTGCTGATTGAAGATCGTTCAGCTAAAGATTTTAGCTGGGTTTGGGTTGTATGAGGAAAAGAGAAGTTGGGTTTTCTTCTTTCTTTCCGTGGGTGTTGTGAGAGCTGTTGTTGTTGCTGCGGAGGTTGGTGTTAGATGGGGTTAGGGCCTGATTCGATAAAGGTGGAGAATTGGGCTTTGGGGAAATCAAAGGAAAGAGAAGAGAAGAAGGAGAAGGGGAGGAAGAAGAAGAGGGATGGGAGTGAAGGAGGGGTTGGGTGTTGGATCAAGTTGAAGTTCATGGGGAGATGTTCTTGCATGCCTTTTAGATCAAAGGTCAATAGCTCCATCAGTGGAATCAGTACTAATTATGGTATGTTTCTTCAACCTCTTGTTTCTCTTATTTGCTGGGAAAAAAAAAAGCAAAGAGAGAGAGAGAGAGAGAGAGAGAGAGAGAGAGAGTTAGGACTTCTGCTAATCTTAGAGATAAGGTCATAGCTGTTGAGTTGGTGGAAGATGTTATCTTTCTGCCGAGAGGCATCGGGGTTGGTGAAGAAGAGTTTGTTGATCATAATATTCTTCCTCAAAACTGATGTTTCTGTTCCAGGGGGGGAAAAGGAAAAGGAACTGGTTTTTCTGATGCAGTGAGCGTAAACTTTGTTGTTTCGAGGACTTGATTCGAGAACTGCTCAAATTATGCAAGCAGCTTGAGTTTTTATCTCTGCAATTACTTAACAGTTTTGCATAATTCATATTCAAAAGGAAATGGTATCCAAAAGATGAGATTCAACTTGTCTGTTGAATCCCATCAACATTCCCCTAGACTTCAACGGTATTAGCTGCATCATCATAGGCTTAACACTTGTCTGTTTCTTCATTTTTTCTGACGCGGGGAATTGGTTACTTATGCTCTGTTGTTTATCTCGTCAGTGGAGAGTAAGTCAACCAACTCAAAAAGTGCGGATGAACCAGTTGTTCCGGTAGTCTCCTCTACAATTGCTAGCAATGCAGAAAGCACTTCATCGACACCTATGTTCAGTGAGGAACTCAAGGTCGCATCCCATCTCCGGAAGTTCACATTTAACGATCTTAAATTAGCGACCAGAAATTTCAGACCTGAGAGTCTTCTTGGCGAGGGTGGATTTGGTTGTGTCTTTAAAGGTTGGATAGAGGAGAATGGAACTGCTCCAGTGAAACCCGGCACAGGCCTTACTGTTGCGGTCAAAACCCTTAATCACGATGGACTCCAGGGTCACAAAGAGTGGCTTGTATGGCCTCTTTCGCTCTTTTTCTCCCTATTTTGTTTTAATTAGAAGCTAGATCCTAAAATTAAATGGATGCGATGCTTATTTGGTCTAATACTGTTTTGCCCCCTCTGGCAACCTGTTATTCAGGCTGAAATTAGTTTTCTTGGTAATCTTCGCCATCCCAATCTAGTCAAGTTGATTGGTTACTGCATTGAAGATGATCAAAGACTGCTAGTCTACGAGTTTATGCCTCGAGGAAGTCTGGAGAATCACCTCTTCAGAAGTATGTAATTGGGCCTTTTTTCTTTGGCTGCATATAACCAATGTAATCGTTTCGAGCATTCTCTGCATTTAATGTTTCATTATATATTTGGAAACTGGCTTGCCGAATAGTAAATGAACAGATGTTAGGTTGTAACATTCTTGCTAATATCAATGCTTTTTATGTACTTAAACATTTGCACGCTTCTAGGCACTGCATTTCTCCTATTTATAGTGCAACATCTGGCGCAATCTCAGAGAGACTGATCCATCTCGCTGGCATGTAGAGGAGTTTCTTTATTTACCCTTTTAACTCAGACTCTTTTTGTAAGAATCTACTGTCAATTTTCACCTCCTATGTCAATCAAGTAAATTGGCCTTTGAAATGGATCATTCGTGAAATATTTTAGATTGCCTGGAGAAAATGTTTGGTTCTGGATTATATCTTTACTAGTTGCACAGTGCTTGCTTTGCGCGATGGCTTAACTTTTCCTGGTAAAACCACTTTATATGCAGAAGGGTCCCTGCCTCTTCCGTGGTCAATCAGACTTAAAATTGCCCTTGGTGCTGCAAAGGGGCTTGCTTTTCTTCATGAAGAAGCTGAAAGACCCGTTATATACCGTGATTTTAAAACTTCCAACATTCTTTTGGATGCGGTAAGTGACTCAACAAATGTGCTGTTGCCTCCAGTATTTCTGGTTTTTCTTTTGGTTTGCTTGTCCTAAAAAAGTGTTTGCTTATGTAGGATTACAATGCCAAACTCTCGGATTTTGGACTTGCCAAGGATGCTCCCGAAGGGGATAAAACTCACGTATCCACCCGAGTTATGGGAACTTATGGTTATGCAGCACCAGAGTATGTAATGACAGGTTAGGGAGTCAAATCATTCATGTATAATGTCTTGCGTTTTCATATACCTACCTAATCATTTCCTTGTTATGTTGGATGCCCCTCTAATTTAGGTGAGTTGCGATGCCTCCTACACTTAAAATAATTTTCTGGGAAACATGTTGTATTGTATTATGGAAGATTGATTCTGGCAGCCATATTTGAAGCTAGTGGTGAATATGACAGATTCCATAGTTCAACTAGACTAACAATGCCGGTATTAATTGTTATTTTGGCCCTTTAGATGCATTGCTGGGATGGTCTTGGTTAATCTAAGTAAACTACAATAGCTGATAATAGTCCACATGAATTGATTGTATTGAAACCTAAGTGTCACGATATTGAACCATGTCATCAGTTACAGACGATATAGGCTTCAAAGTGGTTAGGCAAAGGATTGTCATGGTATTTTAACCTTCTTAGATTCGACTTTTGCTGACAGAGTTGTTATGATAAGACGTGCCACTTATGTCAGATGGCTAAGAAGTACTGCCAAGCGATTCTTCTTTGATCTTTTGATGCTATACTAGTACATTTGATCGAGTGATTAGCGCGGCCACTGGGAACATGTTTTTCCTCTCTTTCATAGACTATTAGTTATGATTTGCCTGCTATCTCACATCATAGAAGTGCCTTCAATGGTTTCATGTTAAATGGCCTAGAAGCTATGTGATCTAACGATACTTTTTTTTCTTGGCTCAGGTCATTTGACATCAAAGAGTGATGTTTACAGCTTTGGAGTTGTCCTACTGGAGATGTTGACCGGTCGAAGATCCATGGATAAGAACCGACCGAATGGTGAACACAATCTAGTGGAATGGGCAAAGCCGTTTCTAGAGGACAGGAGGAGGTTTTATCGGCTAATTGATCCCCGTCTCGAGGGACACTTCTCAATCAAAGGCGCCCAGAAGGCTTCTCAGCTGGCAGCCCACTGCCTCAGGCGGGACCAAAAAGCCAGACCTCGCATGAGTGAAGTCGTAGAAACCCTGGAGCCTCTGCTTAACCTCAAGGATATGGCCAGTTCCTCCTACTTCTTTCAGGCCATGCAAGCTGAACGCTCCAGGTCCAATCTGAATGCTAAGAACGGCATCAGGACTCAGGGAGGGTTCGTGGTGATCAGGAACGGGCAACCGGTGAGGAGTCTGTCGATACCGCACGGTACCCATCCTTCTCCAAATAACATTCCCCGCCTCTCACCAAAACCCAATGGAAAAGTATGAGTCCCACCCCGCACAAACTTTCCGTATGCATTGTCTGTAGTCCTTCTTAAGGATATCACCGCGACTGGAGGTCGCGTAATTTCGAGAGAGGCTGACATTGCTTCTGTTGACCAATTCGACAAAAGCAATGCAGTTAGCTGTCTTGTGGCCGCTTTGTCCATTCACTTGAGGGTAAAGGCATGATCCTGTCTTTCCCCGGTTCCATGACTTGCATTTGTTGTATCTGAGCTATGTAGGCAGTAGTGATTGGAAGAGATCCCAAGGTAGGTGAGCTGGTTGTAATTTGAAGAGAAGGATGTCATCATCGTGTAAATTTTGGAGGTGGACAAAGATATAGGATCATGCATTGATGCGTCGTTCCCCTTAGGATAATGATGCTTTCCACTCCGTGGCGGACGCCTAATTCCTTCATCCTCATGTTTCGCCTTCTCAGTTCATCAGAAGTAACACTGTATAATGTTTTCAACTTGCGTAAGATTGCGTTGTAACACTTTACTATCTTTAGCCAAGAGTGTAACACTTCTCTATCTTTAGCTAAGAGTCTTCTTGGCACAAATGTAGATATGATGCCTTTCATTGAATTCCTAATGATTGATGCAGAATTCCTTCATCCTTTTTCGAGTCTCTTTCTTCCTTCTTAGGTCATCGAAGAACGTTCATATGATGTTCTTGACTTGTGTAAGACGGCACTCTAACACTTACCTTTCTTTAGCCAACAGAGGGCGTATCGACATGAATGTCGTCCAAAAGGAGATAGGTTCATGCGATGCCACATTACTAGCGACATGAAAGGTACCATTTCGAGTTTCTTCGGGATACGATCGGTTTCCTGTGCTTTTCTAGGTCGTGGTGACCCATACCGCTCCTACTACTACGACCGAGGAGAAGAAAACTTATCTGGATTGGCATCTATTGAATTATATTGAGAGTGACCACTCGATGGTCAATGCAGCACAATCAGATAATGAAAGGTCTTAAGTTTGCCATGGATAATGTAGTTTTTAGCGTATCCTCCTCTTCTGGCCAGTTTTTTCCATACTATCTTACTCATTATATATCTTGTCATGTAAATAAATGGGAGTGAAAAAGGTCTCGATCCAAATACACATGTCCAATTTTGACCCAAAAAATAAAAAATACGTATGTCCAATCAAGTGGCACGGTGTCCAATTTAGAGAAAAAGAAAAGATTTCGATTGAGCAATTGTTGCGTTATAGCGAAAAGTGCAACCCAAAACAAAGCAAACTCTCGACGTACCAATGTTTATTGTAAAACCTACGTCCAAATCCGTAAAATCAGAGACTCTAGATACTCCAAAACTCACATGCTGCGACTGATGCATGTGCCGAAAACAAGAGCGACAATTCTTGCAAAGGCCGCTTGGAATCGCAGTTCTTCTTTCTTCCATGCAATTGATTGACAAGTGAAGATTTCTAAAAGTAGCCCCCAGGTTCACGACGAGGACATTTATTTTTACGCCTCCAAAAACCACCTAAAAGTGGAGGGAAACTGAGGAAACGAGCATAACTCTCCGACAAAGATTACAACCAACCCAAAAGAAACAAATAAAACCATCGGTCTGATCGAACTACACAGCTTTCCTAAATTCTTTTGTCCCATCAATGCTCCGAGCCACAAGTGAGGATAATACTCTCATCATGGCTTAAGAGCCAGGGCGAGACCAACCTTGGCACTCTTATCAATGGATTTGGTGTCGACCTCCCCGGAGACGGTAAAAAATGACCTAGGGCGCCACTCGTGCTGGATAAGAGCGCTCGCCTTACCAGAGTTATTGATCCGTGCCTTCAGCGTGGTCAATGGGTCCAGCGCATGCTGGGTACCGACAGTTATGGTGTTTACATTGGAAGAAAAGCTGTGAGTAACCTCAGCACCGATGGCAGTTTTTGTCACGGGGTTCACTATGTGGTAATAGGATGCAGTCAGTGAGTCGCCCTTGTTGTTCCTGCATAGACAATGAGAATGTTAAGCGAAATAGGGACAAAAAGCGCGGAGTAACCACACCAGCTCTACACTTACATAATAAAGCAATCTAGTTTCATTCTCAAATTCAGAAGGGATATGTTGCTATTAGAACCCGGTTAATTCTAAAAAAGCTAGAGGACCTCCTAATCTAAACGTTAGAAGAATGGCTTCCACTGCACATGAAAGGAAATATATAGGTTTTAGGATGCCCCTTTCTTCAAAAGAAGTACAAGCTATAATAAAGACTAAAGGCAGGTGACAACTTCAGAACATCCGAACTGTTATCTAGTAATGTCAACATTCCAGACCAGACAATGACCGGTGTTATTCAAGAGAACATGAGAGATCCAACATGGAGTAAGCAGATATATAGAAACTTTCCGGTCCATGAACGAGAATTGCAAACTACTCACATGGCCAATGACGCAATCAGGTCAGAATTCGAGAAGCTGATGCCAGCATTGCATTTGGTGAAATTGCTTGTTTTGCTGTCAAATGACACATCCGTGCCAAGTGACAAAACATTACTTCCGAGCACAGCAGCAAAGTTGACAACAGGATTTGCGGTCAACCCAACGCTTGTGCTTATCCCAGCATAGTCATGCAAATATTGTAGCTCAATCTGTTAATTGCAAAAGTCAGGAACCGCCTTTCTCTCAGTAACAATAATATATCCAGAAAAGGAGCTCAATAAAAGCAATGACATGCCCAAGTCAGATGATTAACAAGAAAACCATCATCCTTTTTTAATCAGCATTAAAGATGCCATGAGACATGAACGCTCACCTGACCAGACCTTTGATCGGGGACTGTAAAAGAGAATATTGTCTTCAGTCCAGGGCAAGGTTCGTCAACAGTAATTTTTGTGACAAGCTGCGTATTATGAGGCAAGGTTCAGCAAAACCATGAAACAATTAAGAAAGGTATCAGAGATCCAACTTATTCTTGTAAATAACTTAACGAGTTATAAGATCAACAGTACAATATAGACTTAATCAGTCTCGTGATAAGTTCTTGACATAAAAAGTCTTTTTCCACAACCATAACTTACAGCACACCATTTATGAATCCCCTTGAGCCACGATCCAGTACTTGGTCCCCAGTTTTAAAATTTCTCTCCATGATTGCAGAAAATCCATTTACTTGACTCAACTACTCAAATAGTAAACAAAGATAGTAGAATAGGGTCCTGAAAATTGACTCACTTGACTCAACTACTCAAGTAGTAAACAAAGACTGTACAATAGGGTCCCATAATGCTTGCCTCCTACAGGTACAGTACAACCTAATTTAACAAATTACAAGAAACAAGTACAATGCTAATTGATACGGCTAGCCCATTGGTCAATAGCACGAAAGTTGCAGTTTACCTATAATGTTCAGACGCTAATTACTAAAGAGAACACAGAGTCTTCCCTGATTACTACAAAGAATAAACCAAAACCATGTTTCGAAGGATCACGAGAAACCAACCAGTGATCCCAATAAGCCTATTCTTGCACACCATGTTTTTGACACCTAACCCATTTCCATTATGGTCATAGAGCTGGCATTTGCTAATGACAAGCAATCATCAGGAGTTTACAGTCAGTATACCATTGGCCGCCATCCATTTCTCCATCAACCCCCTCCCGCCCCTCGACACCCCCAGATATGATTTAGAGAGAGAACAACACGCTATAAGAGAACTTTTCACTTTCTTCGTGTTATAAATTCACAGCACTTACATTGGAGTTCGTGTCCACTTTGACATCAGTTGTAACATTCTTGTTCTTCAGCTGGGTATTCACATCAGCCAGAAACAGCTCGCCTTTCTTTGTTGCTGAAGATGTTATAGTCTGCAGTATCATTGTGAATCTCAGTTGCATTCATAAATAATTAATATGCGTCAGACAATGCCGGCAATTAAACTATGATACCGGACAAGAGTAAGCTTTTTCATCCAGCTCGAAGCGCGTAAAAAAGTGAATATCCAAGACAAAAGCAGGAATGTCAACATCTGACAGTTACTATAGAGCTCGAACTGAGAGCGAATTCACCGCGTTTATGACACCTCTTATTTCCAAATACAACGAAAACCAATCGAAATCAGCAAACTCATGAACCGACTCAAAGGACATCATTCCTCCGAAATTATCCGACGGTTTAGATCTGGAAACTAATTTTTCGGGCCCAGCACAACCACGCCCGAGTTAGAAATGCGCGGTGGCGAGTGAAATCACACCGCCGTTTTGCAAACATCGACGGAACCGTCGGAAGTCGCCCGAACAATCTCAAAAGGAAAGCTCGATCAGCCCCAAGATAAGAAGAAACAGCCCGTCATTCGCCAATTCCACAACGCTCCGATTTACCGAAACCACGAGGACGGTTTCAAATCGCAGCTCAACCAAGTGAACAAGCATGCAAGAGGTCTCCCAAAAAAAAAAAACAAAATAAAATAAAACGGAGGGGGAAAAACTCACGACTCCCGTGACCGAGGAGGTAGCGATGGTGAACTTGTGGTCGCTCTGGTAGTCCTTGTAGAGGAGATCTGCACCACGAACAACCGCGACGACGCCGCGCGCGCGCGGCGGAATCACAAAAAAAGAAAAAAAACAACCTCAGAACGATCGGGCGAAACGACGGAACGAGAGAATCCGGCGAGGCGCGCGCGCGAGAGAACGGGGGAAACGAGCTCGAGCTCGGGGAGGGGAGGGGAGGGGGAGACGGTCGGTCGGTCGGCGACTGACCTTTGGCTTTCTTGCCGATGTCGGAGTAGAGGCCGGGACCCTTGCCCATGGCGCTTCCAGCGGAGGCGGAGATCTCTCCCGGGTCGCTGGGGGCGGGGGAGGGAGTGGGGGGGCGCGAGCCCACCGAAGAGTTGCAGAGGAGAGACGACGACAGCGGAGCAGGAGCAGGGGGACGACGGAGAAATGATTGCGTGGCAGCACGATACGGAAGCCGAGAACCCTAATTCTTGTTTTTTTTTTTTCCGCTTTTTTTTATATAAAAATTTTTGCTTATTCGCCCTTTTCGCCGTCAAATATTGCGTAGATTTTCTAGTTTTTTTTTATAAATTACCACTTACCAATTATTTTTATTATGAATTTTGGCAAAAATTCAATAAATACTATGTTTAGACCTTTTTAACTTAAAAAGATGGTTTCTGAACTTTAACCGAACATGCAACATGATCTCTGAACTTTTATGTCGCAACATAAATTAATAAATAAATTAATACGCAGAAAGCGAGTTTATATAACTATCCCAGATTGGAAAGTATTGTTTTGATTTGGCAAAAGTCCGGCAAATACGTTAATATTACATAATGATTATCTTCGACGGATTAAATTAGGAAATGTCAAGCGTAACTAAGCGCTCTGAGCCATGCTAAGTCTCAATTAGTTTCTAATGCCCTAATTTCTATTATTTTCGCCTCCCCCTGAATTTTATAATAATGATTTAAAAATTTACGTTCAACAATAATCATTTTCATAAAAGTTACAGGCCATATATTGATATATACAAAGCAGTCTTTGCAGTATAATTTGGGCAGCGCTCTTCTTCATTTTTTGCAGAAAAATGATCAGAAATTCATTAATTCAAGATATTTAACCTAATTGAATTTGATCAGATCAATTTGGCATTGAACTGAATTTTTTTAGAAAATTAGATGATTTTCTTTAGAAATAAATGCACATTTTATCGGCTTAATTTTCAAGAAAATCAAGATTGGGCGACTTTTTCTCCTTCATGAAGAGTGGAGGATCTGGTTCTTGGGTCTCTTCTTGATCTTGAAGCCATCGACGACATTGGCAGGGTCTCCTCGTTCGTTCAAAAGAGACTACTGCTTCTCCAGCATGCTAAAAATGGAATGTTTGTTCCCTGATCAACGCGTGCTCTTCGCGTACAATACGAGTACGATCTGCGTTCGGCCGCGCGGCCTACGGTATATAAGCTCTTTTCTTCTCACGACGGAGTGTCTAGCGCGATCTCGACCGAAACCGGAGTGATGGGTACCGGTTTTTCCGAGAACCGAAGAACCAGCCAGCAGAAACTCTAAGGTCCGTTTCTGTCGACGGCCCCCCCTTTACCTGGTCAATTTTCCGCTGCGAGAACCCAAGTTTTCAGGCACCAATGTAGTAGGGAATTCTGATCTTATAGGAACGAGAACGTCTAAAAGGAACATGTGGATAGAAACGTAACAAGACGGGGTCCAATGTTGTCAAACAGCTCTCGTCTTTTGCTGTCGAATTGACAGACTGTGACCTCTGAATTAGTGATTGGTTGCCCTCCTAATCCGGTCCTTTTCCTGGACGCCATGCTTTGTTGTTGGGGAGCTATATAAGCGCGCGCCCCGCTTTTCGAATGCGTTCAAGCCTCGAGCCGAACCGACGCCGCCGACGAGAGGAGGATATCGATGGCAAGAGCTTAGCGTATTCCGGTCGCTCCAATAAGTAGTCTTGGCAAGGTCTGATCGTTAACTGAGCGAAAAACTGCGGGATCACACGGCGACAGACCTTAGCCATCACTAACATTGTTTCGTTCCGAGGCGACCCGGACCCTTGGCCCGTCGATACGGAGAAAAAGGAAAATCGAAAAAAAGTGAGAATCGGATCGAATCGAAAAATATATCGGAAAAGAGACATGGAGGCAATTAAGCTCGTCGGATTCATCTTGGCCTTGTCCTTGGCTGTTCTAGTTCCGAGCCTCGAGGCTCATATCGGGGAGTTCGACGAGTACTGGCAAAAGCGCGCGGAGGAGGCCCGGAAGGACGCTCTCGAGGCATATAACCCCGACCCCGAAAACGTCACTGCCCATTTCAATTCGCGCGTTCACAGGTGAGGACTCGTGCATCGGTAGTCTCGATTGTTAGAACATTGAATTAGCACAGACGATACGTTTCGTTTTCTGGTATAGCTGTGAGAGAACAAAATGACCTTTGGGTTCGCGTTTCGAATTGATGCAGGGTCCTAGATGGAACCAACAGTACAAGGAGGCAATTGCACATGCACAAACACACCGGCCCATGCATCGCCACGAACCCGATCGACCGGTGCTGGCGGTGCAGGAAGAACTGGGCAAAGGAGCGGAAGAGGCTGGCCCAGTGCGTGCTCGGATTCGGCCGCAAGACCACGGGGGGCAAGAGCGGTAAATACTACGTCGTCTACGATCCCTCGGACAACAATGTGGTCAACCCCAAGCCCGGGACGCTCCGCCACGCCGTGATCCAGAGGCAGCCGCTGTGGATCATCTTCTCACGCAGCATGGTCATCAGGCTGAACCAGGAGCTGCTAGTGACGAGCCACAAGACAATAGATGCCCGGGGTGCGAATGTGCACATCGCCTACGGTGCCGGCATCACGATCCAGTTCGTCAAGAACGTGATCATCCACGGGCTACACATCCACGACATCGTCGCGAAGCCCGGGGGCATCATCAGGGACTCGGTGGACCACCTGGGATTCAGGACACGGAGTGACGGGGACGGCATCTCCATCTTCGGCTCGTCCAACATCTGGATCGACCATGTGTCCATGGCAAGATGCCAGGATGGGCTCATCGACGCCATCGAGGGCTCCACTGCCATCACCATCTCAAACGGCCACTACACCCACCATAACGACGTAACGTCTTCCATCTCCTCCATTTACCGATGACCTCAATGTTCTGATCTCAATGAAAATTAAGTCTAGACATTGATGTTTACATACATGCCGGGACATATGTGCAGGTGATGCTCTTCGGCGCGAGCGACTTGTACCAGGGAGACAAGATAATGCAAGTGACAGTCACGTTCAACCACTTTGGTCGGGGCCTGATTCAGCGGATGCCGAGGTGCCGATGGGGCTTCTTCCACGTCGTCAACAACGACTACACCCATTGGCTCATGTACGCCATCGGGGGCAGCTCGCAGCCCACCATCATCTCCCAGGGCAACCGCTTCATCGCCCCGCCCAACTTGGCCGCTAAGGAGGTAATCATGAAAAGAACTGCAGACTGATTAAAGTGTCGCATTCACGATCTTCTCACGTCGCGCATGTTTGATCTAACGTAAACGCGAATTCCAAACGAATGGCTAGGTGACCAAGAGGGACTATGCGTCGCCAAACGAGTGGCGCAACTGGACGTGGAGATCGCAGGGCGATCTGTTGATGAACGGGGCCTTCTTCGTGCAGTCGGGGAAGCCGCTGATGAAGAAGCCGTTCGGGAGGCTGGACATGATCAAGGCGAAGCCCGGGACGTTCGTGACTCGGCTCACGCGCATGTCCGGCGCTCTCAATTGCAAGCCTAACCGCAAGTGCTAAGTTTAGACACTTGGTAAAACCTCACTGTACAATCGAGTGTTTCGGTTTGGGGGGTGGGGGGGGGGGGGGGTGTGAAAGCAGCTTATGGGAGATGAGAGGGAAGGACCATTTTCAATTTGAATGTCGATAAAGCAATTTCTGACTCCTAATCAAATTCATTACCTAATGCAAAAAGCGATTCCGTCGCTTCTACTTACGTCGCCCGTGCGCACGCGAAATCAAACTATGCAAAGCCGGTGAAAAGCTTCAACTCCGGATTAGACCAGCTGCTTCACCAGCTAAATCTACTGCTGATAAAGGGTAAGATGATCAATTTTTGGCCATAGAGGGAAACCAAATTACCAAAATGACAAAGATAATGACATGACAAGCCAAGGATAAGCACGTGTATGTCTTTGATTGTATCTCTGGTTTTTGACCCAAGTCAAGCTGATAGAGACTAGCAGAGAGGTTTCAGTGCACTTTGTTCTTCTGAATCCCAGACAAATTTTGGAATATAAACACCTGTTCTTTTCTGAAAATCTGCATTAGGGTTTCCTAGGTGCTACCACACCACCACCATACCCACCATGCGCTGAAATATTTGGATGAGGCGCATCGTAATGTATTACCGTGAATGTTTAGTGCGAGATTTTCGTATTCCCAAAAGACCGGATTATTACTTAGTATTTTCCTTTTACTTTCGTCGGGTCATGAAATAAGACATGTCGACATTGTATCATATAATTATATTGCAAATGATTACTGTCGATCACCCGAACAAGTGCCGATTTGCCTACGCAAAGAACTTCTCTATGGAGATAGTTTCGAAGCTTGGCTGTAAGATCTTGAAAGTTCTTAGGGTGCATTTAGTTCGGTTTTTGCCAAAACCTTTCGAGATCTCAAAGGTTATTGGACAAATGCAAACAGTGTTTGGTAATTATTTTGGAGAGTTTTGGAAAAATACAATTGCATTTTCAAATGCCATTAAAGGCCCTTAGCTTAAGACAGGTTCAGAGGTGCTTTGAGCTTTGAACATTTCCACAATGCAAATAGACTTTTTTATAGTTCCAATTTTGCCCTCGCTATGCTTTCGTAATAACACAAATGTTCTTAAAAATTATGACGTTGCAAGCCATCGCCAGCTTTGCCTGAGGTCACGTGACCCCGGCTGCTAAGTTTCGCCGGAAAGGTTTGGAATTTGAAAAATAAAATAAAAAGCTAGTAAAAGTTCTTTACAAAATGTAGTTTTTTCCTAACGATATTTTAAATCAAAGCTGATTCTCAATGTGTTCTTAAATTACACTTCACCAAATATCATTTGCATTTCGCAAAACCCATTTTCACCTAAAAGTCCTCCGCATCTGCCCAAAGGCTTTCCGGGAAAATTATCAAAGAAGTCATAAATCTTTTGCAATTGTGCCAATTCAGTTCTAAACCTTTTTTTTTTGTCAATTCAGTCCTAAACCTTTTGCAATTGTGCCAATTCAGTCCATCCAGCCACTTTTGGCCGGCTGGCGCTGACGTAGCCATCGGCCGGCTGACGTGGGGCCGGTCGGCGTCCATGTGGCAATATTTAAATATTTTTTTATTATTTTCGAATTTTTTTCTTTTTTTTTCCTTCTCCCCCCTGGCCGAAAGCCGGCGAGCTCGCCATGGCTAGGCAAGGGCAGAGCTCGCCCAGCCACGGCGAGCTCCACCTTGCCGGAGCTGGGCAAGGCTCGCCCAGGGGCGGCGGGGGCAGAGCTCACCCAACCATGGCGAGCTGGGCCCTCGCCGCCGCTGGGCGAGCCTCGCCCAGCTCCGGCGAGGGGGAGCACACCCTGCCACGGCGAGCTCCGCCTCGCCAGATCTGGGCGAGCTCGCCCTGCCATGGCGAGCTCCGCCTCGCCGGATCTGGGCAAGGGCGGAGCTCGCCCAGCTCCGGCGAGGCGGAGCTCGCCTTGGCTGGGCGAGCTCCGCCCTCGCCCAGATCTGGCGAGGCGAAGCTCGCCCAACCATGGCGAGCTTTGCCTCGCCGGAGCTGGGCGAGCCTCGCCCAGCGGCGGCGAGGGCCCAGCTCGCCATGGCTGGGCGAGCTCCGCCCTCGCCGCCCCTGGGGGAGCCTCGCCCAGCTCCTGCGAGGCGGAGCTCGCTCGCTCTCTCCCAGCTCCGGCGAGGCGGAGCTCGCCATGGCTGGCCAAGCTCCGCCCTTGGGCAAGCCTCGCCCAGCTCCTGCGAGGCAGAGCTCGCCATGGCTGGGCGAGCTCCGCCCTCGCCCAGCCATGGCGAGCTCGCCCAGCTCCGGCGAGGGCCCAGCTCACCTGGCCGACGAGCCTCCCCCCTGGCCGGACAGGCCAGGGGGAGAAGGAAAAAAAAAAGAAAAATAATTCGAAAATAATAAAAAAATATATATATATTAAAATATTGCCACGTGGACGCCGGCCGGCGCCACATCAGCTGGCCAGCGGCCACGTCAGCGTCGACCGGCCAAAAGTAGCCAGATGGACTGAATTGGCATAATTGCAAAAGGTTTAGGACTGAATTGGCAAAAAAAAAAGGTTTATGACTGAATTGGCACAATTACAAAAGGTTTAGAACTTTTTTGGTAATTTTCCCAAGGCTTTCCTCCAAAACCGAGCTAAACGAACCCGCTGTCCCTTCTAGCTAGATACATACACGGCAACATGGTGTGAAAGAGAAGGAAGGAATCCATAGCGTTAGATGCCTGCTTGTGCTTGGGACGATTGAAATTTGATAAAATGGTCGGCATTCATGTCCAAAGTTTAATCAAGGATTGGAGAGAATAGTATGGAGGTTTATTCCCTGGAAAACACCGCCTCGAAGCTCCGTCTACACCATAACCTCCTTCCTCACCCACTTATTATTACTATTATTATTACAATTATTATTGTTATTAGTTGTCACATCATGTACTTCTTCAACTAACCAGACGAAGCTTGGCCTAATTAATTATCACATAAATTGGACGACGAATCCAAAGAAAGAAGCTGGAGGGTAAGAGGAGAGTGCAACGATCAATTGGATCAGTTTGGAGATTGGTCTTGTGCTTGCTGACACTTCTCTTTCCCTTTTCTTTTCTTTTCTGTTTAAATTTGTCTCGATTGTTTTTCTTTTCGTGTGTGCACCACGGAAAACTTGATACTCGAGGCGTTCTCGAGTGTCCTTCTCCCTCAGCTCGCGTGACGCGACACTATATTGTCTGATTTAATCTATGACCCTAACTTGTAGCGAAAGCGGATTGAAGACCCAGAATCCATGAGCTTGATCACAATGGAACAGCCAATGTTCTATTGGGGCACATGAAACAGCTTGCGTCTTTTGGATCGGGGAGAGAAATTCAATCTTTGAGCCGCCAAACAGCACATTGACGTGGTCTATAACCAAATCTCCAATTCTATACAACGAGCGTTTCGATCATATTCCTTAGTCGTCCTTCGAATCTTCGAGTATCTTGAAAAGGGTCACATGGTCATGCAAGTATTTCGTCGTCGGTCCAAAGTCGCAAAACTCGTAAAATTTATCATCTAGAATCAGTCTATTGTCAAAGCATTAGGCTCAAAACTAGTGTGGATGAACTGAAATCTGTACTCGAGACTGTGGTAGATTATGTCAAGGGCCAAATCACACTATTGTACAGTGTATACCCACCGAATACAATCGTCCGAAGAAACTCTCATTACAATTTCAAACCCAATAAACCATGGAATAATAAGATCCTCTGCCTCGGGCCGTCAGACATAGTAAAGACAAGTCCTGTCCTGCGTTGCTCCGTAGTAATAATCGCCAACCTCGTCTCATTCCAAAAACAGTTGTGACGACTAGAAGACAAACCGTGATTAAAGAAACGAATTAGGACCTCGACAATATATATATCTTGTCCATGGACTTGGTATTCTGGTCAAGCTAAGAGCACAGACAGGAAGAGGCCAGGAAGAAGAACAAGGGAGAACTGAAGCAAGAGAGAGAAATGGAAATGATGACGGTGAAAGCCAAAGAGAACACGGGGAGGCGCCGAGTTTACGTGGCGGCAGATGGCGAGGCGCCACGGCCGTGCCGCGTCAAGAGGCGCCGGAGAGACCCCCCGGCCCCTTTGGTTCCGCCCAGTTGCGACGACAGGCAGGCCCAGCAGCCGCAACAAGGGGACCAGACATCTTCGGCCGCCGCTGTGAAGAGGAGTTCAAGATTTCGCGGCGTGAGCAGGTGCGCGGAGTGTCGAGACTTGAGAGTCTGTCGCCCAAAACATTGAATACTCATTGGATCTTGAATCAACCATCTCTGAATCAAAATTTGTTCCGTGGACTCAACAGGCATAGATGGACTGGCAGATATGAAGCTCACCTGTGGGACAAGCTCTCCTGGAATGTGACCCAGAGAAAAAAAGGAAAGCAGGGTATGTTTCAAAACTTGCTCATTCACATGAATTCCTCATTATTCCTTTTTCAAGAATGCTAACGCTGTTTCGTCACGCTTGGTCGGACCGTTATTTGCTCCGGAACCTAATTGGGGATGAACAGTTTACCTAGGTGCTTTTGATGTAGAAGAAGCCGCCGCGAGAGCATACGACTTAGCTGCGCTCAAGTATTGGGGGACATCAACTTTTACCAACTTCCCGGTACGCATGACTTGAGAAAAGAATTGATACCTTTCCCATGAAACTATGGGAGATAAAGCATCTCTTCTGAATAAGCCTATTAATCATCTGCAGATATCAGATTATGAGAATGAGATAGAGATAATGCACAGTATGACAAAGGAGGAATACCTGGCTTCATTGAGAAGGTGAGATCTAACTATCAAGCAAAGCAATAACCATCTCAATGACATTTGAGAATTAGCCTTCCCTGACTAACATCTTCCGGTTATCTTTTCGACAGGAAAAGCAGCGGCTTCTCTAGAGGTGTATCGAAGTACAGAGGAGTTGCCAGGTGATAGCTCTATCAAATTTATGTTCTTACCACTTCACACCAGTCGTACGAATTCACTAGAAAAAAGTTCACCATGAACGTAGAACAAGAAAAGAAATGCCTTTTAACTTGAATACGCACATGCTGTGCAGGCACCATCACAATGGCAGATGGGAAGCGAGGATCGGGAGAGTTTTTGGGAACAAGTACCTCTACCTCGGCACCTACAGTAAGTCACCTAACGATTTTTACACCGTTAGCAGCATAACGCCCTCAGCAATTAGCCGATTATTTTACCTGGTTCTGTCGATGCACTTTCTGGTTAGATTAAATGCAATGTTCTGCTTTGGCAGGCACTCAGGAGGAAGCAGCTCGTGCCTACGACATCGCAGCAATCGAGTACAGAGGGATCAATGCCGTCACCAACTTCGACTTGAGTACTTATATCAGATGGCTAAAGCCGGGAACAAACACCCCTAGTGCTGCACTTGAACAGCTCGGTTCACTAGAACCTCAGATGGTTCCTTCGGCCCCCAATTTCGCTCCACGAGAAGAGTCCGATAAATCTCTGTTGTTCAATGCCAATACTTTCGCAGCAGACTACCTCGACTCTCCTCAAAAGCCAGATGTATTTGAAACTAGAGTCCCTCTTATCTCATGCAACAAGTCTTCTTCACCTACTGCGCTCAGCCTCCTCCTTCGATCATCGGTGTTCCAAGAATTGGTGCAGAAGAACACAGCGCTTTCCGAGGACACCGATGGGGAAGAAACAAAGAACCAACCACAGTCGGGCAATGAAGATGAATTTACAGGAATTTTCTACGACGGAGAGGGTGATTTCCCATTCGATTGTTCTTCAAGCCAAGATATAGGTTTGCAACAAAGAGAGCTGCAGTTCATTTTGTGACCGGATACAGCAACGACAACATATCCTACATATTTAACCCAATAACTGCAGGTTCCTTGTTGCCCTTACAGTGGTGGAACATAATGTAAAGAAATTTTGTCCGGAAAAGGGATGTAAAGGTTTTCTTCAATGTCTAACAATAATTCGTGGCTTAGCCTACCACGGACAACAATTTTTCCACTCGTGATGAGTAAGTTCGTCAAATACCAGAGCTAGCACAGGACGCCATTGCTAAAAAAAATTGGCTTGCCTAATAATAGTACAACTGCAGATGCTGCGCAATTTGGTCCCCAGTATATGTGCTTGAACGAGTAATCGTGACTAGTTTCATCGCCCATTAAACAATCTCTTCATATGCATCAAATAGTTCTACATATCCAATTCACAAGAAGAGACTCCAAAGTCAAACTACAGGGTAGATTGATTTTAATGTGACTCCATTACACTTTATCATGGCGGATCCTCTTCTGCTAGCTGTGTCATCACTCTCTTTACCTCATGTCCACAATCTCCACTTTCTTCTGCATACGGTCTTCAAAATATCTTCTGATACACAGACTGCCACTATAAACGCATACTGAAGCTCCATGAGAAAAGTAATTGTGCTTAAGAAGAAAGGTTAAGGATATCTCAAAAATGAGTTTCTCAACCCTTAAGAACCATCTCGCTTTTCCCTCCTCTGTATACAGAACTAATCCTCTGTTTGTCCAATCTCAGGCATGGCCAAGCAGATTGGTTAGGAGTATTTTGACATTAAAATTTAATTTCCCACATTAGAAAGAAGAGTAATTTCCTAGACCTTAATGAAATATTTGAACAACCCATCTCCAAATTAACGCCACTTGAGAAATCTTTGTACAGTAATCCTAATATTTGTTTTCCACTGGTCTCTAAACCCCAAACAAAGAATTGAATCATGAGTCTAGTCGGGCGGCATTCTCAATTCGTGCATCAGCATGCTTCACTTATAGTTGGCAAAAGTTGGCTCTTCTACTTGTCTCAGATCTCTCAGTCTCGCTGGTTTTGATTTTCGACTCAGGAACAAGGGTAATTCCAAGTTGCCTGCACATCTAGAGGTTTTCATATTGGTTAGACAGGAGTTCCCTGATGAGCTGAAACCTCACTTTTCCAAATCAATTTAGCAGTGGAATGTTGATTTAACCTGAACCTTAAAGTTTCTTGCTTTTCCTATATTGACACGGATACATGTCTCTCAGGTTGGAACATCAGTTCCCACTAGATTTACACTCAATCCATCATCACCTCATAAAGGATCTATCTAAAGAGAATGGAGGCAATGAAGCAGCACTCAGCACTATTCATATTATGTTTAGGAAGCTTTAAAGGAGGAGGAAAAGACATAATCTTTTATGCAGAAAAGGAGAAACAACACATCTTTATCAGGAACATCACAAAATCATCACAAGGCATAAAATTCTGGACAGATCAAACAAGTTCAAGACGAGCGCAGTTGCATACTGTTCATTTTGAAATACCAACAGTGGAAACATGGGATAGATCATGCACGAAGATTTATATTTGCCTCGCCTTCCTTTCAATGGGGCTGAGAACCAACATCCTCCTATGAAACTTGATCCAACTTAGTCTCACTTAGCATTTCAACAAACTAGCCGTTTTCATTCAAATAGCTGTCCTGGACAGGATGAAAAGCTGATACAAAAGGAGTCGTTTCCAGCAGTAGTATTCAGGGACACTGTATACGAATTTCCCATTGCAAAAAGCATTAACATGATTGATGCCTCCAAGAATTCCAGATCAAACGACTCATGAAGATAGATTCGCAGAATAAAGCGAAAACTAAGAGCAGTTTGCACATAAAAAATAATTCAAGCTCAGCAGTTATGTTTACTGCAATTATCATCCGGTAAGTTACAATATATCAAGAACAACTGAAGCTTGCTATCAAAAAAAAAAAAAAAAGAACAGTTGAGTCTCAAATTAAGATGGAAGCTCAAACTAAATGTTCTAAGAAACTAAACCACTGGCTGCTGACCTCTCAAATTTGCTGTCACGCTGAAATACAAGTGTTTGTATTGCTTCCGTTCTTTTTTACATGCCTGTCCTGCTTCTCCCAGTATCATCAAAACTGCTTTCTTTTATTCCTAAAGATCCTATCGCGTTTAGTCCAGACATAAAGGAAAGCAAGCACAGCCCCCGCAGAAATTGACATCGAACCCCACGGAAGAGGTGGATCCTTAAAGCAAACAAGAGATGCCTCAAGTTCTTGTGATGCATGATAAACAAGTGAGTGGATGCCATAAAGATCATGATCGGAGGACCTCAAGTAGTACAAAGCCATATCAAAATCAAAATGCGACAATGCAGAAACAGCTTTGTCCAGCTTGTACTTGAACAAATTCCATCTTTGTATGAATTCAGCATGTCGATTAAATTTAAGAAGATTTCTGTCCCCGCCATGCGACATTATGGATTCAAGAACATCGATAGCACTAGTTATGCTGTAATTCAAAGATGTTAGGAGGACATTTCTCCGTGCTGCATCCTTTTGGACGAACGACAAAGACGAGATCTCCGAGAATGGCCCGAATGGTGTCTGCCCAACACTCCAAGTATAGTCCACCAGAGTGTTATTATGCCTCGAGCTCCATAACAGATGGGTAGGTGAAACTCCCCACATGCTCTGCAAGATAGAACCGACTAGAGGCCGCTCAAGATCCCTCGTCTGAGCAAAAACATGACGGCCATTGCAACTGTAATCGCTCACCGTCTGTGTAATCTTTGTCCTCACTGCGATCACCATATCCTTAAAAGAAACAGATTGATGATACCGGTCAAGCAACAAGAGAGTGTTTAGATCCAAATCAAACACATAGACAGGAAGCACCCTGCCATAATCCTCCTCAGGGAACCCCGCCAACCTCCTAAACTCGTCAGCCGAATCAGTCAATATCTGATGCAAACGCTTTGAGTCTAGGTACTCATTCACGATCAGAGTATAATTATCAAACAAGAACCTGGAAGTGTACGAATTCGTAGCTCTTGAAATCGCGAAAGAACAAATCGGGCAGTCCTTATAGTTCACCGAATACTCCTTAAAGCTCAAAGACTGATCACCCAGCAACAACCCGCCATCATTCACCTCATCCCTGAACACCCTCTCGATGTTCTTCCAGTCCAAACCACTCGAATCCCTACTCTCCGAGCTATAAACATGTATAAACTGAACAATCAAGGAGTTCTCGAAAGGGACCGGAATTTGTAGAGAGGGCACAACGAGTACCTGGTATGCGCTCCAGACCAGAGATGCCAAGTCCGCGTGGAGCGCCTTGTGCGACTTGGGCCGACCGTGCAGCGCCGCGAGGGGATGGAACTCGCCCCGCGGCAAGACCCCGTCGCCGGACAACGCGGGCCCGTAATCGACCGGCCCCGCCGCCAAATCGATCCAGACGTACCTCTCCCTCCCGGTCCAAATGCTCCCCAGGCATTTCGTGAACCCCGGGGAAGACTCCCCCGGCGTGTAGCCGTACGCGTACGGCTTCTCCTGCGTGCCAAGGTCGAGGAAATAGACGTAGACCCCCTCGACGGGCTTCTCCCTCTCGAAATCTTGCCGGATCAAGCCGTCGACGGCGGCGTGCGGGATCGAGAGGAGCGGGGAGCGGAGGGAGGAGGGGGACTTGGCGATCTCGGCGCGGAGGGCGTCGGAGAGGGAGGAGGCGAGGGAGGAAGGGGCATGGGAGACGTCGAGGTGGAGGGAGTGGCGGAGGGAGAGGCGGTGGGAGGGGCGGCCGCCGCCGGAGGGGGAGAAGGGGGCGATGACGTGGAAGTGGCCGGAGGGGAGGGAGGCAGAGAGGAAGGAGGAGAGGAGGGAGGAGGAGTCGGGAGGGAAGGAGGGGCCGACAAGGCGGACGTGGACGGGGACGGCGAGGGAGAGGGCGGAGAGGGCGTCGACGAGGCGGCTCAGGTGCCGGGGTTGCTGGCCGCCGCCGCCGCCGCCGCCGGGGTAGGGCTGGACAGAGAGGGAGGACTTGAGGGACGAAGGGAGGGCGAGGAAGGAGTCGTTGGCGGCCTGCGGGTCGCGGCGGTACTGGTCGCTCAGGAAGGTGTCGAGGCCGACGATCGGGGCGGCGGAGGTCGCGGCGGCGAGGGAGGAGATCGCGAGGAGCAGGAAGAGCCCTAGGGCCGCCGCGGCTCCGGGGGCCATCGGGAGGCGGCGGCGGAGGAGTGGCTGTGCCTGTGAGTCAGTGCCGTCAGCGTGGGAGAGGAGCGACGGCGGCGATCGGAGTGAAACGAGAGGATGCTGGCGGACCCAGTTCTTCGTTTGGTCCGTCGAAGGGAAGGCGAGCAAACGGAGGTCAATGCCTCTCTTAAGCGCTTAAGCCCAACCCAACCAAAGGGGTCCAATTCAAGTCAAGGACTTGCACAAAAGTGCCATGAAAGTCATTCTTAGGATTGTTACCTTAGTGTTATTTGGCATGGCATCCTAAATAGAACGACCCTACATGAAATGTACATTTATCTGATTGCCAGAGAAGTTATATTGTATCGAATCGATCCGTCTTTTACGCGATTCATCTTGAAACATGTATCGGGGTGGGCGGGTGGCAGGGTTTCAGAATAGATCTCTCCATTCGCCAAATATGGAATTTCTCGATATGCTGCCAAATTTATCCTTGCTCGTATGATGTGTCCGAAATTCCTCATCCTATTTTTTTAGAGAAATGGCGATTATAATTCAGTATGGAGTAATCAGACTACCGGTGTATCACCAGTGGAGGTAAGGGTAAAAAGAGAGTGGCGTTAAGGGAATCTCTACTACATATAGATTGTAGCCACCATGGTTTTTGGACTCTAATAGATATACATACACGCACATATATGTACCGGCCAATAAAATACCCTCCTCCCACTGTATTTGTTGAAGTGGCACTAGCTAGATGCCATATCAATTTCGCGTGTCAATATTTACCTTGTAAACATTTAGAAAAGCCACGGAATCATCAAAGCTATCAAATGTCAGACAATGGAAGGTCTTGATTAGACAATTTAAACTATTTAAAGAGCTCGATAACACACGAGAAAAAAGTTAGAAACTGCTTTTCCACGAGCTCTTTATTACTATCAATGTAGAACCAGTAGAGATTTGATGTGATTGCATCGCGATAAGGAATCCTCATAAATGGGGAATGCGACTATCGAGATTGCCGCCGATGAGATGGAAGCAAGCTCGGGAGGTGGGTAGAAGGGAATTAGTGGCTTGAGTCTACTCAGTAGCATTTTTGTAATTGTATGATCATTTCTTGAAATACCTGCTTATCCCACATGTGCTTTTGGAGACCCTTACTAAACCAATCACTTAGTTATGATTGCAGCCGACAAGGGAGAACTTTCCTATATTCTCCGTTACTTGTATGGATAAGGCCTATCTTATAGATTGAATATGGGTAAAAAGTAAAAGTTAGAAAACTCAAAATGCACTTAGCCAACGAAGAATCCAAGTCTTTGGTGACAACAATAACAACCACAAAGAATCAACTCCGACCTTGGGCCTGGTAAGACCCAATCAATGGCGTTAGACATCATTTCAAGACCAACTACTAGAATCCACGAAGAGCCCACTTGTAAAGATGGGCTTCGCTCATTGATGCAAAATGTCTCCCCCCAAAGGCCCATGTCATCTCTTCCTCAATCTTCCTTTCTTTCATTCTTCCTTTTTTCCCTTTTAAAGACTTACTCCACAATATTTACTCTTTTCCTAGCCCCCCCCCCCCCAAAAAAAACAAGATGTTCAATTTTTCGTCCATGTAATTTCACACATTTTCTAATCAAATTTATGTCATCGTGACGATCGCATTAGCTGAATATGGTCGGATTTGGTCTTGTAGGGACTTGAGTAGAAATTCGTTGAAAATCAAAGGACTTGATTAGATAAATTGAAAGCACGGAGACTTGATCTAAGAATGCATGAAAATACAAGGATGGAAATCATAATTTCTCTCAAAAGAATAATATAATCCGCGGCTCTATGGCCAAAAAATAGGAAGAAGAAAATATCCGGCTCTTCCACGTCGGGATGAAAAGAGTTGTCGAAACATATTAACGTGCATGGTAAGTCTAATACTATTTATTCTTCTTCTTCTTTGTCGAAAACACGACAATTTATTCAAAGTGAGTTGATGCATACCAGAACGGTTCAAATTCAATTAACATGATCTTTTCAAAGTTAATTGAATTTGACCCGGTTCGCATCAACGCAGTAGGGTTCATGAATGAATTCGCCGTCCTTGTTGAAACAAGAAGATGGGCATGTTCGTATATTTGTCATGATTGTGGTACAATGATTTCCAATCTCCTAAAACCTTTCACACTAATCACGTGGCATCAATGATATGATAGAACCTTAAAGAGGTCGAAGCTGGAGATCTCCTTGAGAATCTGTGCGACGAGGGTGAGAATGGCGTCATTCTCTTCCTCCAAAGCGCCGCACGTGATGATCTATAGTTAATCCCCGCAAAACGATAAGGGGCAACTTTTCATTAATTTTGGGATTTCTAGGCTTCGTTGATTGCTCGCATTCATGCATGTAGGCGCACCCCATTCAACATGGTACTCATTTTTCTTTGAAAAAGAAAATTGAAAGCCTTTTGTTGGGACTCTGAAAAACGGATCTCCAAATCGCGCCAGTATAAAAGAATTTAAAGGATTTACGATCAGCGGGTGAAATTTACTGACACTTCCATCAAATGTCTAGCGTACGTTCGTACGAACGTGGATTATAAGATTTGTTGGCATCTTCGTTCGACTGTCAAGACTGATTTACGTTTTAAAAATCGCTCACGTTTTGTTCTTTTGTCGCACCTCATTCATGCATCATGCATTGTACACCACCAAAAACTTTTGTTTTTCATAAGCTTGGAGTATCTCCATTCATACAAGTGGTCAATGGTCAATGCATTGCTTAAAAATAGAAAAATGGCAATAAGCCCAGTCCAGGGCCATCTAAAAAGCCCGAACCAACCCAATCCGACCAAACCGAAAGTTTCAGGTTGGTTCTTCTCTAGTTCGGGTAATGACTTAAAATCCGGTTATTGTTATGGTTTCGATTTTGTTCGGGTCACAAACTTGAAGGACTCGAATCAAACCGAAACATGTAAGTTTTTCAAACCCTAATTGCCCCATCGGATTGTCATCACTCTCCTTTGTGATTGAAGCCCTGGCCCCATCGATCTTGGATCCATCTCTTTCTTGGTGTCTTTGTCCGACAGAGCGAAGTGTCCATTTGCTTTATTCAGTTCTGCTCAGTTCAGTTCCGTTCATACCGTATCTCCACATTCTTCTCGTCAAATTTCTTTCTTTCTTGCTTTCGTTCGAACAATCCATCTCGAAGATTGATACCTGATGGGTTAAAATTCAGGGATTATCTGTCTCATTATCCCTTCTGTCTCAAAAACCAATTTTGAATCCCGCATACTCATAGAGGCATCATATGCAGACACGAGTTTGGCTCCCAGATAAGCATTTGAGCAAAGCCATTGATGAGAGCTTGAGCATGGGACTGTCGGGTCGGTCTCAGAGACCCTACTTGAATTGACCTAACAATTCAGGTTATATGAGTTACGGGTCTTGACTTGAGTCGGGGTGTCATGGAAAACTTATTCGAATTAGATACATCAACACCCCTGTCCACATCGATACCGAGGAGCCACTTGCAGGTGCATGCCTAAGATGCTTTGTTTCCTCCTCCTCCTCCTCCTCCTTTCTCTTTTGCGCAACCCGAACCAAAATATGAACCGAAACAACACACGGAAGCCCTCGAAATTGGCCTCGAACGGGTATCTCGAGTGACATTTCGTTAGGTCCACCGCCGATGCAAAAGAAATTTTGCACCCGAGCTTCGTCGTATTCGCAGAACTCGAGCACGTTACCAAATTTATCTACTAAAGTCTAGTCCTCTACCGGTACTTGTGTAGATCGTTGTGGTTGGGGGGAGGGCTCTTGAACTCCCCGGACCGTAGCCATGACGTATGGACGACGTCGCTCTTACGAAATTAATATTAATCCATACCGTTTGCTTCTTCAAATGCAGCAAACTCCAAAACCGATTGCACCCACAGTTACGTCCCTTTTTTCCCCTGTTTCTCCATTTGTCCTTCTAGTTTTCTTCGTCTGCCATGCAGTTTGCGCACCCTCGTCCCTTCATATTTTGCCGGGTCAAGACGACACCTCGCGTAATCATCGCCGCAAAAAACACCCCCCCCCCTCTTCGATCGCCAACCACTCCATTTCGAAATGGCACCGAGGCCTAAGGATTGGGTTAGGTTCTCCATTACTAATTTAATTTAAAGGTGTCAACTATTTGTCCTAAACTCCACCAAGTTGGGTATTATCATAACCTTTTGTAGGTGTACTTTGCTCAACAAAAAGAGGCCGCACCACCTCGCAAGGGTCACGAGACGAAATGATGAGCGTGCGTTGTATTTTCTGCGGCGAAGCGGTTTCGAAAACCCTGAAACGGCGTATCCTCGTCTTTAAAACTGTGTGCTCCTGCGATTAAAAAAAAAGAAAAATATCACCAAAAATCCCAAACTATGCCACTTATGATAAATTTACCCTGAACTTTTTTTGTGACATGAAAATTCCTAAACTATGCCATTTATGCTGGTGAGGGTCGCCCTCGCCGGCTTCCCTCTACCATGGTCGGTGGAGGGAAGAGAGAAAAAAAGAAAAAGAAAATAGAAAAAGGAAAGAGACGAAAATATTCATGGACCAAAGTATTGTGGGGTAAACATGGTGGCATAGTTTGGAGTTTTTCGTGTCACGAAAAAAAGTTCAAAGTAAATTTATCACAAGTGACATAGTTTGGAGTTTTTCGCGTCACAAAAAAAAGTTCAGGGTAAATTTGTCATAAATGGTATAATTTGAGATTTTTCATGGTATTTTCCCAAAAAAAAAAATGATTCGCCAACCACTTATTCGTTCGTTCGGGCTACACGAAAAAGTTCATACTGCGACATATTTTCTATGGTTTGAAGTACATTAAGAATTTAATTTACCGGACGTCAAAATAAAACAGATACTAATCACGCAGCCTTTTCGACCTACGGGTTTTTGACACTTACCATCTCTTTATGAAGGTGAGGTAATACTACTGAACTTTCTTAATACGGTGAGAAGGAATGACAAAGATTGAAAAAAATAACAACATAATATTTTGTATAAAGTTGTTGAATTTAAGGATACCATTCAATCGATCTTTGAAATTTTAGTGTAAATAGTAGTAATTTTTTTAAAAAAAGTTGTAATTGCTAGGAGATGCAATTAACTAAATGTCGAGGCAATTAGAACATCAAATCTTTGCGAGTCGTGGTCATGCATGCTTCGATGTAGTCGGATAAGTTTTTAAGAGATGCTTTTGAGTATGACGCTGGTTGGATGCTCACCTATGTCGATAACTCGAATCGAACTAGTTTGAAACTATTTGAGCTCTTTCAATTTGTTTGAAGTCTAGGAATTTTGCTAGCATAATAGTTTTTAGGCCATTGTAAGAGTAACGACATATTGTGAGTCACAAATTCTTGAAAGAATAGACCCGATAACAATATTTAATTATTTTTTTTGCTTTTTTGTGGCCAAGAATAGACTAATAATCTCTCGGTGGATTAAGTACAATCATATGAGCATTTTTCTTTCAATAGTGATGTTTCAACTAATTTTGGCACGCGAAAGTAAATAGATTTTACCAGTCCTATCAAAAGTAGATAATATACACAAAAACCAGGGGATTCGAGAAAACATTTTGTTCGTGGCATGAACCTAAGTGACTATAACAAGTTATATACAGTTAATATCACGAAAAAATCCGAAATCGATATGCCTTTGACAAATTTATCAAAAAAATCTCAAATTGATATGCCTATAACAAATTTACCTTCCTCCGTTAGTTTCCGTTAAATTTTCCCGTCAAATTGTTAAGTTGAATAATACATGACAGTTAACGAGTATACTAATTTGGGGTTTTATCCTCCGTTTGTCACATGTATAGTAGTTTGTGATCTTTCGTGATATTAATCCAATTTTATGAAAACTTGTTACAGTATTAGAGAGAAAGAAAACTGACAATTTGCAATGAAGTACGTCTATTTCTTACTTCTTAAAAAAAAAACAGAATGCTTACAACGGATGCTCTTTTAAAGAGCTAATACATGACAGTTAAGAAAAAACACTAACTCCTAAAAATAGCAACGTGTAGAAACCACCTACTGACTTGGTAAAACACAAACCCATGTTCAGCATCACTATAAAACAGACTCCTAAAAATTAGGACAACAAACATCTGACTATAATAGGATAGATAAACATGGTCAAATAAGATCACGTGACTCAACAAAACTAACGGAAGGTAAAGTTGTTACAAATATACCAGTTTAGGGGTTTTGATGGTCAAAAAATTAGTTTGGGTAAACTTGTCACAAATGTATTAGTTTGGGGTTTTTTATAGTAAAAACTTAGTTTAAGATAAATTTATCACATTTGTATCAATTTAAGGTTTTTTGTGGTATTAACCCATCGAATTTGAAATCTTGAGCTTCTCGATATATGAAAATATATATAGTCGCCTAACTTGCTCTACCAAACTTAAAGAAGTGAAGTTGGGTGACACTTGATACTGTTATATAGAGAATGGAGGGAGGGGATAATTATCCAAAAAGTCCTAAACTTATTATATGGTGGTCAATTCGGCCATAGTCAAATTAGTCATATACTTTTTAACGATTTGCCAATTTTCCTTTTTTTTTTTTCTTTCTTTCCTTTTATTTTCCTTTCGCCTAGGGCCGGTACTCAGCGAAAGAAAAAGAATAGGAACAAAAAACATAAAGGAAACAACAAAGAAAAATTCAGAAATATTTTAATAATTAATGAAAAGATTGTCTGCTTCAATACCGGCAACGTTACATAGGATAGAAGGCACTAACTGGATCGCCTCGTTAGCGATTATTTGGCCAGAATAGTTACATTAGCAAATCGTTAAAAAGTTTAAAACAAAATCGACACAATTGAAAGATTTAAGATTGAATTGGCCACTATACAAAAAGTTAGGACTTGTTGGACAATTTTCTTGAGAATAGAAATAGGTTCTTTAATTTTTCTTTTCCCATGTATGCTTCTAATCAATAATGGAATGATTGTTCTTTTCCTAAGGTGACTTAGTTATTGAATGCATTTCTTAAAGTTATTTATTTTTAGGGATATGTTCACTGAAAGTCATAAAACTTATCAAGAAAGTACAATTAAATCCTAAAACTTGCAAAAAGTACAATCAAACCCTAAAACTTGTCAAATCAGTACAATCGAGTCCTTCTGTTAACTCCGTCCAACTTGGTCTACGAAAAATGCTAACGTGATTTTTTTTAATATTTTCTCTCTTCAACGTGGCGATGACATCAGGAGATAATATTAATTTTTTAAATCTAATTTAAATAAAATTTATATTAAAAATCAGATTTGGGACCAAAACGACGTTGTTTCAGCCTTATGTTTCATGTTTTAGCCAAATTATCGTCACGTGGGAGATAGAAAATATTTCTAAAAAAAAGTCACGTCAACATTTTCAATTAACCAAGCTAGACAGAGTTAATGGAAAAACTTGATCGCACTGATTTGACAAGTTGTAAGGCTTGATTACAGTTTTTGTAAGTTTTGCCACTCAATTACACTTTCTTAACATGTTTTAAGACTTCAATGCACATATCTCTCGTTTTCAATTAGGCGACGCAGTCCATTTAAATAGAAAAAAAAACAGGAAAACATCTGTTGCGTTTGGCAAGGAAGAAAAAAACAAATACGAATACAACAAAATTGGGGAAGAATATATTAAACCTAATCATGCTGTTTTCCAAATTGTCTTGTACCAAGATAGTTTTTAACAGGAGCTGGGTTAAAGAAAGTCGAAATGCAGCGGCCCACGTGCCAGTATTTTAGAACGACCCTCGAATTACCGATTTTTTAATATCCCACTAAGTACGAAATCGATTGGCAACCCCTTTGATTAAATTACCGTTTCCTAAACTCCGGATCCTCTGCTCGATGCGCTTGCCAAAAATGAATATTGTCTCCCGACCACGAGGGTCGAATCGCGGTCCTCAAGATCATCTCTTGCGAAAAACGAAAAAGAGAGAGAAAAATAAAGAAATTGAGAAGGGATTAATTGAATTACCGAAATTTTGTGGGACCGCTCTCGCTGTAGTTAGAGTTGAGTTCTCGAATTTTTTTTATTGTTTCGATACGATCAGGTCTCTAGCTTGCTTTATTAGCAATCGAGTGCTTCCATTAATTGTTAATTTAGTTGACACGGTAAAAGAATTATCATGTGGATTAGGGAGAGAGAGAGAGGGAGGGCCCAACGGTCGGGCAATGGTTGTCGGCCCTTGCCGGTGCTTGTGCCCTAGCGAGGGCACGAGCATTGGATGGGCGACCTCTTTCTATCTCTCTCTCTCTCTCTGTACTTTTCTTCTTTTGAATAGCTAATGTTGCATGTCATCATATTCACGTGACAATTTGAGCGTCGCCTTAATCAGCCCTAGCGAGGGCACGAGCATTGGATGGGCAACCTCTTTCTATCTCTCTCTCTCTTTCTCTGTACTTTTCTTCTTTTGAATAGCTAATATTGCATGTCATCATATGCACGTGACAATTTGAGCGTCGACTTAATCAGCACACCGTTGCATTCGGCGAAATTGTTGGAATTGCTAGTTACAAATGAAAAAAGAAGGTGATCGCACGATTCTAAGCGAATTTAAGGACTCGGTACATTGCATGATTCAAGCAAATTAGATGGTCGATTTCATAGATAAAAAAAAGTATTCTATGGCCCAATTTATGCACATATGGCTAGAGGTAGTTGCCAAAAGGTGGCCTTGAGTGGGCTCAAGAATAGAATTCGTGCTAGAAATTGAGAGCCTAGCTACTAGCTCAAGACAAACACTCCACCTTGTTTAACTTCGCCATTAGGTCGATAAATTGTGGTAATCTTGGAAGTGTAAGAAGATCTTCCATAACCCAACACACATTCACTGTTAACACATGCAAATTAGGGTTTCAACAATAACCTTTTACCAAGTAATCAATTCTTTCCTAACTTCCACATGATATTATCGTCATTAAATCCGCCTCCGTCACCAAAAGTATGCTTATTTCCGCGCTGGGGTTCACGTGGACCTCATTTTTCAAATGTCCATCTCGCTGCATCTCGGTCGATGAAGTTAATGTAGATCTCGTTTTCAAATGTCGAGCTGGTGAGGAATGTTGGCCGGCTCAATTGCCGTATCAGCGGGCATTTCGCATTTATGTGGGCACGGTATTTACCTTCGTAAGAAATTGGACAAACTTCCTTAAGATTCGCGTGTTCGAAATAGCAAATCGACCTATCTAGAAAGTCATAGAAAACTCCAAACTCATAAAAATCAAAAAGATTGGTGGGGGGGGGGGAACCAAAAAGCGTTACGAGGAATAAAAAAGAAGGGAGGAAAGGACGACGAGAGAAGCCGAAAAAAAAAAACATGACAGAGATTGACCAGACAAAAAATCCGCCATTTGAACAGCCCACGGGAAAGCCAAAGCAACGGCCCCTGGTTTCGGCCCTCCCCCGTCTCCTCTAATCCTGCTCTCTGCTTCTCTCCCTCTCTGTTTCGACCCCTCTTTAGATCCCCCTCAGATCCTTGGGTCGCCATCATTTGCAACTAGGTGCACGCCCCTTTCGCACCTCTCGTTGGGGTGCACCGTTTCCCGCATCTGCTGTTCTCGTTCCCCTGCCGAATTGGACGACTTGTACCCTGACGAAGTCACTTCCGCTGTACTTTCTGTCCCTCGCCCTCCCCCCTGTTCTCTCCCGTGTTCTTTGGTCGTGTGAATTCAGATCCTTCCTTCAACGCCCGCGTCGAGATTTTTTCTCGTTTTTTGAAGCTTCTTGCATTGTGCCCTTCTTCTATGAGCCCGCTTGTGCTGCTCCATTGGATCAAGTAACTGTGACATAACCAAACCGTCGGCAAACTATGGCGATTCTGCAGATACCCACAATCCGTTTTGCTTCACTTTTCGTTTTGTTTTGATATGGGGAGGGTGTTTGACCGATGCCCATGTAGAGAATCCGGTAGCATTGGATTTTGGTGAATGCGGGGTTACCACGACACTCGGTGATCGAAAAGTTGAGGAGTGTTGCGAATTGACTGACACCACGACAACGAATAGTAAGTCCAAGAAGAAACGGCGGCGTCAGAGGAAGGCAGTGGGGATGCCGGAGACGTCGCCGGTTCAGCGGCTATTCAACACGTGCAAGGAGGTATTCGCCGCGTGCGGGCCTGATATCGTGCCTCGGCCGGAGGATGTCGAGCGTATCAAGGCTGCTTTAGGTACGTATAGTAGTGGATAATGGCCACGTTGCTTTCGGGATTTGGGGTATGATTGCACCGGGTGATGCGACCAGGGAATTTGGATATTGTTCATTTTTAGCTTCATCCAGGTGTTTTATGGGGGATAACCAAAATGGGCATGCTTTGGCTTTGACAAGTGATGTTTTTAACTTTTTATTGCTTTATATTGGATATATCACGACGAATGTGTCCTAAATATGATGAATATCTTTTGCTTATGATGGTTGTCTCAAGTCATGTGAAATCGATAGCCATTCAATTGTAGCACAAGACTTCAAACAATACAGCTAGAATGATGTTCTCTTTCTCCCCCTTGCATGAGAAACTGTTATTTCGCGTGCGTTGGGTCTCATGCCTTGTGCTTGTAAGTACTCGTGATGTCCTCACTACTGCAAAATTCCTTTTGGGGGGTTGTGAGGGGAGGGGACTCCGTACAATCTCGTTTTATGGTATGATCGATGTGGTCGACATAATCAAAAACTGTATAGGAAATGTAGGAATGTTTGTGTCCTTTTATAGGATTCCCTACATGGGGGTTACACCGTTACTTGATGACTGATTTGTGGTTGGTGTCGTTTGGTATAGGGAGTTTGGACTATAATATATCCATTGGCTACTTGCACATCGGCACAGATAGTTTATTAAATGCTTGATGTCGGGCCAAAGTTATGTTTTTGAACAATACTGCAAGTGCCATCTTGTGCTTACTGTGCTGGAAGCAAGTTGATATTCTTTTAATTCTATTCTTTTCTTCTTTGTATAGAGATGAAATCATGGTCCGTTATCCTATGGTTTGACTCTGCATATCAAGTTGCCAACTTTTGACGGCAATACAGTTTAATGATTTTGAGCAGTGGCTTTGCATTTCGCTAAGCTCTATGGACTCGCAGCGCCCCACCAATGAACAAGCGGCAAATATACACGCAAGACTGAACCATCGAGAACTTTAGCGTATAGTTCTCAGTTGTCATTGATCGAAGAATGTCTATTCTTCTGTGCTTTTACCCTTTTTTACAAAAAAACTGATAAGCTCAGTTGCAACTGTTCGCATCAAAGTTGCAAGATTTGTGAACATAGTGTTGTTCAAAGTGAATTATTTTCTTGGCTGAAAGAAGTTAGATGTGTGATCTTACTTTCATCCATTTCATAGACATTCATGGTAGTCACCGGTGTTTGTTTCTGTAAATGCTTCTAAGTCATGATTCATTAGCACACAGTTTGTGCTAGCGACTTATCTCAGCTAGATCCTCATGAGTTTCTGTAATTGATTTTTGGCAGATGACATGGGAGTGGAGGATGTGGGCCTTAACCCTGACACGTCATACTGTCACATAATGGCAGCGGAAAGGTTGCCAATCATAGCACGTCTGCGTCTCCACGAATGCGATAAATTTTCGGTACGTTGGCTTCTTCTTAGGCCCGCCTAAATGATGATGCCAAACCGAATTATATGGTTTTATCCATGCTAATGGAACAATTATTATTTACTTCATGCAGATAGTGATCTACTGCTTGCCAGCATCCAGTGCGATTCCTCTACATAACCACCCTGGAATGACGGTTTTTAGCAAGCTTTTATTTGGAACGATGCACATCAAATCATACGATTGGATGGTTGATCGCTCCAGCGGCGCATCAGCTGTTCTGGGTAATCCTCAAAGTAAGTCGCTTTTATAAAATCTGCTCCCGCTTTTTCAATAAAGACATACCTAAATTGGGGGTGTTAGAAGTAGGAGAATAGTTATCATGAATGCGGAGATGTGTATGAAAAATTTAATACATTTGCAGAGGAAAATAAATGAGGAGCACAAGAGTTTTAAACAAAGCAAAGATAGACCTCGATTTGCCGTGTGTAGTCATTTTATGCAGTTGTATCTCTTGAAATCAAATCATGAGGTTCAAACTAGTGTTGCTGATCTAGTGAAAGGAGTGTTCATTGTTCTTTTCTTCTCCTCTGTAAAGAAGAGGTAAGAGCCCCGAAAATATCACTTAGTTGGACTAGGCTTAGTTTGTTGTTATTGTTTGTTGAGCAAAAAAGTTAAAGAGTGCTAAAAAACTTGTCATTTTGACCGTTAGCGCAGAACGTGCATCACTTTTGGCTTGTTGGATAGAAGAAGTTAGCTAGAAATTTACTTTGGTTTTTGATGACACAACCTGGATTGTTACTTTTTCAAAGGGTCATATGGAATACTATGCATTTGAATAGCTATCGTATATTAGGAGCTGATGTGGTGGACTCTTATCGAGTATTCGATATAGCCCTTGCTCACTTACAATCTGCTACATTACCTTGTGAGGCGCATTGCTTTTTGAACTAGTCTTGGTATTACTCGTCTCAGTGTACTCTATCCATTAAGACTCCTCTATATGGAATGTGTAATTATTGTCGATTGCGAAGATCATGCATTAGAGAGTCAGGATAACTATATAAAACATGTCAAATGACAAATCTTTAGTCTGGAAGTACTGTCCATAAAGTGCAATTTAGCAAGAGGCGGTAACTGGGGACGTTAAACTCCACTTCTTACAACAAAAGGCTCTCTTGCGCAATTGGCACACAGGTTGCTTTGATTAGCGGCTCTTTAGATGTGAGACACGGGCTGTTTGTGCCTATGTGAAGCAAATCTTGAATTTCTCTTCGTGCAGTCCCGCCTTTTGGGGTGCGCATGGCTAAGGTCAAGGTCAATTCTGAGTTTACCGCTCCGTGTGAAACGTCCATACTTTATCCAGCCAATGGAGGCAACATGCACCGCTTTACCGCGGTGACAGCTTGTGCAGTTCTCGATGTATTAAGCCCACCATACTCCGATCCAGAAGGCCGACATTGTACCTACTACCACGATTTCCCGTTCACCAGCTTCTCAGGTTTCCACGCCAAAACCTTATCTCCCCCTTTTTCTTTTATTTAAATCCCCTTGATTCTTTTTACAGTTTTATCCGAAGTTACTTCAAAGAATAAGAAGTTGCCTTTTGAAAATGCAGTTGATGGAGCATCATCAGTGCCTGAAGAGGAGAGAGAAGATTATGCATGGCTTCAAGAGATACAAGAGGATTTTTCCGTGGTTGGAGTTCCTTACACAGGCCCAATAATAACAACGGACAATTAAATCCGACACCAACCTTGGCTTGGGCAGATCTTCTCTCATCTTAGACATTCCTGCTGCTAAATCTTTGCAGCCGTTCAGCTTTTGGTCTTTTTTAAATGTTTTTTTTTTGTCTCTCCCTCTCCCTCTCCCTCCCTTTTCTTCTTTTTGTGGGACATGAGGCACTAGTGGGCCTTTTTGGGTTTCGAAGTTAGATGTACATGCTCCAAAGGAAAAATTAGGGGCAAAAGGAAGTCTTTTAAAATTTGGTGTAGTAATTTTGGATGCTGAACGCGAAGAGATGCTATAAAAGGTTCGGTCCTTTTCCTCCTTGTGACTGGTCTCTTTAATGTCGTTCTGGCTTTTATTGTCATTTCATTGTTGGTTTTTTGAGTTGTCAAACTCGTTAATGCCTTGACCAAACTTTCCTAGGTAAGGTATAGACGCACCAGAACCTGAAGCAAGTCAATTCTTGAACTTATCTTTGATCTCCTTTTCTTTTTCTGAACCAACAAAGGAAAAGGCAACGACGTTTGTTATTTTTCTTTTCTTTGGCTGAGGGATTGGTGATTTGATTTTGGTAGTGGCAGACTGGGCATGCTGAAAATTTACTCCACAAAGTTGTGTGGTTTCTTGGGGACAAACAAGAATCTGGGATGGAGAATTTTGTAGAGTAAAGAAGATTAGGTTTATACTAAAAAGGCCAATTCCTTGTGATTGAGAGGATCGAAAATCTTTTGCACTTGTGTTTTGGGTCTATAAACTGAGGGACAGGCCTTGAAAAAGTTGCTTGAGATGGCATCTACTTGGCCAAAAAAAAGAAAGAAGACCTTCCAAAACAAAGTAATTTAAGTTTATCTAGACGATAATTTGGCTTAACTTTGATTTACCTAGTTCTTAAGCCATGACGTGCACGGGAAGTGAAGTCGCTGGATGGGAAGCATACAATTTAGGTTAAGCATTTCGCAGCATAGTAACGATGTCATTGCATTGCGTTGAGTCATGAATTTGAATTCTGGTTACAATGCATGATGTCATTGCATTGTGTTCAATTTGGATGAGCAAATGAACATTGCATTAGGTTCTATTCGTGCAAAAGAATCAGTGTTGTGATATATATATGATGCGACTCTCATAATTTGAGGTCGACCATAGCGCAGAATATAGTTCCAGCTCTTTTCTTCGAACTGTGATGTGGATGGCCAAGGCTTGTGAGTTACTCCTAAAGTCGAGTTCCTTGTCCTTGTTGAGTGTTGGAGATATCAAGCTTTGACAAAACAAAAGGGATCTTATAAAATTTCTGATATGCATGCGATTTCCATGGTTCATATGTCTTTCCTAAAAGTTTCAACGTTTTGTGCTTCGTTTTATCCAAGATTTTCATTATTCAGTGCCGGCTCTTTCCTGGGTCTTAATACAAAAACATCACCAAGCTTGCAAAACCTTGGATTACCGGATAATTACCATAACTGTAAGAATATACGTGTGTGTGTTGTTTGTGTGCGTGTTGAATCGCAAATTTGAATTCTGCTTACAATGCACGATGTCGTTGCATTGCGTTCAATTTGGATGAGTGAATGAAATTGCATTAGGTTCTATTCGTGTAAGAGAATCAGTGTTGTGATACGTATATAAGTTGAGATTTGATGCGACTCTCATAATTTGAGGTCGACCATAGGGCAGAATATATTTCCAGCTCTTATTCTTCGAACTGTGATGTGGATGGCCAAGGCTTGTCGGTTACTCCTAAAGTCGAGTTCCTTGTCCTTGTCTAGCGTTGGAGATATCATGCTTTGATAAAACAAAAGGGACCTTCTAAAATTTCCGATGTGCATGTGATTTCCATGGTTCATATGTCTTTCCTAAAAGTTTCAATGATTTCCGCTTCGTTTTATCCAAGATTTTCATTGTTCAGAGCCGGCTCTTACCTGGGTTTTAATGCAAAAACATCACCAAGCTTGCAAAATCTTGGATTACCGGATAATTACCATAACCGTAAGTATATGTTGTGTGCGTGTGTTGTTTGTGTGCGTGTGTTGAATCGCAAATTTGAATTCTGATTACAATGCACGATGTCATTGCATCACGTTTCATTTGGATGAGGAAATGAGCATTGCATTAGGTTCTATTCGTGCGAGAGAATCAGGTTGTGATGTATACAAGTTGAGATTTGATGCGACTCTCATAATTTGAGGTTGACCATAGGACAGAAAATATTTGCAGCTCTCTTTCTTCGAACTGTGATGTAGATGGCCAAGGCTTGTCAGTTACTCCTAAAGTCGAGTTCCTTACCCTTGTCTAACGCTGGAGATATCATGCTTTGACAAAACAAAGGGGACCTTGTAAAACTTCCAATATGCATGTGATTTCCATGGTTCATACGTCTTTCCTAAAAGTTTCAATGTTTTGAGCTTCGTTTTATCCAAGATTTTCATTGTTCAGTGCCAGCTCTTATTTGTGTTTATGCAAAAACATCAGCAAGCTTGCAAAACCTTGGATTACCGGATAATTTCCATTACTGTAAGTGTGTGCGTGTGTCTGTGTTGTTTGTGTGCGTGTGCGTGTGAGAAAAATAGTTTGCAACTTTGATAGAATCACGAAACCAACATTCTCTCAGATGGCACTTCGGATCCTCTCTCTGTTCATATTGTTCTACTGTTCTATATCTTAGGCTGAGCTCATAACATCTCTCCCAGGTCAACCATTTAATGTCTCCTTTAAGCAATACTCGGGTTATGCTGTCACTGGTGCTCGTCACCGCCGAGCTCTGTTCTATTACTTCGTCGAAGCTGAATCACCTAATGCTTCCTCTCTTCCCTTGTGGGCGCATGGGGCGACAGCGGACATGACCCTCTACTTGGAGAGGACGGTCTGCAACAATTCTAAGTACATGTGAGAGTATGCGCACAATCAGTATTCTGACGGATGCAACTATGTGTTCAATATCAAAGTGAGCGACGAAGTTAGCAAAGATGTCCATTTCAACGACCCCCTTCTGTCTAATTGCCCATTGTTGTCGAGCTCAAACTCGGAGCAATTTCTGCCGATGGCAAAGCACGGGTCGTAGATCTCGCAGTGAGCTTAAATATATACATAAATTAGGCATGATTGATGAGATTTGGTGGGTCAGTTAATTTACTCAAGTGATTTTGATTGGGAAATTTTGGACAGGTTGCTAGGAGAGGACTAGGAGTGACAGGTGATCCATGCCTCAAAGGAAGAATATTCAGTTATCTTGACAAGCCTGAGGTTCAAAGGGCTCTTCATGCTAACACCACTCACCTCCCTTTTCAATGGGACTTTTGTCAAGGGTCTCTCTCTCTACTATGGATATTTCTAAATTATGAGAACATAATGGAATTAGGTTAAAACTGTTGGAGTCTAAACAAAGCCAATCTCAAGAAAATGAAAATAAAATAGTTGCGTACTTTATAAGTTATGTCTAAAGCTCAAGTCTATGATCAAGTCTAATTCATGTGTTCTAGTTACGTATAAAATAAGGGTCAAAATATATAATTGAATATTTTGCATGCCGCTTGAATATCAAGAATATAATGTGGATATGAACTTGATCCCCCTCGTAGCACGGATCATTCAGGAAGGCATTCCTATTTGGCTATACAGGTTTCATTTTATCAAACTTCATTTCAGCTGAGTCCCAATTTAGGTAAGAAACTCCAAGATTGGTGGTTTTATTTCATTCGTCTGTTTGGTGATCAAAACAGTGGGGATCAAGATTAAAAAATCTCTGTCACTCAAACTGGGAAATTTACCAACAACCTAGCAAGGTATTTGAAGCTTGTCACCTTCACAAAATATGGTCCATGGCATGACAAGAAACAGGTGTGATTCAATTCAACACCCAACATGCCCTTCATAGATTAATGCTGTTAGATACATCTACTAGTATTTTGGCTCGAAAATTTGTAGCTATTTACATAGAATTTACTCTTTTCATGGCTTTGAAGGCGGAAGGTTGGTTGCAATCCTTTGGCGTTTTTAAGTGAAGGCAAGAACGTGACCTACCCGAGGTTCACCACCATGCGCAGGGCGGGTCACAAAGGGCGTGTTTGGTAACGTTTCTGTTTCTGGGAACAATTTCTTTTCGAAAATAGTTTTTTCTATTTCTATTTCCTGAATGAGTTTTTGAGCAAAAAAATGCGTTTGGTAACTGCACAAAATTTCTATTTCTGAAATAGAAAAAGAACAGAAATGCGTTTGGTACAATAAAAAAAAATTCTATTCCCAATTTTTTGCATTCAAATCTATATCTTTTATTTAACTATAAGTACAAGTTATAAGTGAAAAAAACCAATAAGCATGATTTATTGGTTTTTCTAATCCTTTTTAGGGGTTTAAAACCCCTTTTAATCCTTAAACTAAGGAATCTTCAAAAATACCACTTGGACACCTGAAAAAATTTAAATTTCACTCAAAGTAGGTGGCCACAGATATTCTAAGCCATTTTGTGAATTTTTTATTATTTTTTTGGGGTAAAATTTATTAAAATTTTTACTTTCCCTAAATCTGTTTCTTTTTATTTTCCAAAAACTTTTTTATGAAATTTTTTAAATTTTTTCAATTTCGAAATTTTGCAATTTTTATGGGTTTTCTGAGTTTTTCTTATTTTTATGGATTTTCTGAGAATTTTTCCGATTTTTATGAATTTTTGGAATTTTTTTAATTTTCTAATTTTTAGGGATTTTTCTGAAAATTTTCTAATTTTTATGAATTTTCGGAAATTTTTAATTTATTCTAAGCCATTTTGTGAATTTTTTATTTTTTATTTTTTTTGGGAAAAGTTTATTAAAATTTTTTACTTTCCCAAAATCTGTCTCTTTTTATTTTCCAGAAATTTTTTTATGAATTTTTTAAATTTTTTCAGTTTCAGAATTTTGCAAATTTTTATGGGTTTTATGAGTTTTCCTGGTTTTTGTGGATTTTCTAAGAATTTTTCTGATTTTTATGAATTTTTGGAATTTTTAATTTTTTTTAAAATTTTTTTATGATTTTTTTTTATTATTCCCGCTGGGAATGGATTGGATTGGTGCTTTGAGACGGTCTACAGACGACGGAGGATGGAGGAGGAGCTGAGGCCACAGCTTGAGGATCGGACCTTCTATTTCTTTTTTTGTTTCTGGGAACAAAGAAGTAGAAAAAATCTACTTCTTATTTCTGTTCCAAATCTATTTCTTGGCCATTTTTCTATTCCGGGAAATAGAAAAATAAAATGCATTACCAAACAGATTTTTGTTCTTTTTTTTTGTTTCAGGGAACAGAAGAACGGAAGAACAGAAAAATAGAAAAGTAGAAACGTTACCAAATGCGCCCAAAGTCCCCTTCACATCTCCTTCTCGAGCTCTCACATTGTTCCGGTTGTTCTTGAGCGGATCTCCTCTTCCGAGGCGCCGAGATTAATAGAATACATCAAAGTTTTGCATGTCTGGAAATCTTAATTATGGAGGATTTGTTTGCTTTGGCCAAGAACCTCATGGAGATTTTATTTGCTCATGTATCATATACATTCAAAGAATTTTTTATTTTGAGTTTGCTTACCTGTATAATCTCAATTGTAACTCATCCAATTAGTTTGTTTGGCATTAATTCCGAGCTTACAAGCCCAGCCCAGTGTGACTCGTCCATACCCAACTTCTCAGGTTTCGACTTCTTACCTCCTTTTGCCTTCCACTTAAAGTTCCTTGAATTCTTTTCGCAGTTTCGTCTGAAAGTTACTTTCTTTTTTTTTTCTTGAATGAATAAGAAGTTGCCTTGTGCAAATGATAACAACAGACATTACAAATCCAACATCAACCTTGGGTTGGGCAAATCTTTCTAGTCTCACGTTAGACATTCCTGCTGCTAATTCTTTGCAGCTGTTAAGCTCTTGTTTCCTTCTCAATCCTCTTTTCTCGTCTTTTTCGCCCGGCTTTTCTTCTTTTCGTGGGACATGAAGCACTAGATGGCCCTTGGGGGTTTCAAGGTTTGATGTACCTACTCAAAAGGAACAATTAGAGCACAAGGTAGTCTTCTGAAATTTGGTGTAGTAATTTTGGAGGTTGAATATGAAGAAAATGCTATAAGGTTCGTTTGTTTTATGGAAAATGAATGGTTTGAAAAACATTTTCTAAAATACAATCGCTTGTAATAATTACTCAATGAAAATTTATTTTCATTATCGACAACAATTTATGTCTATATTTTTTGTTCATTCATTTTTGTAACCAATATGAAAGAAAATATTTTTTAAATTATTCATTTTCCGCAAAACGAACCGTTCGTTTTGTGAAAAATGTGACATTTCTAGAAAATGTTTTTCAAGAAGTTTTTCTCCAAGAAAATAACAATATTTTCCAGTATTTGGCTAAAACCTTAAAATGAACTAGAAAGTATTTTCCACTATTTGGTATGGAAAATCGGATTTAATTTTCCTCTGTGCAATCCTTTTAATAAATTTTTATTTATATTATTTTATTTTTTAAAATCGAATTTTTAATTAATTTTTACTTTTCTCTTTATTTTATTTTATTTTTTATTTTCCTTTTTTTTGTTCCCTTCTTCTTCAGCCGGTCGTCGGCTCGAGCCTCACTAGTCATCGTTGTGGCCGACGAGCTGACAAAGAAGAAGGAAAAAAAATAAAAATTAAAGAAAAAATTAAAAAATTATTTTTTCAAAATAAAAAGAAAAAATAACTAAAAGTAGTGCACAGAAGAGAACGTGTTTGGTTTGGGCGAAAGAAAGAGAAGGGAAGATGATTTCCTCTTTCAAATCATTTTCCCCACTTTTAAAGATGTTTTTTTCATTGACATAAATATTTTCCTTTTAATTTCCGTAAACTAAACGGCGGAAAATTTAGAAGTATTTTTTCTGAAAGTTCTTTTACGCAAAACGGAGGGAGCTTTTTTTCCTTCTTGGGACTGTCTCTTCAAATTTCCTTCTGGCTTTTATAGTCATTTCCTTATTGGTTTTGAGTTGTGAAACTCATTAATGCATTGACCATGCCGTAATGAGGTAAGATGCACCTGCAGCAACTCAATTCTTGAACCTTATTGTGATCTCCTTTCTGTTTTTGGACCAACAAAGATTTTCTCTGGCTGAGAATTTGGGTGGTGGCAGACTGGGCATGTTGAAAAGTACTCCACTAAGTTGGGTGGTTTCTTGGGCACAAACAAGAATCTGGGATGGAGGATTTTGTAGAGAAAAAAAGACTAGGTTAAGATCCCTTGTGATTTATGTGATTGAAAATCTTGGGTACTTGGGTTGTTGGTCTATAAATAGGGGAACACACCCCTGACAAAGTGGCTTGAGATAGCATCTCCTTGGCCAAAAAGAACAAGAAGACCTTCCAAAACAAAGTAATTTAAGTTTATCTACAGGATAATTTGGGTTACTTTGACTTAGTTCTTAAGCCACGATGTGCATGGGAAGTGAAGTCGGTTGATGGTATGTGATTGCTCTGAGAGGATACGATTTAGGTTAAGCATTCCACAGCATAGTAGTTCGCGTTGACTCAGAAAATCGGTTTCGATGCAAGAAGTCCAATTTCTTTGGCCTTTGCCATCCGCCGTCAGAATTTAATGCAGGGCCGTGTAGATATTACAGAAGAAAGAGTTGTACCCAATTTGGGTAGAAAAATGGGTGTTGCATTATGTTCTATCAGTGCAAGAGAATCTGCCCCCATTGTACATGATTCATGCAACTCTCGAAGTAACTCTCGTCAACTCCCGTCATTCGGATGTAACCCTTTAGGAGAGGTCGAAAACGGGTCGGATAAATATTTCCAGCTCTCTTTCATCGAACTGCAATGTAGATGGCCAAGGCTTGTCAGTTACTCCTAAGCCGAGTTCCTTGTCCTAGTCCAGTGTTGGAGATATCGTGTTTTGACAAAACAAAAGGGACCCTATAAAATTTCCAATATGCAAGTGATTTCGATGGTTCATATGCCTTTCATAAAAGTTCCAACGTTTTGTGCTTCGTTTTATCCAAGATTTTCATTGTTCGGTGCCAACTCTTACCTGGGTCTTAATGCAAAAACATCACCAAGCTTCCAAAACCTTGGATTCACCGGATGATGACCATGACTGTCACTATATATGTTTTGCGACTTTGATTGAATCACGAAATCAGGATTTTCTCATATGGCACTTCGAATTCTCTCTCTGTTCATGTTGTTCCACTGTTCTATATCTTACGCTGAGCTCATAACATCTCTCCCAGGTCAGCCATTTAATGTCTCCTTCAAGCAATACTCGGGTTATGTTGTCACCGATGCTCGGCATGGCCGAGCTCTGTTCTATTACTTCGTCGAAGCCGAATCGCCTAATGCTTCCTCTCTTCCCTTGACCCTTTGGCTGAACGGAGGTCTGAAAACTTTTCACTTGGGCCCTTAAAATTCTCTTCCTTGTGTCTCATCCCCCATGTTGTGACTTGTGGTTCATGGAACAATCTTTTCAATGCCAGGCCCAGGTTGTTCGTCGCTCGGTTTTGGCGCTTTCATGGAGCACGGTCCCTTCAAACCTAGTGACAACGGCTCCCTCATCAAGAATGACTACTCGTGGAACTTGGGTAGATTTTTACTTGCTCACTGCACTAATATGTCTACGAGCAAATGCCATTAACTTGGCTGACTTCCTAGTTTCTTGTTTTAACGTCAAGTGAGTGATGATCAGAATCGAACATGCTATATGTCGAGTCACCCATCGGTGTCGGATTCTCATACTCCAACACGAGCTCAAACTACGAAGATTGGAATGATACCCGGACCGGTACGCCTTTATGTAATTTTTTCCAATGATTTTAAATTTAATTATGTTCATCCTTTCCTTTTTGGCCGTGGGGCGATAATTTACAGATCGATCGGCCTGTTTGCAGCGGAGGACAACTTGAGGTTTCTCATAAACTGGCTTGAGGAATTCCCAATGTACAAGAACTCTGAGTTTTTTCTAACTGGTGAAAGCTATGCAGGTGACGACAGCTTAAAGTTGTTTCTTTTTTTCATTTTGTCAACAATGATTGACCTCATTTTCAAAGATGATAAGCTAAACTAGATTACTTAATGACATTTCGTTTTTTGACAATAAGTTAGAGTATTCTCCTTAACAATAATACCATTTTTGTAGGTCACTACATACCTCAACTTGCAAAACTGTTGATCGAGTACAACAAAGGGCCCAATATTAACCCTATCAAACTCAAGTCAATAGCTGTAAGTTTCTTAGCAAGATTAGTCAAGTTTTGCACAAGTCTTGTAGGTTTGCTTTATGAGACAATTCTTTTAACCTTAAAATTTGCATATTGTCTCTTAGCTAGGAAACCCACTTCTAGACCTGGATATTAGTATTCAGGCCGGCGATTACTTGTGGGCACACGGGGCGATATCGGACGAGACGCTCTACTTGGAGAGGACGGTCTGCAACAATTCCAAGTACATGCGAGAGTATGTGCACGATCAGTACTCCGACGGATGCAACTATGTGTTCTATATCAGAGTCAACGATGAAGTCAGTGAAGATGTTAAGTTCGACGATCTCCTTCTGCCTAAATGCACATTGTCCTCGAGCTCGAACTCGGAGCAATTTCTGCCAATGACAAAGCGGGGGGGCGTGGATCTCGCGGCGAGTTTAAAAAATATATCTAAATTAGCCATGATTGATGAGATTCGGTGGGTCAAATAACTCAGCCAGAGTAAATTTGATGGGAAAATTTTGACAGGTTGCTAGGAGAGGACTAGGAGTGACGGGAGATCCATGCCTTAAAGGAAGAATATTCACTTATCTGAACAAGCCCGAGGTTCAAAGGGCTCTTCATGCTAACACCACTCACCTCCCTTTTCATTGGGACTTTTGTCTAGGGTCTCTCTCTCTCTCTCTCTCTCTCTCTCTCAAGATATTTCATCATATCATAATGGAATTAGGTTAAGATCTAAGCTAAGCGAAACTTGAAAAACCAGAAAATGGTTTTGCAGAGATCAAGTCCATGATCAAGTCTAGTCCGCGCGTTTTAGATACACACAAAAAAAGAAGTGCCGAAACATTATAAACTAAGCATTTTTGCAGGCCACTCGTGTATCAAGAAGATAATTTGGACATGAACCTGATCCCCCTCGTAGCAGAGATCATTCAGGAAGGCATTCCTATCTGGCTATACAGGTTTGATCTCATTAAAAACTTCATTTCATATATCCGAGTCTGGATTCAGACAGAATCTCCATGAATTGGTGATCTTATTTCGTTTATCTGTTTGGTGATCGAAACAGTGGGGATCAAGATTCATTAATCCCCCTGACTCAAACTAGAATAATCGCCAACAATCTAGCCAAAGATTTGAAGCTTGTTCCCTTCACAAAATATGGTCCATGGTACGACAAGAAACAGGTATGATTCAACACCCAACATGCCCTTCATAGATTAATGCTGCTAGGTGCATCAATGCTAGTAGTTTGATCACATAAAATTCACTCTTTTTTTTCTATGGCTTTGCAGGTGGGAGGTTGGTCGCAATCCTTCGGCACATTGACGGATGGCAAGAACGTGATGTACCTAACGTTCACCACCATGCGTGGGGCGGCTCATGAGGTCCCGTTCACATCTCCTTCTCAGGCGCTCACGTTGTTCCGATCGTTCTTGAGTGGATCTCCTCTTCCGAGGCCTCGAGACTGATCGAATACATCAAAGTTTCGTTAATTGTTCAAGCAGTTCCCACGTCTAGCAATCTTAATTACGGAGGATTTGTTTGCTTTGGCCAAAAATCTCATGGAGATTTGATGTGGTCATGTTTGATAAATTTCATGCTGGCAAAATCAGATTTCTTTATTTTGCTTACCAATATATAGTCCTCAAGCCTCAAATCTAAACTCATCTAAAGAAACTGTTTGGCATTAAATCCTCATCATCGCATATCTCGAAAGTCCGCTCAAAGAGCTTCACTATTCCGCAACCATCGTCACATAACTTCATTGTTAAACAATTGTCCCGCCACTTTTACATAAGGATGACCGCTCGTCATCGGAAAAACACGCATCGCGCGCTTAAAAAACGACAGCTCCTCAATAAATTAGCAACGTGGAATCTCTGGATTAAACTAACGTATGTTGTTATCGTTTATGGAGATAAATTGAGACAAATTAAATTTCGAGTGGGTGCAAAAGTGAAGTCATTCACGACACCCCAACACAAACATTTCTCACGTTCGTGATTTAAGGAAAAATAACAATACATGAATTTCCCCGAAATTCTCTCTTCTTGTCCAACGTGGACGGCCATTGGCGCGCCCCTCCAAATCGAAATTTCTGTTTTCCTCAATTGGACTGACAATTTCTCCCTTCACATTTCTGCCCCCCAGCCCCCAAGAAAAGAACATATAAAAATTAGAAATAAAGACCCCAAAAAAAATAGAAAAGAAGGAGCCAATCGAGCTCGAAATGAAACTTTTTTCCTCTGTGGGTTAACTTCATCCTTTTGGAGAAGAGAAGGAAGCTTCTTCTTCTGTGCGTGGGATCATCAATCATCAATCGATCAATCAAGAAAAAGGGCCGACCTTTCCATGGTCAAAACGATTCGATTCTCGTGCAAACTATTTGCTTTTTAATGGCGTATAAAGTGGATCAAGAATACGATTATCTGTTCAAGATCGTGTTGATCGGAGATTCGGGCGTGGGGAAATCCAACATTCTCTCCCGATTCACACGAAATGAGTTTTGCTTAGAGTCCAAATCCACCATCGGTGTCGAATTCGCCACCAGGACTCTCCAGGTTCAATTCGTTTCCCCTCTTCTTTATCTTTTTTAATCAGAATAATGGTATTTTTCTTCTTCTTTTCTTTTTTTTTTTGCTTGCCTGGATTAATTTGTCTTTGCATTCTAATTAATTTCCGCGATTACGGATTGGCGTGGCGGGCGATTAGATTCTCCGGTGATGCTTTTGCGTTCTTGGGTTTTTTTCTTTGAAGCGTTTCTAATTTCGACACGAAAGGTCCTGTCGATTGGAATCGACCGAGGAAGTTTTCTTGATGTTGTCCGGTGATTTTCTGTTATCGGGTTATATTGAAATGATCGAAATCAGATCGTTTTTTGGCTTCTTGTTCTTTTTTTTTATCGTTTTTCTTTGTATTGAATTTGACTAAAAGAATGTGTTTCCAAAGCATCTAATTCCATGAAAATAAAGAATTTGCAGAGTTCTTGAAGACAATAGGAGTATATTATTTTTTGATAATGAAACCTTTCCGATCTACAACTGCTAATAAAATTCAGTTTTTTTGAAAATAAAATCGTCAAAGTAATCTTTTTGAAATTGAATTTGCGAACCAAGATGACCATGGATTAATTGTTCCGACTTACATCGTTCAGGTCGATGGCAAGACCGTTAAGGCTCAGATATGGGACACCGCCGGGCAGGAGCGGTACCGCGCCATCACGAGCGCTTACTACCGAGGCGCGGTCGGGGCGTTGCTAGTCTACGACATCACCAAGAGGCAGACGTTCGACAACGTCCACCGGTGGCTCCGCGAGCTCCGCGACCACGCCGACTCCAACATCGTCATCATGCTGGCCGGGAACAAGTCCGACCTCAACCACCTGAGGGCTATCTCGGCAGAGACGGCGGAGGCCATGGCCGAGAGGGAGAACCTGTCGTTCCTCGAGACGTCGGCGCTGGAGGCGTTCAACATCGAGAACGCGTTCCAGAAGGTCCTGCTCGACATCTACCACATCATCAGCCGGAAGGCGCTGGCCGCGGAGGAGGCGGCCTCGAACCCCGGGGTGCTCCCTCACGGCACCACGATCAACGTCGGGAATTTCTCGGGTAATTTCGGCAAGAGAACTTGCTGTTCAAATTGATGGTAAAGTAGAAGTCAAAATTGGAAAGGAGAAAAGCCTATACATCTACTAAGAAAATCTTTCCAAAAAAAGGGTAGGAAAAGAAATTCTTTCTATTTGTCGACCCATACATGAAATTGGAAAAAAAAAAGGGGTAGAAGAACAGTCCCTTTGTTAAGCTTCTATTTGTTGATTTCTATGTATAGGAATCAGTTTTGTTAGTTGGCAAAATGCTGCATAAAGGATATCATTATGAAAGAAAACAATAAATGAATGTTTCAAACTTTTTTTTTTATTTCACATGCTTTTGTAGTAGTTTTTATTTTTTTACGGTTCATAATATAAAATTATGAATCTGTGGCGTTTTTATTTCACATGCTTAGTTTTTACGTTTCAAACTAAGAATCTGTGGCGTCGATTATTCATTTTCTCATGAGAGTGTCTTCGAGGGCGGACGATAATGGCAGATTTGGATATTCAGATGGGACTTTAGGTTTTTTTATCCTTGTCTATAAAATTACGATGTCATCTAACCTGATGTTGTTCATTTTCTAGTATTTATCCGATTAGGTTACCTGCGTTTTGGTTCGACATTTGGGGGAAGTTTTTACGGAAATGCAAAGACTTTTAGGTTAAAAAGGTTTTGATCTTTAGACTAGGGCCGCGGAAAGCAATTTTTTTGTCGTAAAAAAAAAGTTGCAAAGAAAAGATTGTAGAAATCTGTCTGTGAAGCTATTGAAGCCGACAACCTCAGCGAAAACCGCCCTGCCGCCGCCTCCTCCATCGGTCGAGCATGCCGTCGCTCTCTCTTCTCCCGGCTCTAAAAAAAACTCGGCCACGCTCGACTAGGGCTTGCACGGCTCCCATCTATTAGGGTTTGAAATTGAGCACGAGCGTCACGTAACCCTCGGCTAGTGTCGCGTGGCCATTAATTAGCGAGCTAGATCCGTAAATAAAGAAAAGAAATCGAAATAGAGACCTCGGCAAGGCGAGCCCAGCAACATCTGGAGTCGACATTGCTCGACCCATGGCCGGTGTCCCCGACCTCCTCCGTAAATTCCACGTGAACGGTTTCAGAGTGTCCTAAGATGTGGCCCCTCAATGGTAAAAATGTAATATGAGAAAACTAGAAAAGGCAATAAGAAAAAAGGAAAAAAAAATCGTTAAATCCCTGAAAATTGCCTTCCGAAAATGCTGAAGCTCCCACCTATTTTAGTCTTTCCAGTTTTGCCAATAACCGACTTCTCCCCAAAGCGATCCCGAAATAAATTCACCAGACACCTTAACCTTTTTCCGAGAGATTTTAAAGGCCGAAAGTCCATTCGAAAAGCTACTTAAATGCGCTCTCAATTTCATAGGAGGGGTGCTTTTGGACTTTGGCTACGAGCCACCAGCATAAAAAAGATTGCAATTTGCAATGGAGGCCAGGAAAAGTGGAGATTACAGCTTTTGGACCCAATGGCTTAGAATTGCCCCACGTGGAATATGCACTAATTATTCACACTAACCTAAGTTGGACCCAAAAAGGAAAAAAGATTATTTGACCGATGCAACTCCGACCCCAAAGTCAAAACATTCATTAAGCAGGGACCTTACCAAAGTTAATGTAATTATGAAAGAAAATGATCTTGGTAATTGCCAATTTAAAACAAAGTTAATTGATGCTTAGGAAGATTGGACAAGATCTTTCTTTCTAGTGTGCCGCGTTAGAATATTTAGGATGCAACCCAAGAACTTATCCAATTTGCCTTTAGAATATTTAGGACGTAGCCTGAGAACTTATCCAATTTGCTTTTTTCCAAATTCTACCGCTCGTCTTCAAATAAAATAGACGTGAAAGTTAAGGAAATAACCCTCCAGTTTCCTTTTTATTTAAATAAACGAATCCTTTATTAATTTATTTTTTCCGATCTTTGATTTCACTTTCCGATTATATTTTTCTTTTGTTTTTTTAATCTCTGAGCCTGCCTTTGCCAGGGACTGCTTTGAATATATGCGACCAGCGGAGTAGGGTCTCTTCTCGAATCTCACCGGCTATGGTGCACTAGTGGTTTGGAGTGAAGTAAGTACAGACATGCTCAAAAAAATTGGATTTGATAATGGCATAGTCAATGTGGTGATAGTCTTGATTCCGGACAGTCCATAATCAATGTGGTGATAGCATCGCTACTTGCCGCGAGGACACTCTTAACTTACTTTTTCTCCGACGCCACGGTTGGTCGAGGCGAACGCATTCAGGGTCGGTCCGCGTTCCGCCTGAAATCCGAAACCTACCCTTGTCGGGATCGGTTCTCTAATTTTTGGAACCTGCAACTTACCCTATATACCCTAAACCTTAGAATTTACCCTTTCGATCGGTTCTGGAGTCTATCTGGGAACAGGTCAATTTCTTTTTGTCTTCCTTTTTTTGTGTCATTTTTAGTTAAGCAAAATGAAAGGGAACGCTACAACAAAAATCTCTATTTGTTTATAGCAACAAATCATAAAAGATGAACGTGTAAAACAAAATGAACAATAAAGAGTTCAAAACGCATAACATAAAACCTAAACGTCTTGCTCACGGAGGAGTCAAAAACCACGATAAAAGTCAAGGAGTTGCTCTCAAAGGAAGGAATTTTATTTTCGTTCACCCAAGCCTTATGTAATATTGTATATGTCATGCTCTATTTTAGGGTTACCTTGGTTCCTTATATGATTAGGTTCCTTATATGATTCTCGGTCCGATTCGGTTCGGTTCAAGGATCGAGAACTAAACCGCATAATATAGTTCCAAAAAATATATAATCAAGAATCTGACCAATTCCTATGAAACTTGAAACCAGACTGGCTCCCATGGCTAGTTCGATTCGATTCTCGGTTATACTCAGGAACCATGCTCACCCCTAATGTTTGGGAAGCAAGCAAAAATGAGGAAAATAAAAATTTGTTGTTTATTAGGTAAAAAATGGGAAAAAATAACTAATAAACAACACGTTTTCACTCTCCCCATTTGAATCTTTTGTGTTGCTCCAATTGGTACTTCTAGTGTTAATATTGCTTTCTTCTAGTTAAGTACATTTTGAGGTCGCTGAATTTTGTTGTTTGTGCGACTTAATTCTCTAAGCTTTTTCTTTTGTGCAATCTAACTTTTTTCATTAATTTATTCGATCAAGCCATTTATTCATCTATAGTTATTAATGCCGTCAATCGGCTGACGCGATATTGCCGATGCAATCAAGTTGGAACACTAATTTGGCTATACAATAGATTTATGACTGATTGGATAATTTTTCCGATAAAAATGACATGTCTAGATTAATGAGTTATCTGTATCATAAAATATCCTAGCATATTATTTATTTAATAATATTTTAGTGTATATTTCTCTTCTGCATTGGACTCCTCAAACATATTCACATATATTTTTTTGTCGTTTTACCATTTTTCTCGTGGATTTACATTGCATATCTTATGAATTGTTCAATTTAGCAGCACAAATTACTATTTGATTAGCTCGAAGCTAGAGCTTCACAGGCCTCAATGTAATATCACCAGAGACTTTTGAACCATGCCTGCCTTTCTTTATGCCTTTTTCTTTTATTGAACAAGTCACAAGAATTGTCAAGTTTAACCCATATAACGATCAAGATCTTTATATGTGGTCCATAAGAGCTTTTAGATGAACTAATTCGAACTTAGTCACCGCGCGAAAATAACGTTTTCTTTAAGCACATGTTACCCGATGTACATGCAAATACAGATGTGCAACAGAACCGATAGAAATGATCAAATAGATTTCGAGGTGAAGGTTAAAAATTACAAGTACGTTTCGGGTTCCAAAACTTAAAAAAAAATGTATAATCATCCCCACCTATGCTCACCCTGTACCTTGTATCCCGTGTTGTTGTTCATACGCGAAGTAGTGTACCCTATTAAAAATATAAGTACCGATACGTAGTAAGATCGATTTTGCAAATTGATCCGGTAAGTGAGGTAACGGATTTCAGTTGAATACCCCGTAAGCACTGCCTCCTTGTAGTCGGCATATTGTGAGATTTGTAGAACCAATACATCGCCACCCTAAGATTTGAAGCGAAAAAAAAAAGAAGAACAATAATATGTATGAAGAATGTTGATGCCTAGAAAACGGACATTTCATCTAAAGCGATTAAACAAGAACAATTGGTGGGTCCTGGCTGGTAACATTAACAATAGTACAACCTTCAATTCGGTTGAGATGTCAAATTTCAATCTAACGAAGATAGACACTAATGCAATTTGAACCAAGACAAAATAAAAATTAAAGTTGTGAATCTAAGAGTGTCGATCGTGAGGAAATTTCTCGCTGAAAGCAACGTAAATATCCAGTAATTAACTAACACAAGCTATGAGATCTCACGCCTCCAGAAGCCCCGAGATCGATCGATCTCTAAACCCACGAGATGCCCGAACTTAATCTAACCGAAATTGGGGGCATAGAAAATTGACAGAAGCGATGGATGGAATTGGGCCGTTCAGCGACACGTGTTAAAGTCGTGGATCTTGTAGTTTTACCCCAAAGAAAAATCTTGGATATGATTCTTCCTTCTTCTTCCCTCTTTTCCCCCTCAAAGGGTTTTCTTTATCTTTCTTTTCTTGGTGCTGTCCCACGAAGGGTTGAGATGCTACGAATTCTGTAACTAATGATGCCTCCTAAGAAGTCACTTTCGAAGGCCATCGGATCGAATCGTAGACCATAAATGGTCGATCATTTTCGCAACTCCCTTTCACCCACGAAAGGAAATTTGACAAGAAAAAATAAAACCCGAACTTAAAAAAAAAAAAAGGAGAAAATTTCAATTAAGAACCTCAAGTGGAGTCAAATTCTCAAAAGAAAACCCAAAATGAACATAGTGTTAAATAAGGACATGAAGTGCTCAATCAGTCTCAAATAAGGACCCCAAGTGCCCAAAAAGTCTCAAATAAGGGTCTGGGTCGCCGGTCGGCCAAAATACTTACCGGCCGGTGAGAATGTTACTATTCTGGCACCGGAACAGTAACTTTTTAATTTTATTATTATTTTTGCCTTTTCTTTTTTTTCTTCTCTTCCTCCGCCGGCCATAGCCAGGGCCGGCGGAGGTCGCCGGCCTCAGGCGAGGCTGCCCTCACTGGCGTCGAGTAAGGGCCGCCCTCGCTTAGGCTGGGCGAGGTCGGCCTCGCCAGTTGCAAGCGAGGTCGAGCCTCGCCAGATCTAGCAAGGGCTCGGCCCTGCTAGCTGCTGGCGAGGCTCGACCTTGCCGGTGTCGGGCAAGGCCGGTCTCGCCTACAACGGCAAGGCCGGCCTCGCCCGACACCGATGAGGTCGAGCCCTCGCCGGCCGTTGGCAAGGCCCGACCTCGCCGACGTCGGCCGAGGCTAGTCTCGCCTGCAACGGCAAGGTGAGGGTGGCCTCGCCTGAAGTCGGCGACCTCCGCCGGGCCCGGCTATGGCCAGCGGAGGAAGAGAAGAAAAAAAAAGAAAAGAAAAAGGAAAAGAAAAAAAAACAGAAAGGAAAAAATAAAAAAAAATTAAAAAGTTACTGTTCCGGTGCCAGAATAGTAACATTCTTGCCGGCCGGCAGGCATTTTGGCTGCCCGGCGACCCGGGCTCTTATTTGAGGCTTTTTAGGCACTTGGGGTCCTTATTTAAGACTGATTAAGTACTTCAAGTCCTTATTTAACACTATGTTCATTTTGGGTTCTCTTTTGAGAATTTGACCACACTTGAAGCCCTTAATTGAAATTTTTCCAAAAAAAAAAACAATGAGTATCCACGCTGATCGTGAACGGAGCTCATCCCAACCGTCTGATCGCACCATAGCATTTATAGTTCGGATCTGCCAGCTATAAAACAAAAGAAGCACCACGCGTTCCTCACGGCGCTGAGCATCATTACACGTGCTTGCGGCGCCCACACGTGCTTGCGGCGCCCACAGGTGCTCGCTTCTCTCGTACACTCGGCATGATCGGGAGGGAGGCATGCGAAAAACCATGTCCGTCCCTCTTCTGTCCGCCTCTGTTGCTGTATATAAATCCGTTCCGATCCCAGCAAGAGAGAGACGAAGGAGACGGAGGAGATGGAGGAGGAGAAGAAGCAGCAGGAGAAAGAGGCGAGGGAAGGAGACGAAGAGAAGTGGGTGCGCGACTCGTCCGTGGATCACAGAGGAAGACTCCCTCTCCGAGCTTCCACTGGCGTCTGGAAAGCCGCTCTCTTCATCATCAGTATGCTTCCGCCACCCTGCACCACCACCTTCTTCTTCTTCCTTCCTTCTCCTAGTATTGATCTAACAAGTGATAAGTTTATCAGATGCTTTACAAACGATTCGCTTCGCTACTTCTTGTTCTGTACACGCGGATGGTCAAATTACATCTCGTAAGCTATGGCGCCTGTTGGGATTTGATTTTTTTTTTTTAATGCGGAACACACCCGGGACCGTGCGAAGGCATACAAACACCGCCACGAAAAATCATCCGTAATTTTTCTTTTTGTAATTTTTAAAAGCCCGAAACGTTATTTTTTTTTTCCATTTCCATTTTTTAAACCCGAAATTAAAAATCTGTCCGTCCATTTCGAGATTATATATACACACCATGCAAGACTGTATGGCCAAAAAAAAAAAACAAAGCAAGGAAATAAATCGGACATTGAATTTACGAGGTTCGATCTGTGCAACCTACTCTACCGAGAGAACAACTCAGCGTTTGAAATGGAGATCACAATCACACGCTAGTCACTCGGACACTTTCGACGTTGCCCCATCACACGATAATTCACACGGTGTTTTGCCCTCGCGGTTTTTTGTGACGCAATCGAGGATTATCCTCGCGAGAGAATTCACAGATCTTATCACCCGATGCATTGGATCTCTTGAAAAAGGCCGAGCCGCAATCGAACTTTGAAAGAACGAGACACCCCACCTGTTCTTTCCACCCGAGTCAAACGATGCTCCAAATCCGACAGAGTTTCCCTCGTTTTGCTTTTACCATTCTCGGAGTAGGAATCAAAGTCCAAACCAGACTATTTCATGAAGTGTCTCTACAATATGGACCGAGTTTCGGCATACTTCGATTCGGTTGGAATTTGCAACGGCTCAAACTCGAGACATGACACGTAGTAATTGTACTCGTTTAATGGACGATGCAATAGTTACTCGAAACTTGAAAATATATATATGCGAGGCTCTATCATGGGTGATTGGACTAATTAGTTAATAGAGTGGAATCGTATGAACTGATTAAGCCGGATCAGGTATGAACATATGTTCCAAACTTGCATGTTCTTAGCTTCATTTAGGATACTCGAAGTCGTGTCGCGTGTCCGATTCTGTAATAATACTTCGTCGTCTCCCACGCGACGTCAACGACATGGTCATTGTACTTGAGATCTAAAGCCACCGCAGTGATCTCCGGCATTCTTTTCCCTTTTTCTTTCTCGTTTAGAGAATGTAATCGACGCGAGGGATACAGCACACCGAAGCTAATATGAGTATATAAGCACGGACGGAGCCAAGGCATACAAATTGATTAACAGTCAGCACTTTGAATATGTTTTTAAGTAAACAAACACAGAGTAAAAAGAGGTCATTTCCTGCTTCATATGAATTTCCTATATATGTTCCATCAACGGAAGAGTTCAATGACAAAGCTGTCAAATTTTCAATTTGGATTGCAGCAATTGAGTTCAGTGAGAGGCTGTGCTATTTCGGAATAGCAACAAATTTGATCACGTACCTCACCAGAGTGATCCATCAGGACCTGAAGACAGCTGCCAAGAGCGTCAACTACTGGGCCGGCGTCACCACGCTGGTGCCCTTGATCGGTGGCTTCCTAGCCGATGCCTACACCGGCCGGTTCCCCATCATCCTAGCCTCGTCCCTCGTCTACCTCGTGGTAATGAATCGACTGCCTCTAACTAATCAGTCGACTAAATTTGCGACAGCATTTTCAGGAAAAAAAAACGTTCCCAGGCACCCGTCGGACGGAACTTCATTCCGAATTTTTCAAGGACGTTTCGCGGGTCGCTTGTCAACCGAGCTTCTGATGCTAAATTTTGGGGCAAAAATGTGCAGGGTCTGAGCCTTCTCACCATGTCTCAGTTGATCCCTAGCTTGAGGCCATGTGGCAGTAGCAGCCCTTGTAGCCGAACCCGAAAGGTCCACGAGGTCGTGCTCTTTGTGGCCCTGTACTTGATATCCATAGGCACCGGGGGCCACAAGCCGTGCCTAGAGAGCTTCGGGGCCGACCAATTCGACGACAACCACGCCGAAGAGCGGAAGAAGAAGATGTCCTACTTCAACTGGTGGAACTTTGCGCTCTGTGCTGGCCTCGTGCTGGGAGTGACGATCATAGTCTATGTCCAGGACCATGTGAGCTGGGGCGTTGCCGATCTCGTCCTTGCCTTCACGATGGCGGTCACGATCGGGACTTTCTACACCGGGAGGTCCTATTATCGGTACCTAGCTCCCGAAGGAAGCCCTCTCACGCCATTACTGCAGGTTTTGGTGGCGGCAATCCGGAAGCGAAACCTGCCTCACCCTTCGAGTCCCGACTCGCTCTTCGAAGCCCCCGCATCAGAGAGTCCTCGCAAGCGACTCCTTCACCACACGAATCGGCTGAGGTATGCAACAGAAACTGAGTCAGTTAAACCGGTTTAGCTGACTCGTACTTCACTGGTTTTAAATTTGATTCATGTATGAACAGGTTTTTCGACAAAGCCGCGATTCTCGAGGGAGGCGAGGAGCTCTCCAGTGGAGAGAAATGTGATCCATGGAGACTTGCAACGGTGACCCAAGTGGAAGAGCTGAAGCTGGTGCTGAACATGATCCCCATTTGGCTGATCTCATTGCCCTTTGGGGTATGCGTCGCGCAGGCCCCGACTTTCTTCGTCAAGCAAGGCATGGCGATGGACCGGAGGATTGGCGGAGGGGGCCGCAGCTTCGAGATCCCCGCGGCCAGCACGTACGCCCTCGGCGCCGTCGGGATGATAATCTCGGTGACCATCTACGAGAAACTGCTTGTCCCATTCCTGAGGAAATCCACGGGCAACGAGAGAGGCATAAACATACTCCAGCGGATCGGATTTGGTATGATCTTCTCAGTCGTGGCCATGTCGGTCGCGGCGTTCGTCGAGGCGAAGCGGCTTAGGATGTGGAAACACGACATCCTCACGCAAGGAAGGGCGATGACCAAACCATCCATGAGCGTGTTCTGGCTAGCGCCGCAGTTCCTCATCCTCGGCTTCGGGGACGGGCTCGCGCTTGTCGGCCTGCAAGAGTACTTCTACGACCAAGTCCCCGACTCGATGAGGAGCCTTGGGATCGCTTTATACCTGAGCGTGCTTGGGGGCGGGAGCTTCCTGAGCAGCTTCCTCATAACCATCGTCGACCACGTCACGAGGCGGGCCGACGGTGGCGGCGGAGAGGGCTGGATCGGGAAGGACTTGAACTCGAGCCGCGTCGACCGGTTCTACTGGCTGCTCGCGGCGATAAACCTGGTGACCATCTGCGTTTATGTGGCCATTGCGAGGAGGTACACCTACAAGAATGTGCAGAGGAGGGTGGTGGTCGTGAGCGATTGCAGAGAAAATGGTGGAGAAGATCATGAGGCAAGGGCTTGATGATTTCCCCCTAGTGCAAATTTGAAGTTTGGTCATGCAAGAATGTGCAAGCTTTTTGCAATATTGCTAGATGATTTCATATGATTAATCACCATCTTGACTAGCAACATTGCACCTGCCGGTTCTCATGGCATTAGCGTCCGTCACCAATTGTTTTCGACTCGTTGCATTTTATCGTGGATGACATGTCTTCGATTGGACTCGAATGATTTAGAAGGTATCATTTGTGATTCTGAAATAATGCAGCGTAAGGAAAGAAAGAAAGATTTTCGGTTCGCGCGGAAGGAACGAGAGTCGAAGACAAAGAAATGAGAGAAATTATGACGGGTTGGCCTTGAAAAGATTTACCAAGGATGAGATAGTGTGATACACATATATGAACACTATTTACAAAATTCAAAATATAGCAGACAAAAGTCATTTGAAACGTGGCAACAAAATATAGCAGACAACCTTACTATAAGAATTTACTACATGAGATGCTCAATAATATTATTTATCTCGCAAAAAATAAATAATTTAAAATAAATACATGTTTTTAAAACGATCGCTCATATTATTTACGGAAAATACTTTCATCGTTCACGATAATATTTCGTTATAAATTATTATCGATAATGAAAATATTTTTTATTAATTAATTATTTCGGGCGATACAGACGATCATTTTAAAAGAATATATATATTTTCTAAATCGTTTGTTTGTCGCGAAGCAAGACGAAGTCTTGATAATATACTTAGATTATCGAAACTCCTACTTAAAATTGACTCGCTCCTCCCGCACGCTTGCATCATGTTACGCAAGCAAAAAACACCTTTCTTCCTCGATGGCCGGATTTTAAACGGGATTTTCTATAAAAAAAAAAAAGAAGTTCGATAAAGAGGAATTTCCGAAACTGCCCCTCGAAGCGAAACGCAACAGACGCTCCACGGCCGTTTCTGCAATTCCTCAAAAACTCTTTTTTTTTCCCTTTAATTGTTTTTTTATGTGGCGTCTGTCCTTTCCTTCGGCCATGGGGACTGCAAGGAATTCTTGACGGTTCCTGCATTTCGCTTTCTCGCACTTTTTCTCGGGAAAAACTCTTCTTTTCTCGCCCTAGAAAGTCCGACCCCTCGAAGGCTCCATCGATGAACGAGCGAGCGTCGTAATCTCTTCTTCGCCGCCGCCCCCACCACAGCACAGCACAGCACGATCGAGCGATCCCGAGGGAGACGCTCCCCCCCCCCCCCCACCACAACCCCACCGGGCGATGGCGGCGCAACCGCAGGGCGGCGGCGCCGCGGCGGCGGCCATGGACCCCGCCGCGCTGGACGACATAATCGGGCGGCTGGTGGAGGTCCGATCGTCGAGGCCCGGGAAACAGGTGCAGCTCTCGGAGTCGGAGATCAAGCAGCTCTGCGTCGCGTCCAGGGATATCTTCATGCAGCAGCCCAACCTGCTCGAGCTCGAGGCGCCCATCAAGATTTGCGGTATCGTCCGTAATCTCGAGTTCCCTTGTTGATCGCCGCATGGTTATATACCTATTGAGCCCCGAGCCGCTGGTAGTTTCATGGTTTCCTATTTTTGTTGGCCTTTCGATTGATATGAATATCGTGTTTGTTCATTGGGTTTGTCAGTACTTGGATTGTAGATGTTGGAAGTGGTGTGTGTGAGAGTTTTGCAGGCTCAGGCTGTTCCTGTTGAAAAAGTTCACGAATTTTGCCTCTCGTGTTAAAAATTCTTGGTTTATGCCAAGTCTTGTGAAGCATCTGATGATGTCACTGGATTCTATTGCGGTGTAAGTGCGATGGTTACGTACAAGGAACTAAGACTGAACGGCCGGTCGTGTGCGTCTCCCTCCTTGGAAATGTAGGCTTTATCAGGTGTTTGTGGTAATATTCTTGGAACCTGAGTTTGCAGGGGGGGAAGTCGAAGGTTTAGGAAGCAAAATGTTCTGTAAAGGTCTGGAGTTTGAATAAGTGGGATGAGAAATGAGGGAAGAGGACTCGATTTTTATAATGTCATGCAGGCTCTAAGAGTTTATTGCTATTCAGAATTGTTTAGGGGCTAGATTATATGTGTTCTTCAGCGTCGGCTTGAGCAAGTGCTGCATTGAGATCTAATAGGTCAACGTAGTGATGTTCAGGGGCTAACCCTTTATTGAAAGATCATACCTTTAATCAGATCTCTAGAGTTTAATGTTGATCATCGTGAATGTTACCACAAATTTGATTCAAGCAAAAACGAAAAGGTAAAAGTCTCCCCAAACACACACTTAGTTCCAGCACGACGATATTCATAGCTATTAAGTTTTATTTTTATTTTTCTTTTCATGTGGAATAGTGATTTGTTTATGGCGTCCCTAGCAATTGTAAAACATCCTTTGAATTAAAAAATCTCCACGGGAATAAGACTAGACCTTTGCTCATGTCCAATGAAAAGTGGCTACTTATTAGTGACATGAGTTTGCTGACTGGCTATTTCCGTTTCTTCATTGGAGGGAATGCTGTATGGGTGCAGCAGCGGTCTGGGGGAGCATAGTGGCAGATTGTCACATACTTTTGCACTTACCTTCTGATGCTTGGATGTTATCATGGTATTTTGTATGTTAATATTTCTTTTGGGCTTTAGGTGACATTCATGGACAGTACAGTGACTTACTGAGGCTTTTCGAGTACGGCGGTTTTCCTCCTATTGCCAATTACTTATTTCTTGGAGACTATGTGGATCGTGGCAAGCAGAATTTGGAGACGATATGCCTTCTGCTTGCCTATAAGATCAAGTATCCAGAGAACTTCTTTCTTCTTAGAGGAAATCATGAATGCGCTTCTATTAATAGGATTTATGGATTTTATGATGAATGCAAGCGGCGTTTTAATGTGAGACTTTGGAAAGCTTTTACCGACTGTTTCAATTGCCTCCCGGTCGCGGCTCTTGTTGATGACAAAATACTATGCATGCATGGTGGTCTTTCTCCTGATCTGATAAATTTGGATCAAATAAGAAATCTACCGCGCCCGACTGCTATTCCTGACACGGGCCTGCTGTGTGATCTGCTTTGGTCTGATCCTGGCGGTAGGGATATGAAAGGATGGGGTATGAATGACAGAGGAGTCTCATACACCTTTGGTGCAGATAAAGTATCAGAATTTTTAACAAAGCATGATTTGGACCTTGTTTGTCGTGCTCATCAGGTATGGCCTTTCATGTTCTCTTTGTTGCTATTTCTTTATATTTTTTGAATCATTCTAATGTATTTTATCCTGAAAAAATGGTTATTGGACCTAGGTTGTTGAAGACGGATATGAATTTTTCGCAGATAGGCAACTAGTGACTATATTTTCAGCTCCGAACTACTGTGGTGAATTTGACAATGCCGGTGCAATGATGAGTGTTGACGAGAATTTGATGTGCTCCTTCCAAATCCTCAAGCCAGCAGAGAAGAAAGCCAAGTCATTGATGCCGACAAAGATGTGATGGTTGCTGCTGTAATTCTTCAATGAGGTCTGATCAGTGATCAATGCAGCTCTGTGTCTTTTACATATTTTATGATGTCATAGTGGTACTTTCGCTTCAGATTAAGTGGAAACTTGCACCAATATCTTCACATCAGAACAGTTGCTAGTTGTGATGATTGTTTTCTTGCTTTATTCCGTAACTGCATTCATGCCCAGTTTGTTAGTTGCACTGGTTTGTAGTAATTAGTCGACTCCATCTCATTCTCTTTTGCCTGATTTCTTAGATTTAACCGAGGGGTTGATGCAAACGGAATATACATGCGCTAGTGCTATTCCTATTTTCAACTTTATAATACCAAAAATATCTTGAGAATACTCCATTGGTTAGCATGGCTAGATTGGAGATTTCTTCGTGACTTTTGTGGATTCTGGTGGCAATAATCACCTCTGAGATCTGGATGTTATCTTATTTGAAGTAGTAGATGGGAAGCCTAGCGTACAAATTTCGTGCCATCGTCTAGCGACTCACTTTCTTTCTTTTCCCATGATGAATAATTTCGGGAAGTAGATAGAAGTGAAACCAAGTTTAGCAGATGCTGTAATTGATGACTGATTCTGATGCAGAGATTCTTCCCTGTGGCTCAGGAAGCAGCGAAAATGTGAAGATTGCTATTATATGGCTTTTTAACATCTGCATTTGATGTAAATGCCAGTCTGCTGTTTGGAAGACCGACGCCGTTGTGAAGACAACTTGTCGGGCTCAAATAAATGCCATTCTGCGGTAATTTATCTGCTGTGCTTGTTTATGTAACTGTCCTGGTAATGATGTCTATATCGATTGAACTGTTTGTTAGGGAGGATAAGAAACGGGGTGGCATTTTGGCACCTACAGATGCATTAAAATGCTCTCTCTTGCCATTAATATTCAAAGTTTTTTTTTGACATGCACCAATTATACTCTTGTATGACCGTCACAACGGCTAGTGTGCGATTCTCCTTATTGCCTAATGTGGTGGATACCTCTACTGGTTTGTGAGTTCAGTAAAGCCTCTTGGCAACATGGGTCGCTGTGCGTTGTTGCAAAGCCTGTACATCTGTCACTGCGCCTCTGTCTGCGAGGTGGTTGCTGCACAATTTATAAGCCCATGCTTGAGCTGATGAGTCGAGCCAAGCTGGGTATTGGCGTTTTGAGATTTGAAAGCTTTGTCATTGCAGGCATGGCACAAGAGGACCGGTGAATGGCCGGCTAGTCCAATGATCTGTTATAATGGGAATGACTCTTTCGACTATACTAAGCTGCTCGCATTAGAAAGAGCGATACCGGCACTTGATCTCACAAACCTGTCCACATTGTTTTCTCTGAAAATGCTGTGCCGACGGCAACAAACATGGTCTCTCTGAGACTTGAACAACATGAATTTTTTAACGGTAGTTGAGAACGAGAGATTTATCCTTATACGCGTGTCGATATAGCGTTTGGTGGCAATCAACACGAGCCGGCCAGACATTATAACTATGTGCCTTCCATCGCCATTATATGTCAAAGATTAAGGAAGTAGTTAGAGGGGTGCTTGTGGGGTCGATGTTAATGGGGGTTCAATCATGGCCCAGACAAGAAGATTGCAACTGGCCCTTCCAGGTTCAACCGACTCTCTGAGAGATGATGCAACAAGACCCCAAAAAGGGATAGGAAGGAGAGAGATAAGTCACTACTGTTCTGTGGATCATTGATCACCTATCATGAGTTTTCAACTTAATCCATCACGGGCTAAAGGCCACTTCTTTTATGTACCATGATCATCTTGAGTTTGTACTATAAAGCGAGTCCCGCTGGTAATTTTCTGACGCTGGCTGGGAAGCAGCTAGAATCTGAAGTGACCCTCGAGTTTAGGTAGAATTTAGCCAAGTGGGCTATACTTATTTTGAAGGAAAAATTCGTGGGGAACTTGCTTTTTGGCCAAGGTTGAACGAGAGATTGTTATTTAAGCTACGCAAAGAAAGAAAGTCGAGTTTAGAAGATTGGACGCGAGAAACTTTACGTATGTTCTCGGGTTCTTTAGCAAAAGAGTAATTTTTTTTTTCATATTTCAATTTGATAGTTTGTATCCGCAAGTCGGGAAAATTAAGTGTTATTATCCAATTGATAATCTCAAAAAGGGAATCGCATGGATTTGCCCCTATACTTGTGGTTACTAAGAAGTAAATACAAAATAGTCTATTAACGAGTTAGCAAATATTGAGGTAATTTTTAAGATGTGAAGCTCCAAAATTCTTATGATTGTTTCAATCCTCTAATGGACTTTCCTAGTTTACAAAAGGCTAGATGTTGCATGCATAGACCGAACATTCTCTTTTAAAATGATAAATTTTTAAGATGTGAAGCTCCAAAATTCTTATGTAGAATCGAATTAATAGAGGAATTATGACTTGATTCATAAATGTGACTCACTCCCCACATAGCACTACCTGTGATACTCATTCTGAGAGTTCGACTCGAGATTATTATAAATGGTACTAAAGCATTGTAGTAAAAAGAAGGTTTCATTTCGAGGCGTGTCCATTTTGCTTAATTTGAATTTTGCGATGGATGTCACTTTAACTTTCTTTCTTAATTCAAAATTTTCACAATATACAACTATTAAAGGGTAACTTCACCTGTGAGTATTTCACAACTTCCTAAATTTTGAATAATATTTTACATTTCTACGAAAAAGAAAAGGGGTTGCTTTTCACATTTCGAAAAGCTTAACCAGTCAGGCCGTCAAATATGGCATCTTAAAGTAGCTATAACAAGAAAGGAAGAGTATTGAAAATTCCAAATCAGAACGTACTTTTACTAGTTACTTACATTTTCATCATGATTTCAATAGGAACCATAAAAAGAAAACGTGCCAGTTTATGTTCAACCTTATTTTTCTAATTATTTATTCTAGAGATAGTTTTGGAAGAAGGAAATAAAGAGAAAAAAAAATCTGGCAAAATCACTTTTTTTTTTACATTTATGAACATATACATATACATATATATATTTTTATATATGCCATTGGCAAAAAGCGTGGGCTCGCGAAGGCGCCCAATCACCCAACCTCTCCATCCATTTTTAAAATTTCTTGGCCGATCTCTCTCTCTCTCCTTCGCTCCGCATTTCAGTCCATACTTGTTCATGCTTCGAAGGTAGGGTTTTGCTCTCCCTCTCGAAAAATCCCGAAAAATCCTCCTCAAAATCGACTGCAAATCCCTCCTCATTGGCCGCCGATTTGCGGAGGGGCTGGGGGGCGATGATGAAGAGCCTGGTGGATCCGTCGGCGGCGTTCCTGGCCGCCAGCGGTGGCGACACCGTGAAGCTGTTCGACGTGTCCGTGGAGGCCGGCGATCCGTGCGCGTCGAGCTACGCGCCGTCGCCGGGGAGCCCCGTCCACTCCGTCAAGTGGAATCACACTAGTGAGTGACGGTCTCTCGTGGTGTGCGTGCGTGGTCTTTTGGGGAATTTCGGGTTTAGCGTCGAGTGTTCGTTTCTTGGTTCCGCATTTTACGCTCCGTCGGGGCGGGATTTAGATTGCTTTACGGAGCCAAAGTGAGGATGGGCTTGTGGTGATCGTAAATGAGGAGTTTGGCTACTGGCCAATCACTATGACTTGGTGTGGGAGTGATTGGCTGTGTGTGAATTTCATGTAGGGTTGTCTCTAGTAGCTTGTATAAAGAAGATTGACAAGAATTCATATTGTGCCCGGTTAACACTTTCGGTTTTTTTTTTTTTGGCTAATTTTTTTTTTTGTTATTTTCAGATTTAGTTGTTGCTAGTGCTGGGGAAGACGGGAAGATCTCGCTGTGGAGGAAAAATGGTCAAAGCATGGGGACATTATCAGTGTCTGGGACAGATGGTGGAGACAACACTGAGGTACCCAGATTTACTCTTTAGTTCTTTCCCCGTTGTTACACAAGCTAAAAAAAGGGGCTCACGGGCAGTTGTTCTCTATTCCTATATGAGTGGTTACTATTTCCTGTTGTTTGTACTTGTGCCTTGCAGTAGGTTTGGGATGTCAAGAGCAGCAAAGCTCATCTTCTTTGAATTTGTGTGTGTCCAAAAGCACGTTCCTTATACAGCCACTATCTCTGGAAACTTGCTCCTCCATATTTAGCACACTTAAGAAAGAAAAATAAAGCACTGTTTCTATCCCATCTGTCTTGCTTTTCGGTAGGGCTCGGAACATAGTGATTAGCAGAAAGGGGGGTGGAGACTGGTTAGTGTAACTCTAATGATCCGTTTTTTAGACTTTAGAAATTGTTACCTACGATCTTGAAGCAGATTTAATGACTTAACTTGTCCAATGTACATGAATACAATTGCAAGAACCTGCATTTCAATCTGATTTGCAATTATTGATGATTTGCCATTCCAGCTGATCTTTCATGTACAACTTTTTTTTTGCGATGGGGCTACTATTTTCTTGCTCTTTAACACAATTCTGACTCATTGCATAAGAAACTAACATGTTGCCTGAGGATTACAAGCAAAAAGAACTCAAGTTTACATGTTTGTCATGCTATCATGGCCATGGCAGTGACTTACTGTAATTTTCTCGGCTTTCAGGAATCTATCATGGCTATTAGCTTTAGCAACAAGGGATCCAGATACATATGCTCTGGGGGAAGTGATAAAGTTGTAAGAATATGGGATTTGCAGAGGAAGCGTTGCATTAAAGGGTTAAAGGGTCATACCAATACGATAACAGGTGCCATGTACAACTGTAAGGATGAGCACTTGGCTTCTATCAGTATCAGTGGAGACCTCATTCTTCACAACCTTGCATCCGGTGCAAGGGCGGCTGAACTCAAGGACCCCAATGCACAGGTCATTTATTGTTTCCATCTGAAACTGCAGCACGGTGCTTGCTGGCTCTGCTTTGTAAGCTAATTTTATTTTGCTGGATGATTCAAGACCAGGTACTTAGGGTACTTGACTACTCAAGGATCAGTCGACACCTTTTGGTAACTGCTGGCGATGATGGGACAGTTAATCTGTGGGACACTACTGGTCGTAGCCCCAAGGTTTACTTTTATGTTTAACATATGCTTGCTATCATTGCGATATTTTGTTACTTTATTTCAAGATCCCTGTGAACGTGGATATGGTTGTTATTTACCTGCACCATTTCATACTGTTTCTTCTGTTCAAAGTTATGCTTGTATATTGTTCTGGAGAATTGAAAATGTTGACATTTTCTGTAGTCATTTTCAATAGCTCTTCCAGAGAATTACTTGTACAAATTAGATTGCCATTTTGATTGGCAATTTAACTTCAGATATGAGATTATGGCTCCATTTCTATCGAGTGATGCTCAATTGACCAACTGAGTTTTTTGTTCTTTTTAATCATGTTCTTCTAGATTATCCACTGTCTTTTGGAAGGAGATCTTATTTGAATTTGAATGAGCATCATTGTCAGACTGCATCTTCTTTCACCTGTTAACCAGTAATAGTTTCTCTGCGGTTTTCCCTCGCCCCCACCCACACCACATAAACACCACATAGCTAGTCTGTTTCTCATTTCTAGTAAATATCTGAGGCAGTGTTTTGATGGTTCCTTTGTTTTCTCTTAAGATTGCTTGGTTGAAGCAGCATTCTGCACCAACGGCTGGTGTTAGCTTTTCTCCATCCAGTGATAAGGTTTGTCCTTACACTCACTAGCAGAGACCTGCTTTTTAGTTCTTATTCTTGAAAAGAGAATATCAGATATCTGTGAGCATAGCGGATGTGAAAGATTGTTATCTTTTTTCTGGTAAGGTCTGCCCGTTATTATCGGTGATCCAAACACTATTGATGATTCTAATATCCAGAATTCCTGTGGCAGATGATCGCTAGTGTTGGTTACGATAAAAAACTGTATACCTATGACTCTGGATCTAGAAGGTTCTCTTCTTGCACTTCTTATGAAGCACCTTTCTCTTCATTGGCTTTTAGAGATGATGGATGGATATTGGCTGCTGGAACCAGCAATGGTCGCATAGTTTTTTATGATGTCCGGGCAAAGCCTCAACCTTTCACTGTTCTTCGTGCTTATAGCGGTTCAGAGGTGATCGATATTTTCTGTAATTACCTTTAGGCATGAAACTTCCAAACTTGGATACTTGTCTGTTTGTAGTTGGTTCTTTGTAAATCTTTTTTTGTGTTCTGAATGGTCTCCTTAATATGCACATAGAACTACCCAAGCAAGTCTTTGTTTTCGTGTATTTCATTGAACTGTTTTTCCTGTTCTCCGATACTCCCATCAAGTCCCCTTAACACTGATTTTTTGTCGCAATAATTGCTTGTAACTATTCATGGGTCCTTCCATGTCTTTTACAAGAGTAGAGCATAGTCTTTTTTCCCCTTTTTTCTTGACTTTGGATTGTTGGCCTGATAAGGAATGAAATTGAGTTGGATATGTTAGTGGGCATGGGCTAGCACGGGGTCCTGTTTTTTTATGTGAGATTGACATGCATAAAGGATGGTCACTCTGTGTGTCTCCATGAATAGAGAAGCATGTTGGTATGCAAATGTAACCAATATGATGAGGCATTTGTTGCATAAATCTCCTTTCGCACAATGTTTATTGGATGTTAGTGGGTTATATGACAATACAGGAAGGCATTTGTATGAGGGAATACATGAAATAAAATGAGTTACGAGATAATGCTATAAAAGATTGAAATTGAGTTTATTGCTGATTTTTCTGCTTTGTCTGCTGGTGTCTCCATCTATTATATTCATTCTTGATTCCTGAATTGAAGGCAATCAATGCTGGTTTTGGATCTGGCATCATGTTACAAAATCCAAGTATTTCTTCTTTTAGATATATTTGGTTGAACTTTCTCTTTCCGATTCAAGACTTCTCGTGAACATTAGCATGTCAGATGGAGCCAATGTATTTCAGTTCGTTTTATTGTATGAACAACTGAGGGAATTTCCCTGGTTTTGGTATAGTGATATATACTTCTTTGTCAATTGGATAACGGTATCTCTCTTCCCGCTCCACAGAATGGAACAGCAGTAATGGTGCCTGCTGCTTCTTGTGGAACTAAATTTTGTAATGAATGATGGAAAAAGCATATCTGCTGCAGGCTGTTTTTGTGCTTTATTAAAATGGCTGTGAACTTAGAATTTCACTATCATTATTTAATTGGTGAGGAAACTTTTCAGTAACTCTGATTAGAAAATAGGCCTTGATATCCTAGTCTTACTATATACTGAGTTTTTGTGGTATTAATTAGGCTGTTACGAGTTTATGCTGGCAAAGAGCCAAACCAGTTATTGTGAACGAGAGTAACTGTTCGGCTGAGACTGCTCTTCTTGGAGGTGCTGATGAAGAATCAATACTTATGCCCGATCCGCTTCCCTCTGCAGCATCATCGAACCTTACAATGTCTACGTTAGTATCTGGCTCACGTAATCCTGGCCGATCAAGTCTTTCTCTAGATGCAACTTCGCTGACGACAAGTAGCAGTGGATTAACCATGAGCACGCAAAATTTGGTTTCATCTGAGGAAACACCCAACAGAAGCCATCTATGGCCTGGTGGCACATTGGCTAGGTTGCATGCTCCGCGTTCTACATTTAACCTGAGGGATGACATGGAGGTTTTCTCTCCCCTTGTCGACGTCCAGCCAATTACGCCCTCACTTGATAAACTATGGAACGACGATGATGGTAGGAAGAAAGATCTTTCTGCTCTTGATAAGAGACCTTCTTCGCTGTTGTTTCCTTCATCCAATCGACGGTATCCCTTTACTGAGGATGGAAGTAACATTCATCCTATATTTGATTGGAAATCCGGCTCCAATTCAGGACAGGTTTGATACTTTCACTTGTCCCATGAAAATGCTATAGCCTTTCGTTTGTGATACCTATTGTGAATGTGACTGTGCTCATACAGACAGTATCGCAATTTTTGTTTGCTTCCTTAATTGAGAGTCAGATTTACGTTTTGGCTCTTTTGAGGCAAAGGTAGAAGATGGACCAGGCCTATTTGTCTTCATACAAACAGTCTAGGAGTTTGATATGATTTTGATTTCAAAGTGATTTTAATATTTTGGTTCGCATTTCCTGGATTTCCCAGTTTTTCTTTCAATGAAGAGTAGAAGGCATCCTATTTTGTTAGATTATAACTCTATGTGGGATTTTGTCAGAAGACATTCTGTTTCGCTAGAGTAACTCCGGTGGATTGTTACCGTCTTACCGTAAATCGTGCCACTCACACATCTTATAGGAGTTATTTGTGAAAACCATGTATGGTTTCTTTTCTTTGTGCAGGATGAAAATCGAATTTTAACACAGCTCGGATCTACTCCACCTCCATCATCCAAGAGTGAAGATTCTTCTATCACTCCTCCAGAAGCTTGGGGTGGGGAAAAGGTATTGGACAAATATGCTCATCTTCGTCAGCCTCTCACTTTGCCCTCTCGTCTTGGAACGTTAGCTGGAAGTCAAACATCAGGCTCAATGTTTTCGTTCCAAGATTTTCCCTCATCAGTGAGCCCGACAAGTATCAGCTCTTTAACAAGTTCAAACTTCGATTACCCAAATCTGCGGAGTAAAGATGCTTCCAACATTCAAGAGACTCCACTTGGATATTCAGAACTCCCTCCCTCTAGTTCATTGTCCTTGTCTTTTGGGCCGAAAGGCGTGATGGGACAAACTACAGTGGAATCTTCTGGAACAGCATCTCTGACCCTGCCACGGCGATTTTCCACTTATGCTGAGAGAATAAGCACTACTTCTTCCTTCAGCGACGGACCATCCAATTCAGTAGGTTCACCAAAAACCAAGAAAACAGGAATTGAAACCAAGGAAGAGCTTCTTAGCAGTTTGTTATCTAGGTCGGAAACATCAGCCGCTTTAGAACCAGGGACTCTTCCAACAATCAATGTAAGCTTTTCAAAACCGTTTGAGGAATGTTTTGTTCTAGAAACCACAGAATGTTTTTGTCTCTGTCTCGTGATGGAGGAGTACCATCTACTTTCTTTTCATGTCACTTACGATGGATATATGTTACATCGTTCAATGAATTATAGTTATTAGTGGTGGCTTTGAAGGCGAATTCTTGTCTGCTACGCTGTACATGTTCAGTATGGTAAGATCTAATCAGTAATATGTTACTTTTACAGGGAGGAATACCGCATTTTCAGAGGACACCTCATGTGGATTCACAGCAGGGAAGTTCCTTTACATTGCAGCTCTTTCAACGAACCCTCGACGAAACCCTAGTTTCCTTTCAGAAATCAATTCACGAGGATATGAGAAATCTACACATTGAAATATTGAGACAATTCCATATGCAAGAGGTATGCTCATACATTTTTCCTCCTCTCTCAATTTTCTCTGATTATTTCTTACTTCCATTGAACAGATGGAAATGTCGAGAGTGATGGCCTCAATTCTGGAAAATCAAGCTGAGTTGATGAAAGAAGTCAAATATCTTCGCAGAGAAAATCAACAGCTTCGCCAATTGCTTTGAGATAAGAGATAAGAGAACTTAGCTCGATCATTTTTGCCGGAAAACGGTTGAATCTCTCTTCCTTTCAGTGCTTAGAGTCTCTCGATTGCTTTTGTTTGACTCGATGAAGAGCGACAGTTTTCTAATTAAAGTTCATGCGGGGGGAGTGCATAGATGCTAAGAGAGATAATGCAAATGTACCATGTGATGTAGGAATTCACTGTTGTACAGAGTCATTCTATTCTGGTGATAGTGTTCTTCAAGCCAGCATAAGTTTGTGTGTAATATGTATCTGATACGTTGAGCTTGTTCGTAGCTTCGATTTGGCAGAGTGGTATTGGTTTTCTTCTGTGATAGTATTCCAAATGTCATGACTCACCGATAAAGGATCTATTGTCCTTGACTTAAGGAAGCCTCTTCAGACATTAATGGGAAGGACTGTACACTCCTGTAGTATCGGCTTCGCAATAGAATTTCCAAATCAGGATTTTGGATTAGAACTAGTAACTGCTCAGTAGTAACTGCTCTTTAACATACATAACCTTATGAAATAACCGCAGGATGTTTGAAAATCGCGATAACCAACTAGAAGCTTCCTGGTTTTTTGGTCGAAAAAAGCTTCCTTTTAAATGGGGCAGATTTTTGGTTAGGGAATCAGTAAGATTAACATGTCTTATCTTCCAAAATCTCTTATCAGGAAGTATGTATAGGCAACGGTTTAATTGTACAAGTCCATTTTGTTTCTCTTATTTGACATGGGGTAAGTGATCAATTGATGACTTTAAGGACTTAGGTTTTAAGGGGTGGAATTCAAGCGTCAAAACTCCCTGGAATATTTGGTCTATCTGACTTCTGAATCCTACCGAGGGCGTGCTCTAGATCCGATTGTGATTTACATCAAAACCTTAAAAGCACAAATTATCCAAAAAATAATCCCGTGATTGCTATGCACAGATTACCAGTTGACCAAAATGGGCGACTGAACTGCACATTTAGAAGTCGCAAAAGGAGGCCAATCCACTGTTTGCTTCTCCAATGACGTACGAGCAAAAATAGAGTTCATGTTAATAGAAGTCTTTTCGGTCAACATCACAACAGAGCCTGTGTTCTTCTGTAAAAGGGAGAAAAGCCCACTCTTAACAGATATCCAAACAACCTTCTCTGCTTCGACTATTGCTCAAATGCTCGACGTCAAATAAATTACATCAAATAAGTAGAATAATGGCAGAATGCCAAAAAAAAAACCCGTGGGTGCTGAAGAATTTCCTGCAGTTTGAGAACAAGCAATGCAGTTTCAGCATTTCAGTAGAAGATCTTTTGCCAGTGTGCAAGGGACAAGTTCCATCCAGGACACATCCAACTCGTCCGCGATGCAACGAATTCCGCAGCAAAGCAATCTAAGAGGGCTTCGAGTGGGTTGACAACTTCACCTTTTAACAAGTCTCAACACGTCACCCATGAGATGTAAAGAACCAGTCACATGAACCTAAAACATTATCCCAAAGAAACAACTGTAAGTTAAATGATAGGATAATCCAGTAGTAAAGGAACACAAAAACGTCAAGTTGAAAATTAGCGTGCATTTCTAGGAAATTTGACCCCATTTCATTTTATTAAGCTTGACAGGCGATCCATCCTTCTGCAAGTTGAAAGTTTATGTCATGAAAGTTTTATCAAGCCAACAGTCCATGCACCGGTTGAAAGCATTTCAGGCAAGTCAACCATACGTGAAGATTCTCATCCTAGAAGATTACTATTTCACTCTGGCTCCTTGTTCATAAACTAATGTGAAATTTGAAGGCAAATGAGCAAAATGATTAACATGTGACAAGTTTTCATAAGCTGAAAGAGTATCATAAAGAAAACTAGAAAAGATACAAGTCCTCTTTTTCCTTATGCAAGTATCGAGAAAGCACGCATGATATTGGCAGAAAAGGATGCATGTAAAAAGAAAAGGTAAGAGAAGTACCCTTTTGCTAGGATTGCAATATACAAAATTGTAGTTTCGATTCCTGGATTTGACATTCACCAAGCTTGTGCTTCTAAATTTATTGATACGGGATTCTTTCAAACATAATCATCTTAACCATTGATGTCTGATTGCTGGTAAAGAAATATTAATAGTGTATTTCTCACTAGATTCGTGCCCAGGCCTCTGCAGCATTTCTGTTGTCAGGTCCCCCACTATACTTATCGATTGGCTATCCTCAGTTATGTACCAACTATGCAGTCAATTACCAAAAATTGTGCTTAACATCACCCAAAAACCAACATGGACGAATTAGTTAAGAATTAACATTACATTCGAGCCTGAGTTACACTTAGTTTTTTTCCAAATACAAGGTGCTATAATCAAGCGAAAAAATAATACGAAAAACCGGAATGAGCTAGCCATTTCTTTCCAGAAGAGGTAATATAGATATTGTACGTTCACAAACGGAACAGAGTTGATTCATGACATCTGAAACAGGTAAATGCTCTTCAATAAAGTACCCTTACCTGAAACCGCACAGAGCGATTCTGTTGCGCATTGTCCCTCAGCCACTTAATAGCTAATGGAAGAGAAGAAAACACAGCACTATTCTCACAACTTTTAATGCAAGCTTCTGTATCATCCCTAACTTCATCACCAGCGACATCTATGTTCTTGGCCTCGCCTTCTATACATCACATGTACGAAGAATATATGTGAGTGGAAGACATTGAGTAACAGAGACAGATCTAAGGCACACAAAATACTACCTTTTTCACCTTGGATAAGCTTCTCCCAAACTCTTTGCAGAGCAAGCTGCCACGACAAATCAACTTGAGAATTGCTTGGAGGTAGAGCATGTGACCCAACCTTGTAATATACAGATATGTTCGGTACAAAAGGCGCCTTCTTGAAGTGCACTCCTGGACATTATAATACATATGCGTGTCATTATACATTTGTCCAAAAGACATCCTCACATTAACATACTGCCCAGCACTTCCATGCATCTGACAAATATGCGGAACTAGAGATCTTCGTGGAAATGATAACTGGTATATGCTGGAGAAGAAAATGTCCTTAAAACGGGATCAGGAAAAAAGCTGGTCAAAGAGGTTGCTCTTGGTCAACTAGTTCGACTGCTTTGTTAGTTTGTTGGTAATGCAGTTCAGCCTATGTAAAGATCATAATTACATTTTAGTTTCAAAACATGACTCTACTCTTTGATTTACAGAGTCAGCAAAATTTTCTGGGTGTATCTTAGCTGGTCATGCAAGGATGTTATTGAACGAGCACTTCTCCAAAAATTTAAGCTGTCCGAAAACATGTCCAGAATGCTTATGAGCATGTATCTTTAACACTCACTTGCATGTAAGCCAGATCTTACGCGTGACATATAGGATGTGAACGAAACAACGGCAAACAACAACACAACAGCAGATGACAGTGGAAGATTCTATTGCATACTAGCAATGGCCATTGGCCACTTTCACATATACCTAGAGACTTACTAGCTAAGCTTGTATGACCATCGATAAGTTCTACTTTCTCAATATAAGTGGGTAAGTATGGCGAAGCTATACAGAAATCAGTCTAGATCCATGTAAAGAGATGTTTAAACCTGTCGCTGAAAACAAAAATATCAAACATTTACCCTGGCTTCATTTTTACAACCGTTGATTCAAAGAAATGTACTGGTTTCACTTTCTAAATAGTGAATATGAAGACAAATGAAAGAATGTTTTTTCATATCGCGAATTGGGGAAAGGACTGCTTGATGATGCAATATCTATTGAACTTTAACCATGACTAGAACATGTAGTCATCCGGCGAGGAAGGAGCAACTTAGGATCTCGCACGGACATGCAGTTGAGGAGAAGTATCTGCATTGGTCACATAAATTAGCTCAGATTCACAAGAAAGGCACAATGGATTAGTCATAGGAGCAAAACCATTCCCACATATTTTACTTCTCTACATCCCAAGGAAATCCATGACCAATTGCGAAAAGGACACAAAAATAGAGAAACAAACTAATAGCCATCAACTTCTGCAGCTGAATTGCAAAGGTAATCGTAAATTCTTGCACAAAGCTAACAATGTTGCCAATAATTCTGACTGACTGTCTTGTACAAGCGGAATCGGATCTGCCAACTCCTAGCTTAAGATAGTTGGAACCTATGCCAACTCTTTCCATTAAGCTGGTCCTTTAAACCACATGACAAGGTACCATGAAATACTGCCTGCCTATTGTCAATGTATAAAGTCCATTCTTTCATACAAAGAAACTACGGTTGGATTCTGATCAACAAAGATAATATCACATGAATCTCGTGATGTTTTAGATTAGAATGATGTCAATTACTGTTGGTAATATTTCATAGATTATGCACGTTCTCATTTGCTCGAAAATATTACGTGGAGAGAAGAGTAAGAAAATATATCAACGCAGACTGACCATCAAAACAGAACACAAGCATACAAAAGTATCCCTTACTTTTTTTAAAATCCCACCCGTCTTTTCGAGGCATCAATACTAAAAATAAATGTAAAACAAAGTCAATGAGCTCTACCTCTGTGGAGATTTTTCCGAAACTTTTACCATAGTTATTGCCTAACATTGTATTTGCAGATTTAGAGTCGCCCCCTTGCTGGTTACACCAGTTCTGAGGTTCATTTTCTTTTTTAACAGCAAGAGAAAACCACCTGGCGCATACTTCCATGCTTTCAGGACTATGAGCACCATCCAAATAAAACACCAGTTCTCCTGAACTTTCAGAGTTTAATTGCCGATCCGCGACAATCTGATCTTGCACTTGCAAACTGGCTGATGTCAGCCCTTTAATGAACTGCTCGGGCAAATTGCTCTTGCACATAAAAATACATATACCGGCAGAAATGAACTCAGGATTATGCTTACCATCTGTTGCAGACAGATTACGTCCTGATGACCTGTCCTCTGAAGCCAAGTAGAGCATAGAGCAACAGCAAGACCAGTATTGAGAAATTGATGCTCACCCAGTAGCCCGAGTTTCAGACTATTAAGTAGGTTCGCATCCAGTGGTGGTGTTACTTGAAGATTCACCTATAAGCAGAATTATTATGTTGTCAATCAACTATATGTTCACATGTGGAATTATGCAATAGAAATACAATCAATCCTTAGCTCACTGATAAGTGAGGAAAATCCCATCGAGAAAACATATAGTATTCAAGCTATTCTAGAAGAAAAACTAGACAAAGCTTGAGAAATAGACACCCGCGAGTTTTACAATTCATTTCCTGCTACGGAACTCCGTATGTCTAATAGGAAAGAAGTTTCGGATTGAAAAGATTATGACCTGCGTAAAGTCAATCCTTTTATTTAGGAAGTAATCTACTTCATGCATCTTACAATTCTTGGTAACTGACCAGCGAAGCAATAACATCTTACATCCAACTGAGAAGCTTTCACTTCAAGCACCTGTATAGCTTCATCAGGTTGAGGCACAGTAAATGCTGGCACTCCTCGCTGGGCCACACGAAATTAGACTATATAAGCCAAATGGATCCCGAAGAAGAACAATATGCTGATAGGGTGCTAATTATATGCTTCAGCAATATACGAGTGCTGAAAAACACCTCGAAGATACCAGCCTTTTCCCCAGCAACTTCTCCCAGGGTATTTCCTGTGCAACATAAGGAGATAACAATGATAAGTATTCAAAGTGGAATCACCATCACTATTATAATTTTAGACTGAAATCGTGTGATCCGACGCCAGGACTATACCATAAGCTATATTACAACACAATATGCAATGTCCATAGACAACATGACTAGATGCCTTGGATGAAAATTCATGTGTGAGACGTGGTGCAGATTGGTCAAGATCCTTGTCAACCTTCAGAAACTACAATCTAAACTTGTCAAAAATGTGTGAAACTTCATAATGAGGTTCAAGGTTTGACACATCAAAGAATTTCTTAAACTCATCAACCGTAAGGGAAAAGTTAGACACATGAACAGGTTACCAAGTCACTCAAAAATGTCCCATCAAGCAGCGGTAGTTTACAGATAAAAAGTCTGAAAGTTGACATTCAACAGGAAACTTAAATGGAGATGTATTAGCGCTGTACTTCTGCATATCTTTGAGCACATTTACTGATAGCTTACTGGTCTCAGGCTATGGTCATGCAGTACTCGGAGAAGTTTTTGATTAGCATTCAGAATGCAAGAGTAATACCGACGATGTCTTCCCTTGCTTCGTTTTGTAGGGTTGCCGTTCCTTGCGATGCAATCGTATCGAGTAGCACATGCATTGTGGAGAAAAGGAAGGAAAGTATCCGCCCTGGCATTGCAAAGCCGTATTAGTGAGGTAGGCTTGTCTGATCATTCTCAATAACTGTTATAATCAGAAATTTGCTTTCTTAAGAATTTTCCTGCCCCTTTTCTCTAGGTTTTCGGAGTTGACATACATCCCGCTACATTTAGTTCTTTTCTTAAGGTTTATGTATTCTTGAGTTCTACTTCTGTACTTTACTGAAGATGCACAACCGCATCATCCAAACTTCTGGATATACTTTTGACACCAGCAACAGTGGAGACCAGCATTTGGTGCCGACTTTCAGAAAACATCGCTGAACAAATCTGGACTTTCGAGGTTTCTTAATCATGTTTTGTCATTTAAACTTTGACTTTTGGGAACTGTGAAGATGATTTTAATAGATTTGGGTCAAAGTCAACATTTGGGGGAGTTTTATTGCACTTGTACTATATGTGTGGGATAATGAGCCTCTCTCCTACTGTTTAGTTTGCAATGCTATCTCATGATCTATTTCTATTTGGGTTATTTTCTGCAGCTGCCAGAATTGGAGAGGGAATACTACTGGATCATGGGACAGGCTTGGTTATCGGCGAGACTGCCGTTATTGGAGACAGAGTTTCCTTGATGCCGGTAAACCCAATTCTCTTTTCCCCTCCGTCTCTTTTCTAAGCCGTTAGTTTTTTCTTTTGGTAGCCTCCGAGAAATCCTGCTGCTTGCCGACGCATATAATTCTCCCTGGGACTTCTACAAGCATGGCTCGGTACTGTAGAGATCTGAATTACTGTTGTGTCGATTTTATTATGCATTGTGATGCATCAGTTTTGCTCTTAGGCATATGAATGGCGGAGAAGTACCATGGACTTAATAGACATCTTTCTTGTTTGCCAAAACTCAAGAGGCAATGATCAGAAGGATTCTTCGTACAAATATACTATACCAGGCTCTTTATTATATTAGGTTTTGATCTTTCGAAAACTTAGCCTTTCAAAACTCGCAACTGCTTCAACGTCAATTGTCATCCGTGGACATTGAAGAACTTCAGATTTCAGAAATCACACATTTGAAGAGGCAAAAGTTGTTTTTGTAGCTTGTCATCTTTTACCAGTGTAATTGCATTTCATATACTTCGATGCTTTGCTTGTAGAATAATGCTTTTACACATCTGAAGCAGAACACGTGCTTCAAGAAGTCATCTGTTTATTCTGTTTCTTTCTCCATGAAAAGGGACAACTTTATGTTTATTCAAAACGGATGATAGGGTGTGACTCTGGGAGGGAGCGGAAAAGAGACCGGTGATGGTCATCCAAAATTGGGTGAAGGTGCACTTATTGGAGCAAGTGTAACCGTACTTGGAAATATAAAAATTGGGGAGGGTGTGATGATCGCAGCTGGCTCCCTGGTATTGAATGATATCCCTCCACATGGGTAAGCTCTTAATGGACTACCCAACTACTGCTTTAATAAAATTGTCTTTCTATTAATTTGATTGACTCGTAAAGTTTGCTAATGGTTTCTTCTTTTTTTATCGAAGCACGGTAGCAGGAATACCAGCTAAGGTGATTGGTTATGTAATCGAGAAAGATCCATCATCGAATGAGCCTGCGCATACATTCCGTGTTTGTTTTGGTTCATTCAGCGAGGCATGTGGTGATGCACGATAAGGGGTACTGTTTTGGGCGGAGGACACGTTGATTGTCAAGAGCATTAGAATGTCTGCAGAGGGAGGTGGGGTAGCTGAAATGCGGGAAAGTAACATGGAAAATTCTTTGGAGACGGGGAATCGCATGAATGAGACTAGCCTTAGAAGCAATGGGCTTTCCTGCGAAGGAGAATGGATCATGTGAAAACACCCCGCATTATGGTGATGCTCACGATGGGCTCGTGCAGATGGCTACTGAACTCAAGCTTCGAAACGAGTTCTTGCAGTTTCATTTTGAGGGTCTAAAAGATCTTTGCTTGGAAGAGATTAGTCTCAACAACGAACGAAAGTAGGTGGGCAGGAAGGTGAAGATGTGAAGAGACTCAATGAGAGAATAGAATCTCTGGAGAGAGAACTACTGGGGGAAAAGCAAACACGAGTTGCAGCAGAGGAGGCTCCGAAGCATCTTCAAGTAGCACATTCGGAGGCAGATGCAAGAGCGCAGGAGATCTCAGCCAGGCTTGCTGAAGGTCAGATGAAGTTTCATGTCTGGTATTTAGTGAGATTTTCTTCACATGCCGTAGCAGTGAAACACTTTGAGTATGGTGGGGAGTCTGTTGAATTGCTGTTTTTGCTTGGATCTGTATTTTAGTTGGATACAGTTTGCATCTGAACTCTCAGCCATTTGACTGCACTTTTTGGAGTATGAAAACTGATAAGGGGAAACTCAAAATATGTTAGGCTGCGCTTTTTTTCAGAGAAAAGTTTTCTATAATATGGTTAGCCTGCAATACCTAATCTCTTTAAGAAACAAAATCGTAATAATATGTTTGTATTTCACCAGAATTCCTAATCTTGTTTTTCTCCGGTAATGATTAATTATAAAGCCTTTGCTGCCGTATTGAAATGTTGTAAGCCGATGAAATCGATGATAGGGCTCTTCCATTTGTATTGTGCTCTTTCTATGTATCATTGTGCTAACATTTTTTAAAAACGGACTTCGAGATGACAATGAGGAATTGCGGCGATTTTGCAACCTAAAGATCTTGCCCCTGAGTCAATGCAACAGTCCCTTCTTGAGATAGAGCAGGTAGTTCGATTTTGGAAGTTCCATTTCATCGGCCCTGTAGTGCTCTGAGTGATGGTTCTCCTTTTCTGCTCAGGATTGCATATTCGTGTCCATTATACAAAGGAAGTAAGGTGTCTATTTTGAAATATCTAAGTAGATATGCTAATTGGGAATTTAGTAAACACGGCTAGCAATCACCGTGTTGGACCTGCATGATAATATGTGTAAAAGTTGTACAGTAGCAAACCAACAAACTGATACGAAGTATTAGGTAGAGGAGCTTGCACAGTAAAAGGCATAGGATATGCTGAATTGTTGGCTTTGCTCGTGGAAATAGTACTGATATTTAAAGTTGCTTACCTCTAGATGTTGGAAGACTTTCGAAATTTGCTAAATTCTGCAGAAGAGAAGAGGCAAGCTTCTCGATCTGAACTCACCGCCAAACATCAGAAGCTAAATGGCATCTGCATCCTAATGTGCCGTCTGATAATCGCCTTGGTTTCAACACTTAGACGTTTAAGCTTGTTCTTTTCTATTTCCTTATCAGAGCATAGAGAATTTGGAGTCCCAACTAGCTGACGCGGCCTCTGAGAGAAGCAAAGCAACCGAAATGATATCTTCATTTCAGGAGAGAGTTTTTCCTTCCGACCTTTTTTCCATGTTGGGTGCCTATTGACAACAAATGAGCAGCATCCGAGGACAGTATTGCAGTTATTTGCTCTATTTTTTTGGTGAAATAGCATAACCGTTGATGCAGTTGAATAGCATTTGCCTTAGGCTCCTAGGGGCTTATTTTGGCTTCTAGAATAAAGAAATGACTTAGTACGTTGATCTCGTATAGATGTTGCAATTTCCAATGTTGTGGGCTAAGATATGCTTAGAAGCTTGAGAACTTCTCAACTTTAAGTTTGACTGCTTATCCATTGTATTTCTTCCGTGATTAAAGGTCCTACTTGCAGAAAAAGAATCTAAGATTGCAGAGCTTGATGCAGCTTCACCAGTTGAAGCTGCAAGACTTAGAGCCGCAATGAAATCTGTTAAAGGAGAGGTTGCACACCTGAAACGTGAGCATGCATGAGCCGAAATTATTGTTATTTTTACTATAATGGATATGGAATGGAAATAAAAAGCAGTTTATGCAGTAAACTTTGAATTTTTAGTTTCTTTCCATCTTTGGATGTGTGGCATGGATGCTTCGTTTTAGAGTTTTATCAGCTTAATTTTCTCTGGCTGGATATCGCCCTTAATTCTAAACCTCGGTACTTATCTGCTTTCTGATGATGCGTCTATTTTTGGTTTTGAATGTCCCAGATTCTGCAGAATGTGTCGAATACACCTTGGCTTTTTTTTTTAATTATTAATGGCAATAACCTGTTACTTGACTAAAGGAAAACTATATTATCCTCCATGGATATATCTACCACTTCCAGGGAAGTTTCTTTGCCCTTTTTATGTGTGTCTAAGTTAATTGGATGGAGAAATTTTGTTCTAAGTTTTTGGTTTTGTAAATTCTGAAAAGAGTTTCTGTTCTTGATAGTTCAGCCGTGTATGATGTTTACTGCCGTATATGTCGTGGCATTCTATGATAGGCCACTCTTCGTGCTTTCTCGGTGAGTCTTATCTCAATAGCGTATGAGTTTTTCAGGATAAGGAAAAGGAAAGCTGGGAAGCTGCTTTTCAGGCACTTAAAACAAAGCTTGAGGTGGCTGAGAGCAACTGCATTCGCGCTGAAGTTGAAGTGGCTAAGTTAAAAAGTGTTTTACCCTCGTGGCAAGTTTGGAAGATCAAATGTGCATAATAAGCACAATTATGAATCTGACGGCCACGCTTTTGGACAGGTCAGCTGGAGATGGAAGCTTCTTCACATGCGCAGTTATTGAATGCTAGAGATAGCAGCCGTCAGAGAAGAGGTATTCACTTCTGCATTTTTTTTTCCCAGTCAAGACAAATTGGGTTGAAAATGTCATGATTCATAGTGACTTAATTCTTACAATTTACTTATCCGTTAATTGCAGAGGTGCGGTTCTTAATACTGGCAAGCAGTAGATGTTTTCATGACCATTTTCTTATTCATTAATTGCAGGGATGCAGCTCTTAATACTGCCAAGCAGCAGATGAAGACCATTGAAATGAACCTGGACTCTATGAATGCTCGGCATCAAAAAGATAAAGAAGCATGGGAACTTGATCTTAAAAACTTGGAAGAAACGTGGCGAAGTAAATGTCAACGATTTTTTCTCTTAAGTTTCTTTCACTTCCGTTACCTTTAGATTTTAAAAAATTCAAATTGTTCTTGCTTTGAAATGGTTCAAATGATGCAACAGATAGATGCAAGGCATCGAAAGCTGAAAACGAGGCAGATTCAGGGAAAGATATGAAGCAAGAATTAGATGAGCTTAAATCTCGTTGCAAAAGATCGAAGGTAACTTGCATTTTGCATTCTCTCACGGAGGTTAATTCTTTTCTCCTTGTTTACTTCGGCATGTTCTTTGGTAGGAGGAGCACGACTCACTTAGAGATCTAGCTGATAGAATGATTGAGGAGAAGGACAATGAAATCTCCAGATTGCTTGTTGATAATGAGAATCTTCAACGATCTCTGGATTCGAGACCACTGGTATGTCTTTTATTGTACTTTAGATAGATGCATGCCATGAAATCTTTCCCTACTTCCTTGTTCCTCGGAAGGGAACAAAGAAAGAAAGAATGATATTTTTCCCTACTGCCATTACTCTCACAATAATTTTGCTGACGATGTAGCAAAAAATATTTCAGGCTGAGCAGAACGATTATTACACTGCAGGTATGTAGACTTTGTCCACCACCACTCCTTGAGTAATCTGACAAAATGACTCTTACACGCCCTGGATTTTGAAAACTTGATGCTTTTGTGAGCAGCTGGTAATGTTCTAAGTTGGTTTAGGCTGACAAATTTGTTCTCTCAGCCTCGCAGAAACAGGAAATATCAAACTCAGCTAGCTCGGCAGCTGAACAGCAAATTCTGGTACGAGCCTTTTTTTCGCTCGAAATTTTTTTAGCTGTGAGCTGTTATGGTCCTTTATTCAGTAAAAGCGCCATAATTGAGGAGCTTTTATCGCTATTGGAAGTTGGCACTTAGAAGGCGGTGGATTGATTATAGTTGTCGTGTCAATAGTAAATATAAATACACAAGACACTGTAGTTTGAGGAAGATTGTCATTTAGGGGCAGTGCAGATCATTCAGATGATGTTACTTTAATCTCTTTGAATATTCAGCTTTTGGCAAGGCAACAAGCTCAAAGAGAGGAAGAGTTGGCTCTGTCTCGGAGGCATATTTTGGCACTTCAAGTATGACGTTACCTCTTTGTTCTAAAAAAAAAGGTAGGACGTTACCCGTATTTGCATTTGTATCTTCTGGTTATGCTGTCAAAACTTCTCTAAAATATATTTAATAATGTTCAGGAAGAAATTGAGGACCTTGAATGCATAAATCGTCTTCACAGTCAACAGGTGGGATCCGAGGGTGCATTTTGAGTTGTTTATGTGTGTGGGAAGCTGGAAAGTACAATACGCTTTTCTGATGTAGTCCCCGGACTACTAGATCACTTGGTTCATCTTCTGCAGTTTATGCCATTGTCTGGGAGACAGTCACATTCGTAAGAATCAAGAACTTCATGAGCGATTATTGCAAAATAGAACTTATTCGATTATGATCTGTAAATGGTAATCGCATGGATTAGGACGTGTTTGCACAAGTAGGAATTACTTATGTTAGTTGGATTATGGAAGTTTAACTACAAAAGAAGGTAAGGAAAAAAAGGGAAGTGGCAATTCACCGAGGAAAACGAAGGTCGCTAATACTGTGAAGCCTTCGTGTAACATTATGCTGATTACAGGGTCGAGGTGGCCTTTTCGTGCATATACACCCTTGAGCTCTATCTTTCCACCTATTAATGATGAATCAGTAGTAAATTATCATTAACTTTTTTAATGCTATTGCCATTCCTTTTCTCTTTTCCTTCTCAATTTGTGAGGAGATGATATTGGATACAAATGCAGCTCCAATACGTTCGAGATTCCTTTGCCCTTCTTGACAGATGTAATCTTAATTGTGTGGATGTAGGAGGCCATACTGAAGGAAGAGCTTCGCAAATGGAAAGGATGCAGAAGAGGGAAGGGGTAGATGCGACATATTTAAAAAATGTCTTGTTGAAACAGGTAAATTTTGGCAACAGATATGCTGTGGTGTGACGTCAAATTTTTATAAGTAATGTTGGTTTCTCGTCTTTCTTTTGTTAAACTCGTGTGTAATGAGGTGCTTCGGTTCGTCTTTCTTCTGTTAGGTGAGGTAGAGGCGCTGTTGCCGGCGGTCGCTATGCTGCTTCAGTTCAGTCCGGAAGAGGCTATTCTCAGCTTTAGCTAGTGTTGGATGGATTATATCCAGCAGTCGAAACGAAAATTCGTTGTCACTGTCCCTGACCGACTTCCGGTTGTGATGCAAAGCTTTCGCCGATGCGAGCCCAATTCTAAGTCTAAGATGCTATCCAAGAAAGATCGTGAGTGTCCATGCCGCAAAGCTTTCCAAAGCCATAAGTAAGATCGTCGTAAATTTGTCTAAACTCCAGTTAATGCTTGTGTAGTACGGAGAGAGGTAAGGGTTTTCTCCATCCCATGAGATGTAGGTCAGTCGTGGTCTTTTACATCAGTTGGCCATGTCAAAGGAGAGAATATCTGTCGTCGTCTCGGGTCTGAGGTGCATCAGCGGTATCATATGTTTAAAAGTAGTCATGGACCTCCTTTTAGGACATAAACTTGCAGCATTTCCTTCACTTTAAGATGATTACGGCCAAACGACCAATATGTAGCCACCGTTAGAGGTTTGGTATCATAATTTTCCTTTTCAGGGCACATCAAGTTCAAGTTAAAATATGCATTTTAATGCAATTGCAGATGCAGAAATGTCAACAAGCTTGCCGGACCGCTGCAGACGTGCCTCCAACTCCACCAAACGATACTTCAGGATCTCCTCCGTCGCTTCTCTCAAGATTCTCATTTTCACAGTGGCAAAGAGTAATACAAGACCGGGAATTCTTCTGTTAAATGAGCAGAGTCTGCAATCACGTTCCAGCTGCAAAGATGCGAATGCGTGAGGTGGTGCACTGGTGCTTAGAAGGTGGTCTGCAGTTCCGTAAAAAACTTGTTTCTTTTAACATCGACATTATTGGGCGAAGTGCGGAGATATTGTAAAGAACGTAAAGAGAGAATGTACCATAGACCCAAGAGGTAGAGAGGATAAAGAACGTAAAGAGAGAATGTACCATAGACCCAAGAGGTAGAGAGGATACACACATCGGCAATTCACGCTGTCATTGTTGTGATTATTGCGAAGGAAAACGGAAGCAGCTGTTTAATTGTTGCAACTGACGGTGATATTTTTTATACTTCATCGTGCCACGATTTGTTCACTCGAAAACTATATAACACTCGTGATTCAGTTATCTTGGCTTAATTTTCAGCAATAAGAATGATTACTTAATCTAATGTAGTACGTGCTATGGGATCAAAATTTAGAAGAAAATCAATTACACTCGAATGAGTACACTATTTATATAACTAAAGGTGGGACAAAAAAGGAGGAAGTTAAATAAAACAAAGTTTATCGCATCCCATATTAAACATATGCTTTGATAATTATTAATATTTATTATTTACAAGATGAGCTTTGAATTGAATTGCAAGGAAAAAAAAAGAAAACATTTTCCTTAATTAAGATAATTGTAAGGAATAAATGATCTCTTTTGCAAAGTTTTAAAGGAACGGATGATCAATCAAGCTGCCGAAAGGAGGAAGTTAAATAAAACAAAGTTTATCGCATCCCATATTAAACATATGCTTTGATAATTATTAATATTTATTATTTACAAGATGAGCTTTGAATTGAATTGCAAGGAAAAAAAAAGAAAACATTTTCCTTAATTAAGATAATTGTAAGGAATAAATGATCTCTTTTGCAAAGTTTTAAAGGAACGGATGATCAATCGCTTCCCAACAATTATGTCGTCATTGCCGTCTCTCGTCCTCTCTCGACATTTTAGAAAGGGACGGTAGGGTTTTGAAATCCAACTCCGCGCTAAAACCTCCTCTCACTCACTCTCACGCGAGCTCCGCTCTAAAACCCTCCTCTCGCCCTCTCCAAACCTCGACAAGATGGCCGATCTTAGAAGAATGAGCAGCAATGAAGATGAGAGGAAACGGGAAGCATTGCATGATGTTGGCGGTTTGGTTCAAGATTTTGGTCTGAAGGTTAGTCGCTTTGAGAATTTCGGTCCTGATGATGCCTTTTTTTTTATGGAAATCTCGATTGTAAATGTTTCCGAGAAGATCGGCAAAAGCCGGAATGACACAACTGTGTTCAAGGGCTTCCATCATGGCGATTGGGTCGCCCTTAAAAGGTTCTCTACCGATCACGTTAATGTGGATGATGGGATTCTCCATCGCTTGTCTGGGCGACCACATCGAAATGTATTTCTGAATCGCGGAGTTACTTACTGCAGAGACTCAGGATTTCTTGTTATGGAACTATGTGATTTTAGTCTGAGAGATCTGATTTTAGCAAGTGTTTCTTCAGATCTTACCGTCCATGATGATGATTCACCATCGGTGGTGGATCATAAATAGAAGCAGTCATCGCTCAGGAATAGGATGCTGAATATTCACTTATGGACTGCCGATGGTACTCCTTCACCGACGCTTGTGAAGCTGATGAGGTAATCCTTCACAATCGTTAAAGTATCATGTTCCCGATTCCGTTGTTGTTAAAGAATTGAATGCCAAATGTGTATTAATCTTTTCTGGGACTTGGGATGGCTGCGTAGATCCTATACTTTGACTGATCAGTCAACTAATGGTTATAATTATCGTGATGTCACGGATTTATTACTAATGTAGACAAACAAATGGACTCGCAGGTCTAAACTTCTAGCAAACATTCAGCTACTTTTTCTGGAGCTATTGACACACTTTGTGAATTAGTTTGTTTTTTATCTCTACTTAAGTTAATGATCGCTCTTGCAGACGCTGTTCAATCCATTTGCCCATGATCTAGAGAAATATTTCTCCGAAAAATTTCCGAATCTCTTGTTGGAGACATACAAAGTGGCATTGGAGTTCTACAAAAGTCGTTCATCCTTTAAAAAGTATTTCGAAATAGGCGAGTGTTGATCCTTGGGCAACAAGAAAAACCCAGTTTTGTTAGTACTCACGTGGGATCAATATCCATGTGAAGGTAAGGAATTCCCTCAGCAAAAGCGAAAGGCCGTATTAAGAAATTTTTTTTGTCGAAGTGTAAGGAATTTGAAGTACATATCATTTTACTGCACTATTTGGTCTTTATGAGAGGCTTGATTTCATTTAGAAAATTGAAATGGTCAAACTGGGAAACTCCAACTGCAGCCTGCAAAGCAAACTTGCCAAAAGCACAAGGCCAACAACTTTTGCTTGCCTTTGTTCTACACATTACGGAGTCATATGAGTCAGGACACAAGAATCAAACATCATAAAACAGTCGACCCCAATTAATGCAGATCACCATAGGTGGCAATTAATTTGCCTCAATCTTCTAAAATTTGGATTCCAGCTAAAGGGTTCCTCTCATTTTCATCAGAATCTTAAGCACCAGCTGTATCAAACGGATGTGTTGCCCTCAAGTGCAAATCCGTCCACAACAAGTTATTGGATTGGAAATCAAGCCTATCATAAAGACCAAATAATGTAATAAAATGATATGTACTTCAAATTCTCTATACTTTGACCAAAAAAAAATTCCCAATACGGCCCTTCGCTTTTGCTGAGAGAAACCCATACCTTCACATGGATATTAGTCTCATGTGAATACTAACAAAACTGGATCTTCTTATTGCCTAAGGATCAACACTCGCCTATTTCGAAGTACTTTTTAAAGGATGGACGACTTTTGTAGAACTCTAATGCCACTTTGTATGTCTCCAACAAGAGATTCGGAAATTCTTCGGAGAAGTATTTCTCTAGACCATGGGGAAATGGATTGAACAGCGTCCGCAAGAGCGATCATTAGCTTAAGTAGAGATCGAAAACAAACTAATTCACAAAGTGTCAATAGCTCCAGAAAAAGTACCTAACTGTTTGCTAGAAGTTTAGACCTGCGAGCCCACTTGTTTGTCTACATTAGTAATAAATCCGTGACATCACGATAATTATAACCATTAGTTGACTAGTCAGTCAAAAGTATAAGATTTACGCAGCCATCCCAAATCCCAAAAAAGATCAATACACCTTTGGCATTCAATTCCTAAACAACAACGGAATCGGGAACATGATACTTTAACGATTGTGAAGGATTACCTCATCAGCTTCATAAGCGTATGTGAAGAAGCACCATCGGCAGTCCATAAGTGAATATTCAGCATCCTATCCCTGAGCGATGACTGCTTCTATTTATGATCCACCATCGATGGTGAATCATCATCATGGACGGTAAGATCTGAAGAAGCCCTTGCTGAAGTCAGATCTCTCATACTAAAATCACATAGTTCCATAACAAGAAATCCTGAGTCTCTTCGGTAAGTAACTCCGCGATTCAGAAATACATTTCGATGTGGTCGTCCAGACAAGCGATGGAGAATCCCATCATCCACATTAACGTGATCGGTAGGGAACCTTTTAAGGGCGACCCAATCGCCATGATGGAAGCCCTTAAACACAGTTGTGCCATTCCGGCCTTTGCCGATCTCCTCGGAAACATTTACAATCGAGATTTCCATAAAAAAAAAAAAAGGCATCATCAAGACCGAAATTCTCAAAACGACTAACCTTCGTACCAAAATCTTGAACCAAACTGCCAACATCATGCAATGCTTCCCGTCTCCTCTCATCTTCATTGCGGCTCATTCTTCCAGGATCGGCCATCTTGTCGAGGTTTGGAGAGGGCGAGAGGAGCAGGAGAGGAGGGTTTTAGAGCGGAGCTCGCGTGAGAGTGAGAGGAGGTTTTAGCGCGGAGTTGGATTTCAAAACCCTACAGCCCCTTTCTATAATGTCGAGAGAGGACGAGAGACGGCAATGACGACATAATTGTTGGGAAGCGGCAGCTTGATTGATCATCCGTTCCTTTAAAACTCTGCAAAAGAGATCATTTATTCCTTACAATTACCTTAATTAAGGAAATGTTGTCTTTTTTTTTCTTGCAATTCAATTCAAAGCTCATCTTGTAAATAATAAATATTAATAATTATCAAAGCATATGTTTAATATGGGATGCAATAAACTTTATTTTATTTAACTTCCTCTTTTTTTGTCCCACCTTTAATTATATAAATAGTGTACTCGTACAACTTCTTAGTGATAGCATATTTCCTTTGATTATTAGTATTAGGGATTCTTACTTTTCTTGCAACCTATTTATTGCTTTTGGTTATTGAGTGGTACATCATTGCTTACGCAGCCATATGATCACCTCACATCTTAGTGGCTAGATTTCAAAATTAATCCATGCTACTTGCCAAAATATTGTTTTCAAATAAAAGAGAAAATTTATCGAAAAAGCGTTAGAATAATCTAGCGTAATCAAGTTTTCGAATCCATTTAATCTCCGATTCGTAGAAGTAAAGTACACTTCAACACTTTGCTTGCTCTTCTAATTGACCCACCAAAAATAGATTAGTTATCAACTCCAGAATGAAATTGATTTGCATATTAAAAATTTGAACCTAAAGTTGCGAATTTATATAGACTTAGGAGTGCTCGAGCTAAGTACAGGCTTAGTAATCTATTAGCCAACTCAAGTGGTTCACTCGAGGGAAGGTTGCGACATGACTTAATTAACAAAAGTTATACTTTAAATCGTAAGTATTATTATGTATTTCTTTTTTTCACTCAAGTTTAAATTAATTGGACAAATTATATTTTTAAAGGTGATTTATTTTTATTTACTTTTTTTTTTTGCAAACTTAGAATCAATGAGATAAGTCGAAAGAGATAACTGTTTCGGAATGATAATGGAAATTTTATCTTTATCTCTATTTGTATCTATTTTATTGGTAAATACATTTATAAGTACCTTCGATGATACTTTCTTCTCATTCAATTTTATTTTGAATTTATAAATCACTTTTTGTACTTATGTTTGACGTGCTTAGGAGGTATAACATTTTAGCGTTGTAGTCAACGAAAATATTAAGCTAAATAAGAAATACCACTACCTCAATGCCCATCAAATTTTTTCACATGCAATTATCATAATGATTATAAGGATTAATATCACCAAAAATCTCAAAGTGGTACATTTGTGCCATATTTATCACAAATTCATTTTTGTGCAAAAGAAAATCCAAACCGGTACACCCGTGTCACATTTACCCTTCACTATAATCCAAGTCTGCTCAAGAAAACTTTTGTCACGAGGAACATCCCAACAAAGTATCCAAAAGTTGTTGGCAGATGAATGTTTCCTCAAAACGGTTTATGCAATTGCAATGACATAGAGGAGGCATGGAACGGGTAAATCATGGCAACATACTCCAACTAAGTTAAAATAGTATATAACCAGAATCCCAAGCAAAGCATTTATCATATACCTTATCTTCTCTGCACTACAACTATGTTTCAGCCAGTCCTCATCATGATGCGAACCACCCCAATTTCGGCCGTTTTGGTAATCTCGCCGACCTTGTGCGCTTAAGTTGCTTCAGTCGCTTCCTCGAAAGGTCTCTGCCTCTGGCCTTGCCCATAAGGACCTGCAGCAGTATTAAGAGTTTGTGAGATTATATAGTGATTCTTCGTCATGCTACACACTGAAGAACGTCACACAAAGTCCTTTTTGTTCCTTCAATTCTCTTCTCTCTCTTTTTTTTTATTTTTTGGTTTTTTTGGTAGAGGTAGATATCTGACAGTGCAGAGCCAGGTATCTGAACCTAACTCACTTCACATGAAGCTGCAGGATAGTTTACCAGAAGAAAATGTTCATCAAGGCATGTTTACACACTACTGTGAATGCAAATTGGAAAGAAAGTAAAATCAAAATAAAGAAAAGCAGGGAAAAAAATGTCTCGACGTTTATAAAAAATACTGAACACATTGTTGACTGCGATTTCTTAAAATTAAAATTTAGTATAAACTCATGCACATATCACCCTGTCCAAACCACATGGGTCAAGCTCTTGATAAAGTACCGAGGAGCTGTCACATTAATGCAACTCTCAACTTATGTATCCATCCCTCTTCATCTGAAGTAGGAATGGGGATCTAAGAAATCTCTTGCCACTCCTAAACAGAACAAGGAAGTGCAACCATTTCAAACATCGTGTACATTAGCTCTTTAGGATAACAAAAAGAGAGGGACGCTGTTAATAATCAGTAGAATGCTCAACACTGCTTAGTAATTTTAGAGTGAGATGGGATTCTCCAATAAGTTTCTTCCATTAATAGAAGAGCACTAAACACACCAAGTCTTTTCTCTGTTAATATGAGGATATCTTCCACAGGCACAACTAAGCCCAGTTTCAAGTTCCACCATCCCCCGATGCTATATATCACCCCGGAAGAAGGAAACTATAGAACACAACAATCAATTTCAAGCCATTCAAACCATGTCTTCTCTCTTGTGATGAGCGTTGGGGGGGTTGGGGAAGGCTCAATTGGATAATACTTTGTATCATGTTCGTTCATTTTGTAGTTAATGACATTCATTTCATCGAGAAAATCCATGTTACCCTGATATAAAAGTCAGTTAACTTCCTTATTGAAGTAAACGTGCTAATTACCCTTTGTATGAAGGTGGTTTTTGATGGCTCGACGAGAGTGGAAATGTTTGGTTTAACTTAGTGAAACTATTTGTATTCTGTACTTTGGCCTCCTCTCATAGCTAAAACTGGTGTTTTCTAGTCCTCCATTAAGACAGGTGCAACAGAACCACATTAATCTTGCGTTTCTTTGGATTTTGCATTCTTGTTTTCATCACATTGATGTAGTACAAGAACACATTCATCTTTTATTATGCTGTCCCCGACACTAAATATAGATCAAGGCCAGGCCAAAAACTATTCCAAGCACAATATCACATTCATGTTTTCTTTACACTGTCCCCAACAGTTAATATAATAAAACTCATGCCAACCAAAACTATTCCAGGTACTGCATATATTGTGTAATTAGACCCCAGAGCAAAACTTGACTTCTTCGCCAGAAAAGCTAATCAAATGGAAGAATCATTGAAAAGGCCAAGACAGTAACTAAGAAATTTCTCAAATTCACCATTTTAAGGTGTAGTTATAGGTCTGACCAAAAGACAAAGGTGTAGTTATAGGAACGAGGAAGACAAAGCTTGAAGTTACAGATTATCATGACATAACAAATAGGTAGGGGAATACGAAGCATGTCGGTGCCTCAGATTTAATATTTTTTGTGGCCTTCCTCAAGGAACTTTTCGGACACGCACTTTCTCAGCTCATTCCACCAAGGAAGATGAAAAAATCTAAACAAACTAATTGAACAGGTTGGTCCATTCACTTTCTTGTCCGCAAAATATTGCACTCTCCAGAATTTAAGCAGATCTAAAGAAAGTAAACACACAGGCTTCAACTCATCTGAAGCTCACCCGAACTTGAACAAGAAGGTAGCAACTTCAAACGAGGCAAACCAAGGAAGATGAAAGAAATCTAAATGTACTAATTGAAAGCGAATGAACAGGGTAAACAACAAATCCAACAGACATCTACCCAGCAAGATAGACATTAAACTGGTAAAGAACTTATATCCACCCCAAGAACATCTCGAACCCTTTAAACCTTGAAAACAAAAATTTTACTTGCGCCCAGCTGATCTACCAATAGATAACCGAAAAAGAGCACAGGGTTAAGAAACAGAGCGGCAAGAGATAAGAAGTACCGAATACTCAGGACAGTTGCTGACATCCATGTACCCAGCATCAACAAAAACCTTCTCTCTCTTAGCCAATTCAATGTCCTCGTCGACCATCATCTTCACCAAGTTCTCGAACCCAACGCTGGGCTTCCAACCCAACACCTTCTCGGCCTTTCTTGCATCTCCCTTGAACGTGTCGACCTCCCTTGGCCCGAAATACCTATCATCGATCAACACATGGTTCCAACATTTCAGCCCCACATACCCAAACGCCACCTTCAAGAAGTCCCACACCGTGTGCGACTGCCCCGTCGCCACCACGTAGTCGTCCGGCTTTTCTTGCTGCAGCATCTTCCACATCGCCTCCACGTAGTCCCCAGCGAATCCCCAGTCCAGGGAGGCCTCCGGCTTCCTCAGGAACAGCGTGCTCTGCAGCCCCATCTTGATCCGCCCCACAGCCCTCGTGATCTTCCGGCCCAGGAAGTTCTCGCCCCGCCTCGGGGACTCGTGGTTGAACAGGATCCCGTTGCACACGAACAGCCCGTAGGCCTCACGGTAGTGCATGGCGTACCAGTGCGCGGCGCACTTGGACACGGCGTAGGGGGCCCGCGGGTAGAACGGGGTTGTCTCAGACAGCGGCAGCGGGATCCATCCGTATTCCCCCCAAGTCCCCGTTTCAAAAGACCGCGGCGGCGGAATCGATCCGAACATCTCCGAAGACCCAGCCTGGCAGTAACGGATGTGGCTGCGGCCGGTAGCGGAGACGTGAGAGCGCACGGCCTCGAGGAGTTGGAGGGCGGCCGTGGCGACCACATCGGCGGTGTAACCAGGCATCTCGAAGGAGACCGCCACTTCGTACTGGTCGGCGAGGCTGTAGACCTCGTCGGGGCAGATCGTGTCGATCCAGTGGCGGAGAGAGGAGCCGTCGGTGAGATCGGCGTCGTGAAGCTTCATCCGGGCCTTGTGGGCGTTGTGGGGGTCGATATAGATGTGGTCGACTCGTCGGGTGTTAGGGTTGGAGGAGCGACGGATCAGGCCGTGGACCTCGTACCCTTTGTCGAGCAAGAACTCGGCGAGGTACGATCCGTCCTGGCCGGTAACGCCGGCGATCAGGGCCACCTTGCGGCGGTGCTGCGGCGGCGGCGGCGGGGCTTCGACGTTGGCTCCGGATCCGGATTTGGGCGTGTCGGTCTGGGTCGTCATCGTCGCGTAGGACGGCGGATTCGAAGGCATTGGGACTCTGGGGTTTGGAGGAATAGCAGAGGGTGATCCGTGGAGGCTTCGGGAGATTTTTAAGAGGTGGAAGAGGAACAGATACGCGCTTTTTTAATTGACTAATAAGATCGCGCCACGTGGATATTGAAGGACAGTATGGTCAATTTGGAGAAGCCAGTGTAATGAAAAACTCCGGGGATGGGGGGTTCTGTTGCTCCTCGAGGACCGGATTTTACCGCGCGACGGCAAGTGCGGTGCACTGTGAACCGTCCGATGAAGGCTCCTTGTAAGATAACGGCCTAATGCCTTAAAACAATGTTAATTAAAAGAATCCCGACTCTAAGTTCAGTCCCAAGTTGCCAATAGGGTACGTGGCCCTGCTGCTAAAGGGGTTGGAGGGTGGGGGAGCCCTAGTATCACAGGTGCGAAATTCGACTCCCACGCTTTGCAAGAGGCGGAGCAAAAATCCAGTCCCAATTTTACGCTAAATTTTTTTTTTTTATCCCATTGGAAACCCCAGTTTAAGGTCATGTCCCACTGTTCGAAATTTTTCTTTGACAAACAAGAGATGGAAAACTTCTAAGCACGTGTTGTTCGAGTGTCTCGAGGGAGAGCTCTCTGACCGCGAAAGGCGGAACACTATCGAGCACAAGAGAGTGAAGATCGACCGCAAAATAGACGATCCCGAGCGAGATGGAAGGAAAACTCTCTTAAGAGTGAGAGCAATTGATAAAAGCAATCCTTAGTTACTCTAGTTTTTACCCAAGTTTCATTATCCGCAATCTGCAGGGCTCCTATGGGAATAGCACATGACCCTGTAAGAAGCTCTGGTTTGACGAATGTCGGCGCCTTGGAACCGCTCAAAGGTTTCAAATGCCAACTTAGCACACTACTGACAGATTGGGCAGAAGAATCTGCGAATGAAAGAGGTGAGACTTGGTGGGTTTTTTCGGCTGAGCCAGCAGTATCACTTCCCCAACCAAAACCAAAATGCACGAGATTGTGAGGCGTGATGTAATTGTGCTAATGCAAGTGCAGTCCTTGATTCAAACCTCATGCTTCAGCTGCAATAGACAAACACCGTAAGGAGGGCTTTCTCCGTATTCATTGGAATACAAGAAAATATCTTTAGGTCCTTGCTTAAATATTCGATTATAAGTATTTCCGGTCGGATCATCGCAGTTTTAAATGATAGATGCATTTACATGTACAAATTACAGTCGACGGAGGAAGGATTGATCAAGCTGGCACCAAAACCTTCAATGTTGTGTGGCTGCTGGACGGGTCACTCCACGGTTGGTTGCTCATAAGTTAATCAAAATATCCGGGCTATCTTATTTGTCAAAGGGATAATCTCAGATTTAGTCGTTTAACTGATTTGATTTGCATAATTTAATCTTCAAACTTTTCTTTTTAGTCGCATTCGGTGCAGTTCTCTCTATTGCAGATGTGTCGGGGCTAATCATAAACAAAGCAAACAAACGACGCGCACCCAACGTACCTCCATTGTCAACACTTGCCGCTAGCTCATAAAATGGAACATTGTCAACCAAATTTCCCACATTTTCTTCCCTTCTTCCGACAACACAGTGCTCGTTATGTTTCGCTGCAGTTCATTTATCAATCGTTACGGCCTCTCTTTTCCTCTTGCCCAAACCAACATGAGCCAATAATAAGACGTTAGAATCGAAGAACGGTCAGAAAACCAAGTCCGCTCGAGAGACTTATCACGAGAAACATCCCAAACAAGTACCCGAAAGTTGCGGCAGGTGAATGTTTTCCTTAAAAACAGTTTATGCGATTGCAATGACATCGAGGAGGCCTGGAACCGGGGCAAATCACGGCAATATACTCTGAATAGTCAAATATCATATAACCAGGAATCCCAAGCAAAGCATTTATCATATAATCGATCATCTTCTCTGCACTCCAACTGTGTTTTAGCCGGTCCCCGTTATGATGCGAACCCCACTGTCAATATCGTCGATGTCACTAATCTCGCCGACCTTGAGAGCATAAGTCGCTTCCTCGAAAGGTTTCTGAATCTGGCCTCGCCCAAAAGGACCTGCGGCAGTATTAAGAGCTTGTGAGATTATATAGCGATTCTTCGTCATGCTACACACTGAAAAGCTCCGCACAGTCCTTTTTCATTCCTTTCATTCTCTTTTCTCTTTCCACATTTTCTTAGTTGGTAGAAGTCGATATCTGACGATGCAAAGCCAGAAATGTAAACCTAACTCACTTCACATGAAGTTGCGCAATATTTTACCAGAAGAAGACGTTCATCGAGGCATGTACACACACAACTGAGAATGCACATCCAAAAGAAAGTAAAGTTGAAAGGAAGAACAGCAGGGAAACAATGTCTCGACGTTTCTGGAATATACTCAGCACATTGTCGACTCCGATTTCTTGAAATTAAAATTTATTATAAACTCGTACACATATCACCCTGTCCAAACCACATGGGTCAAGCTCTTGATAAAGTACCTGTCAATTTAATGCGGCTCTCAACTTATGTATCCATCCCTCTTCATATGAAGTAGGAATTGGGATCTCAGTAATTTCTTGCCACTCCTAAACAGAACAAGGAAGTGCAGCCATTTCAAACGTCCTGTACATTAGCTCCTTAGGATAACATAAGGAGAGGGACACTGTTAATATTAAGTAGAATGCTCAACACTGCTTAGTAATTTTAGAGTGAGATGGGATTCTTCAGGAAGTTCCTTCCATTAATAGAAGAGCACAAACAAACCGAGTCTTTTCTCTGCTAATATGAGGATATCTTCCACAGGCACAACTAAGCCCAGTTTCAAGTCCCACCATCCCCTCCATGCTATATATCACCCCGTAAGAACGAAACTATGGAACACAACAATCAATTTCAAGCCATTCAAACCGCATTTTTTCTCTTGTTATGAGCGTTGGGGGTTCAGGGAAGGCTCAATTGGATAATACTTGGTATCATGTTTGTTCATTTTTGTAGTTAATGATATTCTTTTCATCAAGAAAATACACGTTACCCTGATATAAAAGTCAGTTAACTTCCTTGTTGAAGTAAACGTGCTGATTAGCCTTTGTAAATGCAAAGGATGACACTGGCAATAGCTTGGAAACAAGAGTTGTGTGAAGGTGGTTTTTGATGGTTTGACGAGAGTGGATGTGTTTGGTTTAACTTAGCGAAACTATTTGTATTTTGTACCTTGGCCTCCTCTCATGGTTAAAACCGGTGCTTTCTAGTCCTCCATTTAGACAGGTGCAACAGAACCACATTAATCTTGCGTTTCTTCGTATTTTGTATTCTTGTTTGCATGACATTGATTTAGTACAAGAACACGTTCATCTTTTATTATGCCGTCCCCGACGCTAAATATAGATCACGGCCAGGCCGAAACTATTCCAAGTACAAGAGCACATTCATGTTTTTACGCTGTCCCTAACAGTTAATATAGATCAAATTCGTGCCGACCAAAACTATTCCAGGTACTCCATATATTGTGCAATTACACCCCGCAGCATAACTTGGACATCCAGAAAAGCTAATCAAATGGAAGAATCTTTGAAAAGGCCAAAATAGTAACGAAGAAATTTCTCAAATTCACCATGTAAGGTGTTGTTATGGGAACAAGGAAGATGAGGCTTGAAGTTACAGAATTCTCATGACATAACAAATAGGTCGGGGATCACGAAGCATGTCGGTGCCTGACATTTAATATCATTTGTGGCCTTCATCAAGGAACTTTTCTTGTCCTTCTAAGATGCAAATTAGACCTGGTTAGAGAAACAGCATCTATACTTCAGCGCGAGAGCCAAAAGGGTGCCAAATCGTCTAGGGAAAATGATCCACTGCAGGGTAAATCTAATGGAAATACAGCTTCTAGCTGGGAATAGATCATGAAGTTGTCTTGTAAAGCTAAGTCAGCATATGAACCCCATTTATCCTGGGGTGTATCAAGCAAATTCAACCTTCATTCAAAAGCTTCTAGCTTGGAATAAATCATGAAGAAGTCTCATAAAGCTACGACAGCATATGAACCCCATCTATCCTGGAGTTCAAGTTAAGTTCAAAAGCTCAAATGCAACATTCCTTCCAGATAGACCAAAAAAGATTGTCGAGGCAGTATTTGAATAAGCTCTTTCCTTCTCTATACAAATTCTACACCACCTTTATTTTACTTCGACGCAATAGGAAAGCCCTTTAACAGCCAAATCCAACAAAGTAAGAAGCTCCCTCCAGGGGCTGTTGATTTTTTTTACATTCCCTTCACCGGAAGATTTTCCCTCGTATCACAGGAGACCTAGGCAGCACACGGTAACATCATATTCTTTTTTCACTTGAACAGACACCTAACACGATGTTGAAAATATGTCTCGAGTTCGAGCCCGAAGTAAAAATCTGAATATTTTGAATTGATATTTTGCGGATGTCCGAAATTGAGCAAAAAAGAAATATTGAAAATTTACTTTTCAAATATGTGGTGGAGTCGACGAAGTGTTTTCCTTTTCTACGTTGGAGTCTATGAGTTGAAATAGGAAAGTCCATTAGAATGGCCAACGTGGACATTGAGATAGATATTGACTCGGCCAACAATGGATCAGATAAAGAAGAAATTAAAATATACGGAATTATTCACTGCTTTATTTGAGGAAAGTCCAACTTGGATTTTGGGTTGACCGTGTCTCACGGATTTGTATTCCGCTTCCCAACAATTAGGTCGTCGTCATTGCCGTCTCTCGTCACATTTCAGAAAGGGGCGGTGTTAGGGTTTTGAAATCCAAACCTCTCACTCTCCCGCGAGCTCCGCTCTAAAACCCTCCTCTCCCGCTCCTCTCTCGCTCTCTCCAAACCTCGACAAGATGGCTGATCCTGGAAGAATGAGCCGCAATGAAGATGAGAGGAGACGGGAAGCATTGCATGACGTTGGCAGTTTGGTTCAAGATTTTGGTCTGAAGGTTAGTCGCTTCGAGAATTTCGGTCCTGATGATGCCTTTTTTATGGAAATCTCGATTGTAAATGTCTCCGTGGAGATCGGCAAAGGCCGGAATGGCACAACTGTGTTCAAGGGCTTCTATCGTGGCGATTCGGTCGCCCTTAAAAGGTTCCCTACCGATCACGTTAATGTGGATGATGGGATTCTCCATCGCTTGTCTGTGCGACCACATCGAAATCTGGTTCTGATCGCAGAGTTACTTACTGCAGAGACTCGGGATTTCTTGTTATGGAACTATGTGATTTTAGTCTGAGAGATCTAATTTCAGCAAGGGCTTCTTCAGATCTTACCGTCCATTATGATGATTCATCATCGGTGGTGTATCATAAACAGAAGGATGCTGAATATTCACTTATGGACTGCCGATGGTGCTCCTTCACAGACGCTTGTGAAGCTGATGAGGTAATCTTTTATGTTTTATGCATCGGTCTTAGCATGGCTTAGATTTGAATCATAATGTATATCTATAATTTACGATACAGGCATCGGTTTTTTGGATGCCTTAGATTTGAATCATAATGTGTATCTGTAATTTACGATACAGGCATGTGCTATTAGGAGTCCATCATTTGCATGGATGTCAGATTGTTCATGGTGATTTAAGACCCGAGAATGTCTTGATCGTCGATTTTAAAGATCCATGTGCCAAAGTATCCGATGCTGGAGTTTCTAAACGCCTCTTTGGGCATCAATCTTCCTTGGTAAAGCCTGACTCCGGATGGCTGGCCCCAGAGCTTTTAAATCCCGATGAGAGCCCAACGAGCGAGAGCGATATGTTCAGCATAGGCACTCTTATATTCTATTGTGTCACTCGGGGAAGTCATCTATTTGGTGACTTTCCAGAATGTGACGTGAATATAAAGAAGTTTAAAGTGAACAGTTTCCCGGCGACGATCAGTAGAGAAGCTTCTCATCTTATGTATGGATTGCTAAACAAGGTTCCTACAGTGAGGTGAGAGATCTCTCATTGAGCTAATGCTCTTATAGAGATTGCAACAATTTATTTGAGCATGTTGAGCTAATGCTGCTAGTTCTTTTGATTGCCGGTAGGCCAACGGCAGCGGTCGCGCTTGTACATCCATTCTTTTGGAGTCCAGAGAAGAGGATGACCTTTTTTTGTGACATGTCCGACAGAGCACAATGGTGTATGGTGTATGATCCCACTTCCACTCTTCCTTTTGAGTTGGATAACAAAGGTCGCTTGATCTTTGGTACGAGTTGGAGAAGCTGCTTAGATCCTCTACTTAAGACTGACCTGTTAAATGTGTATTATAATTACTCTAGAGTCACAGATCTATTACGAGTGTTGAGGAACAAGTGGGTTCACAGGTCTGAACATTTACCGGCCATTCAGGTACTCTTTCTGGAGCTATTGACGCTTTGTGAATTAGTTTGCTTTTTATCTCTTTACCATTTAAGTTAATGATGGCTCTTGTAGGCGCTTTTCAATCCATTTCCCGATGGTCAAGAGAAATACTTCTCCAAAAAATTTCCGCATCTCTTGATGGAGACGCACAAAGTGGCATTGAAGTTCTGCAAGAATGATCCAACCTTTAGAAAGTACTTTGAAATAGGCGAGTGTTGATCCTTTGGCTTAGTTCTCACGTGGGACCAATATTCATGTGAAGGTAAGGGCTTCCCTCAGCAAAAGCAAAGGGCCGTATTGGGAATTTTTTTTTGTCGAAGTATAGGGAATTTGAAGTACATATCATTTTACTGCACTTTTTGACTTGACTCAGGGGTCCTGGCATGGTAATATTGGTACTGTCATGGGTCGTCACACTGTACACCCTGAGCAAATGGTGGAGATGCACGAGATGGTCCCCGGGAAGCGTTCGGCGAGAAACTCGGCCTCCAGCTGCTTGTTGAGGTCGGTGTCGACATCGTGTACATTGTCACGGGAGGGAAATCGCTGTACAAGATTTACAACTTGGCCCAACCGAATGGCAAATCTCTCAAGACTACGTATTTTATCATGATATTAGCTTCAGCTCATTTTGTTCTCGCCCAAAATTTGACTCGATATCCATGGTTTCTTTGGCAGCAGCCGTCATGTCCTTAAGGTGTCAACTTCTTTTGTTCGTTCCCCCCTTCATACAACCACTACTGGCTCCAAGAAGTGCAGAGCCGTAGAAATTGATCTTGAAAGTTGGAAGAACATTACTTACTCTTAAGGTCTATCGCAAGAGAAAGGGAACTTCAAATTATTTATAAGCTTTTAGCGTATGCACGTCAGCTGGATGTTGTCCTTGCAGCTACTCGACCACCGCGTGGACGGCCTCCGTCCACAAGGCTGTCGAAAAGAATGTCGACCGCAGCTCACGAGCCTCCACCACCTCCTGAAAGGTATTTAACTTCGTCAGTGCTCAAGGCGACGTTGCGTTGGTATACGTGGGCCACAATGTGGCGTTGGAGATCCAAGCCACCATCCCTTCGACCCCGGAGAAGCCATCCAAGGGCCCAATGTGGAGAGGGGTGGTGGTCGCCTACATCATCCGCATTGCGATGATGCCCGAAAACAGGGGATTGTTGAGTGTCTTTGAGCAAGCACGAACGGCAAGGGCGGATTTAACACTGAATCGACATTCGAATAGAACAACTCATTTGAAATAGAGTCAATCTGGACTCGGGTACGGAGGTTGAGCCCCCTTGATGATTCATGCTAACTGAGGACCGTGTAATTTTGGGGTGGGGGAGTATGGTTGTGATTTTGATCGCATTGCATGATTTGACCTCGTTTTGTTAGTAGCGATTTTTAGGCGGTTTTACCGATGAGATAGACTTAGGAAGTTAAGAAATAGATTTCGTACGGGAAAACAACTCAAACGGTCCCGAACATATTGTACAAATGTCAGTTTTGTCTTAAACTTTTCGATTTTGCCAATTTAGTCCCAAGCCCTTTTGCGAAATTTCAATGCAGTCCTTCCGGCTAATTCTCGTCGGAAATCAATGACATGGCGGTCCTGTCATCGCCGGCCATCAAAATTGACAAAATTAAAGAGTTTATAACAGAATTAACATCCATGTAATAGGTACTGGACCGATTGGATAATTTCCACGATTTCATACAATGGACGCAACCGGGTACAACATTCCAATTGGTTGTACGCACACGCCTTCCCTTTGTCTGCAATTGATTGTGCATCACATGTACTCAATCCATGTAGGTGTAATTAAGTCAGATCGACTTAATGCGATGGATTATAATCACTAATCAATCTTGTGCAATTACTCCACAACTTACAAAATAGAGTTTAATTTGTCGAATCCTTGGCAAATCCAATGGAATGACAAACGGAGAAGGATAACGTATCTCTCGCTCCAATCAATTGCTCAGTTGACATTGCTAGCCCGAAAAGATAATTGAAATCTTACGAATATTAGAGTGGCTAAACGCTTACTCTTGAATGCAACAAATTCTCTTGTCGAAACAAAAGGATGGGTTCTCCCGTCGAATGTAATCTTGGCGGCACGCATGTCGCCTTATAGGGTAGAGTCTTATCCGATCAATACACACGAAAAGAACGATTTTTGAAATTAGTTGAGCCAATTCATTCGAAAATGTTCAAATATCCCATTTTCTTCACTTTAGAAAAAGATAATTGGAATCTTGTGGAATCCATTATTCCAGTTAACAAAAGGAAGATTCATAGTTTGGGGTAATCAAATGCCCATTCTTGGTTCGTTATTTGTTGCTCAAGTATTGGTTGGCCCAAAAAAAAAATGGTCGCGCTGTAATTAAAAAGAAAAAACATTATAATTTTGTCAATTTCATTTTGCAGTTTTTAATGCCTCTTTTTAACTTGGAAAAGCTATTTCTTTTTGGGAAGGTCCTCGATCATGCCCATTCCCATGTTGCTATTATTATTATTATTATTATTATTATTATTATTATTATTATTATTTGACCAACCCACAGTTTTAGTATGATAAGATTGAATTATGATTGCACATGATCACCAAATAAATCATCATATCTATCCACGTGATTCATTCAACCACAGGACTTTCTCTATTTCTTTCTTCAATTGCAAGCAACGAGAATTTTCATTTTTTCTATATTTAAAGACGTAAAATTGCTTACTTGATTCCATAACGTAGTTACGTCGCTCAAGTGTTGCGTGGAAGTACGTAAAGTTATCTCATTTTTTTTCTAATCCAAAAAATTACCACAAATTGACAATAAACATCCTAAATCTCAGAATATCTCAGAATTCGGAATGAAAAATAAATATATTTTACACGACTTTAAGTGTAGGTTCCCGGGGAAAATAATTTTAAATAAGGAGTTATGATTAGCAAAGTTTGATTATGAATGCAAAATGAATGTAGGACGAATTTGACATATTGGCCTTTTCCATTCGGCTTTGTCCTCTTTGTTTTGGACACGTTGGCCTGTCGATTTACATGATATCCTGAAGATGAAATTATCATATTTTAGAACGTATGTCTTCACATTCAATGACTTACAGCTTAATTCATTAATGGAGACCCAACATGAAAGATTACACCTCTTGAACGATTGCTTTTGGGGTTTATCTCACATGGATGGGTTCGGATCGTTTACATGTCCTATATCTTCTCCGAGTTTTATCACGGACTTTTGACTTTTAAATGAAAATTTAATTCGATTTATCGGCAATTACTATCTGGAGTGTGCCCTAGTTATACGATTACAATCATAAGTTCGATGCACGACTCAGTCTTTAGAGTTGGATTTTCTTCTTGTCCGAATTTGCTGTACTTGATAGAGAAGGCATTTTGAAGACCGTAGCAAAGCATAAGGACTTCCCAAACGCTGGAATAGTAAGTTTTCCTGTTTAGGTAATTTTAACTAGCATAGTAATTTTCGCTTCACATATTCAGAACTCCACTTGGATATTCAGAACAAGTTCAAACTTCGAAGAAAATAGGAGTTGAAACCAAGGAAGAGCTTCTTCGCGGTCTGTTATCTTAGGTCAGAAACATCAGCCGCCTTGGAACCAGGGACTCTTCCAACGATCAATGTAAGCTTTCAAAACTGTTTGAAGAATGTTTTGTTCTAGAAACCTCAAAAGAATGTTTTTGTCTGTCTCAGGATGGGGGAAGTACCGTTCACTTTCTTTTCATGTCACCTATGATGGATATATGTTACATCGTTCGACGAATAATAGTTATCAGTGGTGGCTTTGAAGGCGAATTCTTGTCTGCTACGATGTACATGTTCCGTATGCTAAGATCTAAAATTGCGATAACCAACTAAAAGCTTACTGTTTTCTTGGTCGAAAAAAGCCTCCTGTTAAATGGGGCGGATTTTTGATCGGAGAATCGGTAAAATTAACATGTCTGATCTTCCAAAATCTCTTATCAGGAAGTATGTATAGGTAACGGTTTACTTGTACTAGTCCATTTTTGTTTCTCTCTTAATTTGACATGGGATAAGTGCAAAAATCGGACTTGAGGTCTGGTCGTTGGTCAATTGATGACTTTTAAGGACTTTGGTTTTATGGGGTGGAATTCAAGCGTCAAAGCTCCCACATCTTCCGAGTGGGAATATTTGGTCATCTTCCAAGCGTTAATTCTGACTTCTGAATTCTACCAACGGCGTGCTCTAGGCCTGATTGTGATTTAGTTTAAAACCTTAAAAGCACAATTATCCAAAAAAAATCCTGTGATTGCTATGCACATATTACCAGTTGACCAAAATGGGCGACTGAACTGCATATTTAGAAGTCGCAAAAGGAGGCCAATCCACTGTTGCTTCGCCAATGACATACGAGCAAAATACAGTTCATTCCAGTCAACAACACAACAGAGCCTGTGTTCTTCTGTAAAAGGGAGAAAAGCCCGCTCTCAACAAATATCCAAACAACCTTCTTCGCTTCGACTATTGTTCAAATGCTCGACGTCAAATAAATTAACATCGAACAAGTAGAATAATGGCAGAAGACCGAAAAGAGATTCCCGCAGGTGCTGAAGAATTTCCTGGCAGTTTGACAACCAGCAATGCAGTTTCAGCATTTCAGTAAAGTTCTTTGGCTAGTGCGCAGGGGACAAGTTCCATTCAGGACAGATCCAACTCGTCCGCAATGCAATGTATTCCACATCAAAGCAATCTAAGAAGGCTTCAAGTGGGTTGACAACTTCACCTTTTGACAAGTCTCAACACGTCACCCACGAGATGTAAAGAACCACTCACAAGGACCTAAAACATTATCCCAAAGAAACAACTGTAAGTTAAATGATACGATCAGCCAGTAGTAAAGGAACACAAAAAGGTCAAGTTGAAACGTAGCGATCATTTCTAGGAAATTTGACCACATTTGGTTTTATTAAGCTTGACAAGCTATGCATCCTTCTGCAAGTTGAAAGTTTATGTCATAAATGTTTTATCAAGCCAACAGTCCATGCACCGGTTGAAAGCATTTCAAGCAAGTCATCCATACGTGAAGATTCTCATCCTAGAAGATTACTATTTCACTCTGGCTCCTTGTTCAAAAAATAAGGGAAAAGTCTGAAATAAACTAATGTGATATTCTATGGTAAATGGGTGAATTGATTAACATGTGACAAGTTTTCATGAGATGGAAGAGTATCATAAAGGAAACTAGAAAAGATACAAGTCCTCTTTTTCCTTTCGCAAGTATTGAGAAGGCCCACATAAGAGTGGCAGAAAAGGATGCATGTCAAAAGAAAAGGTAAGAGAAGTACCCTTTTGCTAGAATTGCAAAATACAAATTTGTAGTTTCGATTCCTAGATTTGACATTCACCAAGCTTGTGTTAGTAAATTTATTGATACGAGATTCTTTCAAACATAATCATCTTAAGCATTGATGTCTGATTGCTAGTAAAGAAATATTAATAATGTATTTCTCACTAGATTCGTGCCTAGGCCTCTGCAGCATTTCTGTTGTCAGGTCCCCCACTCTACTTATCCGTTGGCTATCCTCAGTTATGCACCAACTATGCAGTCAATTACCAAAAATTGTGCTTAACATCACCCAAAAACCAACATGAACGAATTAGTTAAGAATTAACATTACATTCTAGCCTGAGTTACACTTAGTTTTTTTCCAATTACAAGATGCTATAATCAAGCGAAAAAATAATATGAAAAACTGGAATGAGCTAGCCATTTCTTTCCAGAAGAGGTAATATAGATCCTGTACGTTCACAAATGGAACAGAGTTGATTCCTGACATCTGAAGCAGGTAAATGCTCATCAATAAAGTACCCTTACCTGAAACCGCACTGAGCGATTCTGTTGTGCATTGTCCCTCAGCCACTTAATAGCTAATGGAAGAGAAGAAAACACAGCACTATTCTCACAACTTTTAATGCAAGCTTCTGTATCATCCCTAACTTCATCACCAGAGACATCTATGTTCTTGGCCTCGCCTTCTATACATCACATGTATGAAGAATATATGTGAGTGGAAGACATTGAGTAACAGAGACAGATCTAAGGCACATAAAATACTACCTTTTTCACCTTGGATGAGGTTCTCCCAAACTCTTTGCAGAGCAAGCTGCCATGACAAATCAACTTGAGAATTGCTAGGAGGTAGAGCATGTGACCCAACCTTGTAATATACAGATATGTTCGGTACAAAAAGCGCCTTCTTGAAGTGCACTCCTGGACATTATAATACATATGCGTGTCGTTATACATTTGTCCAAAAGACATCCTCACATTAACATACTGCCCAGCAATTCCATGCATCTGACAAATATGCGGAACTAGAGATCTTTGTGGAAATGATAACTGGCATATGCTGGAGAAGAAAATGTCCTTAAAACGGGATCAGAAAAAAAGCTGGTCAAAGAGGTTGCTTTTGGTCAAGTAGTTTGACTGCTTTGTTAGTTTGTTGGTAATGCAGTTCAGCCTATGTAAAGATCATAATTACATTTTAGTTTCAAAACATGACTCTACTCTTTGATTTACAGAGTCAGCAAAATTTTCTAGGTGTATCTTAGCTGGTCATGCAAGGATGTTATTGAACAAGCACTTCTCCAAAAATTTAAGCTGTCCGAAAACATGTCCAGAATGCATATGAGCATGTATCTTTGACACTCACTTGCATGTAAGCCAGATCTTACGCGTGACATATAGGATGTGAACGAAACAACAGCAAACAACAACACAACAACAGACGACAGTAGAAGATTCCATTGCATACTAGCAATGGCCATTGGCCACTTTCACATATACCTAGAGACTTACTAGCTAAGCTTGTATGACCATCGATAAGTTCTACTTTCTCAATATCAGTGGGTAAGTATGGCAAAGCTATACAGAAATCAGTCTAGATCCATGTAAAGAGATGTTTGAATCTGTAGCTGAAAACCAAAATGCCAAACATTTACCCTGGCTTCATTTTTACAACTGTTGATTGAAAGCAATGTACTGGTTTCACCTTGTAAATAGTGAATATGAAGACAAATGAAAGAATGTATTTTCATATCACGACTTGGGGAAAGGATTAGTTGATGATGCAATATATATTGAACTTTTACCATGACTAGCGCATGTATTCATCAGGCGAGGAAGGAGCAACTTAGGATCTCGCACGGACATGCAGTTGAAGAGAAGTATCTGCATTGGTCACATAAATTAGCTCAGATTCACTAGAAAGGCACAATGGATTAGTCATAGGAGCAAAACCATTCCCACATATTTTACTTCTCTACATCCCAAGGAAATCCGTGACCAATTGTGAAAAGGATACAAAATTAGAGAAACAAAATAATAGCCATCGACTTCTGCAGCTGAATTGCTAAGGTAAATTCTTGCACAAAGCTAAGAATGTTGCCAATAATTCCAACCGACTGTCTTGTACAGGTGGAATTGGATCTGCCAACTCCTAGCTTAAGATAGTTGGAACCTATGCCAACTCTTTCCATTAAGCTGGTCCTTTTAACCACGTGACAAGGTACCATGAAATACTGCCAGCCCATTGTCAATGCATAAAAGTCCATTCTTTCGTACAAAGAAATTACGGTTGTATTCTGATCAACAAAGATAATATCACATGAATCTCATGATGTTTTAGATTAGAATGATGTCAATTACTGTTGGTAATATTTCATCGATTATGCACGTTCTCATTTGCTCAAACATATATCAACCCAGACTGACCATCAAAACAGAACACAAGCATACAGAAGTATCCCGTACTTTTTTTCAAATCCTACCCGTCTTTTCGCTGCATCAATACTAACAATAAATATAAAACAAAGCCAATGAGCTCTACCTGTGTGGAGATTTTTCCGGAACTTTTGCCATAGTTATTGCCTAACATTGGATTTGCAGATTTAGAGTCGCCCCCTTGCTGGTTACACCAGTTCTGAGGTTGATTTTCTTCTTTAACAGCAAGAGAAAACCACTTAGCGCATACTTCCATGCTTTCAGGACTATGAGCACCATCCAAATAAAACACCAGTTCTCCTGAACTTTCAGAGTTTAATAGCCGATCCGGGACAATCTGAGCTCGCCCTTGCAAACTGGCTGATGTCAGCCCTTTAATGAACTGCTCGGGCAAATTGCTCTAGCACCCAAAAATACATTAAAGGAGGAAAGATAATCAAATACCGGCAGAAATGAACTCAGGATTATACTTACCATCTGTTGCAGACAGATTATGTCCTGATGACCTGTCCTCTGAAGCCAAGTAGAGCATAGAGCAACAGCAAGACCAGCATTGAGGAATTGATGCTCACCCACTAGCCCAAGTTTCAGACCATTAAGTAGGTTGGCATCCAGTGGCGGTGCTACTTGAAGATTCACCTATAAGCAGAATTATTATGTTGTCAATCAACTATATGTTCACATGTGGAATTATGCAATTGAAATACAATCAATCCTTAGCTCACTAACAAGTGAGGAAAATCCAATCAAGAAAACATATAGTATTCAAGTTATTTCAGAAGAAAAACTAGACAAAGCTTGAGAAATAGACACCCGTGAGTTTTACAATTCATTTCCTGCTAAAGAACTCCGTATGTTTGATAGGAAAGAAGTTTCATATTGAAAAGATTATGACCTGCACAAAGTCAATCCTTTTATTTAAGAAGTAATCTACTTCATGCATCTTACAATTCTTGGTAACTGACCAGCGAAGCAAGAACATCTTACATCCAACTGAGAAGCTTTCTCTTCAAGCACCTGCATAGCTTCATCAGGTTGAGGCACAGTAAATGCTGGCACTCCTCGCTGGGCCACATGAAATTAGACTATATAAGCCAAATGGATCCCCAAGAAGAACAATATGCTGATAGGGTGCTAATTATATGCTTCAGCAATATACAAATGCTGAAAAACACCTTGAAGATACCAGCCTTTTCCCCAGCAATTTCTCCCAGGGTATTTCCTGTGCAACATAAAGAGTAACAATAATAAGTATTCAAAGTGGAACCAGCATCACTATTATAATTTTAGACTGAAACCATGTGATCTCAAGCCAGGACTAGACCATAAGCTATATTACAACACAATATGCAATATCCATAGACAACATGATTAGATGCCTTGGATGAAAATTCATATGCGAGACATGGTACAGATTGGTCAAGATCCTTGTCAACCTTCAGAAACTACAATCTAAACTTGTAAAAAATGTGTGAAACTTCATAATGAGGTTCATGGTTTGACACATCAAAGAATTTCTTAAACTCATCAACTATAAGGAAAAAGTTAGACACATGAACAGGTTACCAAGTCACACAAAAATGTCCCATCAAGCAGCAGTAGTTTACAGATAAAAAGTCTGAAAGTTGACATTCAACAGGAAACTTGAGGGAGCCCTTCAATAGCGTGTGCATTGTGGACAGCAGGCTTCTTGCTTATTGAACTCATAATATCGCTCGAGTGACCTGCAGGTCTACTCCAAGCTAGTATAGAATGCATTTTGGCACCCAGACCACTAACCAGCAAAATTTGGGCCAGTAAGGAACCATTCATTCTCTATGAAACACTGTTTGGGTTTACACTACTCAAGATACTCAAGCACAACTCATGGCAGATACTTTATATATTAATGAATTTAATACAAATAAATGAGGAAATTGAAGTCTAACCAAGGATCTCCATGTGGTCAAACCCCAGAGAAGATATACCGCAGACAACCGGTGCCTCAACCTGCACAGTTGATGCATGCATAATCACTTTAGGGGCAGCTTACTAATGTAAGTCCTAGTTGTCACTTTTGTATAAGCCATTAGAAAGGTGGAGTGCATCTCAAAACTACCCCTTGTACAACGATTGAGCACATACCACGTTTGTTGCATCAAATTTTCCTCCTAAACCGACCTCTAAGATGGCAACGTCCACCTGTAAAGCGAATACATAATTGAAAAGGGAATCATCTACTAATATTCAAAAGAGACAAAGAAACTCCTAGTAAGAATCCAAGTGTTATATCGAACTAACTTGCTCTGCTGCAAATATCTTAAAGGCAAGTAAGGCAAGGAAACGAAAATAAGTAGGCATTGGTACATCGTCACTAGCTTTTTCCTGCATACAGAAAGACAGTCATCCAAATCAGAGCTAGAGAAAAATAACTGAAAAAACAATGGCCTGATTGCAGCAGTCTCAATAGGACACCACCGCAGCAGACATACACTTAATGACGTGACAATGGCGTGCGTGAATACCTTTAGTCTATCATAGCACCACCAGAAGTATGCCAAAAATTTCTCTTCGCAAATGTCCTCACTGAAGCCAAAAACATGAGAAGGAAAATTACTGAATTTGTCATGCAACACACACCCAAAAGGCATAGTAGAAAATCATCCATCCGTCTATTCGGATGCTCTTTAAACCAACCCAACCAAGGAAAGCTAAAGGATGTTTTGGAAAGTCCAACCAAAAAGGTGAAACTCACCCATCCAAACGAAATCTTTCACACACATCGATGAGGTGAGGTGATGTGAAAAGTCCAGTTCGGAACCCACAATTACGGAGTATCGATTCTGTAAAAGCGCATGTGGATCCCTTCTCAGGTCCAACAGCAAAAAGTAATCAGCACGGAGAAATTTCACTGAATTTAGATACTACCACGCCGTAAGACTCAAAAGTCCTAGTACGATACAGCTACATTATGACTTACTAATTAAATTATGACTTAATATTGGCCAAGAGCAAGCTTATGCAAAGTACAAAGACATCCCACGCAAATGGTTCTACGAAACCTGCATAAATTAAACATACACTCCATCCAATAAAATTACAATGAACTCCTAAAAATTAAAATGCCAGAGAATAATGAGTAGACAGTTTGAAATAACACCTGCTCACAAACTAGTATCAACTTACAATTTCCATGGAAAAAGACAAACTAAAAAGTCGCAGAAAAATAATACTTCCCAAAAGTCATTTATTCAGATTTTAGGAGTAGTCTATGTTGACTTTCTACACTGTTCAAAAAGAAACTGTGAGCAGAAAATGAATAAAGCCCCGCTGAAGCTCTCTGATTAAATGGTGAAACAAGTGAGAACCCAAACATCACTGCAGCAGTCTGCTTTAAGTTAGCAAGCTGAAACCCAATACCAATGCCCTGAAAGAGGATTAGGTAGCTTAGGGAAGTAGAATTAGGTACCAATGCCCCTCATAAGCTGACAGCAGCAATTCAGAATGAGGCTCCCTTATACATAAAAATACCGAATCTAGCCAAGCAAAATGGAATACAAAGAGAGACGCCAACAGTCGATCATTGAATTGATCTTATTAACGCCTGCAGACACTTAGCCGTTTCGAGCATTGCACCCAGAAAGCAGAGCATCTTCGAACATAAATACATCCAGACGCATAAAAATGAGATGAACTTCATCTGGTGAATCAAGCAAAAATGCCTAGTACCTTGCCCTTGGTGCCAGCCACATGGATGACCTTCATCTGCGGGATTTGCTGATCCAAATCCAAAATCTAAAATCGGAAAACCACGAACAAAGACACAAAATAAAAGGAGAGAAAAAACAAATGAAGTAGTCCTCGCTCGCTTATCTAACCAAACAGAGAGAATCAACCACAAGAGCTCCACCAGAAATAAAAAAAGGTCACCTTCAGATAATCGAAAAGCAAATCGAACCGGTCGCCCTTGTTGCTCTTGTCGGCGCGGCTGCGCTTGGTGATCAGAGAAGACAGGGCCTCCATCGCCTCCTCGTACGGGGAAGCCGCGGGCCCCGCCGAACCGCCCTCACCTGCGGATGCACAGAATCATCAAGCGAGCACCAACCGAGAGCAACCCGAATTCGCAAATCCAGCAAAATGACCCGTCGCCGCCGGACGGGGAAGTACCTTCCGCCATACTTTCCACCTCCTCCCCCGCGCCCCGCTCTTCGGGACCTGAAACACGGTCAACAGCGACGGAGTGAAGCTTCCGTTCACGGCGATGACCTTCGAGGCATGCACAACACACACATGCAGATTGGAGAGATACACGTCGCGAGGAATGCCCGAAGCTCGCGCACGCGCGCAGAGAGAGAGGGAATCGACGTCGACGCGGAGGCGAGCGGCGGCGAGCGGCGAGCGGCGAGCGGCAGAGGGATTCGGGTGAGGCGGAGGAGGGAACGAGCTCGAACGGGTGGCGATGGCGAAGGAGTGGGTGGGAGGGAGGCGGTCCTGGTGGATGAACGACGACGATAGAAGGAGGGCTGATAGCGACCGGAGACCGAGGAATCAAAGTGCAGCAGTTCATGCATTGTAATTTTTATTTTTATTTTGTTCTTTGTCCTATGGTTGGTGGTGCGTGAACCCGAGGCAATTAAATTAATTTTCAAATAATGTGTCCCAAAAATATTCTCCTAGAAAAGTTAAATAAAAAGTTTACACAGATCCTTTATTTATTTACTATCATTATCTAACCCTATAATAGAAATTGGAGACTTACCGACTACCGTAAAAACATGCAGTAGCTCTAGAAAACTTATCAAGTGATTTGAGATCAGATGTGCCAATACATCTTCATGTATTCTTGCTTTTTAGCGAGGTCAAATTTCAACGTATCGAACATCGTATTTCATACGAGTAGCGTGTGCTCACGAGGCTAGTGTTGTCCTCCGATGGAGAAATCCTTACTTGCTAAAATAATAAAAAATGGCCATTCTTAAACAGGGGAATTCCATTTTTATAATTCATCAAGCTTTTTTTATCACTTATTAGCAAATGGAACTTTAGAAGCTAATGCCATAAATCAATAAAGAAACTAAAAAGAACCTAGTCAATTAGAAAATATACTAACATAAAGCAGCAATGATGATTACTAATGCATTTATTAAGTTGTTCGCTTCCATTAGGATGATAAGCTTGCAATTTCGCAATATTATCCTGAATATTGAGTTCTTTAATCCATGTCAGTAATTCTTAATCTTAAGAATAGTAAGTTTTCCTAATTAGTTAATTTTAACTAGCATGGTAACTCTCGTGTTCATATATTGTCGGGGAGCGCAAGTTGTTAATGCGTATTAGTAAACCACCACTCGGTCATAACAAAATTGACCTATAAATTTAGAAGGCCGTGATATAAATATAAACAAAAGTTTGCTAGCGATTTACATGTGTATTAATAGCTAAGGAAAATTGCATTAGCGTGTCTAAAATTTGTATATAAAATGCATTCGAATTTTAATATTTTCGAATAGAAGGATCAATGTCCCGGTAACGTGTCCAAAAAGTGTAATCAGGTACACATGTTAACTTCCATCATTTCGAGCGTTGAAAAAAAATTTATTGTGATTGTTTTGATGTTCTTTAGGAATAGCCGGTGCTCAATGTGGTGCCACAGCAAGGGAGTAACTTTACTCCTAGAATTATCATCCCTAACAACATTGAGAAATTACCAATTGTCGCTAATTAAAATTAATAGAATGAATGGAAGCACTCAATTACACTTTCGTATAAGCTTAAGGACTTAAATCACATGCTTGCTTAATATTTTAGAACTTTCGATCCACATATTTCATGTTGTAAAAAGAGAAGCATCAACAACTTTTCAATAAAACCAACGAATTCCATTTGGAGAAGTAAATTTTGTGTGAAAATATTGTCCAGAATAACAAACTCTCAATTCTCAATGATGATTTTGTAATTAAACTAATCACGGAGTTCGAATATTGAAATTACAACCGATAGGTAAATGATCCATATATTGATGTATATAAAGATCGGCGACTCGTGTTAGACTAATGAACGCATTTATTATTCGTGTGTTAACATAACAATCATGATTTTGATTCTCTACCTTAAATAATTCACTTTCGACATATAAAATTAAGCGTATCATCCGTGTTATATTTGGATTTTTTATTTGTAATGCCCGTTTTGCCTAGTATCGTACAAATAATTTGTGCAAATAGGTGGAGCCATGCTTTATCAGAGCAGAATAAAGTTTTTCAGTGGGAACTAGAAAATTAAATAGCGACTTTTTTCTTCACCGGAAAGATAAACTGATCGATCTAACTCCAATCTCTCCGCGCGTATCTGATCGTGTGCCGTCTGAGCCAAAGCTGATACACCACCATGTGGAACGCATCCAACGGCTGAGGCGACTGGTTCCACGCGAAGTGCCTGCTCGCGGCCACGCACGATCCCCTCAACCGCGCCACGCGCTCCCTCGTTATCCCCCTCAGCGCGCGCTTCACCCCCGCCGCTCCGCCGCCGCTCCCGACGAACACCGCCATCTCCTGCCACCTCAGCACGTCGATCAGCGGCAAGTCCTGGATCGGGCGGTCCGTGATCACCACCGGCACGCACCCGAACCTCATCGCGTCCCCGATCCCCGACACGTCGCCTCCGTAGTCAAACAAGCAGAACTCGCTCGTCGCGAGCCGGCGCTCGAAGGTCTCCCGATCCGACGGCTCGGATTCGATCAGGAAGTCCCGATCTCCGGCTAACCGGCCGGTCAGGCCGGGGTCCTTGATCGCGCCGAGCCTCGCGTACGCCAGGTGCTCGGCCGGCCCGTCCGACGGCGGCGCACGAGGCTCGCCCTCGCCGACCCAAGCAGCGCCCGCCGGAGGCAGGGCCACGTCCTTGTGGGGGACGAACCTGCCGCCCGACGCCGGGAAGCACGACAACTGGACGGAGTTCTTCTTCAGCTCGAGGAGGTTCCGGTCCGACCCGAACCCGATCCCGTCGCAGGAGGCGTAGAAGTGGTCGGCCCCGAGCGTGCGGTTCCAGTAGGGGAGGTCCGCGCGGAGGTCCCGGACGACGCGCGCTACGGAGCGCTCGGAGAGGCCGCCGTCGAAGGGGACGAAGAAGAGGTGGGCCTCGCTAGGGTTCTCGGTGACGAAGCGGCTGCCGAGGAGGGAAGCGAGGAAGAGCGATTCGGCTTCGGATTTGAACTTGAAGGTCCTGCGGGCGTCGTAGACGAAGATCCTGAAGTTCCCGAGCATGTCGTCGTAGTCGGCGGCGAAGATGGCGGGCGATAGATACGGCGGCGGAGGAGGAGGAGTGGAGGAGTGTACGGACGGTGGAGCGAGGAGAGAGAATAGGAAGAGGAGGAGGAAAGGGAGGTCGGCGACGAGCATTTTCGCCGGAGGCGGAGGAGAGAGGAGGAGCGATTTGCGTTGTGATCAAAGCAAGACTTTTGATGGGGGAAGAATCGGGGGAGCTCCGTGGCGTTTTGTGAGGTCGGACAAAACAAGTCATCGCCGGCGGCGTGCGTTGACTTAGAAGAGGAAATTTCGGGTTTGGATCCGAATCGGGTCGTCCGGATCGATGTTTCGGAGAATTGAACATCACTGCCGTCTGATCTTTTGGTCCTTTCCTAACCTTTTAATAAAAGAAATATACAAAATATTCCAAACCATTCTTTGGAGCTTAAAATTCAATTTTTCTTATAAATAAAGTGAATATCATAGCCAACATGCATATGATCCTACTAGTAAAGGGATTGGTTAGGTAAGGTCCGGTGTTCAATCACCTTGAGCAATAAGCAATGAATGCATTTGTACATAAAAAAGAGGTACAAAACAAAAAAAAAGTGAATATAAGAGATATTACAATATAAATGGATTTATTGATGGAAACCCACTCGAACACAACAATGAATTAAGACTTTATAGAGTCCGGCTCAATGAACTAGCTTATTAAGATTATAGTATAAATGAATTTATCGACGGAAATCCACTCGAACACAACAATGAATTAAGACTTTATTGAGCACGACTCAATGAACTGACTTATTAGTAGTACTGAGAAAATTGTTCAAGAATAGATGATGAAACTTTTTGGTAAAATCAAGTTTACTTAATAAATGATTATAAAATTCAAATGACAATTTAACACTTCGTAGTATTTATCATTTAGAGAAGGAGTGGAAGAAAAGGTTTTTTTGGAGGATAGAGATATCACTGCTCGTGACCAAATATTCGATCTAGTCTCTATATAAATTTTCTTATATGTTCATTAGGAATCATAAAATTTGTCACAAAAGTGTAATTGAATCCTAAAACTTGCAAAAAGTGCAATCAAATCCCTAAACTCTTCAAATTGGTTTAATCTAATCCTAAACTTAACACTGTCCAATTTGACTAACGAAAAATGTTGATGTGGCTTTTTATATATTTTTATAGCTTACATGGCAATGACATGGCAATTTTCAATCATTATTTTATTTAAATTAAATTTGAAAAATAAGCTAAAATTTTAAAAATTTTAAAAAAGGGAGATGGAGGATAGATGGGAAGGACGCTCTCCGCTGCCGCCACCTCACCATAGCTCTCCGCTGCCGCCACCTCACCATAGCCACGAGGGGCCAATGAGGGTTGGGGGATGGCATGCAAGGGCCCACGGCCCCTCCCCCAAATCGGGTGAGGATTGTCGAGTCTTTCCTAGACTTGGCTGAGGGTCACCAATGGCAAGCCACATGGCATTTTTTTTGCCACATCGTCTACATTTAACCAACAAAGCTCTACCCAATTGATTTGTCATTCACAAATTTATGTCTCTTTTATTTTAAATTTTAAGATAAAACATCTTGACTTTTTTTTTAAATTATGTTATTTAGGATAAAGCTCATCAAAGTAATATTATCCAAACGATTTAGGAAAAATCTATTTTGATTTGAGATTCGAAAAGATACATACCGAAAAAACTAACTTCGAATAAAATTTTCAGCTATATTATTTTGAACATAGCTCGCGATAGAAGATTATCCACTTGTAAATTTAAAGTAAAGGAGAAATATATCTAATTACATAGAAAATGTTGAAGAGATGCGCGTAATTTTTCCGTTATCATTGCGAAAAAGATAAATAAATGGAGCGAAAAAAAAAGGACGCATTAACATCGTCAGTCTCCGAAAAGAAAAACTAATCCTAATCATAGGAAGAAACGCCTACGAAGATCTACCACCCACCTACCCATAATATTAAAAAAAAAAGGGAAAGAAAACAGAAACCCGAGACTCGTCTTTGACCGTCGGATCCGACGACCATCTCTACATGGCAATGTATCCGCGGCCCCGCCAAGATAAGCTGGCTTGACACGTGTATGGACACGATCCACCGCCCAAATTCTTTCCATTTTCCCTTCCTTTTTCTTTTTTTACCAAATAACTCGACATATCCGGAAATACTCACGCTAATTGACAAAATGTAAGTTCATACAACCAATTACGGACAATGTCGAAATTACCGTGCCGCGGCCTATGAGATACCTCGTTTTTTTTAATTAAAAAAAGCACAATAAAATCACGTATTTTCGCGATGATAATAAGAATTCGACACGAGAACATGAATAGCGGAAATTAAAAAAAGAGAGAGAAAAAAATACGAAGGGGTTGCACGGGATATACACAATGCAAGAAAAGCTGGAAAAATAATTAATGCGATTAAGGCGTAAATTGATAATAAATGAATAAATAAATCCCCAACACGACAGCGACTCGGAGAAGCCAGCAGGCTCATAAGCGACAGAAAGCCATCGAAACGACAAAGCGCATCGCCCCTTCTCTGTCTCTCTCTCCACATTAGAGTTGCTTCGTTGTGACCTTCTCTCTCTCTCTCTCTCTCTCCATCTCGCTCGTTCGCTCGCTCTCGCTCTCGCTCTGTCGCTCGCTCTGCGTCGTGCGTTGCTCGCAATCTCATCCGCACAGATTCCTCCCCCCCGCCCCCATCTCCGCTCCTGCTCGATCGCCCCCCAAATCCGTAAGTCCTTAAGCCCTCGCGTGGCAAACCCTAATCGCCGCCCCGATCGCCGTATCTTTGTTCGAGTCCGATTTTTCGCCCCCTTTGAATCCGCCCGAGATCTCTGCTCCAGTTCCCGTACGATCTCGCAGCGTTTTTTTTTTTTCTGGCTCTTGGCGATTGGTGCATCGGGCTCGCGTGAGCGCTCTCTCGAATCGGATGGGTCTGGATTGTGGTTGCATGTGGACGGAGTCGATTTTTAGGTTTTCTCGCGGGTTTCTCGCGCCGGGCGGTTTGGGGAATTTCGTGGGTTCCTCTGTCTGTTACCGGGAATTGGTTGTCTTGGTGTGAGGTGGCATTGGTGGCGGTGGATGCTTTCGTGGGTCCCGTCCTTTTGATGTCGGCAGTGAATGGCTGTGGTCGGTGATGCCTGGACGGGGTCGACGAGAGTTTGGGTGAACAGGGGTCCTAGGGTTTGACGCGTGCGTCCGGAAGAATTGTGAATGGGGGTGATCCCCGTAATGCATGCGTTGGTGGATTTTTGTTTTTGTGGCTCGTTTTCTTTTACGTCTCGTTGATGGATGTGGTTTTCTGCCTTTGTGATTCGTATAATTGAAGAAAGAGTGAAAAAGGAGGAATTTTGGAAGTATTACATGGTAAAACATGACAATCAAAGTGGCATCATGGGATGTTGTGTGTTGAGGTCACTTGATGATTGAATCTTTGAAGAATTCAGGGGTTTATATTTTGTACACTATCTTTTTCCCTTGTTTTCCTTTCTTCTTTTTCCTGGATGATAGCTTGACTGAGTCCTGACTCTCACTTTCTTTTGTCTCAGGGAAACCATGAGCGATCAGGGAGAAAAGACATGCCCTCTCTGTGCTGAAGAGATGGATTTAACTGATCAGCAGCTGAAACCTTGCAAATGTGGTTATGAGGTCTGATTAACAATTATTTGTTCTGGTCATTCCAAACTCTTTTCATATTTTAAGAAGTATAACTGCCATAAAGCACACACTTTTTTGAAATATATGAATTCATATAAATATATTACCACTCACATTCAGTTAAAATCAGCTAGGTATGAAATAATGTCGTACCTTTTTTTCCTTCTGAAAGAACCCGTAATTCTTGAAGCCATTGATAATACTTCGATTCAGTGTTAATAGGATTGATATCATCCCGTTGATCAGTTTCCAGAGCTTTGGTAACGATTGACACAATATTTTCTACTTGGATTTGGGATCATCATTCAACTTGCTTGGCTCTGGCATCATTTCTCTGCTCACACCTTATGGGCATGTCGACAAAAGTGAAACAGTTCTATCTCTCATAGCCTGCATACGCATTGTCAAATGTTTTTTTGATCTTTTAAGGAGGGGTGTCCTCCCTTCTATTGGTGATTGGGTTGATTTTGTTTTGTTGTGATGTAATGCCTGGCGCTTGTTGCTTTTTCTGAGAAGAGTGGCTATTCCCTTGGTTGTAAATTTTCTTATAGTTTATGAGAAAAAGCAGTAACAAGTCAATAGAATCAAACAATAGCCTGGGGTATATATCGTGAAGCTTCCTATATAATTAATAATCGAAGCCCATGGCAATCACGTGACTTCACTCTATGGCTAATGACACTGTCCTGGAAATGGAGTCATCCCATTCAGAGTGCACCTGTAATCTTAATACGGTCTATATGTAGGTGCTGCTGCGATCTGATTTGATCATGACCCAACTGTGAAGTCTCGCATTTGTTTGATTTGGTCTGTAGGCAGTCAATTCATAAGGTGGCTCCACTCTATCCACGTTGGCTTGACTATTTAGTCTGTTGATGTTGTAGTGTAGCCTATTTAAGTTGGTTGGCAAGTATGATACGACTCGTACTATTTGTGTCAAGCTTTAGGAGAACTCGTCACTTATATAGTTCCAATATGGTCAATATAAGGTTTTTCTTTCTATGTGGGTATGACTTGATTTTAGTGGTTGATGGCTCTTTGAGTTGCCATTGGCATGAAGTGAGTGATTGCTACATGTCTCGTTGGCATTATGCAGATCCTTTGTGATTCTGATTCTGCTCTTTCTAATGCTTGTATCTTCATAAAGGACACCATGGCAATTTTCTGTGTGAAAATTTGATATTATGTGGATTGTTTTGCCGAGTCCGCGGTGACAATAGTAAGGATTTTGTTTTAGTACTTCATAAGTTATAAACCTGAGGAGCAAGGTCGATTGTCTGTGTAAAGTGGTGTTATATTTACTATTTGTTAGTTTCTGTTTGTTCTGCATTAACACATCCTGTTTGTGGTTTCTGTTTGTTTCCGTTCTTAAGTGCTTTGTTCTGCGTTAAAACATCTTGTTTGTGGTTTCTATTTGATGACAGATATGTGTATGGTGCTGGCATCACATTATGGAAATGGCAGAGAAGGATGATTCAGAGGGTCGTTGTCCTGCATGTCGTGCCCCTTATGACAAGGAAAAGATTGTGGGGATGGCTGCAAACTGTGAGAGGTGTTGTTATTTATAAAGAGACATTACTCTCTCTCTCTCTCTCTCTCTCTCTCTCTCTCTCTCTCACACGCACACACACACACACACACCCAAACGTGCATATAAACATGCACGCACACAAAATTGACGTCTCTCCTCCACAGGTTGGTGGCTGAAGTTAATATGGAGAAAAAGAGCAAATCACAGAAAGCAAAGACAAAATTATCAGAGGGGAGAAAGCAACTCAGTAGTGTGCGTGTCATTCAACGCAACCTGGTTTACATAGTTGGTTTGCCGCTCAACCTGGCTGACGAGGATGTGAGTTTTCTTCTCTCTCCTGCTTATCTATGTACATGAGAATTTTAAGTAAGAATCAGCAATTATGCATATTGTTCTATTGCAGCTTCTCCTACGGAGAGAATATTTTGGGCAATATGGAAAGGTTCTTAAAGTGTCAATGTCTCGGACATCAGCTGGTGTCATTCAGCAGTTTCCTAACAATACTTGTAGTGTGTAAGTACCTAGTACTTATGATGTTATGGTTTTATTTTTCTTGGTGTTTAGAAGTAAGGATTTTGTTAACAAGACTTGTTAACCAATTAGCAAACCGTGCAGATGCATTGTCTGTTCATTTATGTGTTATGAATGCTTTGAAAGTTAAATTAACATAAATTTTATGTGTAATAAGTGGCAACATGATGTTAGAAACAAAATATCGTATATTTAACTTTCATGACCCATGCACTAGAGTTGAAGGGTAAATTCTCTGCCTGTGCTATTTGTTGTAGTATTTTTTTCCAAGCAATAATTGGCTTGAAGTGTATAGATTTATATTCTCTTGCATGGCTTTTAAACTGTTCTGTTTCTTATTGCTAAGTCTTTTGTTAATGAAGACATTCCATTGATGAACTCAACACTGCTGTTGGCCTCCAAGTTTGTGGCGTCTTACTTTTGATGCAAAGTGGTTTTGACTTGTAATTGTTGTGAGCTTTCAACAGTGTCCACTTGTTTTGGGAGTTGAATTTTTTGTAATGGTTTACGTGTTGGCCTGCAGTTTGGTGGCTTGTTACATTTAGTCCTTTTAATTTACCCAAACTTATTTTTTTGGAAAATATGTTGTCTTTTGTTACTTTTTCCTTAGATATATTACTTACTCAAGAGAGGAGGAAGCAATTCGTTGTATTCAATCTGTACATGGATTTGTCTTGGAGGGTAGACCATTAAGGTAAGTTTCATTTTATTCTCTCCGTTAACGTAGTTAACTTGGACTGTCTGAACTTACTGCATCTCAGCTCTAAATTAGCTTATCAAGAAGTTGATTTTCAATAATACATGCAGGGTGTGCTTTGGGACCACAAAGTATTGTCATGCTTGGCTAAGAAACGTGGTATGAATATTAGTTATGTATGAGGTGTAATTGGCCTGAATTTTTTAACTAAATTTACTGAAGTTCTATAATGAAGTGAATCTGAACTGATGTTTGACTTTCTGGTCCAGCCGTGCACCAACCCAGATTGCTTGTATTTGCATGAAGTTGGTTCTCAAGAGGATAGCTTTACAAAGGATGAAATAATTTCAGCCTACACAAGGTGGACTACCTTTTCTGGTTCTGACATCTGCCTGCTTTAATTTGTTTTTCCAATTTCATAGCTTGTCTCTCATTCTTTGATCTGGAAAATGAATTGTCTAGTGCTGTTTATATTTCGAGAGCAGGTGAAACAATGGGTCATCAATTGTTGTGGGGAATTGATAGCTTTTCCCATCTAATGTTGCTTACATTGCACCTTTAATTGCTGGTGGTATTTATGGAGCATCGCCAAAGTTTCATAAAGTAGATTATCTTCTTTTGTATAGTCCATGAGAACCATTATGCCACAAGTGTATGATGAAGATAAGCTACTTATGGAACTTGTACCTTGAAATTTTTTCTGCGGATATTATTTCAGTTGATCCTAAGCTTTCAATCTGTCCAGAAACATTGTATTTTCATCAAGTATCTGAAGCTGCCATGTTTATGCCTATTTTATTGTATTTGACTCCTGTTGATGTTGATTGATTTAAGGTCTGTATGCTCTGCTCAATACCACCTCAAATCAGCATCTCTAGTTTCATGTGCTGATTTTGTTGTGTCTTGAGTTAAACATTCTCATCCTGCGTTTAACTGTATTGTTTTCTTGTTTGGAAGGAGCAGAGTTCAGCAAATCACTGGTAATGCAAGTGCTCTGCAAAGGCGTTCAGGCAATGTGTTGCCACCACCTGTTGATGATATTTGTACTAACAGCTCTGCTTCCACAGGAAAACCTATTATGAAAACTGCCCCAATTGTAAGCTCTTTTATGCCTATTATAGAAATCAATATCTCTAGTTCCTTTGAACTATTGTCCATTTGCCTTGTACTGTTCCATACTTCATCATGCACTCATTAAGTAGAATAGGCTAAGCATTCCCAGTGCATTTCTCCAGATGAATATTTTCAGGATATAATTATTTAATATTTTGGATTCTTTTTCCTTAATTAATTTTAGACAAAGCACAAGTATCTGAAATGCAACCAACAGTACTTGAACCAAATGCTTGATTCATAGTTTTGTTGCCTGTTTATTTGATTTGCAATTGGTGTTTTCTGTGGCAGACTACAGCGAGCGTTCTCAAAGGTTCTCCACCAAATGGAAGTAATGGCAGACCAATAGCTCTACCTGCTGCAGCCTCGTGGTAAACCTTCTTCTATCTGCACTAATTTGGTTTTATGTATAAATAGCTTTCTTTTTTGGCTAGATCAAGACATGAACAAAGCAAGCACAATCTTTTTTGTTCCTTTTGTTATTGCTTAATTGAATTTTAATTTTCTTTTCTGAAATTGATCAAGGGGTACGCGTGCTTCCAGTTTCCAATCTTCTGTTCCTAGTTCAGGTAGTTGTGGACCTATTTTGAAATCTGAGAATGTGGAAAGGACACATGGACCTTTAGCAGCAGTTGAAAGCACTGATCAGGCACCTGCATCTCACAATTATTCAATAAAGACATCATTGGTCGAAGGGATTCAGTCAATATCTGCAAAGAGCTTAACGGATCCAATGAATACTTTGAAGCAGCTTACTGACCTTCCTCCATCCGATAATTATATTGCATCAGACAGAGCCGTTAGTGGTTCAGCACTAAGCAGCCGTTTATCATGTCTGTCACCTAGCAAGGACGACATTGGCAGAACTAATGCACTTCCAAGATTTAAGAGTACCTTAGACAGTGCAAGAGCGTCATGCACTCTAGACCCACAGACAGAAGGAAATATTGGAAATGGAGATATTCCAGTTTTATGTTCTGATATTTCTTCGATGAAAATCACCAACCACTTTGAGCACGAGTCATTGATGGTTGTAGGACCTAAATCACCGGATCCACTTCTGACAGGATCACCTAGGAACCAAGGGTCAGAAGAACAATTATACTTAGAGGAATATGGAGAAAAGGGAGGCAACAAAACTGTCCCTCCTAGTCTTCGTGTGGATGTTTCTTTTGACCAGTGTCACCAGAATTTAGTGTTGCATAATCAAGTGCCTAGTGCTTTGGCTGAGGTTGCTGAAGATGATATACAGACCTTTGATAATCAAAGACTAAGAGATCCTGAAGTTGGGCAAAACTCCTTTTGTTCATCTAGTCCGAATCACTCGAGGTCTCATTCATATATACCCAGCGAGGCGTTTGGCATGAGGAGTTTAAATGCTGACCCCTTGCCTGTAAATAATACATTAAATGGTCACCATTCGCTACTTGCATCATGTAGTTCAACAATTTCTAATGGTTACCATGATAGCTTTGCCAGTGACTCTGCTGATTCTAATGGAGTTGCTGCAAGTTTCATTGTATATCCAAAAGAGGTGAAAGGAAGGCAGATGGGAGATAATTCTGCCATTGGTGGTGCCAGTGCTCCCTCAGATACAGGAGAGAGCAGCATAATCTCAAATATACTGTCCTTGGACTCTGATGCTTGGGATGATTCATTGACCTCGCCACAGTATCTGGCAAAACTGTTGGGAGAAACTGATGAACAGCCAGGTTCTATTAAAACATTGACTTCCAGGAAGGTTTCAAACAGCAATCAATCCAGGTTTTCTTTTGCTAGACAGGAGGAGTCACTAAGTCAAGCATTTGACTTTGAGCCACCTTATGGTGTTCCTGGCCAACTATCAGGAAATGGATTGCTCCACAAGGATGGTGAAAATAGAGAGTCGTTCTCTAATAGGATTGGCATGTCTAATGGTTTTCATCATCAAAGTCTTGTCGATGCTGACAAGTTTTCTGGTAGTCAGTCTCTTATGTCTTCAGGAAAAAGTTCTGGTGAGTAGTGTTTATTCTCATTTGAAGTTTATTCGTGATATATATGTATATAAGTTGATTTATTGAGGGTTTTTGGTAGACTCGTCCCATTGAAGTTTAAGTATATGAACATATGCATATTTTTATATGTAATGCGTATATGTCTGTCAGTTGCAACATATTATTCACCTTCTTTTCTGTCCTGCTTATTGTTTTATTATTCTGGTGGGTCACTGAATATAGATGGCCTGGTTTTCTCGCAATGCCCTCCTCGACTGCTAATGCAAACTTTATGCATATTAATATATGTAATGCGTATATGTCTGTCAGTTGCAACATATTATTCACCTTCTTTTCTGTCCTGCTTATTTGTTTTATTATTCTGGTGGGTCACTGAATATAGATGGCCTGGTTTTCTTGCAATGCCCTCCTTAACTGCTAATGCAAACTTTATGCATATTAATATATGTAATGCGTATATGTCTGTCAGTTGCAACATATTATTCACCTTCTTTTCTGTCCTGCTTATTGTTTTATTACTCTGGTGGGTCACTGAATATAGATGGCCTGGTTTTCTCGCAATGCCCTCCTTGACTGCTAATGCAAGCTTTATCGTGGGTGTGGCATCTTAATATGTGGATTGTGCTTCTGTGGTACTTTAAACTAGTTAGGATTTCTAATTCTGTTCCTCGTGCATTTTCTGGATATCTGGTAATTTGTACTATTTCCGTCATACTATTGCTCTGAACTTTGTGGTTTCTTTTGTCCATATTTGTTGTTTCTCGGTTTAAGTGGAATAAGTTTGAATTTCCATCACTGTGCATTTTCACTTGAGTATGTTAGCTGTTACGGTCGTCGTGTATTTTGGGTGCCTTCTTCACTTACTTGTGCTTTGTGGCATGCATTCTAGTAAGTATTCTTCAGCCATCTGGCTTTCTAATGACCAATTTTCAGAGATTTTACTGCAACTTGAATGTTTTCACACTATCATCAAGAGTTAAGAGAAGGCAATAGTTAATTTGGTTGCATTTCTCGATTCTCAATATTCTTGCGATCCTTTCTGGTCTCGCAACGGGTCTTGGAGTACTGCGTTGCATTTTTGCCTTGTCAAGTTCATCGATTTATTAATCTGTTTCCCTTATATAAAAGTTACGATAAGAAGTTGCTAGAGGGAAGATTCATGGGTCCTTTGAAGGACCAACAGAAAGATGATGAACTGAGTTGGTATATCAGCATTTATAATTTCAAATAGCCGGTTGTGGATACATCTGGATCTCTGAAAAGTAATGCATTCTCACACTGCATGGGATTGGTAGTATTCTATGTTGCTCTCTGTTTTCTACTAAACTCCCTGTGACCATTGTTGTATGTCCTTGGCTTGCAAATTTTGTACATAATGAATCTCTTATAACCCAAGAACTGTTAGTAAAGAAAATGATTCCAAGTCAATACTGGAAATTTCACGTTGGTTAAATGGTCACATGTTTTATTCTTCTTTTCTTGTGGTATTGGCAAATTCCCAGTATGACCGTGTCAATTTTCTTTTAGCAGTTTCAAGGTCTCAAATGCTGGCTCCTCCGGGTTTCTCAGCGCCCAGTAAGGCACCACCTCCAGGGTTTTCTTCTCGGGAAAGAATGGACCATTCTCTTGACTCCATGTCTCGTATGTAGACAAATATTATATTAAATATATTTCGACATTTAGCTTTCATTGTATCATCAGTTTGTGCTGTGTTTTCAGGGAATCAGTTACTCGATACAACCTCTTGGTTGAGCAATTTACATCAACCACCATCAGCTGGAAGCATTGGCAACACAGTGGATATTGAGTTCATGGATCCTGCTATATTAGCTGTTGGCAAAGGGAGACATCAGAATGGGCTCAATAACCTGAGCTTTGATGTTAAACCTTTCCCTCAGTCAAATGCTTTTGAGAGTGATTCTAGACTTCATTCGTTGATGCAGGGATCTCTCTCTCCACACCAGAACCTGACATATATTTCGGGGGATAATTATTCTACTCTTAATGGTACATATGGCCTTCCTTCTAGAATTTTGGACAGATCACAAGTAGGCAGCACACCTCCCTTTTCCCAGTCAACTCTCCAACAGGCTAGAAATGGTCTAGCTACAAATGTGCACTGGGATGGATGGAATGACATCCAGAGTGGAGACAGCCTCGGCATCTCTCAGCTCCTTAGAAATGAAAGGCTTGGACTAAAAAAATTTTATGATGGTTATGAAGATTCCAAGCTCTGGATGTCTGGTTCAGATCTCTATAACAGGAACTTTGGGATGTGATGCTTTGTTAGATGCAACACCTTTCTTGGTTGGCTTGGTGGAGATGGAAATTATCGTAGGTGGAGTGACAATGACTTTGGATGATTCCTTGACATTGAACTTTAGTGCACAGGACAGACTCACGAAAGCTCTCGATAGAGGCAGCTTGTTGAGGATCAACTCCCGAGTTGATGGGGGTATCCAATGCAGCAGGTAAAAGTGGACGTTTTGATTGTAAATGTGACTGAAGCTTGTAGCCTGCTCCCACTCTGCATCTTTTTATGATAATGTTGAAAGAGGATGCAGTTAGAATAGCTTTTGTCTCGAGGATATGGTCATCTCTGATTTGTGTATACAAAAGTTAGTATAGTAGTAGTTAGCGGTAATTTTCGAAGTTTTAAGGAAAGTGGAAGCATCATTTCTTGCTTGGTTTGGGTTGTCTTGGAATGATGGTAATACCAGAGCTTTCTATGGCGTGGTGGTTGTCTATATCTAATCCTCCTTCGTCTTTAGAATAGATCCAAGTTTTGTGATTCTCTGACCTGTTAAAAAGAAGTTTCTAATTGGTTGTCTTGCTCTATCATGCACGTGCAGGTGTGCGAGTTGTGGGCCGAATGTGGCATCAGAGTTGGAATAGTGATTGCTTCCAGATTCTGGCTGATGCACTTAATTAGGGGTTCTGGTCCTGACAAATATGAATTAATCCAGTTGTCACTCTCACAAGCTGAGATCTTAAGCGAGTCCTTTTATGGGTAATAGGATTTACAGTGTGAACAAAATACAAATGGACTCCTTATTGAGCTTTTTGCAATGACTTGCCTGTGAATCTCGCATAGCATAGCATATCTTCTGTAAGTACCCAATAACTTCTTCTGGAGTTTTTCATCTGATACCTGACCGATATATTGTCCCTGGCGTGATACCCGAGTTAAGTAGTAATTGAAGGACACTAAGCGTAGTCAGTTGTTTCTTTTTACGCTTTGCAAAGTCATCATGAATTCATGTTGTTGGGTGGTTGAGTTCCATGTTTGGAAACTGTCAAAACTTGTTACTGGCGACTGCGGTGGATCGTGTTTCTCGTGCCAAGTGGTATAAACCTTAAAAGACAGGTAGTCAGCAATCACTTTTGAGTGTTGTGTTTCTCGTGCCAAGTAGTATAAACCTTAAAAGACAGGCGGTCAGCAATCAAAAGAAAGACAGGTGGTCAGCAATCACTTTTGAGTGAGAACACGGGAAAGTAGAGGATGTCGCGACTCGCGACATTTTGGGACTAGTAAATCCTCATCTGTAGATGGTGCCGACGTATGATGTGTGCATTGTACTTTCATGGGAGCAGTCGTGGGGACTTGTAGATATTTGTCGTTCATTGTAGCCCCGTGTCGACTTATTGGCAGCTTTGAAAAGTCAGGGATACATCCCGAGATTTTCTGTACCTGAGTTTGATCTACTTCCCCTTGGCAGGATTGTTATTTCAATCCTCTCAAAAGAGGTCAGTGGCCAGGACAATTTGACGAAACTGTGAGCAGCGTGCACCACCAAAAACCCTATCTTTCAGGCGATATCTCGCCTTAACGAGTTCCTTCGGTCCCCGATCGTATGAACCTCAACTGTTTGCTTTGACCTGGTGAAATCACTACTTGAACTGGTCCGTTGCAAGAGTTCATCCTATATATTTGGTGTCTTTTACTGACAAGCAAATCTCATTAAGTCATACTTAGGGAATTCGCCTTGTAGTTGTGAATAGTTGTTATAACTCAGTTGTGAAATGTGAATGTTGCCGATGGAGGGAAAAAGCAAGCGCTAGTAATTGCACAAAAGCGGATCATGCCTGTCACCGTTGGAAGGACAATTGTTACCAAAGAATGATAACACGAAGGTCCCCCTTGGCCAGTCTATTTTAAAGTAAAATCTCCAATCTGACCTCATCAGAATGACAAAATTGTAGCAATTTCAATTGCCTTAAAATATCCAGTTGGGGTATATGTTTAGAGATTTCTGCGGTTTTCTGCCACGAAAATAGTTTAAAAAAAATTCTATTTCTTAGACTAAAAACGGATGAAAAATTGGAAGCCATGTGATGACTAATGTGCCGTCATAGGTCCTATGCCGTATAGGTCCTCGGGATGCCCCCTTTTTCGCAGCTTGTCAAATGTTTATTTAAAGAAACGAAAAGATGTAAAGCTGATGTAGGAAAAGCTTAGGGATAATGTGGATGACCCCATCACTTGAAAAGGTTGAAAGTGGGGGATCTATAGTAAAGAAGTGCTCCACTTTTTGCTTGGGATCTGCGATGAAAATCAGTCATGTTTGAGTTGTGGACGTATATATGCATTTGCACGATTGTTTGCTTATTTAAAATCTACAGATGACGATGGAGAAATAAATGCGGATACACAAAATTATATAAAAGATGACATGACAAATCCTTATTGAGTGCTTAACTATGCTCCATTTTTTTAAATATTCAATTGTGATTTATCATATCATTTTGCGAATCAACTTTATCAATAAATAAAATAAAAATAATACGACGAGGAAAAAGTAATAGCTAGTAAATGTAGCCTCAAGATTGATTGCAACTTTTGCAAGTGGGCTGAATGAAAAGATAAAAAGGAAAGGTTGCAAATCCCAAAATCCAACTTAAGTTTTGCACCCATATATCAAATGCCATTTGGGCTTTTGAAAATTGGGGTAATTATAAAAAAAACCCTAAATCTATTGTATTTGTGTCAATTTAATTTAAAATATTTTAATTATGCCAATTTATGATGGGTTTGGTTTGGCTTTTGGGGAAAGTCTTTTGGAAAATGCAAAGGTTTTTAGGTTAAAGGGGTTTTGCGAAATGCAATTAGTGTTTGGTAAATTGTAATTTAAAAGTGCATTGGAAAACAACTTTGGTTTAAATGGTGTTTGAAAAAAATCATACTTTGTAAAGCACTTTTGTTTTGTTTTTTTTTTTAAACTCAAAATTGGTGAGGACTTAGCGGTCAGTGAGGCCAAATATGGCTGTCGGCGAGCTAGATCTAGCCAGTAGCCTTCCCTAAGGTCGCCCGACCCAAGTGACAACCACCTATGTTCGAGCGACCCCGAGGTCACAGGACTTCTGGACCTGCCTTGGGCATAGCAAGGACAGAGTTGGAAGGAAAAAAATGAATTTGTATTCCAAAAATGTTCAAAGCTCAAAACACCTTCAGACCTGCCTTAGGCTAAAGGCCTTTAGAGCCTTTTCGAAATGCAATTGCATATTCCCAAAGCTCTCCAAAAAATTTGCCATATGGTATTTGCCTTTGTCCAAAGGACTTTGGAGCCCATAGCCCTATGGGAAAATAGTTCCAAATGAAGCCTTAGTCTTAAATATTTTCACGTTTTATCAATTAAGTCAATCCAGCCAATTTTGTCTGGAAATTGTTGACGTAGGCGCCGGCCAACCTTGACACGAACATATTTTAATAATATTTTCTTTTCTTTACTCTTTTTTGGATTGAAGGTTGGCAAGGTTTGGCGGCCAACCCTTGCCAAATTTGGGCAAGGGCTATCGTGCCTTCGCCTGGCCCAGATCAAGCGAGGGCATCGTGGTCCTCATCAGAACTGGACCAGGGGCCGTGCGCCTTTGCTTTGCCCCACTGACCACAGCAAGGGCATCGGGCGAGGACCACCATGCCCTAGTCTAGTGTTGGCGAGGGCCAGCCCTCACCTGTGGTAGCCTTGCTGGCTCTCAGTCCAAAAAAAAGTTAGAGAAAAGAAAAGAAAAGAAAAACCAAAAAAATCTAAAAAAATCTAAATATTATTAAAATATAATTAAAAAAATATATATGTCAGCACCAGCTGTGCTTTGTAGGATGGCCGGCGTCCACGTAAATGATTTCCGGGCAAAATTGGCTGGATGGACTCAATTGGCAAAATGTGAAAAGGTTTATGACTAAAAAAGGCACAATTAAAATGTTTATGATTAAATTGTAGGTTTAAGACTTTTTTGGTAATTGTCCCTTTGAAAATTTATAATTTTTTACATTTTTTTTTTGTCTTCACTTCTCTTTTCTATGTACATATGTGTGCGATGCTCATGAGGATCGAACCTCGGGCCTAATACTTTCCAGCCCCATCCCCCAATCCCTTTACTGGCAGGACCGTATGGCTGTTGGCCTGTAACTTTGTACTTTGAGCTTTGCCATTTTATTTCAAGTTGCATCCTTCCATCCTACTTATTTATCAACTTGTCATATAAGCATGGTTCCATCTCATTTTGCTCTCCACTCTGCATTTAGCTCTAGAAGGTTTGCATGGAGTTCTTTTTTTCCGAAACAATGTCTGTCAATGTGTTGAGTCCATAGCCCGTTTGGCTGTGAAGATGATTCCATATGTGATCATTTGCAGCAAGCTTAGAGTTTCAGGTGCCGTAGGCTCGTGCTCAGTGTATTGCAAAATCTCTGTAAGTACCCTAGATATCGTAAATTTTTGTGGTGCGAGTGACCAGTAAAACCTGCAACTATTTGTGGTATTAACACGGTTATTTCTCTTGTTATCAGGTCTAACTTGCTTAGACTGGCAATGTCTAGCAGCTATCGGTTGCACAGCTGGTTCACATACTCAAAGCTTCTTCCGTTTCTCAGTGCTGCCCGATTTTGGGTAAGATAGCTGTCATAATTTCTTTACACGGATCTTATAATATACCCAACTGCTGCAGAAAGCTCAACATTCTTTTCTTGCCTTGCAGATGATGGCAACGTTGAATGAAGAATTGTCACTGTTTGATGCAAATCTTATCGTTCCAATGTTTCAAATTGCTTGGACATTCTTTTCCATTTGTACAAGAATTGTTTACTTTCAGGAATATCAGGTCGTACAATTAGACAATCATTTTGTGTGATTCACCCATTTTTAGAGCAGGTATCTGATGCACTGAGAACAATGTTCATCCTGGGAATGACGTCTGTTTTCATAGGGATTTCTTTGCTGGCACCCGATGAGTCAAGAGGTACCGAGTTTCAAGAGCAATGAAAATTCAGAGCATTACGTAGATGTAGGTTTACTTACACTTTTGTCTTAAAGTGAACTTGCTAACAAAAATTCTACTCAAATATCAGATACAACAAAGCAAACACAGAGCATTAAATTTTCTCTCTCTGAGTTTTCTGAGTGAATTCTCTGTGAGAGATTGTAAGATAATGCTTGTAAATTTGCTTTGAGCTTAATCTAGCTTTGAGCTTAATTTAGGTGTGGGAAATATTAAAGCGTGTGAGCGATTAAGCAATGAGTCTCTCCCCTCTCTCAATCGATCCATTGCAAGCTCTGTCCTTCCCACCAAAACCTCTACCTTACCCTGTCGACAGCCGCCCGATCACCCACGTTTACGGCAGCCACCCTTTCCCGAGCAATCTCCAATCTCGACCGCATGTCTCATGTGAAGAAGAAGAAGAAGAGCAACTCCCTTCCTTATTCCTAACGTCTAAACTAATTAGGAGGTTGATTAAAATGGGCTCGGGACTTGCACGTGCCGAAGAGGAAACACAGAGTAAGCCGACTACTTTGCCAAATGAACAGTAATTGAGCATGTGATGCCACGCAGATCGGGTTTTGCACGGTCAGAAAGAAACCGATTAAATGGACTTTGGATCGGACCGAGACAACAAAAGATCAAAGTATACTATGTTGACTATGCAAAGAAATAACGGGTTCGACTGAGACAACCATGAAATCATAGAGTGCAAGTTGGGATTAGCCTAAAAGTAGAGATATTGACGGGGGATTTGAATGGGTATTTGTACTGGAAGTCTAGAACTAGTTGATAATATTAGTGTATTAGGTTAGTAGATGCTTGTGAATAGACAAAAATGGTGAGTAAAAAACGAGGGTTGGACAAGATTAGTACCAAAGAGTTGATACGTGAGATAAATAATTTTAAAGCTCCGAAAATAGGTAGGGAGCATGAAACTGATAACAAATAGAAATTCTTAGGATGGAGGCTAGTTCTCATGAAGATGATAGGTTTGCCATTTCACTTAATATAGGACACGGCAGTTCAGTTTCATGACATTAAAACAGATTCCTAGAGAGAATCAATTTGTCACGCCTCGATTCTCATCTGGAAAGGGGAATCACGGCCATCCTCTTAACCAAAAGACGCAGGTTAAAACAAAAACCAACACAAACTTGCTAGCACGTTACATACATACATATATGTACACACACACATATATAACAGAGAGTTGTTCATAGGATTAGAGTTTCTAAAATCCATCAAAGAGGATATGTACAGCTCTAAACTCAATTAAACCTAACAACTATCATCAGACATACACAACTCATATCCAACAGTGTCCAAAATCCAACTACCAAAATCCCTATTGATGTCGCTCTCGACCTATTTGTCGCTAGTTGGAAAACTCGAAAAACATTGGAAAGAATGGAGTTATCAATTATAGCTCGGTGAGTTGTGCATATATTTTCTAAGCAGATCGCGCATCCACTATGCATATTTACAAAATCATACCGAAACTTATTTAATTCAGATTTACGGCATAGCATATGTACGAGGTCAAAAACATGTTTTATCTTTTCAACAAAACTTTATACATATCTGAAATGCTCATTTCCTCAGTAATATCACGACAAAATATCAATGGTCTAGTTCATTGATCAATTCCAACGACTCATATATCAATACTTTATTCCATTGATTAACTCATCAAATCACACGTCGATGGTCCATTCCATTAATTAATTTAAAGCTCAATATCTAACTAATGTCACGCTTAACGCATGTGACAAATGCGACTAAGTTTATTCCATTGGCTAGGTCTCCATCTATATCAGCTAGTCATTTGGCTCAGAAGAACGTTCTGATTATTGTATGTATACTTACCTCCTCAATGGTTCCAATCATAGCGATATGAGCATAACCTGCTAATATCATTATCCAATAACCCACAAAACAAATCCATAATTCATCTCATAAACCGGTTTCACAAACCGAATCATATGCTTTTCACAGCTCAATTTATCAAATACGATGTGTTTATAACCAATGCAGAAATCAATACATATAACCTTTCATAAACCATAGTCAAAGTCAATAGCTTTTCGTAATTCTTTCACAAAAAAGTTTCGCAAACCCATTCAAAGGCAATCAGCTCAAATTGTAATTAAACGATAACTTTCCATTTCGAATAGACAAATCGGTAGTAAATGATCAATCAAGTTTTATGCACCCAAAAATGCCATTTCTTAACTCCTAATATAACTAATCTGTATCGCTTTCAAAGTCTGAGTTTACAAACTCAAATAAGAGATGGCATTACTCACCTGGAGAATGTGTAAATCAACCTACGAAAGTTACTCAAAGCGATGAACTCGTATTCCTATCAATTAGTCGAAAAAATGATATCGAAACCAAGTGAAACTCTATCTCAACTACGAATCGACTAAACTAATCTCAATTGCTAACAAAACAACTCCTTCATGCCAACAAATCGCTCACCAAAGTGATTATTTAAAGCCGTGCGTAGCGCAGAGCTTGTGCGCAAAAAATGTAAAATTCCGTTCCGACTTAACCGTTACTTCAAATCGACTCCCGTCAAACCCCATGGCTTCTCAGTGCCCTAATCCATGATTCACATGAAATTCCATGGCTTAATAACTTCAATATCGGATTTCGTAGCTCAAATTTCACATGACTTCGAATTTGTGCTCTAATTCCGAAAATTATTCTTATTAGAAGAGCGAATGGCGCAAACACGGCTTTGCGAAATAAAGTAAATCCGCCTTGACGAGCCCTTGTGGCGAGTTTCCTTCTTTTTCTTTCGTTTTCTTTCTTCTTCGTCGTCTTCTTTTCTTTCCTTTTTTCCTTGCGTGCTCGCCCTTTTCCCTTTTTTTATGAAAGTCCACTTTCCTTTTCTTATTGGCTAGTCCAAAAAACAAAAAAAAGCGGCCTTTTTTTATTTAAATTTCAATCCTACTTTGACCAAACCAAAAAAAAGAAGAAGAAAGAAGGCAATATTTCACAATTACAATTAGAAATCGTAGAGAAGTTTCCTTCCTGATTAATGTGAAAGCTATCCATAAAGTAGTCCACGCCGCGTGTTATGTTACTTTGACTGCGTGCACGACAATCTCTGCGTAATGTCCCCTGATCAGTTTACTTTTGGTTGACTTGACTTGGACATATCGATGACAGAGCAACCTCCCACCCACGTCCGTCCATCAGACAAAGGAAACCTCCTCTGAATTACTACTACGCCTTTACTATAGCCCAACCAGCGGGCAGATTCGAAGTCGTCCCCACAAGAGGAACTGCTAGAATTCGACTCGACCTTGTTGGACCGGCGATTCCCCGAACAAAACCGCCGGCTAACGAGAAAAAATCAAGATTTCATCAGTTCTCGGAAAGCCTTGGAGCTGCTAACTCCCCCATGTCGAAACCGTAGCTGCGAAAGAAAGAGCAACTAGAGATGAGTTACGCAAGCAGAAGCGCAGAAATGTTTCCTTACGTTCCGCTTCTTTTCTCCGTTTCATTTGGCCTCTCTTCGTCCATAAGCACAGATACCCTATTACCTAGCGAGTCTCTAACCGAGAACGGGACATTAATCTCTCAAGGAGGAACATTTTAGATGGGCTTCTTTTCACCGTCTTTTATGTACTTTCTAACAGTTTGAAACTCGCCAATTAGAAAGGTGGTGAGCGGAAAAATATAGCCCATTACAAAAAACTATACTTGATAATTGTGGGGACTTTTTCGTATAATCGACCAATAACACTGTGGGTATGATACTGATCAATATAATCCATAGTCCTTTCTATCTGAAAAGCATATTTTTCAGATGCTCTGGTGCATTTGTTAGCCACTGTGTCTGCCCGCCATGTTGGAATGTGCTTGGAAGCTCCACTTCCTTGACTTTAGACGGCTCTGGGTCATTGCTTGACTTGGGCTTTAGACTCAGGGCACGTCTCTCTAAATGCATCTCCTCTTCTATCAAAGCCTCTCCACCAAATCACCAAAGCCGAACAAATCTCTCTCCCCATTGCACAAATTCTCTCAACTCTGGTACCAAATGGGGCCTTTCCTATTACTCCTCCTGCTCATAACACAAGCAGGGATATATTGCTATGCCCAAAACAATCACCTGGGTATCCATTCAGCATGCGGCGAGATCAGGAGCTTAAGCTGTCCCTTTCGATGGAAGGACGACCCAAAAGGCTGCAGCGACTGGAAGTTCGAGTTAGCGTGTGAAGATAACTGCACGGTGCTGTCTTTGTTCAATGGCCGATATCATGTGAAATCGATAAACCCCTCGTACGAGGGTTTCCTTTCTGGGATGATGACTGTCGTCGATGTTGGGCTGCAAAAGAGCAACTGTTCCTCCCTTCCTCTCCACCAGTTAACGTCCTTTAATTTCAGCGGTCAAGAAGATGGACGGTACTCCATTTTTGGACAAGCCAGGGTGACTATTGTGTCTTGCTTAAAGCAAGTGAGATCTCCTTTGTATATTGCCACCGAACCATGTTTAGCTATAAACGGGTATTATTCGTATGCCGTCATTGACGCAGAGGCATCATCTATGGAGGATTTTTGCACCATAACCACGACAATACTTGCAACAGATTATTTATGGGATAAAACGGAGACATTTTCCCGGGAGAATCGTAAGATCTCCTACCACGACGTCCACGATGCGATGGCCGGTGGGCTTGGTATCTTCTACGATGGGAACCCAGGATCCCCATACCCAAGGACACCACCCGTTACCGATCAAAGTAAGCATGCCTTTCCATCAAAGTACTTTACCCGATCGATATGCTAATATTTGGCTCTAGCTATAGCTCTTGTTCCTTAAGCGACGGACTGCAATCGACTGGTATGAAAATCAAAGTAACCGATGCAAGCGAAGTGCGCAAAACTCCCAACCATCACGATTGAGTAAGTAAAACCGAATTAAACCAATTAGCCCTCGAGGGGATTACGATGGCATGCCGATAATTGGTTCACTGTGAAATGAAATCGTCATATGGAGGATAATAGAGATGAATTTCGTCGTTTTGCGAGTGAAATCATGTAAAACATTCACAATCTCTTGAAAACTAAACTTGTTTGATTTCCTATATTTTAGGTAGCGATGGGGCCAGAAAATTCTCCAGATATATTCTTTAGGTTCAAAGAACATATATAATGTGATGCAACACTACTTGATCAATCTTTAATTCAAAAGAGATATAATTTAGCTAGTCACAAAAGGAGTTTAAGAAAACCATTTTAAGATTATCATAACATATACGTAGTTATTTGCGTTGTTACCAGAGATTTGTTCAATACATACGACTATCGATCATTGTCATTTAAGTGATATAGTATGCAAATGTAACATTAGGCATTTGTCAGTTATTGTCCTTCATACATCTTTGCTTCGGATGATGTTAATTTGTACCTATTTTTCTAGCTAATCAGGGTAGTAATACTGATTATATGTCTTAATTTAAATAATACTGACTTTACATCTCTTTCTTTCTGAAGACAATTCATCCCTTGGAACGGGGCATGTTGCAACTATTACAGTTAATGCCGGCATTTTCTATGGTATGGACGATTCTTTTTTCCCCACATCTACGAAACACTCGCGCAATATGCGAGAAGAAAACACTCTTTGCATGTGCTTTATAACAAATAAAACAGACTATCCTTTCCAATAATCGTCAAGGCAATTTTTTACGCAGCTTACTTCTTGGTAGCAAAATTCACATTGGCAGCTACATGTGTGTTCATACTTCTATTCTATAAGTGGATGAGAAGGCACCAAGCAATGGACGCAAATATTGAAGAATTTCTACAAGCTCACAACAACTTTTTGCCGATAAGGTACTCTTACTCGGACATCAAGAAGATCACGAAAAACTTCAAACACAAGTTAGGTCAAGGGGGATATGGTTCTGTGTACAAAGGGATACTTAGAAGTGGCAATAAAGTTGCGGTTAAGATTTTGGACAAATCAAAATCTAATGGCCAAGATTTTATAAGCGAAGTGGCAACAATTGGAAGGATCCACCACGTTAATGTGGCACAGCTTGTCGGTTATTGCTTTGATTACTCCAAACAAGCTCTTGTCTATGATTACATGGAAAATGGATCTTTGGATAAGCACTTATTTTGCAAGGATGGTAATAATTCTCTTGATTATAAGAAAATATATGAGATCTCTCTTGGCATAGCTAAAGGGATAGAGTATCTACATCGGGGATGTGAGATGCAGATTCTACACTTTGACATCAAGCCTCACAACATTCTCCTTGACCAAAGTTTCACTCCAAAAGTTGCTGATTTTGGACTTGCAAAACTTTATCCCACTGGTCACAGCATAGTCACGTTAACTGCAGCAAGAGGAACTTTGGGATATATGGCGCCCGAGCTATTCTATAAGAACATTGGTGGCGTTTCTTATAAAGCTGATGTTTATAGTTTTGGGATGTTGTTGATGGAAATGGCTGCTAGGAGGAGAAATTTGAACGCAAATGCAGAATGTTCCAGTCAAATTTATTTTCCTTTGTGGGTGTATGATCAATTCGGCAAAGAAAAGAAGGTTGAAATGATAGATGCCATAGAAGAGGAAAGAGAGACAATGAGGAAGATGATAATTGTTGCTCTTTGGTGCATACAATTGAGCCCTAATGATCGACCATCGATGAGCCGGGTACTTAATATGCTAGAAGGAGAGATCAATGAACTACAACTCCCCCCAAAACCACTTTTGTATCCAACAGAGACGCTTGATGAGGTAGAAACTGAGATAGAGCTTGAAACATTCTCATCTACTTCAAGTGCTCCGACAATTTCTAATAGTCATCAATATGAGCACGATAACAAGATTGCGGAATCTTGTTTGGTGTGACATAGTCCCTCTTGTAGAAATTGAACACAATTACTATTACTTGTACTTGATTTACTGGTATAATTATCAGGGCTATCTATTGGTACAGCACTTATGATATATTATTGATGTTGAAATAAATTTCGACACAGAATTCCTCACTTACAAGAATTTTGATCCAATTTGGGGCACAATAATTCAGTTTTACAATACTAAGGCTCTGTTTGTTTTGCGAAAATATGACATTTCTAAAAAATGTTTTTTAGAGACTCATTTTCCAAGAAAATAAGAGTATTTTTCGGTGTTTGGCTTAAACCTAAATAGAAATTAGAATATATTTTCTGTTGTTTGGCGTGGAAAATCTGATTTAAGTTTCTCGGAAAAAGTTGTCAAAAATTTTGAATTTTTAAAATTTTTTTTTCTTTTTTCTTTTTCCTCGACCAGCCACAGGCGTAGGACGAGCTCGCCCATGTTGTCCATACCTCTTCTTGGCCGATTCGGGGTTAGCATTCCCTAGAACCGCTTCTCTCTCGCCATCGTACGTCTTATCGTCCACCTGACTCGCGACCCCTTGCTCGGCCTCCTTCCACTTCTCCTCGGCCACTCTCTTGAACTCTTCTGCTGTCGACGGCGTTCTCTCCTCTGAGCCGCCGTGGCCATCCTTGGAGTCATTTATATTGGGTAAATTTCTACTTAAACATGTCGATTAGGAACCACATAACAATAACAAGATGATATTTTATCAATCATCACCCGCCCCCCCGCAGCGTCAGACAACTACTCGCCCAGATACACCAAAAGAGAGAAACCAGAACTTCGTAGGACATCATGCTAATCCTTAACGAGAGAAACCTGATTATCCAATGTTATGCAATTAGATTAATCTTTCTTCCGGGAAATTTCCCTCCATTTGCCTAGATCTTGTCAGAACGTGCAACAAATGAAGATCTGGTTTTGTGAATCCGAATAACATATGTCTCCACCATCTACGTGAGTATGTATGTATATTGTACACAGTATACGTGTGTATATATACTGGAACCGTATGCACGAAGCATGCTCCCTCCCCCAGCTCCCACCAAGCTTTTCTCCCACATAATGGAATTGGCTCCCAATTTAATTTCTTGGCGCAACCATGATCACTCGGAATTCAATGGACCCAGTTCTCCCACATAATGGAATTGGCTCCCAATTTAATTTCTTGGTGCAACCATGATCACTCGGAATTCAATGGACCCAGAATGAGAACCGTTAGACGATAAAAAAAATTCAGGAAACGATATGAAAATCTGTTTTTCATAAGGACCAAATCTATTTATTGGCAGCATTAATCATTCATTGAACAAAACTGATGATTTCTACCAATACGTGTGATCCAACAGTTGATCCTGGCATGAATTTCTATACGTTGCGGACCGTTTCGTCACGGTCCCTGTACAGCTGAACGCACGTTCTTATCGAACTGTGGGCCTACAAGTATACTCAAAAAACATGCGAAGCGATTTAAGACCTTTTTAATTCGAAGAAACTCGACGATCTCGATGCAATGGATGAGAGATTAGCTCGGAATGTAATAACTTGGGCCTCACTTTGTTGGTAACTTCGATCGCAAGTTCTCTACCGCTGTCCGTCGGCCAAACCTTCGGGTCCCCGACCGCCATGATTCTTTTGTCAAACCCACTGTCTGCAATCGAATATACCAATACATAAAATCAAATAATCCATGATGAGTTTAAAGGATTCCGTACTGTCACCTAGGCCAGAACCGAATGATACGTCGATTCAGGGCAAAGAAAAACGTTGAACTTTATCTTTTTCAGATATAGGGGCATAAAACATCTGATAAATTAAAAAAATTATGAATCTTATTTAGATAATTCTGATGCGATTGGGGAGGAACCCTCTTTATATGGTTCAAACTATTGTGGTATTATCTTGTGCTTTTACTTAAATTTATCTGGTACATATAAATAAAGATTGCACTTATTGCAATTCAATTCTAAACTTTTCAATTATATCAATTTATTCTTAAATATGTTCACGTTTTGCTAATCGAGTTCATCCGGTCAATTTTGGCCGAAAATTACTGACGTGGATATTGGCTGTACTACTTGACATAATCGACGCCAACATGAATGTTTTTTAATAATTTTTTGAATTTTTTATTATTTTATTTTTTTCCCTTTTTCTTTTCTTCTCGTTACTCTTTTTTATTTGGGATTGAGAGCCGACAAGGGTTGTTGACCAACCCTCACTGACCATAGGCGAGGGTTGCAACTCCCTCGCCTGATCCGATGGGCTAGTGAAGGCCGCGGTGCCCTTGCCTGCCTAGATCTGGCAAGGGCCGTGACGCCCCCGCCCAGTGTCTACAAGGGTCAATCGGCTCTCAGTCCAAAAATAATAATAATAAAGAAAAGAAAAGGAAAAAGAAAAAACCAAAAAAATTTAAAATATTATTTAAAAATGTCAACGTGGTGGTAGCTGTGATGAGCGTGCCACGAAGTGAGGTAGATGGTGGCAATGTAATGTGGGCACAAGGTGGATGTTGCATACCGGTGGCAATGGCGGTTGCACCGGTGGCGACGTGGAGGGCGGCGGTTACGACTGTGGGAGTGCACTTACGGTTGATTTACAATGTAAAATTCAGGTTGCCTTATGCAATTATCCCAAAGATAAGCAATCTTGCCTTTCGAGTTGCATGGCAAGTTGGCATAGTTAATCCACCTAATCTTGATAGGCAATGTGAATGCTTAGAGGATTTCCATATGTGTAAGGACATGTGACATGTCCCTCTTATTTGAAGGGCAATTGTCCATCTGTAACCGAAGATGAAATGACAATGACGTAGGAAGAACATAATTATGCACGCACAACAATATATTTAAGAGCTAGAAGAAATTAAATGTTTAAATTTTAAGGTCAATTTTGATAATGACTTAAATTAAATGAAAAATAATACTCATTAAAATAAATAATTCAACCTGACATATCGAAAAAATTTAAAAAAAAAACCAAACACTCGCATTTCTCATTTACATGACAAGGATTGGACCGCCTTCGTTGCTGTACTGATAGCCATGGTGCAGTTCATCTGGGACGTCTTCGTCTTCTTGAACATGAACATGACCGTCACCTTCCCTTTGAGCTCGCCTTGACTGTTCAGCGTTATCAACCCCGAGCTCAATTCACTCCCGAGATTCGAACTGCTCGGCAAAGCATCGGAGCTCAAGTTCACGTTCACATCGATCTTCTTGGTGGACTTGAAGTTGGCCTTGCCCTTTGGAATCATCACTTGCCCTACCTGAACGCCTCCGTAAGTGAAGTTGACTGCAGTCGCGTCGTACTTGAAGGGACCCAAGTTGGTGTTCTTGATCCGGATGGGAGCGACGAAGCTCATGTCGAACGAGGGCGAGGCCCGAGTCCCGATGCTCAAGGTCTGGACATCGAACTCGCCGACCCTGAACTTGGGGGACTTGAACTTCATGATGACCAGGACGAAGAAGAGGGCTTGGACGACCTGGAAGATGACGACGGCAGTGATGCCGATCGTCCACTTCATCCTCTTCTTGCGCTTCGCCTCCTCGTCCATGTAGCTCAGCGGCATCGCTGATCTCTCCTCTCTTTCGAACAGATGATAGTGTTTGGCGTGGTTTCAACTGGCGTTCTCTTAAGCGAATTTGGAGATCTGGAGAAGCTATGGGGAATGAATCGAGGAGCTGGGTGTTCATGTATAGGATTCGTTGCCTACCGAAGACCACTTAATACGACCCAAGTCTCCTTCCTAGAAAATGTCGTTCGAGTCCACACGCCAAAAGCCATCCAATGTTGAAATTCTGACTTTCTAGACGAAAGGGATGTATACACACTGTCGAGAATTAGAAGCTCCGATTATTAATATTGTACACCACAGAAGGAGAACAGCAGGTGAGGAGAGCTTGAGTTGACTTTTCGCATGCTTAAGATGTTTGATCAATTTCTACGGTTTGGTCAACGCGGGAAATGGAGCAGTTTCTTTTACATAGTCGAGGTCCACCGACGCTGTCCATGTCCGCGCGACCATTTGTCATATATAATTTGAATAAGTTAAAGGGGCGAACATAGTCGTTAAACATGAAGGTTTCGGATTCTCCCATTTTGCCGTCCAAAAAGTCTCTCCTCTGTCGCAAACAAGACCATGGCTTTAGCTGGTGAACGGGCAACAATGAAGAACCTTCCTGTGGAACTCTTAGTGTAATCAAAACCTACTGATGACATGCTAGAGGATGCCATAGGGTTTGCTTAGCTGCTTCATTTATTGTCTAAAAATTACCTAATCGGTCCTAAATGTATTATTTGGATAACAATTCAGTCCCGGACTTTTCGATTTTGCCAATGTAGTTCTAAACTTTCGAGCAAAGTTCCAATGTAGTTCTTCCGGCCAACTTCCGTTAAAAATTGCCGACGTAGTGTCCAGTTATTGCTAGCCATCCTACGTGACATGCTGACGTGGATGTTGTGGATCGTCATGTCTTACGTTTCGTTATTGATGGGTTTTGTGGATATTGGGCCGCCCATGTTGGGCTAACCCAACCCATTTAATCGTGAAAGGGCCCATGAAAGAGAAATAACCACCCAGGCAGTTATTTATGGGAAAATGAAAACGGGAGAAATGTTCTATGTGAATGGGTGTGTCAAGTATTCTCCTGCTCAAAAAGAAAAAAAATTCTCTCATTCAAAAGAAAAGAGGCTCTCACTCGACGATAAAAGAATCGCACTCTCTCGACGTTACAATTTAAGCATTTAATCCGTGGAAAACAAGATACGTCCTTCTTAGTGATGTACTTTAGACGATTGGTGATTCAAGTTCTCTTGGACACATTTCCGCAAATATTTTTGGTGTTACTCGACAGTTCGAGTTTTCGTCTTTTAGGAATTTGTTTCCTTCCTTTCGCATTTCTAGGAATCTATTTTCGATAGTTATGTACATTGAAATATACAAAAATTTCACATTTTTCTCTTTCGCATATTTATTTTTTTTTCTAGTAGAAACCATGCTCACACGAATCCGCTGTACCAATGCCTACTTCACATGCAGTACCTCTTGGGGTTGGCTTCATTTATGTTGTAGAGAATAGAGGTAGCATTGTCATTCAGCCTCACGCTCTAAAAAGTTTAATTTTATTATTATTATTATGTATTATTATTATTATTTGCATAGAAGTGTAATGTCAAGTCATCCCAAAAAGTAGAAAGAACAATGAAATTCGACCAAGACAAGCAAGAAAACATGACCAAAGAAGTCGGCCCTTGTACTTTGGTGGTTGAAAGGTCCCCCTCGATAAGGACCACTTGAGGCAGACTTCCGAACAGAATGGATCATGATAGCTTTGCAGAGCGAGAATTTCGCTTGGGGTCGTGATTGCACACACCGGAGGTTGTTGATGTTTATGACAGGCTCATATCGCAGAGGGCGACAGAGGTGCAGCGGGCCGGCGTGAGCGTTGTTTGCCGACGGCGGTGGCTGGCGGCAAATGGCGCATGCGTACGCCTACCGCCGAGATGTAGGGAAGAAGAAAAGGAGAGTGGATCCATGCCATTCAATTTTCGTTTCTTACTTTTTTTCCTTCAAAATTCATTACATCGTTCCCCCTCTGTTTTCCTTTGATTTGCTGGTTTTATCGTCTATATTTTTAAGAATATCCCGAGTTTGTTTTGCCAATTTTGGGATGGCACCGGAGGCAAGTACATGGGAAGGCAAACATGGCTGAAGTGGTGATTAGACTTGTCAAAATAGATCATAAACTCATTTCTTAACCCATATATAGTAAATGAGTCATAGATGAGCTAGTTATATTCATTGAATTGATATAAAGATAATATGAGTATTAAATGGGTTGTAAATGAATTTACAATTTAATTAAACTCAACTCATCTCTCTCGCCCTTACTTAATTTTGTGCTTATTCACTTCGCATTCTCATCTCAGTTTAGGTATGACTTTTCCCAAATTGAGTTAAATATAAAAGTGTCATTTCAGTTTAGGTACGACTTTTCCCAAATTGAGTTAAATATAAAAGTATTTTTAGCAATATGAATCAAATCGGATATAATTTGATCGGGTATGAGTCATTAGATTTACATTATAATAGATAAAAACATGTTAAATAGGTCTATTTGGGTAAAGACCATTTTCGACCGAACCGAACCTGACCCGACCCACCTAATTGACAGATTTAATGGTGGTGGTTTTGATTAATGCACCGACCAAATGCACGCCCACACCTGATTCACTCAAGCCATTTATCGTCCCCACCCCGCTTTCGGTGAGAATGGTTAGTCTAAGGTCAATTTCACGACGCAACCTGTTTTAGCAATTATAGCTCTTGGAGAAGAGAAGCACCATCTCGTACGCATTGCCTTCTAGTTCTCTAGAAACAGGAAGAAACAACGATGGCAACACATGAACAGCAACACAGCATCAGGTTCCGTTTTTCGGTTCCGTCAACAATAGCATGAACTCGGAGATGATCGACTCCAAGCACGTCGGTTCCTTCCTCTGCCTATCATAAACCCGCAGTTCCTCTTTTGAATCCACAAAATTTGACCCGCATTACACGCGTAATGAATTTCTCGCACGCATCAAATACCATCGAGTAGAGTTATTCGCCATCAAAACTCTCTTTGTTGTTTTATAATGAATGGCTTTTTTTTAATCTTTCGGATAAATTCATGAACATGACATTGGCCATCAAAGAGAGCTGACTAAGAGTGCCCAGATTTTCCTCCTAATAATAATTAAACATTGATCTCTCCGAACCCTTCATTAGAGATCTAAGAGTTACCTAGGAGGCCATTGAGGCATCAACTGATAGTAGCCACGAGAGATGTTGGTAGCCGAGGAGGGCAAAGAGAAACGGTTGCTTTGGCTTGTTGAGTTGGTTAACGGCAGGGGAAGATTGACAGGAGAGTGAGGAGCGGCCGACAGTGAGAATCCTGATGATGCTGCAGCAGAGAGCAGTGGCAATGGGGCAGAATTGACCTGACCATGATGCATTTGTGTTGCCCAGGTAGGGAGTCCTTGGGACGAGCCTAACCGACATATCTTCTCTTTAGCTCTTTCCTGCAAGTTAGGCTCACGGGATTAGAACAGCGGACAAACATGCATCATCAAGCACTGTTCAGAAACCTCTAGGCTGATAGCTGCAAGGTTATGAATTAATTGAAGCTTTATTCATGAAGCAGCACATAAAATAGGGAATAGCACGCAGAAAATCACTTGTCTTGTCAATTGTTTTTTCCGATCTCTTATTATCACTTATCTCTCCGGTACAACTTGACATCTTGGCATATTGGTATGAATATCTCCATGCTCTGACCAGAACCTTAGTTCGGTGCATACAATCCCAGACACGTCAGTTCAAGCACATTTTTTCCCACTTCCTATTTGTTAGCAAATAAGATAATTCTGATAAGAGATTTATATCAAATTCTGTTCATTTCAGTTGTAGGTTGTCTCAACTGGAAATTTCATAAAGCTGAATCGAGATGCTGCTTGAAAGCAAAAAGGCATTGGATAGACGCCAACTCCACTATGAGGATGTAATAGGAAAACAATAGTTACTTACCATGTGAGGAAAGACACTAGGATAAACACCAGTCCAAGGAGGAGGATGTCCTGATGTCATTGAAAAACCTTCAAAAGATGTATTGCCCCAGGATGCAGCAGAGTTTTCAACCTGAGAAGCATTTTCAGTGAATACAGAAACCATAGGAAATCGAATAGTAATAACCTGCACTTCCTCATAGTATACATGGATCTAAAGAGTATAAAGGAAAGAGAGGAAATCGAGATGATGTTCCCTAATATTACCCTCAAACTACTTCCACGATGCATGTCGCCAGGGTCAGCAAGGAACTGGGAAGGCTCTAAGATTTCCATTGTTCCCCTGGAAGAAGCTGATATCCCAAGATTGAGATCAAGACCCTGGTCACCATCTGCATCAATTGCATCAGAATACTTCATCAACCTTGTAGAGAAACCTGAAGCATTTCTTCTCATGAAAATGAAACGGTTTGCTGAAAGCTTCTCATTTGCGACAAAATATGTGATTACAGATGCTATTTCCATTGCTGGCTTTTGCAATCATCTCTCCCTCGTACGTACTAGGTTCAAAGTTGGTCACGGCCTCTCTTCCGTTACATTTGATAGCTGCCTTGTCATATGCCCTGATTCAAAGAAGCAAAAGCTATAAGTGAGGGATCGAGCATGCTAAGGCTGAGTATTCATAGAATTGAATTCTCTATTTGATCACAGGTTGGTCGGGACACCTTGCTGCCTCTACTTCACTATCAAATAGGCCGAGGTATATATACCTGCACAAACGCATTGCAAGATACTCAGATACAATGTCTCCAAAGTTCGCTTTCCAGAATATTTAGTGCAGACTGGCTCGTGTATAAACACAAAAGCTTGCCCCAGTTCACAGGGGCAGAAAATCTTTATAAAGGGGAACAGGTTTTAAAGGGAAAAATCTTTTAGTTTCCTACTTTTTGCCAAGGAATTGGCCCATTCTAGCTTCCCACCGCCCGCACTTGTGCAGTGTCACCCCTCGATATTTCGAACTTCCCCTAGAAAAGCCAGTGCTCTGTCGACGAAGTATGTGTACAAATTCTTCCTTTGCAAGATTCTTCATCTGCCAATCTCAACCAAGAAAGAGCCTAAGCCAATCCAGAATGCAAACTAACATGGTGAATGGTGGGAAGTTTAAATCATGTGAAACATCTTACCTGTTTCAAATCATCCTCATAATCACTCAAATTGAAATTTATGTCTGCATCGAGCCCCCTGAATTTTATTGCAGCTCGATCATAGGCCCTGAGTCCACAAAAACCCAAATATGTTATCTTCTTAGATGAATGAAACCTTCTAAAGCGACAAAGCTTAATGACATATGGCAATGTCTTACCTAGCTGCAGCATGAGCAGTGTCAAATCCACCTACAAATCGGTCAAAGATTATCAGTGCTGCCAAACGTGAACTGACATCAAGTAAACTGAACTCAAATTTCCCGAGAAAAGACTATGCATACCCAAATACACTTGCTTTCCACAGTCCCTGTCCCAAAAATAAGAGAATAAATCCGTAGTCAATAAGTTAAATTCCATGAAAAATTCAACAACTCATACATACATCAGATTTCACTGAAATCAATCGCATGACAAGCAGAAGCAAAATGAACCATGCTCAGAACGAAAAATCCAGAGATAGGCCCAACTCCCCAAACGAATTGTCAATTTCAGCAAGTCAATCGCGCCAAATGCTCATCGGTTCAGGAATCAGACCGTTTCAATACAGTCCCTATTATCCGGGTAAAACAAAAAGCGGCAACCACTCGGGTAATTCAATCAAACTAAACCAAACCAAGCAGCCAACCACATCAATCCCGGAGAAATTGGATAGAAAATCAAACACGGCCGCAAAAATTTTAATAAATAAGAGCAGATGCATCGAATTTTCGAAAAGTCAAACTGATCGTCCACTAACCATATGTGCGACTCCCATCTTCCGGTCCTCCTATAAAAAGTAACCCCTCTATACTGCGAGCTCCTCGACCTCGGACCCCTCCTGCTCTTCCTCCGCTGTTGTGGCATCGCCAGCCTCGGACCTTCCTTATCCGTACAAGTATCGACCGCGAAGACGTCGTTCCTCTTGTCCATCGCAGACGATTCGCCGCACCTCTCCATATCCGCACCCACCTCCCTCACCGGGAACAACTGCCTCGTCGCGCCGACCTCGTCGTCCGCGACGCCAGCACCTCCCTCGCCGGCCTTCAGGATGCCGAAGCTGAAAGTGAAGGTGCGAAAGTCGGCGGCGGCGGCGCGTGCCGAGCACGGCTCGTCGTCGCAACCGTCGGCATTGACGATCGACGAGTTCGAGGTCCCGGACTCATCCATCTGAGCCCCCGGCGGCGCGTCGGGGAGCTCCTCGAGGATCGCGACGGAGCTCTCGTTCCGAGCCGACTCCGAGGTGGAGACCTCCTCGTTGAGGTTGAGATCCAGCATCATCGCTCTCGCTCAACCGAACGGCCGCGCGTAGCTCCACTTCACAGCCCGCACCTAACGCTCCGACCGGTCCTCGCTTCGAATTCAGCTAGCCCCTCCGCATTTCACCGCGAATCGAAGTTCGCCGGAGCTATCGGCGGAGCGACGGAGCTCGACCGAGATCGCGGTTCCGACACTCGATGCAGGGCTCCTCACCTTCAACAGAGTCACGACTCAGAGAGAGAAAGTAAGAGAGAGAGAGAGAGAGAGAGATCAATGAGGAGAGCAAACAAAAGCAGAGAGAGAGAGAGAGAAAGGCAACGTACTCCGATCTCTCAGGAAGACGCCGGAGGAAGCAGCCGGCGACGGGAAGAAGCAGCTCAGACGCCGTCGCTGTCGGCCGGAGAGCGGAGAGCGAGTAGCATTTCGGATTCGTCCGGCGTCGCGATTCTCATCGGAGCAAGCTCGTCCGTCGCTTCCACTGCACACAGAGAGAAAGAGAGAGAGAGAGAGTTTTTTTTTTTGGAAGAGAACGGGGAGAGAGGGACGAGTGACGGAACATTTTGGAACCAGATGGGACTTATATATGTGGGAATATATATGTATAATATATATATTCATAAAAATTATATATACCAAACACTATACTCTTATTAAAAATGAAAAAGTGAAAAATATATATATATATTATTACCCTTGGCCGTTGATGACCATTTTTTTAACACATCGCGTGGACACGATGGGAAAAAAAATTAGGAGGTCGATCTTGTCTGGATCAATTTTCACGCCGACCGGCAAGACACGATCGATAATCAGGTCGTGCTCTTGTTCGTGTTCGTGTTCGTGCCCAGCCAGCCCATTAGACACGGCACGAGATCGAGATGTGTTGTAAGCTGTTTTGTTCGCGACGAGCTTGAGAAAAACTAATTTTAACCCTATGGTATCAGCTATTAACGTTTTCAATCGATGGCATTTCATCAGCTGTGTACGTGATTGGGAAATTATTCGTCCTGCTGTGGATCGGTTTCGTGGCACAATGGGCCCTTGCGATCGTACCGATCCATCGACCGCACGATCATATCCTGTCAACCCGTTAATTTCCAGGTCGCATGCGTATCGAGTGGGTCGATGCAAATAACCGATCACATTATGCTTGGGTCAACCCTTGATATGATTAAGTGATAGTCCTTGAGATTAACAGCATGTTCTGATCAAAAAAAAAAAACAAATAACCATAATATCGTTGTGGGGTCCATTTATTCGAGAATCCGTGGCTCGTAATTTGATGTTATTATCACGGTGATCTAAAAATTGTTATGCTAGTAAAATCCTTTTTGTAATATATCCTCACGACAACACGACCAGCGAATACGAACTGCCCAAAAAAAAATGACAAGTGGTGAATTTCAGTGCTGATTGTCTACTTGATTAGATAAACAATGTTATCCGAGGATGATTTTCTTGTTGAGCAAGTGCTCCTTAGTGCCGTTTATACGCCCATGGTTTTTTGCAGAGTGTTTTTTGTCGTGGGCACGATTTTTTTTAAAAGACGTGTTGAAAGGACACGAGATTAGGTGGGGAGGGAATATGAACTGTTGGTGCAGCAGTTTCGATCTGTCATTAGCGACCGAACACTGTTCGTCGGATCCATTCGAAACGCTCGCAGAACCTTTTGTATTCTATACCGATCGTGCGTGGTCACTGTTCCGGGATTGAATATTTACGTGATTTAAAGGGTGGTTTCTTTTGTCGAAAATGTAAGGATTTGTACCACGAAAAACCCCAAATTACTATACTCATGATAAATTTGCCCAAAACTAAAAAAACCTCAAATCAGTACAACTGTGACAAATTTACTCTCCGTTAGTTTCCGTTAAATTTTATCGTCAAATTATTGACTCAAACGACACGTGTCAGTTGACGGGTATATCAGTTTAGGTTTTACCCCTTTATTTGTCACGAGTTTATCAGTTTGTGATTTTTCGTGATATTAATCTAATTTAACAAATGATAAGTTTGTCACATGTGTACCAATTTATGATTTTTCGTGGTATTAACCAAAAATTTAAAGTATGTTGAGGAGTAAGTAGTCTTAGGAAAATTTATAATTCATATTGTAGGGAATGTCTCGAAATTTCAAAAAAAATTGGGTCGGTGTGGGGGCTACTTTTCTTAAAAAAAAATAATAACCTCAGCTTTAGGTCAAATATCAATTCTAGCATGAACTTTTTTTCTCAATCTCTAAAAAAGAGAAAATCTCCAATTTTTCACTCTGATCCCAAATTTATCTGCGCGGTCTAAAAATCGCCGCTGATTTCTTTAAGATTATGTTGTTCCCACCATCGGTGAAGACGCAAGTTATGATGATGAGCATTTAACTGACCATGATGCTGATAATTTTGGAGAAATTAGTAACGATTTTTCGAATCGTGGGCAGATTCGGGACTAGGGCAATAATTGAGAATTTTTTTTTTTAAAGTTCGGGGTAAAATTGAAATTGGACCTAAAATTAAGTATTTTTTTAGGAAATTAGGTCGGTAGGGGTGTGTCTCTATATTTTTATGCATATTTCCACTCTGTCACAACTGGGCGCAACAGCCGGTCTGCTTGAACGGTCACCGGTTCATTAATATTTGTGGTTGGATTATTTGATTTTGTCTAATCAACAGAAGATTTTATTTCTGTCCTTTTTTTTTCCCAATTTTACAGTACTGATGCCTTTTTGTCTCCTAGGCAAGCAGGCATGAACAACAGCGTACAGTCCTCTACGGTACCCAAACGTAGCACTTGGGCTCGTGACGAGTGTACGCACCCGATACACGTGATCTTGTTCCGTTGGATTTTGCAGATCTCACGTGAGATCCTCGTTATTGAAAGATTGATATGAAATAGGCTCACGTGCTCTCCGTATACATAAAAAAGAAAATCCCCCGTCATTTTACTTGCCATAAAATTATTTTATCTGTTATTATTAGCTTTCCTATGCAGCCGGCAATTATTGAACCGCCACATCAATGATTTCCGGCGGAAGTTGACCAGAAGAATTACATTGAATTTCGCGCAAAGATTTAGGGCTAAATTAATTTGCAAAACTAATAAGTTTATGATTGAATTAACATCCGTACAAATTTTTTTTTGTCTATTCCACTCTAACTCTCAACTCATTCTCAAACTTTTATTCTACCTTTTTGCAGAGCAAGGGAATCAAAATCCACATCTGAAACTAAACGTCTCCATCCCAACACCTCCTGAGAAAGTGGGAAATCAAACTCCCCACCTCTGCCGCATCCGTCCAATTAATTTAGAACTTTTTTGGTTGAAATTTTTCATTCTAATTTTTTTTTTGTTCGAATTTCCCGTTCATGTTGATGTTGCATCAAAACGGAATGCTAAACTTCACTCCCCCTTATCAAATGTCAACGCAACATTCCAGCCCAAAAAGGGAATGTCAACGTAGCATTAAAAAGTATAGTGAGCCTATAGATCTCCTCAAGGTGAATTCTGTTCAAGTGCCGCCAACCGCGCGCAAATTGCTTTGAGCGGAGGCTGCTCGAAACGGCACCACACTTTTTTATGTTCGTCTATCTAGGTCGGGATCTCCGAACCCGTGATGCCATTGTCCGCCGGGTCTCGCTAAAGTAAGGAAATTTGAGGATATAGAATATACTTTGGCCTGACTTAGAACAGAGCAACCAAATAAACAGTTTACAAAACGAAAGGAGATTACCATATTTTTCCCACCTTTAAAAGTACTATAGATTGGTCCAACCATTGGAATATTATAGATTGGCCCCAAAAAAGAAGCCACTGGATGGATACAACCGATTCCTAGGTCCAATCTCATTATAGTAAGGTGCGAAATCGATGCATCTAAGTGTGCCTCGAAATTTCAGGGACCACCTGATTTGACTAACTTGTCGATAGGCTATTTGATTTTTTTTGGCTAAGCTTGATTTGGGTACCGTTCGCATGCTATACAAGGCCAATGGTCCTACAATCCAGTATCTTGCAGTTGCGTAGCTTCTTGTGATGCCATGAGACCGTGCCATCGAAGCCGAAGTACCCTTTGCGCAAATCATATTGTTGGACTAAATTGTGACAACCCATCCCGATCCACATCAAACGAGCTTTCAGAGTGAACCGGGGCAGTAACTTGAGTTGAAAGCGGGTCTCGAGCGACCCCTATGATCAGGAGCGAGCATATGAGAAAACAACCAGTCCAATTCCCGATTTCAAGTCAGGAGAATGGATTAGGATCGTGCAGGTTCCGAGTTCCACCCTTAATTGTAAAAAATAAAATAGGAAATAAGTTACAAAAAATCTCCGACTTCGCTCACTTGACACATTTACCCTAAACTTTTCTTTTTCTCAAACTCTATTTACTATAACACATTTACCCTAAACTTTTTCTTGTGACATGAAAAATTTCAAAACTTGTGATTGTGTGACACATTGATCCTCCATCAAAGTTTCGTTAGATTACTTTTTAGTCAAAACAATGTTATTTTAATTTCATTTAAGCCACGTGGGCGCCATATTAATACTGTTTGACATGATAGATTTGTAGCAGTCCCCATTGACAGAATTTTTACGAAGGGTAAACATGTCACTCTAGTATAGTGTAGAGTTTTTACACAAACAGTTCTTCAACTTTTGCCTAATGTGCAATGTGGTACTTGAACTTTTAATTTATTCACGTGATATCTGAACTTTAACCCAACGAGCAATGCAGTCTCTAAACTTATAATTTATTGGATGTAGTCCTTGGAATTTTAGTTATATGAAAATGTTAAATGTATTCCATGAACTTGAATTAATGAAATGACTATAATGTTCATAGTTCACGGACTAAATTGAACATGCACAGAAATTTTAGGGATGATAATAAACAAATTAAAAGTCGAGGAATCACACTACACGCTAGGTTGAATTTTAAGGAGATTATATCGAATAAATTAAAATTTTAGGGATCGCATTGTATATTAGGTCAAAATTTAAAAATTGTTTGTATCATTTTCCCTTAAATAAAGCTTGTCTAAGTAATTGTTCTTTTGGGAAAATGACACAAACAGTCCCCGAACTTTGACTCAATGTGCAATTTGATCCCTAGACTTTTAATTTGTTCAATGTAGTCCCTTAACTTTATAAAAACATTCAATGCAGTACTTCCATTAATTCAAGTTCAGGGACTATATTGTATATTTTCATATAGTTCAGGAACTAAATTAAACATTTACTAAAAGTTCAGAGATCAAGTTGAATAAATTAAAAATTTAGGGATCACGTTGAATATTGGTTTAAAGTTCAGGGATTATATTAAATAAATTAAAAATTCAGGAATTAAATTATATATTAAGTCAAAATTCAGAAACTATTTGTGTTATTATCTCTATTTTTTTTTTATGGGTCCGTGTTTAAATAATTAAAGAAGGATGGAGGGATTGAACGTCTTTGAGGGCGAAGGTACCGTCCTCCTCTCACTTCAATCAAATTAGTCACTATTGACCAACAGTCCATCGTCAATCAGGCCTCCATTCCATCCCATAAAAGGCCCAACACGAACAAAACGTGGTCGCGGGGTGGGGCCCGGGCAGACAGATTTTTAACCCCGGCTTTCTTGTCCCGAACGATTTTTGTTTTTTTTTTTTACCTTCTGTCTGACTTTATTACAACTATCTATTTATTCATTGTTTTTTCAGTTTTTATACTTATTTATTAAACTCGTGAAAGCGAAGAGGACCATATGCTGTCCCTTTGGTTGCGCAAAAAGCCACGGAATGAATTTTTGGGAAACCGGGACTATAGTACGTGGAAATTGGAAATAGAGTAAAGAGCCTTCTCGTTTGTATCCTGCTTGCCGACCTTCATCGGGAAACGGGACTCGTGATTAAGAAACTCCGATTTAACGTGCAATGTGATTATTAAATTATCGATAAATATTCAATCCGATCTGTTGAACCGTATGAAAATGTTCGAACGCCGTCTTCCTATTGGTTCGAGTTAATGGAAGCTGTTAACGTGACTTCCAACCCAGAGTGGTGGACAAAAAAAATGGATAATGACGCAAACGGTCCTTGAACTATAACTCAATATGCAACGTGATCCGTGAACTTTGTATCAAAAGTCTAGGGTAATAAATTTAAAGTTCGGGGACCACATTGCACATTTGACAAAAGTTCAGAGACTACATTGAACAAATTAAAAGTTCAGGTACCATATTATACATTGAATCAAAGTTCATGAACTGTTTATGTCATTTCCCAAAAAAAAAAAGTTACACATGTGATTATCCACATAAGCTATTGGTAATGAATCAAGATATAATAATCCACGTCGTCAAATGACGATAGACAAATTTTTTTTTCTATTGTCTAAAATGGATATGTTGACTCATTATTTTTTTAAAATTAAACTCAACATATAATAATCCACGTCACTAAAATAACGTCCGATTTGTTGTTTTAGCAAATAGAAGAACCACATTGAACATTCACTAACAGTTCATGGGACTACATTGAACAAATTAAAAGTTCGTGGACGACAGTACATATCGGGTCAAAATTCATTAACCATCTGTGTTATTTGCCCTTATCGAAATTATTTTATGTGTTGCATTGGATTAAAAAGAAAATTATTAAAGCGCGTGCATGCGGCGCATCGAGTCCCTAACAACTGAATACTTACATCGAACAATTTATTAGGAGAATCAAGAAATTAACGATAATATATGTGGTTGAGTTAGTCTAAAATTATTCAAATATTAGAATAATTATCGGGATTTTAAATGTTATAAGACAAGAGAGACTGAGAATTCGAATTCCATGTGTCAAATAGGAGGCTTACAAAGTTCGGGACTTTTTTTAGACAACAAAAGAGTTCGAAATACAATTGAGATTGGAACTAAATCGAGAGATATTTTTAGGAAGATCGGCCCAATAAAAAAAGGCGAAAAGCAAAAGGATGCGTATTTCCAAATGGATCCATCTGATTTTGGTACGTTCAAAATTGTAACCAAAGGCAAAAGTTGCCAGCTCAAGAATTTTGTATTGCTCTCTAGCCATTCAACATAATGTCTAAAAAAGGTGAAAGTTGAATACTCGAATAAAGGCACGAGTGCAAATGGTCCCAAGCACCGTGCCTCCCATGCTTTTCACCGTCGGTTTGAAAAGTAACCAAAAAAAAGGGTCATAACTGTCTAGATTGGAATCAGTTGAACGGTCAAGATTCGTTGCATTTCGATCCGACGATGAGAGATTATAAGGGCACGGTGCCTCTCTGAGGGTATAGAATCGCTCCGAAGAAAGCGGCCCCGAGAAGACTAAGATTCCTTGTAAAAAAAAAAAAAAACACGGCGATGGAATTCTCGGACAAGATCATAGCTTAACGATGCCCTTTCCATTTTTTATGTAGGCCCGTGTTGCTTTCCGTGACATATAAGAAGGAAAGACCTTAAGGGACACCGGCAACATTTGGCAAATATTCTCGGACAATCGAATCCGGGTCGAAAAACATTCACATGCTACCAAGTCAAAACAGTCGTTAAAAATAGAAGTCACTGGTGCTGTCCTCGTGTAAAGGCAAATAGTGGCATCTGTGTGCACATCCGTTTTGTTTCGCCGAGAAATATCGACAAAGTACTTTTCGCAAAATGTGGGTCGATATGGAAATCGACACGCGATGTGAAGGGTGTCTTTGTTGATTCTTGAAGGCGAAACGTAAACTGTTTACAAAGAAAATATAATAATGCCCTACACGAGTGCCGGAATATAGCAACATGTATTTACAAACGGTTACCAAATGACCCACTATCGACGATTATGGCCTCATCACTCGCCTCACACTGACAATTTCTTTTGCGGCTTTTAACTCCTCTTCCTGACGGTTATAATGGCCCGTGTTTCTCAGCTATAGTCATTTGTGGCCTTTGAGATTTACGGCTCCATGAACCGAATGAATGGCTCGTTACGATTGTAGCCGAAATTGTTGGCTTCGTGACTTGAACAATTACCTTGTTCTTGATCCATCGATTTGTACTTCAGCTTCGATTCCTTTGTCGACTGGATCTAGTTTCATTTACCTGTACTCGTGACTCAACACTCGGTGGTTTTCTCTTCTATCACCTATCGGCAATTTCTCATCGCTTTTGTTGATTACCTACAATTACCTTGTTCGGTCTTTTCCAACTCAAGCCGACGGTAAGGGATTTGGGCAATTTTAGTGGCGACACTCTTAATATAAAAAGATAATTTTACACAAACGGCTTTATGCGCTATTGATTCGAGCGAACTTCTAGCTATAATTTTCAAATCAACGGTGGAAAACACGGCTTGCGTGAGATTTTTCTTGCACGTTCCAAATTTCTAGCTATACCTAACATGGACGAATGGGTCTCGACCATTAATTGCATGGGTCCGATTGCGAAGATCCTATCTACAACGAGACTTGCAACGTACGATTGTGATTAGGACTTATCAAATTCATATGGATGGGGTCTAGACATGTCTTTCTCTCTCCAACGAGATTGCTATTGTTGACAATTTGCCTTCCTCGAAAGGTAAAATCCCTCACAAATTTCAGTGTCTCCTCGACCCGAAAGCGCTTTCCAATTATGGCAAGTACAACTCATCATCCCCCACGACACGACATCTCAACCGATGCACTAATCCGCCGAGTCGCTGCTCGCCATGATCCAAGAATTACGATGAAGTAATCAGCTATGATGACGAGATTCCTGATGAAAAAAACATTCGCATCCCACGAACGCAAACTTGAGAGGTCTAACATCGGATTCTTATCGGTTGAGAAAAGAGCGAGCACAGTTTCAAATTAGGCACGGAGGAAATATTCGACCAAGAATCGTCAAATCCGACCAAGACCCATCCCCCGTTTTCGGGACACCGAAGCCACGGTGAATGATTGCCTCCGCTGATGTGATCACGATGTCGCCGTCTCTTTCATCGCCGTCGCGATCGATGACCTGTTCACTCGCCAGAAACTTATCAAAAAAAAGTCATAAACCTATTGCAATTGCGCCAATTCAGTCATGAACCTTTTATTAACCAATTGAGTCTCGATCCTCTTTGCATCCGTGTCAATCCCAGCCGGAAATCACCGACACAAACGCCGGCCGTCCTGCGATGTTGGCATCTCTTTCGTCACTATCGCGGTCAATAACCCGGTCCCTCCCCATGCCGGCGAAACATGTACCAACATAGAAAGGCTTGGAGAGACTCATCATACGCACCGAGGAGGATTTCCATCTGTCAAATGCGACGATGGAGATGAAAAGAGAGAGCGGGTCGGGACAAGGAAGCTCGAAAGCAGAGTACGAAGCACGCGACGGAGAGAGAGAGGGAGAGAGGGAGGGGGTGGGTGTGCTTTTGCCCTTTCTCGGGGCGTGGATTGTCGGCAGACGGAAGGGTTTCTGTACGAGGTTTGGGGCTGGAGGAAGGCGGGGGGGAAGAGAGACGTGGACACTCCGACCTCGATTCGTCGAAACAAAAGTGGTTTCACGTCGATGCTCCCTTTTGCAACATTTGCTGTCTCTTTTCGGTCCCTCCACAATCGTATCTCTCCCTCTCTCTCCCTCCCTCTCTCTCTCTCTCTCTCCCTATCTCTTTGTGCGTCTCTTTCGTTTTGCGCATGATGCCTTTCTTTTCTTCGTCCCCTTTTGCTCGCGACCCATGAACTCGACCCCGGAATCCTTTTAAATGGACGGAGATATTCCGTAAATCTTCTCACGGGCGAGGAAAAACCATCACAAAATCATGGTTTGGCTCCCGTTGATTGAAATGATTACTGTTTTCTCACCGGCGGTTTTTCGAATTTATGAGATGAAGTGCGCGCGGCTCGGGCGACGTCGACGAAGTGGAGAGGAGGCGAGAGATGGGTGATGGGTTTCGACCCCCGCGATCCGAACGAGTGGCTAAATGGCACGGCGTTTCCCCGAGGAAATAGGTCGAAATTAGATCCCGCTAGAGAGGGGGCCGAATTTTCCTCGGCGAGCCTCGTTTTTTTTTGCGCGCTTCCATCGGTCCACCTCTCTGGGCGGTCTGGAAGCCCGCCGGGCTCCGTTCCGATCCGGCGCGTTCGGGATTTTTGCTCGCTCCTAGCAATACCTCGAGCTCGAAGACCACAAGTAGCGGAGCAATAAATTACTCGTTCGACGATCAGATAACGTGTTGATCAAGGCGTACACTGCTCACGTTTTCCTTTCGTTCGGAAAGCGATTTGTCCGGACACCAAAAACGGGCCAATTGCGAAAAAAGAAAAAAAGAAAATGTGCATCTGCCCCGTCTAAATCAATTTGGCTTTTAGTGGCAACGGAAGATTAGTCTTTGTAGTGCATTAATTTGGCGAATTCTATGAATTATTGTTGTCGATTGAACTTTCTTTTTTCCCTTTCCACTTGATTATTTTCCCTCACTTTTTTTTTTTGTCGAATTCGCGAGCATCATTCCGCCAACACAACATCACAAACAGTGTCACGGCAATCAATCATTGATGTCGAGTTGCCAACGAACGGAGATAAAGCCAGCCAGCCGAACAATCAATCGTCGGACTTTCCAACGTTAGGAAGGCCGAACCCGAACTAGATGGAGCGCACGCTTTTCACCATTCGCTGTCGCCACAGGGCAACCTTAGTTTCGCCGTTCACAGTTATGGGCCAAGGCAATTCTCTCGAGGGGGAGGGATTCACGGGACCCAGATCGTGCTGCGTGGCTCGATCATACCGCGGACGTCCGTTAGGCCGGAACGTCGGGGTTCGGCACGACGCCATACGACCGAAACACGACGTGGAGATTACGCTACATGCCGCAATATGATGCCACTCGGATCGGACGACCGGGCGGGCGAAAAAGTTCCTCCTTCCCTGTCTCGGTCGGCGGCCTCCGGAAGATACTCGGGGGGCGCGCGTGCCGGGGCCGCGAGGCGCGAAGCTCTTCTCGTTGGTAATTCCACATCCTGGCAAAAGGTCAATCGCAGAATCAAGAAATTCTCCTGTGAAGTGCTCGAGTGGACTAAAATTGGGCTGAGCCCACTTACGAGTCAATCTTTCTCATCGTAGGACACATGTGTTAAAGCAATGCACTAGGCGTCTTCATGTCCAAAGGCCTACAATAGTCTCGATCTTCCGACCCAAATCGACCCGTGGGCTCGCTCGGTGAGTAGGCTGAGCTCCGTCTCGGGAATTTTTCCGTCGCTAATGAACTTCTCTTACCAAAATCCTTGCGAGAACATTACCAAAAAAGAAGAAGAAAAAACCTAAACCGACTGTCCTGCGGATCGGAACGTAACGCACGGCGGCGCTGATGTAGATAATTTTTCAGTTTTTTGTTAATATTCTCGTTTTCTTTCTTTCTTATTTTCATCTCTTTTCGCCGGTGGCCGGTCTTAGACGATGGCCAGAGAGGGCTAGGTGAGGGCCGGCGAAGGCGAGGATGGCTATCGCCCTTGGCTGTCGAAGGCCGCCCTCCCCTATTGTCGGCGACGGTGGCCCTCGCCAGATTGGGCGAGGGAGACCCTCGCCTAGCTCTATCCAAGCCCATCATCATTTTACGTCCCCAAGTGCTAATAATGTCTTGGCGATTTCTCGACTCTGGCGAAAGAGCTCCGAGATTCAGTTTTGCCACGGCAGGCCAAAAATTTCATAGCTTCTTGAACTGCGCAACCTCCATAACACGGAGAATACGTATTCCTTGTGATCATTACTGCCTTCCTTCCATCTCGCTACAGTCCCAATCTTGCCCTGCAAGCAAATCGGCAAACTTTGATCCTCTCTCCTCGCCGAGGATTCAAACGCCTACAAAAGACAACACGGCACGGCACGGCACGGCACAGCACAGCACACCACCAGCGCCACTACTTTCACTCTCGGCTCCGAGACCCCCACAAAGAACCCGCAACAGATTCTCCCGCAAATCCCCACCTGCATCTCCGCTATCCGCTCCGGAGAAATGGATCTCGATGCCCCCGAGCGCCGGCGGGTGCGGCCCCGGAGGCCTCCTCCGAGGAGAGGCTGGGTCAGGAAGGCCGCCTTCAGGAAGCTGCTCGGCCTGGCCTCCCTCGCCGTCTCCGTGATCGCCTGCCGCGCCGGAGAGGAGCGGCGCCGGAGGGGCCCTCCCGGCGACGCCGACGGCGGCCCCGCCGGAGCTCGCCGCCGCGGGCGTCGCGTCCACCCCGTCCCCGGCTCCTGGCGGCCGGCGCCGGTGTGAGAAGGGGGGAAGCGCCGGGCGATGTTTTGTCAATGTCAGTGACAGTTTTTTCTGGTCATTTTCGCACTTTTTTTTGGGGTGGTGGGGGCTGTAAGTTGTAATAAAGATTAGTTTTGGGTGTGGCAGGGAGTGTGCGTAATTTTAGCAGGGAGTGATTTTTTTTTTCTTTTTTTGTTAAACCCTTTATTTAATTTTATTTTATGTAAAAACAGAGATGGGGCGACCAATGCTTTTCAATGACTAGATTACTATCCATTCATGCCCCCATTGAATAATGTCGTGCGACACAGATTCATGGGACCGTCTGAAACGGGAGAAATGTTTTGTGTCGCGCCGCCAGCAACGTAGGCCAACGCTTTCTTGTTGCGCTTCTACAATGGTCAGCAGAGCACCATCCTCCGAACTTCGATGATCGTATAGCATGTCCGGTGAAACAAGGCACCGCGGTGAAGCGTGCTGGGGTCCATCTCGATGCAGTTCTTGTTATAATTATATTAGTTATAATGTGATTCCACGTTAAATTTATTATTGCCCACATTAATTAATTTCGTCGTCGTTTATTGAGCGCATTCAAATACGTGATAATTATTATCGCCAAATATTAAGATAACTATCTTGAAGGGAGAAGTTATCTATAAGGGTATGAATTGGGAAATAAATAAGTCATTTAAGCTAAACCCTCTCATAATTTTAAGATCGATATCTCATTCATTGATCTGATATATCGAAAAACACACAATCGACGTTGAGAGGGCAATTGTCTAGAAGTATTCATCGACGATCGTCAAAGCTCCGCATATTAGGTTCTCGATTTCATCAATGGCTGAAGGTTAGTATAGAATTTTCCACGTTTCCGTACTTGATTATGATTATGCATGGTTATAGTTTATACATGAATAATCGGAATCTTCAGTCTTCTACTATAGTTAAATTTCTAACGGTTGGTATCAAAACTTATTCATATCTCTGGCTTGATGATTTTTCGTGGTATTTTAAATGAATTAAAATCGGGGCAATTTATGGGCAAAAGAGAAATTGGCGATTCCGGCCAAGTTTGGGCAACCCACCACCCGGCTTTGGACTAGCACAATCGCACCGCCATGGGCAACAAAAGTCCTAAGTTAATTCGACATTATGGTGATTGCCAAACGTGAATTAGGCGGCGGAAGTCGTGGTGGTTAGGGTTTGCGTTTTGGCGGAATTATACTTAATTTGGGCCAATTTCTTGGTCGTTTTCACCGATTCTTGGACTTATGTGTTTGTGCCGGTGCGGTATCGAAAATCCACAATTTATTTTGGTCTATGGTGGGCTGCCAGAGGAGAATCAGTGGAGGAAGGTATGGCGAAGTCGGGGTCGTGCGGATGCTCATGTAAAAAAAAAAAAAAAAGCCTTCAAGCGCACGCGCGGGGAAAGGCGCACTGGAGCCACGCGCCCTGCACGGCCCAGGCGCATGACTAACACGCGCCCGCGCGGTGGAAGGGTGCGTGTGTGGCACTCTCCATGGGGACTTGCTTGGATTTACACTTCTGCCCTCTCTCTTATTTGAATTTACGATTCTGCCCTTGATCTATTTATTTACTATTTTATCCCTGGCCACTGGATTTTACAGTTCTGCCATTGGCTATATTAATTTACGGTTGTGCCCTTACAAATAATTTTGTGATATATTATGCATGTAACTAAATATCCAGTGATCCATATAGTTTTAATTAATTAGAGAGTAGCCACGGCATATTTAATTAGTTGAAATTATATATTAAGAGCCTCCGGATCACATTTAGAAAAGGACATTGATTGTAATTAATCGTACGAATGTAATGAATTTTATCCCATAGGAATTTTCATTATATTAATATGATTAATTATGATGAAATACCATATTATTTTTCTTAATTTACCCATAGGGATTAAGAAAAGGAATATAATATGATAATTTCTTCAAAAATTAATTATGAATCTATTTAAATTAAAAACTTAGCACACAGGCAGTTTTTATGTTATGCGATTCATATTTGTGACATGTTTTACATCGGTAATGCATGATATATTTTTGATGTGCCTTAAATTTTGTGACGTAAGCATGTATGTTTGATATGTAGTTTTACAACCTGTGAATTTCTTTGAATTTAAGAATGATGTTCCCGTGCTGAATGATAAAAACTATATAGTTTGGAAGGAGTTAATCCTTCTTCAATTGGGGTGGATGAACATTGACTATGCTATAAGGAAAGACAAATCACCTGCTCCTTCTGACACGAGCACTGCAGCTGAGATAACCCTTTATGAACAATAGGAGCAGTTCAACTACCTGAGTGTAATGTTCATAAAGACTAAAATATCTCCTAGTATCTGTGGTTCGATCGCTCAGCATAACAATGCTAAGGCCTTGTTGGAAGCCATCAGTGCACAGTTTGAGACATTAGAAAAGACACATGCCATGACCTTAATTTTGAAGTTTTCATCTCTAAAGCTCATTAATGAACTCATGGCCATGTGTGTTTAAGAGGAAGAAAAGTTGCTTATGGAATCGGGAGAGAGTGCTCATTTGGCAACACAAGGAAAGCATAACGAGTGAGGCAAGCAAAAGGGAAATGGTAAAATATCTCCCCAAGCTGATATTGAGAAGGAATCCAAATGTTTCTTCTGTAAAAAGAAGGGGCATATGGGGAAGAATTGTGTCAGATTTAAGGCTTGGCTCGAGAAGAAAGGTAATCCAACCTCTTGTGTTTGTTATAAATCTAATATAGCCAATGTGAGTCACAACACTTGGTGAATTGATTCTAGATCTACATTCCATATTTCGAATTCTGTACAGGGTTTTCAAAACCATCGGAAACCAGTAGGAAGTGAGCAATGCATCTATTCTAGAAGCAAGATACGTTTGCTTGTGGAAGCTCTTGAGACATGCAGATTGGTTCTTAATAGTGGCTTTGTCTTGGATTTGGAAAAGACCTTTTATATTCCAAGTTTCTCTAAAAATTTGATTTCAGTTTCAAGACTTGTACCATTGGATTACTCCTTTAACTTTTCAGATTCAAATTTTAGTTTATCATTTAAATCTGAAATTGTTAGGAGTGGTATTTTGGCTGATGGTCTTTTTTGAATCAATTTACAAGACAATGTATTCTATAATGCGATGCATGTTCATGATAACGCCGGTATAAAATAATGTGTTATGAATGAAGATTCCTCTATGTTGTGACATCGGATATTGGGACATATCTCCATATATAGAATTAAATGATTAGTAAATGATGGAGTACTTGGTATTTTGGATTTTGCTGACTATAACACTTGTGTGGACTTGCATAAAGGGAAAGCAGACCAACAAGACAAATAGAGGTGCCAAGAGGAGTATCGAGATATTAAAAATCATACATACAAATATTTGTAGTCTAAATATGGACTTGTGTGGTCAGAAGTATTTTATCTCCTTCATAGATGATTACTCACGTTTCCTGTATTTCTACTTGCTTCATAATAAGTACGAAGCGTTAGATGCCTTTAAGGTATTTAAAATCAAAGTAAAGAAATAATGCAATAAGCAAATTAAGATTGTGAGATTAGATAGAGGAGGTGAATACTATGGTAGATATACTAAAGATGGACAAGCATCTGGTCATTTTGCAAAGTTTCTTGAAGAGTATGGGATAGTTGCCCAATACACCATGCCTGGTTCTCCAAACCAAAATGGTGTAGCATAAAGAAGAAACTGAACTTTATTGGACATGGTACAATGTATGCTTAGCAACTCCAAACTTCCTAAGTCCTTGTGGACTGAAGCTCTTAAAACGGCAGTGTATCTATTAAATCAAGTTCTGACCAAGGCTGTCTCAAAGACGCCTTTTAAGTTGTTCAAGGGTTGGAAATCGAGTTTGCAACATGTACGCGTTTGGGGATGCCCGTATGAAGTAAGAGTTTACAATCCACAAGAAAAGAAGTTAGACCCAAGGACTATAAGTGGGTATTTCATTGGATACAAGTTTTATTGTCCATCTTATACCATTAGGATTGTGGAATCGAGGAACGCTAAGTTTCTTAAAAATGACTTGATTAGTAGGAGCGAGCATTTTGAGGGACTTTGTTCCGAAAAAAAGATCATTTAGATACTCAACCTTCTATATCAAGTGTTAGATTGGTTATCGTTCATAATGCCCCTCCAGTTCAATCGGTTGTTGAGGAACCAATCATTGAAGTTCCACACCCTGCTGATATTAATCCAGGAGATCCAATTGTTCAGCAATTACCAGAAGCTATTGAACAACCAGTTGAACAACATGCTCCTATGGAGAGTGTTGATGCAACATTTAGACGATTTGCTAGAATAAAGAAATCAACAATTCCTAGTGATTACATTGTGTATCTACAAGAATCTGACTATAATGTTAGAGCTGGGAATGATCCTAAAACATTTTCACAAGTCATGAGTTGTGATAAATCCAATTTGTGGTACAATACCACGAAAGATGAGATGAGTTCTACGATATCTAATGAAGTTTGGGATTTGGTTGAGTTGCCTAATAGTGTGAAGGCCATTAGTTGTAAATGGGTCTTCAAAACTAAGAAGGACTCATTAGGTAATATTGAGAGATATAAAGCTAGACTCGTTATCAAATGATTCACTCAAAGGGAAGGAATCGATTATACAAAGACATTTTCTCATGTATCTAAGAAAGATTCTTTTTCGTATTGTTTTGGCATTGGTTGCCCATATTGATATGGAATTGCGTCAAATGGATGTGAAAAAAGCGTTCCTCAACGGAGAAATGGATGACGAGGTTTATATGAAACAACCAGAAGGATTCTGCTCTAGTAATGGTGAGCATTTGATGTGCAAGCTTCAGAAATCTATTGATGGCTTGAAATAAGCATCCCGCCAATGGTACTTAAGGTTTCTTGATGTTATCTCTTCATTCGGCTTTGTTGAGAATGTCATGAATCAATGTATATACTAGAAGCTCAGTGGGAGCAAAATTTGTTTTCTTGTCCTATATGTGGATGGCATTTTACTTGCAACCAATGATAAGGGATTGCTTCATGAAGTGAAATAATTTCTCTATAATAGCTTTGACATGAAAAATACGGGTGAGACATCTTTTGTCATTGGCATTAAAATCTACGTGGATAGGCCGGGAGGCATTTTAGGATTGTCTCGAGAAACCTATATTAATAAAGTCTTAGAGAAATTTCGGACAAAAAAAATTGTTCACCAAGTATAGCACCTATTATGAAGGGTGACAAATTCAATTTGAACCAATGCCCAAAGAACGATTTTGAAAGGGAACAGATGAATAACATCCCATACGCTTATGCTGTTGGAAGCTTGATACATACTCAGGTTTGCACTCGACCTAACATTGCTTTCGCTATGGAAATGTTTGGAAGATATCAGAGTAGTTTAGGAATGGACCACTAGAGAGCTGCAAAGAGAGTCATGAGGTACCTTCAAGGTACCAAATGTCACGTCCCGAACCCTCCGGCACGCGAACATCCCACCTACGGTCGTTTGTGATGCAACGCTCCCAGGACGTGTCGCCGACCCAACACTCAAATAGAGATAAGGCACATGCAGAAGCAATAAATAAACACACGAACAATATAAACATATGAGATCAAAGATAGAATAACATTAGGAACATAATTACAAATATATACATTTTCATTTCAAAAGGGAAACCTTTTTTTTTTTACAAAGTACTTTTTATACAAACTAAAAGATAAGAAAAAAACCAACATACAGCAGCCACCAGATCAAAAAGCGACAAATGGCTGGGAGAAGGTTAGGCCAACTACAGTTAAAGTCATAGTAAAAAAGGAACAAGATCCCCAACTAAGGGCTAGGACCTATACTAGGGCTCCCAGTCCGGATCAGACTCTGAGGACTCCTCCGAAGAACTCTCCTGAGACTCGGACTGCTCGGAATCCATGTCTTCTACAGCGGCCCTCTCGTCTTCGGAGTTCGGCTCTAGCTCCGAGTCGAGGTATAGTCCTATCTCCTCATCCGAGCTTGACTCTGCAACTTCCCCATCCTCATCTAAATTTAGGTTCATGGCCTCTGACTCATCCTCTTCGTCCTCCATTTGATCTGGATCTTCAACTATCACCTGTGGCTCCCCATCCATGACTTCACCTTCGACATTCCAATCATGAGCATCCTGAGGATTTATCACCTCACCATCCGCGACTATAGGCTCCATCATGCCATTCTCGTCAAGTGGGGTGTCGAAGGTCTTGAGAGGCCGGCCTATGTTCCCATCAACGTCTCGTAGACACCAGGCTAGGTATTCTTGTGTCTGATAAAAGTACTCCCCAATATTAACAAAAATCACGGATCGATACCTTATATACGCTTCTCCATTGCCAGAGGGAAATACACTAGTAGACTATCGAATCTGCGTCGGAATCCCAAAAAGTGACGACAGCTTCGACATACTCAAGGTCGGGGGTCTGAAAAGTTTGGGTTATACAACAATGAGAACGCGTTTTAGTGAGTAAAACCCCCTAAACCTAGGCTAGACTAACATACATCTCCTGACAGGCAGTATAACACTCAAAAGTCAATTCACAACAATCGACCTAGACCCTCGGGCCCAGATCACTCATATCACTGACCCTACAGGTTAGGCATTTCAATATAATAATTAAGCCACGTACGCGAACACACTATCCATACGTACGCCATACGCATGTTCATGCTCAATAGTGTTCGTTTCGCATGCCATTCACCGAGTCTCGCACACTCGCACACTAGCTCATGCATTCTTATGCATGCAAATGTCATCATCATGCCACGTTTCATTCTGGCTCACACTGTACACTGTCTCGATTATCAATTAATATGACCCGTGTAAAATGCATCAGATCTCTTTCTTAAACACAACACTTCGTGGCCTGCGTAAAACGCATTTTTGGACCAGTGTCTCTAGCCCGCTTCAAAGTGCATGAGGTGCAACACTGATCTCCTCACGAACCAGAGTCTGCGTAAAACGCATCAGGTTGGTCGTCATCCGGACGAACCGGGCATCGTCCCGCGTAAAGCGCATCAGGACTGCACACCCCGCGTAACACGCATCAGGGCGAAATGTGATCACACATACACATAGCCAGTTATTATCTGAACCCCGCGTAACACGCATCAGGGCGATTAGGTGATCACATGCTCATGTCAGACACGCATTCTCGCACAATCTCAATTCATGCCTCATTCTCGGCATACAATGCGTAGCCATGTAATGCAATAAAATGCAACATGAGCATCACATATCACACTAAGGTATTCAATCAATCCATGTCGCTATAACGTAGTCAATTGGCCAATTTAATACCGTGCGGTCCAATGCACAATTCAACAGTCGGAGAAATAGCACGAGCCATCAATTGGCCAATCACATTTCGCATTGATCGACCACACGATCACCCGACATGGTATTATTCGATTTACCATAATTGAGCAGAACAATCATTAAATCAGTCAACCCCGGACATACCCGGCAATTCAGTCACATAAACCTCGATTTGTCCACACTAAACCAATTACCCCTTAATGTGGACAGCCACTATTCACTCCATTATCGGCCTCCAATTCGCCACAATAATCCACCAAATTAATTGCGATCTCAACCTCGAACTATCAGTATCAAATTCTCCTCAAATTATACCAGTATATTCTAAATCGGGCCTGTCTAAAAATGCACACTGTCCTAGACCGGGTTTAGAAAGTTATACTCACGCTTAATCCAACTAAGGCAACGAAAAACAGGTGGCCAATTGCCGACGAACGGCGAATCGGCGGCGGCGTTCCGAGCGGACGGCGGCGGTTCACGGTGGCGCGACGGTACGGACGGCGGTCCTTGGCCGGACCGTACGGCGGCGAAGATGATGATGGCGAGGCGGCGGAGGGGAAGTGGTTCGGTGAGGGTGAGTGACGGTGGCGTTGGCGGCGTGGACGGTGGCGATGGCACCAGCGGCGTGATGAGCGGCTTCTCGGCGGTGGTGGCTTGATCGGCGTTCCTTGGCCGAGAGGGAGAGAGAACGAGAGAGGGGGAGAACGGACGAGATGGTGATGATGACGACGGCACGGCGGAGCAGCGTCCCGGCGGCGTCCCGGCTGCGAACGGCTCCGGCATCCACGGCGGTCTCACGGCCGAGAGGGAGAGAGCACCGGCGGAGATGGAGAGCTGATCGTGGGAGGGCTGGTCGGGGAGAGAGAGGGGGAAAAGTGAGGAGAGAGAAAGTCAAACTAGTCAAATATGGGGGCCTAGTGGGATAAGTGTCACTCATCTAAGACTTATTCCCAAAATACCCTTGATCCAATGGCCCACATTTATTCCAATCCAATAATTCAAGGGGCATTTTGGTCAGTTGCCCCAATAATTGAGCTGAAATTCCAATTTAATTAATTTCAAATTTCCAGTCTAAAATTCGGAATACCAAGCACGGTCCAGGGGAAAAATGGTAATTTTTCCATCTCTGGCCGAAATTCCAATTTTCGAACGTACCAACCTCAAATATGAGTGGCCAATATAATATGACGTCGGTTCCGTAAAAATAGTCTCTTAAGCCCTCGAAAATAGACATCGAAATCCGGGTCCAATTACGCGATCAAAACTTACTCAATTTCAAATTTTAGTGTCTCTCACTAACGAGCGGTTGTTTAGGGGTTACGCGTATCAACTTAGGTTATCCGAGTCATCACGATCTCGATTATAGGGAGAACGAGAGGAATTATCGCTAGTTCCTGAAGTGTCGATCGTTCGGTTGGTCACGCATACTTTCGGTCTTGCAGAATCACCTGCTATCCGATCGTACGTTGTTAGCCTTGGCCAAACCACATCCATCACCTTCCTACGATCGGCCCACATTGATCCAATATATTTCCTCATCGTTTCTCGAAATCTGTGCCAGGCTGACGATCGAGTCCCTGATTCACGTACCGTATTTCCTAATTAGCCATTATCATTTGGTCAGTATCCAGAGAGTGATCAGCTTTGGGCGAGACTTATTAAAGTGAAATGAGAAATAATACTCGTTTTATTAATTTTGGAATTGAGTCGAAATTCGGGGTGATACAATTCTTCTCTCCTTACAAAATTTCGTACTCGAAATTTGCAAACTCACTTAATTACTCAAATAAATGGGGGTGTTGACATCTCATGGCCTCTTCACTTTCCCACGTGGTACCTTCCCATGGTGCTCCCAGATGACCTTGACCATTGGGATCGTCTTATTCCTTAGCACACGACCCTTTCGATCTTCGATTCTCACCGGTTTTTCCACATACGACACTCTATCGTCCACGTCTATCTCCTCGTACCTTAAAACGTGGGTCGGGTCTGGTTCATACTTTCTCAACATCGATACGTGAAAAATATTGTGCACTTGGGACAGATTAGGCGACAAGGCAAGTCGGTAAGCCATATCACCAATCTTCTCTAAAATCTCAAATGGGCCAACGTACCTTGGACTGAGCTTTCCTTTCTTGCAGAATCGGGATAATCTCTTCATAGGCGACACCTTGAGAAATACGTGATCTCCAACTTGGAACTCCAAGGGTCGTCGTTTCCGATCGACGTAACTCTTTTGGCGACTCTGTGGTGTCCTCAGTCTATCTCGGATAATCTCAGCGGCTTCCATTGTTTGCTGCACCAACTCTGGGCCCGTAATACTTCGCTCACCTACTTCGTCCCAGCACAGAGGCATCCTACACGCCCTACCATATAAGGCTTCGAATGGTGTCAGCTGGATACTTTGCTAATAGCTATTATTGTAGGCAAATTCTATTAAATGCAATTGTTCTTACCATTTACCTTGAAAATCCAATACACAAGCTCTCAGCATGTCCTCAAGTGTCTGAATTGTCCTTTCAGACTGGCCATCTGTCTGCAGATGATAGGCCGTACTGAATTGCAACTTTATTCCCATGGCCACTTGTAAACTTTACCAAAAACTCGCAGTAAACCTCGGATCACGATCCAATGTGATCGTCACTAGTACTCCATGAAGACGGATTATCTGTCGTACATATAACTCTGCATACCTTTCCAGCTCAAAATCCTTTCAAACTGCCAGGAAGTGTGCTGACTTGGTCAGTCGATCTACTATCACCCATATTGAGTCGTGTCCTCTCTGGCTTCGTGATAGTCCCGTTATAAAATCCATCGTGACGTGCTCTCATTTCCATTCGGGAATTTCTAACGGTCTTAGCAATCCTCCGGGCTTACAGTGCTGTGCCTTCACTTGTTGGCAAGTTAAGCACTTGGCCACATCTTTCTTCAGTCCATTTCATCAGTAGTGTTGCCGTAGATTCCGGTACATCTTTGTACTACCTGGATGGATATTGTAATTATTGCGATGTGCCTCACTTAAAATTTCCTCCTTAAACTCAAACTCATTAGGCACACACAATCGCCTTTGGAACTTCAAAATTCCATCCTCACTCACTTGAAATTTCGGTTTTCTTGCGGCGGCATCCTTTCCGACAATCTTTTGTATTTCTGGGTCTGTAGACTAGAGTGCCTTAATCTTTGCCTGGATTTTCGGTTCAATTCTTAATGCAGCCATCAGGCTAGACATCTGACTCACCTCAAATTTGAATTTCGAATCCCTAAGCCTTTCCAGCAAGGTCCACTCTCTGACCATCACATGTGCCATGCTTGACTTATGACTTAGCGCATCCGCTACTCGATTTGCTTTTCCTGGATTATACATGATGTCGCAATCGCAGTCCTTCAGAAGTTCCATCCATCGGTGCTGCCTCATATTCAATTCCTTCTGTGAAAATAAGTACTTGAGGCTTTGGTGATCCGTATAAATCTGGAACTTTTCTTCGCACAAGTAGTTCCTCCAGATCTTAAGGGCAAAGATGATCACTGCCAACTCCAAATCACGCGTCGAATAGTTCGTTTCATGCGGCCTCAACTAACGTGACGCATACGCAACTATTCTTCCGTGTTGCATCAAAACACAACCAAGTCCTCTTAGCGACGTATTGCTGTAGACCTCAAATCCTCCTGGTCCGGACGGAATGGTCAACACTGGGGTAATTGTTAGCCTATGTTTCAACTCCTGGAAACTTTTCTCACATTTATCGTCCCATACAAACCTAGATTCCTTCTTAAGCAATCGCATCAACGGCACGGCTATCGATGAGAATCCTTCTACAAAACGTCAATAATAGCCAGCCAACCCCAAGAAATTTCGGATCTCTGTTACGGAGGTCGGTCTTAGCCACTTCATCACTGCCTCAATCTTCATCGGGTCCACAGATATTCTATCTTCTAAGACTATGTGACCAAGAAACGCTACTCTACTTAGCCAAAATTCACACTTACTGAACTTGGCGAAGAGTGCGTGTTCTCTCAAAGTCCGTAATACTTCAGTCAAATGTACCTCATGCTCCTCCGGGCTTTTCGAATACACCAAAATGTCGTCGATGAACACTATGAAGAATCTGTCCAGAAATTCTTTGAACACTCTGTTCATTAGGTCCATGAAGGCTGCGGGGGCATTGGTCAATCCGAAGGGCATCACTGTAAATTCGTAGTGCCCATACCGCGTCCTAAAAGCGGTCTTAGGTATGTCCTCCTTTCGGATTCTCAGCTGGTTGTATCCGGTCCGCAAATCAATCTTAGAAAACACGGGTGCTCCTTGCAACTGATCGAACAGATCATCGATCCTCGACAGTGGATACTTATTCTTAATCGTCATCTTATTCAACTGCCGGTAATCAATACACAACCTCAATGTCCCATCCTTTTTCCTCACAAACAGGACCGGTGCTCCCCATGGAGATACACTAGGACGAATGAAATCTTTGTCCAACAATTCCTGCATCTAGACTTTCGGTTCTTTTAATTCTGACAACGACATCCGATACGGTGCCTTTGAAATCGACTTAGTTCCAGGTGCCAATTCTATCACAAATTTCACTTCTCGCTTGGGCAGTAAACCCGACAATTTCTCAGGAAAGACCTCGGGAAAATTGCATATTACGGGTATCTTTTTCAACTTAGGTTCCGCCATTGTTGGATCCACAACATTCACTAAATATCCTTCACATCCATCATCCAACAATTTCGTCACTTCGAGTGAAGAAATCCAAGGGATCGAGGTTCTTCCTCGGTTCCCCTGAAATTCAAACTTTGGATGTCCAATCGAATTAAATTGGATCGTCCTACTGCCGCAATCCATGACGGCCTTCTGGCTCACTAGCCAATCCATCCCAACTATCACATCGAAATCGAACATGGCTAATACTGCTAAGTCGATACTTTCTTCTCTACCCCCAATCACAATCTTACAGTTGGGACAACCAAAAGAGACTAACATCTTATCATTTATCGGCGTCGACACGCTAAGCATAGTATCAAGCAACACCGGTTCCAAACTAACTAGCTTAACAAATTGCTCCGAAATAAAAAAGTGGGTCGCCCTTGGATCAAACAACGCATAAGCTGCATGATCGCAGAGAGAAATGGTACTTGTGACCACGCCCGGCGCATCCTCAGCTTCTCTGCGCGCCATGGCATAAACTCTTCCCTGTGCCGGTGGTTATCCTTGATTGGCCGGTGGGGGAGGTCCGGCTTGATTTCCAACTCGCGACGGTGGCAATCTGGGCGGTCCCGAGGGATGCAGCTGTGGGGAATTCCTAATCTGGTGTTCCAGACTCCCACACTTGAAACATGCCCTAAATCTACTCGGCTGGGGGCTCGGCTTCCCTATAATCCGCCTAGCGAGTGGGACAAACCGCCTATTTTCTGTCATAGGCTTCTTTCCCAGACGGCGGTTGTCTCTGTTCTGGGCAAACCGCGATCCAGAAGCAGCTGCTCTTTCTTGCTGATCCCGCTCTATAATCTGTGCCTGCTCATACAATTTCTCCAAAATCTTTGATATTGTGCGACAAAATCTGACTCCGAAGATCCGGCTTCAAACCATCTCGGAATCTCCGAGCTTTATCCCGTGGGTTCTCAACCATAGTCGGTGCGAACTTGGCTAATGTTGCAAATTCTACTTCGTACTGATCAACGGTCATCTGACCTTGGCGCAGTCGCATAAATTCCATTAACTTCCTCTCCTGGGCAACTTCCGAAAAGTATTTTCCATAAAAACTTTCAACAAACACTGCCCAATTCAACTCAGTATCTTCCGGAAACACTCTACCTCTGGTGGCTTTCCACCAGTCATTCGCACCACTCTGTAACTGATACGCCGCCAACGCTACTTTCTATGTATCAGTGCACCCCAATACCTCGAATGCCTTCTCTAATTCATCTATCCAATCTGGGGCAGCTTCGGGGTCACCCTTGCCATTAAACTTTGGCGGCTTCATCTTCAAGAATTGCTCCACCAACTGGGGCATATGTCTGACTATAGCTGGTTAGACCTGCCTTTGCTGGGCCTGATTACCTTCATTACCAGCAATTGGTGCGGCCTCGGCAGCCTGCGCATAAGCTGCGGCCCTTTCCTGCGCTTGCATACCCATTATGTGCCCTATTTCCCGCAGGGTATCCATCACATCGTCGAATCTTGGATCTCTAGCCTCGCGAACTCCCTCGCTAGACTGACCTTAGGGCTATTTTCCTTTTCTCCTACTCATCCTTACGAACTCGGCTACTCAACTACCTGCTATAATTCCACTAAGGAATTAAAGACTTAAACCAATCTAACCCAGTCTAAGTCCTAGGCAGGTATCTAGCACAACAAGCTAGCACTCAGCATGCGTTCCAACACAACTAACACAAAACTTCACCCAAGGAGATTAGTACACTTACCTCGGGTCCTGCCACACCTGCATTATTATAGGTCACATAATCAATCACTCAAAGCACAAACTGTCAGGAGATATACTTAGCACACGAGGTCACCCTCTGAACTACCCATGGTCTCATTGCTCTTTATCACTCGAGGTTTTGACCGAAATGAACCAAGCTGACCTTGCTCCGATACCAAATCAAACTGGGATGTCACGTCCCGAACCCTTCGGCACGCGAACATCCCACCTGCGGTCGTTTGCGGTGCAACGCTCCCAGGACACGACGCCGACCCAACACTCAAACAGAGATAAGGCACATGCAGAAGCAATAAATAAACACCCGAACAATATAAACATATGAGACCAAAGATAGAACAATATTAGGAATATAATTACAAATATATACATTTTCATTTCAAAAGAGAAACCTTTTTTTTTTACAAAGTACTTTTTATACAAACTAAAAGATAAGAACAAAGCCAACATACAGCAGCCACCAGATCAAAAAGGGACAAATGGCTGGGAGAAGGTTAGGCCAACTACAAGGAAAGTCATAATAAAAAAAGGAACAAGATCCCCAACTAAGGGCTAGGACCTATACTAGGGCTTCCAGTCCGGATCAGACTCTGAGGACTCCTTCGAAGAACTCTCCTGAGACTCGGACTACTCGAAATCCATGTCTTCTACTGCAACCCTCTCATCTTCAGAGTCCGGCTCTATCTCCGGGTCGAGGTATAGTCCTATCTTCTCATCCGAGCCTAACTCTGCAACTTCCCCATCCTCATCTGAATTTAGGTCCATGGCCTCTGACTGATCCTCTTCGTCCTCCATTTGATCTGGATCTTCAACTATTACCTGTGGCTCCCCATCCATGACTTCACCCTGGACATTCTAATCATGAGCATCCTGAGGATTTATCACCTCACCATCCGCGACTATAGGCTCCATCATGCCATTCTCGTCAAGTGGGGCATCGAAGGTCTTGAGAGGCCGGCCTATGTTCCCATCAAAGTCTCGTAGACACCAGGCTAGGTATTCTTGTGTTTGATAAAAGTACTCCCCAACATTAACAAAAATCACGGATCGATACCTTATATATGCTTCCCCATTGCTAGAGGGAAATACACTAGTAGACTGTCGGATCTGCGTCGGGATCCCAAAAAGTGGCGGCAGCTTCGACATGCTCAAGGTCGGGGGTCTGAAAAGTTTGGGTTATACAACAATGAGAACGCGTCTCAGTGAGTAAAATCTCCTAAACCTAGGCTAAGCTAACATACATCTCTTGACATGCAGTTTAACACTCAAAAGTCAATTCACAATAATCGATCTAGACCATCGGGCCCAGATCACTCACATCACTGACCTTGCAGGTTAGGCATTTCAATATAATAATCAAGTCACGTACGCGAACACACTATCCATACGTACGCCATACGCATGCTCATGCTCAATAGTATTCGTTTCGCATGCCATTCACCGAGTCTCGCACACTCGCATACTGGCCCATGCATTCTTATGCATGCAAATGTTATCATCATACCATGTTTCATTCTGGCTCACACTATACACTGGCTCAATGCTCGATTATCAATTAATATGACCCGCATAAAACGTATCAGGCCTCTTTCTTAAACACAACACTTCGTGGCCCGCGTAAAACACATTTCCGGACCAGTGTCTCTAGCCCGCTTCAAAGTGTATGAGGCGCAACACCGATCTCCTCATGAACCAGAGCCCGCGTAAAATGCATCAGGTTGGTCGTCATCCGGACGAACCGGATATCATCCCGCGTAAAACGCATTAGGACGGCACACCTCGCGTAACACGCATCAGGGTGAAATGTGATCACATATACACACAGTCAATTATTATCTGAACCCCGCGTAACACGCATCAGGGCGATTAGGTGATCACATGCTCCTGTCAGGCACGCATTCTCGCACAATCTCAATTCATGCCTCATTTTCGACATACAATGTGTGGCCATGCAATGCAATAAAATGCAACATGAGCATCACATATCACACTGAGGTATTCAATCAATCCATGTCGCTATAACGTAGTCAATTGGCCAATTTAATACCGTGCGGTCCAATGCACAATTCAACAGTCGGAGAAATAACACAAGCCATCAATTGGCCAATCACACTCCGCATTGATTGGCCACACGATCACACGATATGGTATTATTCGATTTACCATAATTGAGCACAACAATCATTAAATCAGCCAACCCGGGCATACCCAGCAATTCAGTCACATAAACCTCGATTTGTCCACACTAAACCAATTATCCCTTAATGTGGACAGCCACTATTCACTCCATTATCGGCCTCCAATTCGCCACTAGATCGCCACAATAATCCACCAAATTAATCGCTATCTCAACCTCAAACTACCAGTATCAAATTCTCCTCAAATCGTACCAGTATATTCTAAACCAGGCCCGTCTAAAAATGCACACTATCCTAGACCGGGTTTAGAAAGTTATACTCACACTTAATCCAACTAAGGCGACGAAGAACGGGCGGCCAATTGCCGATGAACGGCAAATTGGCGGCAGCGTTCCGAGCGGACGGCGGCGGTTCACGGCGGCGCGACGGTACAGACGGCGGTCCTTGGCCGGACCGTATGGCGGCGAAGATGATGATGGCGAGGCGGCGGAGGGGAAGTGGTTCGATGAGGGTGAGTGACGGTGGCGTGGACGGCGGCGACGGCACCGGCGGCGTGCGGCGTGGCTTCCCGGTGGTGGTGGCTTGATCGGCGTTCCTTGGCCGGGAGGGAGAGAGAACGAGAAGGGGGAGAACGGACGAGATGGTGATGATGACAACGGCACGGCAGAGCAGCGGCACGGTGGCGTCCCGGCGGCGAACGGCTCCGGCGTCCACGGCGGTCTCACGGCCGAGAGGGAGAGAGCACCGGCGGAGAGGGAGAGCTGATCGTGGGAGGGCTGGCCGGGGAGAGAGAAGGGGAAAAGTGAGGAGAGAGAAAGTCAAACTAGTCAAATATGGCGGCCTAGTGGGACAAGTGTCACTTATCTAAGACTTATTCCCAAAATACCTTTGATCCAATGGCCCACATTTGTTCCAATCCAATAATTCAATGGGCATTTTGGTCATTTGCCCCAATAATTGAGCTGAAATTCCAATTTAATTAATTCCAAATTTTCAGTCCAAAATTCGGAATACCCAGCCCAGGGTCCAGGGTCAAAATGGTAATTTCTGGGCCGAAATTTCAATTTTCGACCGTACCAACCTCAAATATGAGTAGCCAACATAATATGACGTCTGCTCCGTAAAAATAGCCTCTTAAACTCTCGAAAATCGACATCGAAATCCTGACCCAATTATGCGATCAAAACTTGCTCAATTTCAAATTTCAGTGTCTCTCACTAACGAGCGATTGTTTAGGGGTTACGCGTATTGACTTAGGTTATCCGAGTTATCACGGTCTCGATTATCGAGAGAACGAGAGAAATTATCGCTAGTTCCTGAAGTCTCGATCGTTCGATTCAAGTTTAGGATTGGTTGATCACGCGTACTTTTGGTCTTGCAGAATCACCTGCTATTCGATCGTACATCGTTGGCCTTGGCCAAATCACATCCGTCACCTTCCTACAATTGGCCCACATTGGCCCGACATATTTCCTCATCGTTTCTCGAAATCTGTGCCAGGCTGGCGATCGAGTCCCTGGTCCACATACCGTGTTTCCTAATTAGCCATTCCTATTTGGTCAGTATCCCGAGAGTGATCAGCTCTGGGCGAGACTTACTAAAGTGAAATGAGAAATAATACTCGTTTTATTGATTTTGGAATTGAGTCGAAATTCGGGGTATTACACCAAAGGTCACGTGCTTATGTATAAACGGACTTGATTGGTACTCTCACCATGGAGGTTGAGTTTGTTTCTTGTATTGAGGCTACCTCACATGGTGTGTGGCTGAAGAGTTTCATTTTTCGGCTTAGAGTTGTGCATTCTATTGCTAAGTCATCAAGAATATTTTGTGACAATTCAGCTGCGATTTTTATGGCTAAAAATGCCAAAAGTGGCAGTCGAAGTAAGCACAACGGCATTAAGTATTTAGTCATAAGAGAACGTGCTAAAGAGAATAAAGTGGTCATAGAATACGTTAGCACTAAATTGATGATCGCTGATCCTTTAACTAAAGGTATGCCACTAATGAGTTATAAGGATCATGTGATTTGAATAGGAATTTGTCCTATGAAGTAAATTTTCTTCATATGGATGAATTGGTGAAACTTTTACTCAATTGTGATGTTATTCTTAATTATGGTGTATACATTCGGTTATTTTGAGAATAAAAATTGTTTTTGACCTAAAATGAACATAAGGTTTATTCATTAAGTTATGTTATCACATATGGGCTGATAGGATGCATTGTGATACATGGAAGATAATACTCGTTCTAAGAGGACTTATCGCCATGATTCATGTGTTTTATTTTCAGCATGAAATTTTTGTGTTTGGTTCAATATTTCATTTGATGAAATGTTGGGATCAAGTGGGAGAATGTTATAATTATATTATCTATAATGTGATCCCACATTTAGTTTATTATTGCCCACATTAATTAATTTCGTCGTCGTTTATTGAGCGCATTCAAATACGTAATAATTATGATCGCCCGATATTACGATAACTATCTTGATGGGAGAAGTTATATATAAGGGTATGAGTTAGGATAAAAATAGGTCATCTAAGCCAAATCCTCTCATAATTTTAAGATTCGATATCTCGTTCATTGATCTGAGATATTGAAAAACATACCATCGACGTTGAGAGGGCAATTGTCTAGAAGCACCTATCGACGATTGTCAAAGCTCCGCGTATCAGGTTCTCGATTTCATCAATAGCCGGATGTTAGTATAGAATTTTCCATGTTAGTATATAGTCCGTTGACTAAATTAAATACGTACCAAAAGTTTGGGGATCACGTTGCACACTGAGCCAAAGTTCATAGACCATTTGTGTCATTTTCCCAAAAGAAATTCTAAACATCAACTTAGTCGGCGATACATCGCCGGGGAAATGTACAGTGGAGTTTATCCTTCGATCTCATTCAAGTGGAGATTTCAACATTAGCGTTTTTTCCTAATATCTTGACATAGGCAAAACATTTGGGAGATTGCTTTTTTCGCAGCGGGGGAGACAGGGATGTCTCCGTTCATTGAACCGTCTGGTCAGGGGGAGCTGCTTTTCTAGAAGAAATGGCCACGAAACGAGCATTTCATTTTTTTTTTAATTTTTTCCATTTCTTTATGGAGGGAGCTTGTGCTACCGCAAGTGTGCCGAAACTTAATCCCCACGTATCTCCAAGTAAACTGGCAACTTGCTGCTGTCCAAAGAGGTCCAAACGCACACACAACGCGGCTACTTCACTCTCATTTCCACGCCCGAACAATATAACCCATATATAAAAGCGACACTCCCACACCGCCACCAACTGCATTGCGTTCTCTCTCTCTCTCTCTCTCTCTCTCTCTCCGCTTCAAAGATGGAATTCGGCGCACCCGATCGCCCGCGGGCGCGGACCCAGAGGCTTCCTCCGAGGAGAGGCCAGATCAAGATCGCCATCTTCAAGAAGCTGCTCCGCCTGGCTTCTCTCGCCGTCTCCAGGGTCGCCGGCCGCGCCGGGGAACGGCGCGGGCGAGGCCATCCCGGCGACGGCCCCGTCGAGGCTCGCGGCCGCGGCCGCGCACCCGGCGGGCGTCGCGTCCACCACGTCCCCGACTCCGGCGGGGCCATGCCGACGTGAGGTGGAGGAACTCTTCGCGGACGACGTTTTGTAGATGTTGATGTCTGTAACTTTCTTTTTTTTTGTCCTTTTCTCTTTCGTTGCTGTTGTTGTCGTAGTAAAAAACAGGCTTTGGGTGTGCCGATGAGGTTATGTTAGGAGATGGGATGCGGACCCAGAGTCAGAGAGGCTTCCTCCGAGGAGAGGCCGGATCGAGATCGCCGTCTTCAAGGAACCGCTCGACCCACCCGGCCTCTCTCGCCGTCTCCAGGGTCGCCGGCGACGGCCCCGTCGAAGCTCCCCGCCGTGGCTGCGCCCCGCCGGGCGGCCGTCGCGTCCACCGAGTACCCGGCTCCGGCCGGCCGATGCCGGTTGTACGGAGGAGGAAGCGTCGGACGGCGTTCTGCAAACGTCAGTAACGTTTTTCCTTGTCTTTTTCTGTCGTTATATTATGGGCCGCGGTAAAAAAAAGTTTTGGCCTTTAGGCACGTGGAGAGAACGTGTAACACTAATTTTAGATATTAAACCTTTTTTTTTCCCCTTCATTTGTTTATTTTTTCTCTTTTTGGGACTTGGTAATTTTATGTGTGTGATCAGGTGAGGTTAACGATGCTGTTCCATGACTAATTACGTCTCTCATTTCCATGCCCACCGATTCTTTAATTTCGAGTTATTCTTTTGCTTAAGGATATTTTCATGGGACCATCCGAAATTGAGAAATGTTTTTGTCAGGGATATTTCCAATAATAGAGGTCAACGGACGGTCTCTTGTTGTGCGATTCTAAAAGCCAACGTTCGGTAGAGTCGTCGCCAAAAGTTTGGATACGTAAGTACGGTCTTTTAATAATGGGATTAGGCAAGTAAATTTCGTTAGCGGGGAACAAGAGATCGCATGATTATTAGCTGAATCAATTACCGGCGAAAACTTTAGATACTGTTCTACCTGCGGGTCTCCTGTTGGGATTCCTGTGAAATCAACACATAATTTTTGGGAAAAGTACAAAACAAATCCTAAAATCAAACATTTCAATTGGACTAATTTAGTCATAAACCTTTTATACTTATACCGGTTGAGTTCATCCGGTTAATTTTGATCGAAAATCACGCATGTAGATATCGATCGTCCTACGTGGCACGCCAGCTTCGACGTGGACAAAATTTATAATTTTTGAATTTTTCTTTAAGTCCTAGATCTTTCAATTGACGCAATCTAGTCTTAAACTCATATGCAGTGTTGCAAACACAGATTTGGCAAGGGTCGCTACTAACCCTCCCCGAACACAATCAAGAAAAAGAAACAAACAAATCTAAAATCGAAAAATTTGTCCACATCAGCATTGACGTCCATATCGGCGATCTTTGACACGATCATGAGTTGATTCAGACACAAAGCGTGCAGGACGCTGCTAAGAACTGTTTATTCAACTAGATGCGACTGAACCAAAAGTGCCAATGCCCTTGTTACTGCGCTCAAAATGCGGACTCCATTCAGGTGCCTAGTAGCATGTAGCTTCAAACGCAGGACACTAAATGGGAACCCTTAAACCTGCCATCACCACAAGAAATCTAGACCCTAACATACTGTTTATAGCTCAATACCATCTTTTTGTACCCTTGCAACGAAGATTCAGCTCCGAAGTAGAAGGAAACAGCCTAAAATGCTAAGAAAAAGAAAACAGCTCATTTAAACCAAATCTGCCGGCCGCCCGAGAGAAAAGAATTTTGTATCGTTAGTAAACGAAATTCTATTTCAGAAACATAAATTTTGTATCGTTATTAAATACGTATTTTGGCTTAGAAGCTCGTATATAGAATAGAAATACAAAGATGTGTTCCTGGACGAAAATTAATTTCTGAAACAGAACGATTATCATTCGCAACTTTGACATTCCGAGCCACTGCTTCGCGGATAAAGAAATGGACGGTCGAAATTACTTCCGGGGGGGAGGGCGGCGTTAAAGGAAGGAAGGAATCGTCAAAAGTCGCGGTCGATTGCGCCCCACCCACGCCCCCCTCCCTTCGTTCCAATTCAAACGTCTCCCCAAGATTCAAACTTTCTTCCCACTCGCAAAGCCAAGAAAGAAAAGCTCTCTCTCTCTCTCTCTCTCTCTCTCTCTTTATATCTTGACTGTCGCCATTGTCCCTCCCTCTCTCTCTCTCTTTATGTCTTGACTGTCGCCATTGTCCCCCTCCATCCTCTCTCTCTCTCTCTCTAGAACCCCTCGACCACCGCGCGACGGGAGGCGACGGAGAGAGAAAAGCCTAAGCCTCGGCTCGCTCCGACCGGCCGCCGTGCTCTGCTCGCTGCTCGAAGGAGAGATTGAGATGGAGAACGAGGGCGTGGCCGCGAAGCCGAACGGCGGCGGAGGCGGCGGCGGCGGCGGCGGGAGGTACGTGCAGTACAGCGTCCTCGGCAACCTGTTCCAAGTGCCGTCCAAGTACGTCCCTCCGATTCAGCCCATCGGTCGCGGCGCGTACGGCATCGTCTGGTGAGTCCTCCTGATTTTTTTTCTCTCTCGCGAGTCGGATCGGGGGCGCCGAGCTTGGATGCCGAGCGTTGATTTTGACGCTTCGATCGGGTTTTAATTGCTCGCCAGCGGGTCTGAGTCGCGAGTTCTTGCGGTCTCCGTGTGGATGGCTGTTTCTGCTGGTGTGTGTATCGTGTGATTGCTGAGATTTTTCAGTTGAAAGCTCGTGTGCGCGTTCGCTAGTACAGAGAGTGCTGCATTTCTGGATCTGGAGAGTGGATTTTGGTGTGTGGTTGGTGTCGGAGGATGATCGGATGACCTTTTTGCAGCTGCGCGACGAATGCGGAGACGAAGGAAGAAGTCGCGATCAAGAAGATCGGGAATGCTTTCGACAACAGGATCGATGCGAAGAGGACGCTCCGGGAGATCAAGCTCCTCTGCCACATGGACCACGACAATGTAATCACGGAAAAAAGAATTGGAGTAATTGAGTGTTAGCCGAAAGGTTTCGGTACCAGAGATTTTCTATTTTTATCTGCACAAGGGTTTGCACGGTGTCTTGAGTGCGGCGCGTCATGTCAGTGTACCTTTTTAGCGTTGGAGCGTAGTATCTTTTTTTCCATCTTTGGATCAAGCTTTTGCAGAAGTATATTCTAGTTACTCATAGAGACCAAAGTCCTTTCCACGTGCCATGATGTTTGAACTACATTCATGAATCATAAAAGATGGAGTGACAAAAATGCTTTAACTGGGGCATAGCGGTTCTTTAGACGGGTGCTTCTGTGTAAACTTCTTGAAATAAAAGTTCCATTTTTAAACCGTCGGTAACTCTATAAAACTCAGAAATAGCAAGAGGGTACTTCTCTGTGTATGGTTTCAGTTCAACATAACAAATGATGGAGGTGATTCTTTCCGATGTTCTGCAGGTAGTCAAAATCAAGGACATTATCAGGCCCCCGAACAAAGAAAATTTCAATGACGTTTATATTGTGTACGAGCTAATGGATACCGATCTGCATCAGATCATCAGGTCGAGTCAGGCCTTGACGGATGATCACTGTCAGGTTAGATGGTTGTGCGTTCCTTTTCTCTCTTGCCAATCATTGGGTGAATTACTCACATTGATCTGCATGTGCCTTCTGTGTTTTCCTTTTTCCAAGATAGATTCCAGTCTGTCCCTTTTTGACAGTACCTATTCCGCTTGTAAATAGAATACTCGGAAAAGATTTTTTTTGACTTGGGTAAGTGTAACACACATCTTTCACTTCACACTTGATAGCCAGATGTCCAATGTCAGTATTATCCTATCAACTTTTAAGAGCTTCCCCAGAAAAACTTCCACCCCTGACAGCTATTATTCAACTAGGAAAGTGTCGTTCGAATTCATAGATAATTGTCGAAGTTTGTTTACGCCATTGAATGTATCCTGATCACTTATTGTGATTCTCTGTCAAATATTCCTCTCGAAGAGCGGGTAATCATTCTTTACTATAGATAGTTTTGCCTGCGGGCTGATTTGGGGATTTGCTGCTAATGGATGGATGCATTATTTAAGGTGTTTTCATGGTTGTATTTCCTAAAGCAAGTAGTTGTTTTGATCTTCTCTTCAGCATCTAAAAGGATGTGCGATGATAGTGAACGAAAAGGAATGGATAGTCAGAAGAAAATAGAGGGGGCGAGAGAGATAAAGGGAGACGAGTGAAAAATGAGAAGACACGTGGAGCTCTTTCTGTGATGTTACCTTGATTTTTAGGAGTTAGGGCTGCATATGCTACTCAGTAGAGCAAATTCTTTGTCTAGGTTTATTTGTGGCATGTATAAGGCTACAATCAAGTCATTCCGAGGTCTCTCTGTTCATTTGTTAGCTAAAGGGGGCATTTTCAATTGGATCTTGCAGTATTTCCTCTATCAGTTGTTGCGGGGACTTAAGTATGTGCACTCTGCAAATGTTCTGCACCGCGATTTGAAACCAAGCAACCTGCTTCTTAATGCAAATTGTGATCTCAAGATCTGCGATTTTGGCCTTGCAAGAACAACATCAGAGACTGATTTCATGACTGAATACGTGGTAACCAGATGGTACAGAGCCCCTGAATTGCTGCTTAACTGCTCAGAGTATACTGTGGCCATTGATGTTTGGTCTGTGGGTTGCATCCTCATGGAAATCGTTACAAGGGAGACACTTTTTCCTGGCAAAGATTATGTTCAACAGTTGGGGCTTATAACTGAGGTATCTCCCTTGATATGAGTTCCTTATACTTTGTTAAGATATACTAGCAAGTTTAGCTCCTATAAATGATGAAAAATGGAGGCACTGTATTGGACAAAATGCAGACATGTAACGGATCTTCATTGACGACTTAGCTTTGCCTTGATTGGTGTGATTTTCATGAATTCATCTTCTCATAGTTATCATCAAAACCAGCTTTTAGGATCCCCAGATGATTCAGATCTCGGATTTCTGAGGAGCGATAATGCTCGCAAGTACGTGAAGCAACTTCCACACGTCTCAAAGAGGTCCTTTTCCCAGAAGTTCCCGAATGTTTCCCCCTTGGCTATTGACCTTGCAGAGAAAATGCTGGTATTCGATCCTAGCAAGCGGATAACAGGTACAATTCCTATGGAATCATTTCCATGAATTCTTCTCGCTTGCTTTTGGAATATAGTCTTGATATATTGTGACGTGTGTCAAGTCGAGGAAGCTCTGAACCATCCATATCTCTCAAGCCTCCACGAGATCAATGAAGAGCCCACTTGCTCATCTCCTTTTGTCTTCGATTTCGAGCATGCATCCTTGAACGAGGAAGATGTCAAGGAGCTTATATGGTTGGAGTCTTTGAATTTCAACCCGGACGAGAAGTCGGAATGATCATGCAGCTGCACATCCCATCTTTCCATTGGAGATGTTTTGTTGCGCTGTCGACGCAGAGTGTATGTATATGCATAAACGATGACATTTGGGGTGCGAGAGTAAAATAGAGATTCGGTTTGTCTTCCATTGGTGGTGGTGGTGTGGCATGATAGGTTGCTCACGGAATCACGATAAGGAAGCGGCAATCGATCGAGTAGGGCGTTGTCCTTGTTGCCGCAGGGCATGAGAATTGATGGTGTTTGCATTGTGATCGTTGTTGTAAGACTGGGTAAATGAGGAGAAGAGATATTTGGTGTGTACAGTGATTGTGTTTCTTGGGAGGGAAGAAAGGTCTTCCTCCTTCTACTTGATATGTTTCTGGAAGTATACTGTGGAAAGTCTGTTTTAAGAGTTTACTTATAGTGGGATTTGAATTGTTTTTTGAAGGACCGTTAATAATGGTAAAAATTAAAGTGAGAAAGAAATATACGAACTCGGCCGCGGTGCTGGGCTGTTGATTACGAAATATAGCAGAGAAAAAGAAAAGGAGGAGAAAAAAAGAAAAAATAGAACTTTTACAGAAGATAGGCTTTATTTAGGGGCAAAATGAACGAAAATGAGAAAAAAATAAAGTTCCAGAAAAAGAAAAAAACAAAAAGGAAAACATGGAAGAGAGAGAGAGAGAGAGAGAGCACGACAGGATGACATCACGGAGATCGAACCTGTCTTTAGCTCCTCCACCAAGTCGGCCCAACCACCGGTAAAATATGACATGGTTTTCGAAGGACCAATCAACACGCAACACGTGGCAACGGCGGGAGAACCCTTGCCATCGTTCTAGGACGCATTTATTTAGTAGAAAATGAAAAATTTGAAAGTTCTTTTTTTCTAAAATTGATTACTTGTGTTGGTGTCGAAGGACATATATTGAGTTGGTTAGTGTATGAGTAATAAGCTAATAGAAATACATTACCATTATATAGGAGGGAAATTGAATTTTATCGTTTGCTTGGATGATATCTTGAGTTTTTTCTATAATCTCGTGCCTATATTACACCTAAAAAATGCATTTTGTGAGACAAGCGAGAACTTCTGGTCAAATTTCTAAAGAATTATGATGGGTTAAGAAAATTTTGCTATAGTGATAGCATGGCAACTATTTGATATCATGTCAATTGCGGTATTTTGAAAATCGATTTGTATCTTTTATTTTGGTGTTTCATAAATTTCACAAAATGTTACATTTTCACGACATTGACACGAACTTAAATATATTTGTTAATAAAAAATACTAATTCGTAAGAAATGATCTTTTCTTAATTTCGAGCCCGTTGGTGGGCTTAAACCATATATATTTTTTTATTTTGAGCACGTATTTTCAAGTTGTCATCTGAGGAGCCATCACCAAACGACGACGTCCCACGCGTAGGCGATCCAGTAGCACTCCCCGAACCGCCGCGCGCCACGTGGCGAGCCGCGATCTCGACGATCTCGCGGGATCCACGGAGCGTGCGCGGCCCCTCCTTCCCTCCTCCTCCTTCCTTCGAGCTTTTGATACTGTCCACGTCGACTCCGCCCCGCCCACGTAGGACGGGACCACAATCACACGTGGACCACGGAGCCGCTGCGCACCTTCACTTGCGACACGTCAGAGCGCCCCCCCTCAAAAAAATCTAGCTCCCCTTCCCCCCCTCTCTCTCTACTCTCTCTCTCTACCCTGTTGCTTCTCTATCTGGAACCAGAAGAAGAGCTCGTTCGCAATCTCCACCGCCAGTCAAACTCACGCTCTCCCTCGCCGAAGTTCCTTCTAGCACGCACGATGAAGCAGCTCGCGAGGAGCGAATGATTCGCAGCTCGTTTCGCCTCTGGAATTCGTGCTCCGAGCTTCGGATTGTGGATTGCCGCATCCGTTTCTTCCGTGGGGGGTGCTGATCTAGGTCCTCTCCCGCTGCTGCGTCGGGCCTCGGGAATGGAGGTGGTGGTTCGCTAGGGAATCGGAGGAGGTAAGCTTTGCTTGGCTTTCGATATCTTTCTGATTACGCAGCGTCGCAGTAGCTTCCGGTTCGATGGTGTTTCGAGCTCTTTCGAGGTTTTTCGGATGCCTCTGTCTTCGGTTTTGGATTTTAGGTCCTAGCCTTTGTTCGTTTTGGAAAAGGCCGAGGCCTTAGCGATCTGATAGAGCAAGATTAGTTTCGTTTTGGTGCCGCGGTCGCGCGGACGTGGAGTTGGGAGGATTGGGATCGTGGTTAGGTTTTTTTTTTTTGTTTCGAGCTGCTCTGTTCTTTCTTAGCTACAGAGGCTCGTTCTTGTTTGGTTCCGTGCCTTAGTCAGACGTGCTTGTGCGCCTTATGTGCATAGGCGGCTTGGATGCTGGGAGGTGGTTTTTGTTTTGAAGTTGGTCAGAGGAGATTTCCGTGGTCAATGGCATATTTCTTCGGCCCTGCAGAGTATATTACAGAGTATGCCAGAGCCTCCGGGCTCGAGGTGTCTGTCATTAAGTTCAATTATTAACTGGAAGTGTGGATGTTACTGTCCTTCCTCATCATTAAGGGTCTATTGATATGTATCAGTGCCGAAATCTCCATTATGGGGCACGGAAGGGCGAGCAAGTCATCAATGTGGTAGTTGGTCGAAATAAATGATGTGGATGACAAGCATACCTGATCCATCATTGTGTACTTGTCTGGGATGACTTCTCCTTGGTGATTATATTGATCAGTATTGACAGCTTGCAGCAGGTTTGCCGCTATCGTTTGATGACTAGAGTTTCCATCTATGAATATGAAAAGTGAATATTACGATTGTCTTTCTGCCACTGTTGCTTGTGAGATGTTTTATCACACATGGATTGTTCCTGGCTGTCAGATTTTGAGGGTTGCTTTGAAGTTTTTGTTTCCCCTTATTGTATGATGAGAAAGTTTCTGCTTGTTGTCATCTCCCAATTTTTTCAATTATGGGTCCAGTTATTGCTTTTACTTCTCAGACGAATTCAACCTAAATGAGTTGCTTCATTGTTTTACGTGCACTTTTTATAACTCCCAACATCGTCACTGGACGCAGTTGGCTTTTGGATCAGGCTTTTTTTTGTCTTTAGCATATAATAACCACTGATGAGTGAAAAACCGGCTGGGTTAAATAAAGATTTCTTTTGTTCTTTTCTATTTGCCTCATTTTTTACAAGTAGTTGTTGGATTTGGAACTCCATCACTAGGTTTGTGTTGCAGACAGTAACTTCTAATGGACGTCATGCATGAGTTATATGGTCAATCGAGCTATCAGGCATTTCTAGTTGCTGTTGATTTTGAGTCCGGTTGATGGGGGCTCTACCAGTGGACAATGACGGTTGCAATGATAGGGCGTCCGTTGAACAAAGCATTCATCACCATGAGCAGAATGTAGGAACCAATGGAATTGTACATGAGGAGCAATGTCGGAATTCATCCGAGGAAGACAATTCCAGGTCTAATGATGTAGTGGAATGTGGTAACGGTTATCCTAGTTTGGATATTCAGGCACATGATGGTTTTCGAATAGAGCCACAACAGTCCCAAGGGCCACAACAGCCTCATGGGCCTATGGTACTATGGGAGAGGTTCCTCCCCATCAAGACAGTTAAGGTTCTTCTTGTCGAAAACGATGATTCAACACGGCAAGTTGTTAATGCACTGTTACGGAATTGTGGATATGAAGGTTAGCACTGGTTTGACATTCACATGAACATTCAAGCTAGTGGCAGTAATTTCACTGTTATTTCTGTGACATTTTTATAGTAAATTGCACCTTCATGTTATTAATTAATTACGTGCATGTGTACTGAACTGAAAATATGGGTTTGACACGTGATCTTAAAATGTTTTCTTTGTTTATCTTGTTAATCAGTTGAACGCAAGATCTCATTTATGCACTTTTTTAAGGATATTCCACTTTCCCTCTAGAGCTTTTAGAATAGGATAGACAGTAGACACGCACGCGATTCCATTTTTCTTGTTTAAAGGACTTTCTTGTTGTGTGAAAGAATCTCTTACTGTCATTCCTTTCGCAATTATTTTAGTCCCAATGCACTTAAGCCGTAAAGTTTTAAGGTTTTAAATCTGGCATGTGGTGTTTTAGGTTCATGTTCGTCGAGGGAATGTTTGGTGGGATTGAGTTTGCCTGTTTATCTTTCCCAGTGGCCTGTGATATTAAGTGGGGGTTGAAAAACCTCTGATTGGGGATTCATGTTTATTGCTAATGCTCTAAAGTGTCTCATTTTATGGGATCTTCAATTTATACTACGATTGATTATCCTGACCGAAATCAGAATTTTTGTTGGAACAGCCTTGGCTTTGTTTTACCAAATGAACCCTCAGTGTACTCTGACCTTTTCCTTCAGACCTTTTATTTTCAATTTGTCTTCGCAGTTACTGCTGTTGCAAATGGTATTCAGGCGTGGAAGACCCTAGAAGATCCAACGGATCAGATTGACCTTGTCTTGACAGAAGTAGTCATGCCTTTGCTATCGGGAATAGGTCTTCTTAGCAAGATTATGGGCCACAAGACTTTGAAGAATATTCCAGTAATAAGTAAGAATTACTTCACTATAAATGGGCAGTTTGATATGGTAAAGCTTTCCACGACTATGATTGCTGTTTTAATGCTTTTGAATATTGCACCTAATGAGCTACTCTTGCAGTGATGTCTTCTCATGATTCTATGGGCATAGTATTTAAATGTCTGTCAAAGGGTGCAGTTGACTTTTTGGTGAAACCTATCCGAAAGAATGAACTTAAGAACCTATGGCAGCATGTGTGGAGGAGATGCCACAGTGTGAGTTACAGTTCATCTTTGCGATAGTCGCTCTATTTTAACTCCTGAACTTGTTTGCCAGTTTAGCATAGGTGAAAATAGTGCCAATAAGGACTATTATCATAGGTTAAAATAGTGCCAATAAGGACTTTACCATAGGTTAAAATAGTACCAATAGGGACTATAAGCAGAAGGAGCTCTTCTTAGGAAGGGTACGTCTTCTCTCCTCTCAGTAGGATGGCAAAATCTTGCATGGACCTTGGTCCGCTTGGACTGGGTCAATGACAACTGTTGCATGTGGGTCCCATTAAATGGAACGGCTGTACCCCGGTCCGTGGACCTGGGTCTGCACATGAATTTCCCTAGTAGTATTTCTGTTGTTTGACATTTTCGGTATGATGGATTTGTCTATCTGATCTTTTAATGTCTATCCTGGTTCAGTTGGCTATATTGAATGAAATATTATTGTTGCAATTTCCTGTTTGTCATTGTGTTAAGTATCATCTTTTCTCAGTCTAGCGGCAGTGGAAGTGAGAGTGGGACAAACACCAGAACGTTCAAGGAATTGAGAAGCACCAATGACTCTGAGACCAATAATGGTAGCAGTGAAGAGCAGGATAATGGAAGTAACGGCTTGAGCATGCGGAATGGAAGTGATGATGGAAGTGGCACTCAGGTAAATTTGCATGTGGACCGGAAAAAGCCTGACATGATAAGAAGTTCTCACATCTGTTCCTCGTGTGTGGTATGTATATTTAGCAATAAGGCACTGATTTTGGGGTTTCTTGTTTCATAGAGGCATCAATCTCTTGTGGCTATGGTGCCTCAAGGCGTATAGAACGCCTTTCTTTTCCTAATGCTTTTCAGTGAGGAAGGAGCTGCTCATAGTTGAATGGAGTTGAACCCTTGCTGAGTCAAGTAGCTCAAATTATTCGTTGCACCGTTTACTCCAGTTGAAATTAGACTCAGAGAGCTTCTCTTAAGGTCTAAGTATGTAATCAATAGTCGCTGTTTATTTCTTATGTGTCCTTGATGAGCATATGACATACTGGGAGAAGGTCTAGGATTTGGATGCCAATGGGCAGATTTGGGAACAGAAATTAGTTGCACCGCAAACAAGTAGGATCGGGACTTGATGTCCACTGGATTTTTGCATCTGCCTATTATCGAATGGCTACACCAGGTCCCATGTCTACAATGGATGATCAGAGATAACATCCTCATATATTTACATTTGAAAAAAAAACATTATCGAACTGTCTCTATTAAATTATAGTGATTGTAGTGGCTGGACTGCAGTGCTTTAAGATTGAGGCAGTTGTACCATGATAATTGTGGAAAGGAGGAGGTTGGGGGGGGGGGGATAAATTTACTCAATGTCTATCTCATAAAAGAAACTCATAGAATCTAAGTATTGCTAAAATTAACATTGGGAAGCAGTATTCTTGTCATTAATTGAGAAAAATAGAGTCAAAACTTCCATAGAGTATCCGTTCAAAACAGTAAAAAGTTCTTGAGTTAGATTCATTATTGACTCAAAACATGGTGCAGTTGCATAACAAACTACAATGACTTATTCAAAAATAAGAAGGGTCCATTTTTTTGCTTTTGGTGTATGCTTCTGTTTCTTTCAACTTAATTTGCTTTTCCACCAATGTCTAAAATACTATTCAAATTCCAAAACTGTGAAAATTTATACGTGAATCTACTCATCAATATTTGCACTCTGTGAAAGTTCCTAGTGTTTCGGATTTAAAAAAGAAAGTCAAACTATGTGAGTCGCAAGAATTAAACTAAGCAAAAAAGTTGAAAGTAAATGTCAATCCAAATGGACTTGTACCACTTGGTATAATGATAGCAACACTATAGATGCTTGGAAATTTTTTCATGATTTGTTAAAAAAATACAATATTCTGATTATTTAAGAGCTAGAATGAGGATGAGAGAGAGAGAGAGAGAGAGAGAGAGATCTGTTGTTACTAAACCATAAGAGAATGCGTGACAAAAAGAAAAAAAAGGAAAGACAGAAATTCAAGGAGAGAGAGAGAGAGAGAGAGAGATCTGTTGTTACTAAACCATAACAGAATGCATGACAAAAAGAAAAAAAAGGAAAGACAGAAATTTAAGGCTGCATTGTACTTAGACATGTGTAGTGCAGTGAGGGGGTTGGGGGGGGGGGGGGTCCACTGTTGATCCATTCTTAATCCAGTTAGGTATCTTTCTGTTCCCTCCTTTCTGTGCTGAGGATGCATCCTACTAACCTAGGCATAGCTATGTCATGGAAGGGATTTTTCCTGCAAGTAGAATATAGAAAACAGGCTCAAGCAACTCATAAAGTTCTCTGGTTAGATGGCTAGTATCCTAAACGAGGCTTTCATAGCCTCTCCAATCCACAATAATCAATTTTGGAATTTAGTAAAGAGAAGAATCTTTTAATATCTTTTTCAATTTGGAATTTTCCTCTTACCAAAAAAAAAAAAAAAGAATCTTTTAATATCTTAATTTCTCCTATCTCAGGACTTCTTTAGACTTCAGAATATCTTTGGTTGAGTTTGCTTGAAATGAATGTTGCATTTGAATAAACGAATAACCGGGTAAGATGGGAGTAAGGCACAGGTGGATAGGTCAAACATTAGATTGTTCGCAATTGCAGGTGAGGGAAATGGGAACTGTGTCGTGTGCTTAATGTACACACGCATGCCATTCCTTTACTACCAAGCAATCTCTTGGGGTTGTAAATTTTGTACACTCATCCAAGCATGCCTCCATATTGCCCATACTCTCTCCTTAACTGTGTGATTGCCTTCTTTTAGTGAGCTTAAAAACTTCTTTGCAGAAACTACTGTCGAAGGATTTGGTTTCAACGGGTGCAAGCTATCAGATATGAGAAATCATTGTGATGCTTCAATGCAAAACGATATACAATCACAAAAATAGCAGGCTGCATCTAAGTTTGTTGTTCTTTTTTCTTTAAAGTCCAAATGATGGAACCCAATGTAGGTCATCATGAGTGATCTTAGGTTTTCTCCATATACGTGGGCCCACATACCACAATCTTAGTCCTTTTTAATATTATTGATATATGGTGCAATGAAGGCCCTCTTCTTTAGTCTAAAAATAAGTAGAGAGCTAATGCAATAGTCTGTGCTACCTCTTTGTTGACTTTTGCATCGAAAAACGTTCTATATAAGCTATAGCGCCATGCTCATTAGGATGCACTGACCAACTGGAAAAACTTTTATGCTGCTTTTACTCGGGAGGATGTAGTATTTTAGGGGAAGGACTAAAAAGGTGATCTTACTGGCATGTATGGATTAACTTTTACTTTTTCTTTCATCTAGATCTTGCATCGTATGCGCTTTGATTTTCTTACTCCAAAACACCTGAAACTTTCACAACAGATTAATGTCGACATAGATCGGAGTATAATTTTTCATAATCTTTTGACATTTGATATGGCGGGAAAGCTAAAAAGTAGCACTTTTTGCTTTTGCTAAAGTGTAAACAGACGCATTCCAACCAGATTCAGGACCTATCACGAGAATGTATTTTGCTCAACTAGTAGTACACCAGAGATGTGTAGTTCGACAACTAAGGGATAGTGGCTAAGATTTGTTACTAGTCCCTTTGAGCAACGGCATGGTGGATGACCTTTTGATTCATTAAGATTGCTGTTCGCTTTAGCATGGGAAGACCAAATTCTTAATAATCACTACACGTTGCAGACTAAAGAGATGCCTTTAATTTTTTTCTTTTTCTGTTGATAGCAAAGAAAAGGCTGAATATCTGTAAACAGTATAAGCACCAGGTCAAAAGACTCGGATTATGGTAGATCTAAGTGTTCTATTACTATTTCAGCTTATTAATGCTCCATCTTCTCAGAGTTCATGGACAAATAAGACGGCCGAAGTTGACAGCCCTAAACCAGTATCACCTTCGAATGAATGGGCAGATGCTCCTGATAGCACTTGCGCTCAGGTGGTTTATACTGGGGCAGAAACACTCAAAATGGACGAAGAAGAACCGGGTACTAATGAACGTTAGCAACTTGAAGTAAAAAACTCCTTGACATCTGTTTGGTCATGTTCTCATCTATACATTTCAATCTTGTAGGCACTGCTGGAATGGGCAAGGATGGAAAAAGAGCCTCTAGATGTCAAGATTCTAAACATGGATATCAGCATGAGAGATGTCAAGATTCTAAACCTGGATATCAGCATGAGAGATGTCAAGATCCTAAGCATAAATATCCGCATGATAGATCCGAGAATGCATCCTCCATTATAGAACCTAAACCATTTGATAAAGGACAATTGGGGCTTGACCTTGACTTAGGTGGCAAATCTAGAAATTTAGAAGCCAATTTGACATGTGGAACAGCCAATTGCCCAGATGCACAGACTGAAAGTACAGTTTTTGACACCAGAGATGGTATTTCCAGAATCTCACATGCAAAAGCAAAAGCTGACTGTGATTCTAAAGAACTTCCATCACTTGAACTAACACTTAAAAGGCTGGAAGGAGTGGGCGATTCTGGAAAAAGTGCCCTTGGTGATCACAAAGTTTTGAGGCATTCTGGCCCATCAGCATTCTCCAAGTAAGAAGGAAACTTCTGGATTCAACTCATCTAAGCTGTTTTGCAGATCAGGATAAACTTCTTGTTGCGATGTTTTTGTTTTTGCAGGTTCAATGCAACCTCTTCGGCGAATCAGGTAACTTGTCTAGCTTCAAAGTTGATGTACCATGTGATTGCTGTACTGGAATCTACATACATGCCTGCATATTATTGGCACGAAGAAACTGGTGTGCAGCAGACTAGACTAAACGAGCCTCCACACCAGTGCTACTTTTAGCTAAGATGTTAACAGCGTCTCTCTGTTCAAGTTTACTTATAGTGACTGTTGTCTTGGTGATGATCACGTCCACTGTGGAGCAGGGTCGGGCAGCGACTACTGGAAGCTGTTCTGCATTTGACAATTGTTCAGTTGCAGTAAGAATGGAGAGCGATTTTCCTTCTCGTTCACTTGGTACTCCTCCATATCGTCAGTCTAACACGAGTAGCAGCAACAATGAATTTGTTTTGAGTAGTAAAACTCCTATAAAGCCAGAAGTAGTAGTATCAACTTTCAAATCTTCGGAGTCCTCCGCCTTTCAACCAGTACAGCATGGTTTTGTGTCTTCATCTTGGCAAGAGCTGTCTGGAAGGGCAAATGATGCTTGTTCTAACACAATCCAACCACCGTCAACCAGTCCACGTCAGCACATTCATATCCGGTACCACCACCACCACCACCACCACCACTATCATCATCATCTCGACAGCTTGCAGCAGCAGCAGCAGCAGCAACAACAACAACCTGACCACAAGGATCTTTCACTCAAGAACATGGCAGGACCAGCTCCACAATGTGGATCATCAAATGCATTCCAAGATCATTTAGAAGGTAATACTGGGAACTACAGTGTTACTGGGAGCGTCTCTGGGAGCAACGGGAATACTGGAAGTAAAAGTGTGCCAAATGGTGGAGAGAGTGATAAGGTAAAGGATGATGGAGTTGCTGGACATACTGGAGATGGTGGTGTTACTGAGAATGTTAATGGTGGTGGACCAGATGAAGAGCGAATTGCACTGAGGGAGGCAGCCTTGTCCAAATTTCGACAGAAGAGGAAGGAAAGATGCTTTGAGAAGAGGGTAATGAGCACTCTTTCTAGTTCTTTGCTGTGAAGCAACATAATTTTGATCATAGACCTAAGCTGCTGTATAATCCTTTAGTGAACCAATGATAATGCTTTGAATCTAATGACTTTGTAGCGCTTAACTTGCGTCTGCTTTTATGGAGAAAAAATGTTTGTTTGTTGGAAAAATTACTCTTTCGTCTATGTACTGTCACATTTTTTTTCTAATCGAGATTTTATACTTTTAATTTGTGTAATCAGTCCTTTTACTTTAGCGAATTTCTAATCAACTCCTTTGGACACCAAATCCAGTCAAATTCAGCTGACGAGGCTGTAGGGCAACTCCAAGGTATGCTGCAGATAGAGTATCTGGATGCCAATGTGGATGTGCGTTGAATAATTTAGGCAATGGAGACAACATCATAATATGACGTGAATATAACTTAGCAAATGTGGATGCCCTAGTGGACACTCCCATTGGAAAAATTTTGTCCACATCACACTATGACATCGTCCAATGGCCAATGCAGCTAGATTTGGGGGAATTTAGTGTCAAATGGATTTGATTACAAAGTTTGTGAAAATAGAATGACTTCATTAGACAAATTAAAAGGTAATTTCACTTGATAAGAAAATGCATGGAAGTACAAGGATAGAAAGTAGAATTTTTACTTGGTTATATGTAAGTTTCAGAATCCACCGTGCTTGATATACAAATATCTCCAGACCTGAGAACCATCTTGCTTATTTTGTGAAGTTGACTATAATCCTCTACTGTTGGTGCTTGCATGTGAGCTTTGTATTTAGCTTTGTTGTAGACTGCTGGTAGCTCACATGGCATTCATAGAAGCTATCACTGGGAGAATGACTTCATGAACCTCAGGGTTGCTCTCTGTTCTTATCAGTGTCTCCTTGTGTTTTGTTCTCCAGGTTCGTTATGAAAGCAGAAAAAAGCTAGCAGAGCAGCGACCTCGGGTGCGAGGACAGTTTGTTCGGCAGATAACGTATGAAATCACAACGACAAGAAATGATCTCTTTGCTCTAAATGTCATGTTTTAGCAAGAAGCTGAAATAGTAATCTCTTATTGCTGGTTCTGCAGGTCTGACAGCAAAGCGGGCGAAGACTGCCAGAGCAACGACTCGATCTCGAAGGACAATTCTTGCGACAGTGTTCTATGACAGAAGGAGGAATGCATGTTGATGGCCGATCATTGTTGTTCAGAGTGCGAAGGCATGTATGAATATGAACCTTTACACTGGCCTTGTCTTTTACCAAAAGATGTTGTAGTCTTGTTTTGGAAATCAAGGTTTGTTATGAAAACTCAAAGAAGCAACTGAACTTCAAACATATCTTGTATCTGGGAAACGAGATTACGAACAGATAAGACTTGTGGATTCCAAATAATTTCACATTGCTAATGTTTTCCTTTGGGTTCTTCATCTAGTGAGATTGACACATGACAGATCCGGTCATAGATAAGTCCGATAGAAGTTGATTGAAAACACGATGGCCACGACCCACGCCATGTGTGGTCATCAAGTCATCTTTGTCGGTTTACCTATGCCGGAATAATCACGTGTCAATCTGTGAAACTGCAATTACGGTTAAGTGAATGTTAAATATACCCGGGCGATGTGTCATAGAAATGGTAACGATAATATGTTCTTCTTTTAGTTGGTTCCTTGTCCAAGTCATGGGCCATGTAGAGCTCTTTCAACAGTAGACAGCATCAATTAGAATGCTTCACCAGGTTATAGCCCTTTCCTGCAATTAAGGATGCTGAGTTAGATTCTATCCGGTTGCGTCATTTGTCAAAAACTTGTTCGCTTTGGCAGCCTGAGAAAGAAGAAAAACCTGGGCACGACGTGCTCGGTCAGGCACGTAGGGGTGGACAAAGTGCTGTCGCAACCAGTCGAGGTCGACAACACATTTCAAAGGGCTTTGATTGTTGAGAAACAGTCTCGGCTATACATCCCCATTTTTCCAGAGCCTTAATTATCCCAAGCCAACACGAGTAAGCATATCTGCCACGCCTTTTTGCAGAGGCTTTGATGAACAAAGACAAACCTGTCACGTCTTTTTGACCAATTTTCCTGAAACAACAGAAAGGAGGGGAGGTGTTCACAGCGATCTGGCCGAGAAAGGTACAGCACAAAAGAGAGCGTCGATGTCACCATGTAGGGACAGCTTTGAAAATATAGAACTTGCATATCCACAAGCTTTGAGGGCGCTACAAATTCACTTTGCCCCAATTTAAGGGTTTGTTCGTTTCGCGATAAATATAATTACTTTATGGGAGATTCTTTTCCGGTTTCTTTTCAAGTTAGAAAATTAATTTTCTTAATTTTAAGCGTACATATTTTCTGTAATCATTAGTGATTTTCTGTTAATCAATCATTTTAACGAACACAACCCTTAAGTTCAATTGCATAACTCTGACGTCCTTTCTCTTTCCGGTTCAACTGATCACTCGGTGTCAAAGGAAAGATCTCTCCCTCAAGGTCTAATTAGCTCTACGCGATTATTGCACTGGTTACATCACTCCAACGTAAACCCACCTAAAATTTTTGTCTTTGTACGAGAACAAGACGTCGATATCTCTAAGGACACTAATGGAGCTTCTGACCTGTCCACGGAAGCTCCAGAAGTATAAAGTTGTTTGGAAAACTGAAAAAACGGCTTGGGCCCTTTTCGGTTCCCCGATGATTATCTCCAACGAACGACTGGGTTCGCGACACGTGCGCGTGCGCTGCCAAGAGCTCTTGTTGGTTTCCATGTGTCGCAAAGTTCATGGTTCATAAACAAAGGCAGCGCGAAAGCGATCAAAGCAGCTGTCGATTCGTAATAAGGGTTTTGGGCACCGGCCGTGGTTGCCCTTGGTGGCGGACGGCCCACTACTTGTGCACCAATTGGCATGGCTTACGAGGGATCTGTCGAGGTCGTTTTCGAGTTTGAATTGCTCCATTGGTAATTTGATGGTTCGATATTGAAAGTTCTTTCAAAATGGAAGTTTCGGGTGTGTTGCCATTATAAGCTCGTCATTATCGTGCTCTAACTAATTTAGGGTATGCTTCCACTCAATATATGGATGACTTTCACATAAGCGGTGACTTATAAGTTTGATGCGCGAGATTTTATTATGACATGTCCGTACGTCCTAGATAGTTAAGCTCATATCGCCCTCTCTCTTTTCCATCACCACACGTCAATCAAAGAGATAAATTGTCACGCAATTAGACATGTCGTTTTTATCGACAAATAAGTTGGAGAATACTTGAAACGTAGCGAAGTAGATTATTACAAGTATCAAATGCAAGAATTTGAATTTTAGTGATATAAAGGAAAGTTATCGGAGTGCTTGAGAGGGAGCATGTGGAAAGGTTCAAAGCAAATGTCAAACTATATGTATGACAAATCAGTTATTTCATCAATAGCCTTGAATGTCTTCCTAATTTAGGAGTTGAATCATTGCGCTTACTTTGTATGTCTTCCTAACTTAAGACTTGAATCATTGCGCCTGCTCATTCTACTGGGCCAGAGCATGGATGCACATTCTTGTAAGAGTCGTTTGCAAAGGTACAAACCTATTTGTTACATGGTGTGAACCAGACGGAAAATTGCAACACTCAATGATGAATTAGCTAATGTTAGAAAAATTCATATTAGGGGCAATCGGTTCTCGATCTAAAACCGGGAACTGACCTTGTGACACTCGGTTCCAATGCCAACAATGCGCGGCCGCCCACGACCTTTTCTATTTCTTCTCTAAATGTTTTATTAATTTATTAAAAAAAAGGTTGGAATTGACCCATTCTACTTCCTTTTAAATTTTCATGGGATCCATAGAAACATTTCCCTAGGCAAGTGTCACTTTTGCACGATATATCGCTCTATTTTTCCTCCTTTTCTTCTATTGTTAATATAAGAATGTGTTTGTTTTGGTGAAAGTGCTTTTTCAGAAAGTATTTTCTGGACTTTTATCAGTTTGGTTCTCCGAAAATGATTTGGTCAACGGAAAATACTTTCCGATCAACACAAATATCATGCTTAATTTTAGAAAAGTGAATTTCCTTATCTAAGAAGGTAAAAACACTTTCCGGAATTGTTCATCTTGAATTTATTAATATTTTTTATTTTCTTTTCTTTTTAAGAAGGAAAACATTCATGTATTTTATTTTCTCAATAAAAATAATTTAAAAATAACAAATAATTTGAAATAATTTTAAAAAAATTATAATTTTCATTGTCAGATTTTCCTGATCAAACAACTGAAAATACTTTCCAATTCTTTTTTAGGTTTTAGCCAAATACCGAAAAATGAACTTATTTTCCTAGAAAATGATTTCCCGGGAAATATTTTCCAGAAACGGTATATTTTCCGTGAAACAAACGCACTCTAAAATAACATTTCCCTAGGCAAGTTTGCAGAGAATGTTTTAATTTCCTGCCTCGGTCGCTTTCCATCCCTTAATCACGCTCATCTCAATTGACGTCAATCCATTGCTACTGGATCTCTAGATTCGTTTGCGAGGATCGCGCTCATCATCTTCTCCATTTCCATGGCCACGGAGGAAAAAAACCGGTGCAATGTCGACGAGGCTGTCCTGGAGGAGGTTGACCTCCAAATCCGTATGCTCCTTCATCGTCTTCAGCTGCTCCACGCCCCATCTTCTCCATCTACCGAGCCGCTTCTCTCTTCGCAGCCGCCATCCCTCTCCCTCTCTCTCTGCTCGGTCTTCTTCCGTGAGCAAAATAATATTTCGGTCAGGTCCGGTTCGGGTCGGCGCAAGGAATTAGGAGCTACACCGGTTCTCTCGGGAGTCACCCGGAACCAATCAGTTCGGGCTGGTTCCCGCACTGAACTGGGACCGGTGCTCGCCCTTATTTCGGACGCCCCGATTGGCGGTGTCTTTGAAAATGCTTAACAAAGGCAAAAGATCTTCATCGAAGCTCAGGCCTATTAGCTCCACAAAATTCATGATAACAGTAAAGGCTAAACTTCGTGACCTCGTGAACCTCTCTTACAGCCTTAGAATCGACTCCTTTCTCTTTCTCTTTCTCTCTCTCTCTCTCGTCTTTCTTTTTGACTAAAATGAATTCCTGGAGTGATTTGAAATCCTAAGATATTCTCCTTATCAACATATGTACAAGAAATCTACGACGATGGATTTTGTTGTTGGAAAAGCAAATGACCCCTTTTGTCTCTTGTGGCGGTGGTGGTGTAAAACAAAGTTGACTATTGACCCGTTCAAGGGTCAAAACATGCGGACGGCAATTTTTGGCCCGGCTGGCAGCACGGGAAACCGCGTACTTCCGTGGCTGACAGCGGTGTGAATTAAAGTTGACAAAAAAAAAATGAGAAGAAAAACTGGATGTGGCGAATCGCCCCTTCAAGCTAAAAGATAAAATTCGGTCGAGTTACTCGTGAACATTTCAGGTTCGATTCTACTCGATTTGACGATTGCCGAACTCGAGCTCGCCAATTATTAACTCGACCGATCTATGGCCTAACAAAAATTCGTACCGTTATCAGAATATTCATAAAAAGTCCTCGAGAGATGGGATTTTATCTGTGATATTTGAGCCTGCGCTGAAATTTGAGGTTTCTTTACTGTGGATTGAAATCAAGTTGAGTTATAGTATCCGATTTTCTATTTGAGATTAGCTCGAGCCGATCGGTCAAGCTCGAGTTAAGTCTTGGGTCCTAATCACGTGAGACTAATTGAGCTTGAGATTGACATTGTAATTGGCTAAATTTGAATCGAGTCCTGTCATATTTCAAATCAATTTGTACGTGAGAGGGTTTTAAATTCATATAGCTTACATATTTGGTTCATTTTGTGCTACATTAGTGGGTCCATCCATGCTCAGGTCAATGGGTACTCGGCTTCTCATATCATATCTCGGGTTTCATTACGATTGATGTGGATTGCAAGTGTGATTTTCTCCGATTTCGCATTTAATCGCTCGCGTCGAGGTCCAATATCGACACATTCAAGGGGGGTGCTCCGCTTTTCGATTCGATTCGAACCGATATTGAATCGGATTCATCCGGAGCCCGGATTCGAGTCGGTTTCAAATTAATCAAACGGTATGGTTTTCTCGAGTAAGGGCCGTTTCGGGTCCGTTCGGTTTTCCAAACAAACCCGAGCTACCGGACCATTCTTTGTGCAACGGACTCCAGATATCGGGTCGGGTAAGGAAATCATTGGCTCCTACAAGAAAAAAAAAAGAGGGAGAAAAACATTTCTTTATGATTTTTATTTTTTTGGGGAGGGGGGGGGGGTGGGGTGGTGCGTTTTAAATGTGAATGAATTCGGGGCGCGGGTCCCGCGCTTTGGCAAACTTCGAAAAAGGTTGACCTGAGAATTAGAGATTTTTAATCAGATCACACGGTGGTGGATCGGTCATCAGAGGGTTGGGGTCAATGCAAGATGGCTGGGGGGGGGAGAGGCGTCATAAAAGACGAAGGACCAACCGGAGCTCCCGGTAATTTATAATTAGGCAATTAATGCCCCCCCCCCCCCCAGCGTCACCATTTGCGGTTGATCAGTCGTGACCGGACAAAACGCCCCGCCTATTAAAAAAAAAAAAAGGAAGAAGAGAGAGAAAATTTGAAATTGGAGGACTTATTTTTATGTTTTTTTTTTTGGGTAAAAAATTCTTACCGTTATCCGAATATTCATAAAAGTCCTCGAGAGATGGATTTTATCTATGATATTTGAGCCTACGCTGAAATTTAAAATTTCTTTACGGTGGATTGAAATCGAGTTGAGTTATAGTATCCGATTTTAAATTTATTTTTATTTATTTTTATGTTTAATAACACAAGTATCTATTTTTCCCAATTCGATGTTTGATTGATTGGATGGAAAGCGCGTGCTTGACATGTGGGACTGGGGGTAGCTCGGCTTGTTTTTGTGGAGAAAACGGAAATTTGGGGCTAAAATAAACGGACCCGACAATGATTGGATTTCGACCGGTTGGCAAACATCAGGTCATCTCTTTAAGTTATAGTAAGTATGCTTTAGAAATCGAAAAACCATCTATCTCGAATTTAGACTTGTGCACGTCTAGTCTATTTTTGTCATTAATAAATATTAAAAGTTATTATTATGTCATGCTCTGTTATTGCTATTCCGTTGGTAGTTTGACGTACAAAAGATGAAGAATATCGGACGCATTAAAAATTGAGAAGTAACATACAATCTCGTTACGCGCAATTAACATGAGGTAAAGGTTTTAGAGTGTCTTCAACCTTTTTGAGATCATGTCATAGTTGGATGATCATTGGATTTGCTTTAATCATGTTGCATGGCTCATGGCATGCCCACCAATCACCAAATTCCACATATCATTTTCGAAGTTCAATTAAAGTTGCATCATTACCACTTTGTCTAATTTCATCATGACGATCGAGCGGAAGTTTATCCGAAACATAGATTTAGCATCTACATGTAAAGGTTCTAGGAAAAAAATTATAATGTTCATTGTTATAGACAGATAAAAAAATCATACGACATGCAAAAAAAAAACAAAAACGAAAGAAAAAAACCATCCATAAAATTATTTTACTAGCTACTTAATTTAAAGTCTGCGACGGACGCATTTTGACTCTGCCTTAACCATAAACTCCTTAGAATTGCGTAGCATACAAAATGACATATAAATCCACGTTTTATTTTTTGCGATATTTTTATAAATTTTATATGTATTTTATTGCTTTTTCGAAAAGCACAAACTAGCAGGTCCTAGAATGATTCCACATCTAACTTTTTTCTTTGCCTAAGGGAATGTGAACATTCATACATACTACGCGGCCAGATTTAATTGACACGAGGAAAATTTCCATAAACAATTCACACACGAGAAACAAAAAGCAGCCCCCCCCAAAAAAAAAAAAAAAACCATCCCCCAAAATCTCAAACTTCTCTTCCCACATTTGCTCCTCTTCTCCCTTCTCTTCCTCTCTCTCTGTCTCTGTCTCTGGCGTTTCTTGTTCTCTCTCTCTCTCTCTCTCTTCTCTTCGCCTTTTGGGGGCTGCTCCAAACTCCCTCTTGATTGCAAAGATCGCGACGCAGAGAGAGAGAGAGAGAGAGAGAGAGCGAGCTTGGTATGGGGTGCTTCAGATGCAGTGGGAAATCAGTGAAGGAACCAGAGGCCGTGCGCAGGCGCCGCAGCAGCAGCAGCAGCAGCACCACCACCACCACCGCCACAGCCACCGCCAGCAGCAACAAGAACAACGGCGGCAGCAGCGACAGCGACAACCACCATCATCATTGCTTTGCGAAGGAAGCGGAAGATCGAGCTGCTCCTGGTAAAACTTCTTTGGAAAAGCCTTGGCGATGCCCCGGCGCGTTTCGCGTCGAGGCCGGGAGACTTTGCCGGTTGTTGAAAGAACTTTGGACTTTCGTGGCGCTCTTGCGAGCTGAAACTGAGGGTGTTGGGTTTAAAAATCCGTTCTTGATTTCGTGGGGCTGCTGTTGGTGGATTTCTTGAATTTTCCTTCCGATTCGGTCGAAGTTTTCTGCTGGGTAGATTTCGTTACCGTAATCTTGCATGCTTGGAAGATCAAAGCTTGAACTTGCCAAAAAAAGTAAAAAAAAAAGAGTAAGAAAGAAAGAAAGTTTGAGGGTGAAGTCTTGTTATACTACAATAGCGTGGTTCTTTGAATTCCTCTGAAACTTTTGCTGCTTATTCCATCTGTAGCGGTGCGTTCAGCTGTGTTCATGAGGAAACAGATTTCAAGGCTTGATTTTTGTGTTTTGCCTTTTGCTACTTGATAGAGACTGCGAAGGTCGATGCTCGCGGAAATGCGGAAGAATCCGAGGTAGAGAGACACGAGGTTGCGAGAGACGATGACCAACTGAATATAGATGTGCGGGCTCGGACGTTCACGTTCGATCGACTTGCGGCTGCCACGGGCAATTTCAGATCGGATTGTTTTGTGGGGGAAGGTGGCTTTGGCAAAGTGTATAAGGGGCATATAGAGGGAACTGACCAGGTTGGTTGAGTCAATGTAAGCCTTATACCCCATATGTTCTGGCTTCTTATTGCTTCATTAAGTCCGTGCTATTTGTCGAGTCTTTAAAAGTTCTGGTACTGAACTTTATCGTAAAAGATAGCCTATGTTGAGACTGAGGAGGAATGTATTGCTGCTATGTTATACTTCATGTTTATTAAGCTTGATGTTTTGGTGCAGATAAAAGGTGTGTGTTAGGGCATGTTGTGAACTCTTGGTTTTCTTTGGTTAGTAGGTGGCAAGACATTAATTTTGCCTTGGATTTGGTGCAGGCAGTAGCAATCAAGCAACTTGATCGTAATGGACTTCAAGGAACAAAGGAGTTTATTGTCGAAGTAACGATGCTAAGTCTGGTTGATCACCCTAATCTCGTGAAATTAATTGGCTTTTGTGCAGAGAGAGATCAGAAACTGTTGGTGTATGAATATATGCCGTTAGGATCACTAGAGACCCATCTGCATGGTAAATAACTCTCCTTCAGCCTGCTTATTCTGTTGTAATGCTATCATCATTATGATCCTTCGACTTTTTGTTCATAGCGTGCATTGATTTTTGTTGCACACAAGTTCTTCACTCTGTCCAATTAGTGTTTTGAATAATCTCCTTTTATGCCTGGTCAGACCTTCCGCCAACTAGAATAGGACTTGACTGGAATACACGAATGAAAATAGCAGCTGGAGCAGCAAAAGGTCTCGAGTATTTGCACGACAAATTGAAGCCTCCTATTATATACCGTGATTTGAAATGCTCAAATATTTTACTCGGCGATGGATATCACCCTAAGCTATCTGATTTTGGCTTAGCCAAGGTGGGTCCAAGTGGGGATAGGACCCACGTGTCAACCAGGGTTATGGGTACCTATGGTTACTGTGCACCAGATTACGCAATGACAGGCCAGTTAACATTCAAATCAGATATCTACAGCTTTGGAGTTGTTCTTCTGGAGCTGATAACAGGAAGAAAAGCGTTTGATCAACTGAAAGAGTCCAAGGACCAGTACCTTGTCGCTTGGGTAAGATACAACTACCTTTCTTTTTCTCTGCTGATAAGTCATAACTTATTTGCCTGACAGACAGAAATATTTCATTTGATTTGCAATATTTCCTTAATTGTACTTATTGTCCTTAAATTGTTATATGCTTCTCTCTCTCTCTTTTCTTTCCCTGAGATACCCTATGTGATCTAGTTTGCATGAAACCTTGTCCCGTTTTATTTTGCTTGATCTTAAGTTCAATAGTCAAGACAGATGTGCAACTTAGTGAAAAAGCAGATTATGTAGCAATGCCTGGAAATCTATTTTGCCTTGGCCAATCTGATAGGATGGTGAAAATTGTCATCATATACTCGATCTCTTTCATAACTTCTTGAGCTGGGTTACCTAATAGACTACTGAATCTTCTTTGTTGGACTCCAAGTAATGAAGATTAAATACACCATACCTTTGGATGTGCATCTTCTGGTTTTTTGGAAGTTAGGAGACCTTCTAAGGTACATACTCCTTGCCCTTAGACGGAGAAACTTTGAAGTTTTCACAAGCATGAATGCCAAGTAAGAATGAGCTTTTTTTTTTATTGTTTTATATTGAAAGTAAGAATGATCTTACAGAGCAAAAATATTGATGAGAGTCGTCACCTCTCTGACATGTCCTGAATAATTTCTAGAGTGTCGCCTCTATGGCTTAGTCCTTTGTGATTTTATTTTCCATATAATCTGGTTTAAGAGGAAATTTAATTAGAAAGACATTCATCAGATGTTGGCCTCTGAGAGTTTTATCCGTGATTGTTGATTGCTCATAGGTGGATCATTTTGATAAACCCTGCACATCTTTTGCTTTTTGGGTATGCTGCATGCTTGTTTGCTGAATCGTCGTGTGATGAAAATATATAGGTAATGTACAATTTACTACGTGTTTGACCGGTACAAAATAGCTTGTATCTGAAGAAAAATGTTGTGTAGGAAGAAGAGATTCTAAACCTAAAATATATTCATGTTCGTGCTTCAAGCGCTCGATTGATATTTTCAAGCTCATTTCTTGAGGATGAGGTTATGGTGGTTGTAACTGCATTTGTGTGTTGATTTTCCAACAGAATTCTGTGTCTGATGGACTCCTTAGCCACCTGAGAATATTTCGTCTTCCTTACCTGTGGACTTGCCTTGAATACATTCATCTCATCCTGCTGGAAACTCTCTTTCGTGAAGCTGATGAAAAACACAAGCTAATATACATTGAAACTTTGAAATACATCTAAATGATATGAAAGACGATAGCGTGTGTATTAGCAGTTTAACTTGACTAACGAGTGTGATGAAATATTGGCCAGGCACGCCCCCTGTTCCGGGATAGGAAAAAATTCTGCCAGATGGCTGACCCTACACTTGAAGGCCGGTATCCTGGAAGAGGCTTGTACCAAGCGCTAGCCATTGCTGCGATGTGCGTTCAAGAGGAACCCTCCATGAGGCCGGTCATAGGTGATGTCGTCATTGCGCTGAATTACCTTGCCTCTCAGAAGTACGAACCAAGTACCCAGCCTGCTCAAAGCTCGGGGAAGGCAGCCGGCGGATCTTCTTCTAGAACGAGAAGGGAGGACAGATTAAGCGCCGATGACGATTCGGTCTTTTCATCTTATGGATACCAAAACTAGGAAGACCGCATGACTTTTGGCGTTGTTCATATATGAAAATGCCGACTTGTCGGTCTTCATGTGGGACACATGTTAGGTTTGATGCTTCATCCTCGACTTCAATACAGGTAACTCTTTACCTTCCGAACCCCACTTCATCCCCCGTGTACATGCGAGCTGAGTTTTGTATGTAAGTAAAGATGCCTCTGTGAAGAAACTAGCTGTCTGTACCCTTCCATTTAGTGGAAAAAAAGGCCTCTGCGCTATTCTTTCCTTACATTGTTTTGCCATGATCTGAGACACCTCGTACTGAAATTTTTTAATCCGGACACCTGGAGATCAATATTTCTCCATTTGGTAGTTTACTAATTGCCCTTATCGAGTTTACACAATGCAATGCGAGCCATCCCTATGCGGATCTCAGGATCTTCTCTTTGCCGAGGCTGACGACGAGTCGTCGAGCTATATTATACTCGGTAGTAAGAAATTTTTGCTCAACGCTCAAAGCTGATTGCTCGCCTACGAGCCAAATGAGAACCTCATGACGCGAGAAACGCATTGAGAGTCAGAACAGTAGAGCTTCAACTGGGTCGCTTCACATGCAGCATGCTTGTTTCCTAAGAGGGCAAAGTGAGCTGTGTCCTATTTTAACAACTGGGCCATGTCAAAGCCCGGCTCAAAACTCGCGAAAGGTTAACAAGGATGGACATGTAGCTACGTCAAAACTGTCGGGGCATGACCCTGGGACTGCCTGTCTCCGGAGCATCACAGCCATGGCCATTCGTTCCTTTTGGTGTCTCCCAATTGATAGGCTGAATGAAAAGCAAGTCGGCCCCTGATTGATCGACCCGGCCGGTGTGTTCTCGACAAGCCCGACTTCGATTTTTTCCTGTTTAGTGCAATCACCCTCTGGTATCAGGACCTTACAAAACTACAACATTGTCTCTGTCACTCATGGAATCTAAATCTAATGAAAAGTCAGTACTGGGTAACCATGAATCTGTGGGAAATTACATTAGGGATATACGTTGGGCTTTTTGCCTCACACAAGGCCCACCACCTTAGGTCCAACCTTCTGACATGATACCGCTCGTGAACCGTCAGGTTGTTCTTCGTTTCTTGTACTTACCAATAATTAAGATGCACTCTGTCGGCAGGTAAATAAAATGGTTTTCTATAGCGTGACCCCTGTCGTGATCTGTCCTGAAAATCACGACTTATTATGGGCTGATTCTGTCCGACACAGAAGTAAAGAAAAAGGGAAAATGACAAAGACGGTCGTGCACTTTGAACTAATATGTAATATAATTTATGAACTTTTAATTTATTTAATATAGTCTCTGAACTCTACCTTAATATTCAATGTTGTCCATGAACTTTTACTTTGTTCAATGTGATTTATGAACTTTTGGTGTATGTTCAATTTAATCCTTGAATTATGTGAAATTGTTGAATGTAGTCTCTAAACTTGAATTAATAGAATGATTACATTGAACATTTTCATATAGTTCAATGATTATATTAAATATGCACCAAAAGTGCATAGATCGCATTGAAAAGTAAAAGTTCAAGAATTACATTGCATATGGGGCTAAAGTTCGAGGACTATCCTCGTCATTATCCTGAAGAAAAAAGCTGGTTATGCTAGAAATTTTCTTTTTTTTGTTTGGGTTAATACCAAGATACTCCAAACTGGTATATTTATGCCACATTTACCCAAACTTAATTTTTGTATCATAAAAACCTCCAAATTGATATACATGTATCATATTTACCTCAAATTCACAAACTGGTACATCAATACCTCACAAAGGTTCTCATTCCCAAAAAAGCTCTCGCGAGGTGAGGGCAGCTCCTATAACCTTTTAGATAGAGGGGCTTGGCTTCTCCCAATCGATGCGGGACTCCCTATCACAGAGGCTTAATGATGCATCCGTGCCACATTAATCTCAAATTATGATAAATCTGAGATTTTTTGGGTAAATGCGGTACAAATGTATCGGTTTGGGATAATCGTGGTACGGATGTATTAATTTGGGGTTTTTCATGAAAGAAAAATTAGTTTAGAGTAAATGCGGCACGAGTGTACCAATTTGGAGTAAATGTGACGTGAATTTATCAATATGAGAGTTTTTATAACACAAAAATTAATTTAAGGTAAATATGATCGGTACATCGGGTTGAGGTTTTTTGTGGCATTAACCATTTTTTTTTTGGCTAGTAAATCTCACGACGCAAGAAAAGATGTCCGTCGATCCGAAAGCCTAGAAATGTCACAGAGGTCTCGCGGAACGGTCAAGTCCAGATCCGCGGCTTGCGCATGCTATCCCGACTCAGAGGAGCTCGCATTGCGCACGCGATGGGTGGAGCTTTTACGGGCGATCTCCGGTTCCAAAGCTAACGGAGTTTCCCCCCCCCCCTCCTCACGTCCCGATCAACCGCGCCGGACGATCAAAGTTGCGATCGCCGGTTACCCCAAACGATGCGTCCGCGCTTCGCTCTTCGCATCGTCGCCTCTCGCGCCGCGTGCGTTTCGGTAGGTCGGAAAAAGACAAAAGGGCGGAACGAAGACATACGTCGGGGCGCAAAGGCCGGCAAGAGCGGGGGGAAGGTGGGGCCCAGAAGCTCGTTCTATCTACTGCGGTAGGGACTAGGGTAAGGAAAAAGGGTTGGCATGATGTGACCTCCCATGACCATCGATATGGGCCGGGTCACGTGGCCCGTGGGACCCCACCAGCACGTGGGGGCCCTACTTGCCCCCACACAAACCCCTATCAGTCTATCACCGTCTTCTCCGAGCCCTCCGAGGTGAAAAACGAGGTACGACATTTAGGGTTGGACTTTAGCGCGCACGGAAATTCCCTCCGGCAAGATTCGCGAATGGATAAGGTACCGAAAGTTTTAAAATTTACCATGAAAGTATATCCGGGTCATAAAAATTTTAAGAAGTGTAATCGATGGAAGGACTCGATTGAACCGATTTGATAAATTTTAGAATTTGATTGCATCTTTTAAAAGTTTCAGAACTTGATTACACTTTCGTGATAAATTTTAGAATTTTAAGTATACTTATCCCATTCGTGAATATAATGATTTTCTAATTATAGAATTTAACTATGTACCATACTTGTTATATAGGGCATGTTCATGGAAATTCGACTCTCTTTTGCGATATGAAATGATATCACGGCGATACGTTTATTTTCGATTTCTTCTCTCGTTTTTATCATGCTGTTGGAATCTCTAATTTATCAATTCAGTTTGGATAGTTTGAGTATGGCGTCGTGTCTGACTAGGGAAGGATAGACTTCGATGGATGTCTTAACTAGGCCGGTTTGAGAGCGACGATTCGTCCCCAGGTCCTAACTTAATGGCTCAAAACGGTTAAAAAGTTTGCAAAGTATTTCTTGAAGATTCGCATCTCAACCCCACATTTCCATTTTTAAATGATGTTATCATAAGGTAGATCGACACCCTCAATTTACCCTCGTGTTATTTTAGGGGCAGATTGTAAAGGACTATAGTTCTAAGATGGTATGCAGGAAGATAATTCTTTTTGGGATAAATGCACTTGAAGTCCTAAAACTTGTTAGGAAAGTACAATTGAGTTATAAAACTTTCAAAAAATGCGATCAAGTCCTAAAACTTGTTACGAAAGTGTAATCAAGTCCTAAAACTTTAAAAAAGTGCAATCAAGTTCTAAAACTTATCATGAAAGTGCAATCAAGTCCTAAAACTTATCATAAAAGTACAATCAAGTTCTAAAACTTTCAAAAAGTGCAATCAATGGAAGGACTTGATTGAATAAATTTGACAAATTTTAATACTTGTTTGCACTTTCATGATAAGTTTTAGGACTTGATCGCACTTTTTGAAAGTTTTATGACTCAATTGCACTTTTCTAACAAGTTTTAGGATTTTGAACGCACTTATCTCATTCTTTCTTAATTCACTCCAGCACAAAAGTGAAAACTCTTGCATCGTCCTTTGATCTTTGTTCGAAGAAAGAGCAACATGACCATTTATATACGGAGCGACTTCTAATTCTAACATTTTAATTTTTTTTTTTGCAAATCTCGCGAAGCTCATACTTCTATAGGATTTAGCTTGGAACGGGTGAAGGCGTGAAAGGGTCGTGCTAGTTTCAAGATGTCTAAGCTCCACTCTTCGACTTCACTTGTTGTCGAGAGCGAAGTTCAAGTAGCTCAAGCAAATGTATAGAGTCGAGTTGGAGTATCAAGATACTCGACTCAAGAGGAGTAGAATTTTTTACGTTGATCCGTACATTTACTATTCAGAATGGAGCTCGAGTGACTTTGAGCTTAACTCTATCTCATGTCGATATTTACATCTTGATAATCGAATTGAGCTCGAGTTTGTCAACTCCTTGTTCGAGGCAAATCCCCGAGAGCCTAGGAAATAGAGCTTGGCCGAGCCATGTATCTCGGTCCTTGTCATAATCGAATCTCCTACATCCAGTCATATTTCTAATTGGTGAGTTACAAATACGAACATCCCGCGTTCGATTTCATCACGATGATCGCGTAACGACGGGTCGTGTCAATCATTGAAGAATATATAGAGTTTTATCCCCCAAATAAAACCATCTCGAAAATCCAAAGTAGCACCACTCTCTCGTATGTCCACTTTCGAGCCTGTATTGTTCCTTGCAAAAAAGTCAGGGTCATGCTTTTCCGTGACCACCGTCACCAGATGGAACAACAAGCCAATCTTCTCCATTTTCATTTCCGACCCCCAACAATCTCACCCTTTCCGATTTTCCCCCCCATCAAATCATAAAAATGGCAGATCTCTCCCCCTCTCTCTGTCTCTGTGTTTGTCCGATTATATCAGTTTTATCCTCGAGCTCAAAACTCCATTTTTACACGTACGCTAGCGACCAGCGAGAGACACGACGGCACGGCAAGTGCTTCGACAGACATCGAAACGCACCGCCCCGTTTTTGGGAGTTCTCAACTTTTGCCTGAAGTGGAAGAGAGAGAGAGAGAGAGGCGTAGGTCAGTGAAGAAAGAAGCTCTCTCTTTTATCAGAAACTTTTTGGATTCTTTATTATGGTTCTGGTTTTGGGGAAGTGTTGCTTTCGGGTACATGATTGGTGGCGACTGGCAAGTGCCACAGCAAAGACGTGATGCGCCATGTGAGTTTGTAGTTGTACAGGCATGGGAGACCAACCCCTCTCTCCTCCTCCTCTCTCTCCTTGCGCTTTAAAAAGTCGTTTCTGGTCCGACTTTTTCCCACTGGTTGCTTGACGTGCTTTGCTGCTTCTTCTTCCACCTCCTCCTCGCAGAGTTTCGTGCTGCAACTTTCTTTAGCAGTGGATGAAGTAGCGGATCCTGCTCGTCAGCATCATCACCATCATCATCACTTGCAAGCTCGGTTCGACTTACAAGTCAGAGCCTCAAAGTCCCACAAGTCCACTGGAAGTTCTGCTCCCGCCAGTCGAGGTAAATTCTTCGCGCAATTCTCGCGGTACACGTCCGACCCTCTTAGCAAGTTCAGATCATTGTTCCTGATTCTGTGAGCACAAACACTCCTTTTCATCGCACGTCTCGGCACGAGGGAGAGAGTAGATTTCGAACGAGCAAGCAGTCGTCATATTGTTTCAGATGATATCAACCATATCAGTCTACATAGAAAACCAAGAAAGTAAGTTGTGCATAGATAGATCTGCAACGGTAAGTTTCCAAGCTTCGGTAAGGTCAGGTCCCTTCAGCTACCCATGCTTTTCTAGAGAGAGAGAGAGAGAGGGAGAGGGAGAGAGGGAGAGAGAGAGGGAGAGAGACAGGTGGGACGTTGATGGATATGGAGCTTTAACTAGCAAACCACCCACACATTGGTGCTTTCGTTGTCTGCACTGTCAAATGACATGATCCCTTTTTCCATAACGCGATCTTTTGCATGGGACGGAAATGCCCCGTTGAATGTGAGGTGCGTCGAGTCACTCTCGTCGCCACGAGCGGAGCCGCCCGCCATGGCTTTTCGTTGGCCGGTCGGAGTCGAAATAATGACCTGGAAGTCCCCCCGTCGCTATTTGCATTGGCTCTGTTCTGTCCAATCCCGATGCCTAATATCGGCCTAATCCGATCCGATTCCAGTCCTGAAAAAACATCCTTTTCGAGCCAACCCGCGAGCCCTCCATTTCGTGATCAGTGGTCCCCCAATTCACATTCAAGCTCCTTTCACCATCTGAAAACGACATTGCATTACGAATCCGCCAATTGCTCATGTACATGATCATATATGTGTACATGTGCTTGAAAATATCTCCGGTTCACGCAGTCTCACATGTCGCCTTTCTTCTTTTTAACCCCGAAAGTCATCTTCCATGTTAATCTAGAGCTGCGCTGAGTGAGCTGTATAAGCGTGGAAATTGCTGCAATTATCTTGTTTTGCCCTCTATTTTCAACCACACAACCTTGTTGATTATTTATCGAGGAAATTTGCGTTATGTGTTTTCGACGAAAGTAGCGATGCCGGGATAGCAACATGTGAGACAATCATTGAAACGTGTAGTGCTAGATTTAGTAACAAAAGGTTGTTTCTTATTTTACGAGAGCAACGTTAGATAATCTCAAAGTTCTGTTTTTGGTAATTATATGTCATGCAGAGAAATGGATGCGGCGGATCACAAATCCACTAAACCGCCGTCCCAAATACGTCCTCTGCCCAGAGACCCGCGCGGGTCACTCGAAGTCTTCAACCCGTCGACCCTATCGACCCGGCCGACCAACCGGGCCTTTGGCCCGCAGCAGCCCCCCTGGCGAGGCTGGGTTGGCCGGCAAGAGAGCTCGGAACACGACCCGCCCGAACTCCCCTCCTCCTGGCCCACCAGCAGAGGCGACGAGATCACGGCCACCTCATGGATGGCCCTCCAGGACGCCCCTCCGCCCAACCAATCACCGCCCTTCGCACAGAAGCCCATCTCGACCGTCCATCAGCATGGCGACGGCGGACTATCACGGTCCGCCGTGTTGGCGCAACCGCCCGACGAAGAGGGAGCAGCTGCGCAGAGGGCGGCGGAGTGGGGGCTAGTGCTGAGGACGGACACCGAGACCGGGAAGCCGCAGGGCGTGACGGTCAGGACCTCGGGCGGGGACGACCCGAACGGGAAGCCCGGCACTTCGAGGAGGAGCTCGAACAACTCGGCCCGGAGCTCGGGGGACTTGTCGGAGGGCGGCGAGGGAGGGAAGGAGAGAGGGTTCCCGAGGGTGTCGGAGGACCTCAAGGACGCGCTGTCCACGTTCCAGCAGACGTTCGTGGTGTCGGACGCGACGAAGCCCGATTACCCGATCCTGTACGCGAGCGCGGGGTTCTTCAAGATGACCGGGTACACTTCCAAGGAGGTCATCGGCCGGAACTGGTACCCCTCTCTCTCTCTCTCTCTCTCTCTCTCTCTATGAATGCGGGCTGTGTGCATATTATCGTAATTGACATTTGTTCATGAGACGATGAGCGGTTGATGATTCGTGCCACCGGCACTGGATTCAGCCGGTTCATGCAGGGGGCGGAGACGGACCCGGATGACGTGGCGAAGATCCGGGAGGCGTTGCAGGCCGGGACGAGCTACTGCGGGCGGCTGCTGAACTACAAAAAGGACGGCACGCCGTTCTGGAACCTGCTCACCATCTCCCCCATCAAGGACGACGCCGGCAACGTCCTCAAATTCATCGGGTGGGTCTGTCATGTCCCTCACGAAACACGCTACTCCGATTCTCTCGCGCCCGTGTTACCCGATGATGACAGTCACTTAATCATTTCTCTTACTGAATGAATTGTGATGATCCACGCACACGATACGTCGAATCTCTCGACCGATTCTTCCGGAACTTGGATTCAGATCCCATCTCTCACCCTCTCTTTCAGCCACTAGAGAGAAAGAGAGATTCAATTCATGAGGACGATTTGAAAGCGTGGGGACTCCCATGCTTTTGAGTCGCGACAAAGATTCATTTCATGCCACTATTAGTTGGACTTCGGGTAGCGCTTGTCTACACATAGAATCTCTATACTGAATTTGCAAATTATAAAAAAGTGGGATATACATTTTAAAATAATTAATCTCGTGCTCCTCAATATAATTGGAATCTTTTACATAAATAAAAAATTAAAATTATAAGACTTGAACAGCGTCATTGACCGCTCAAATTTTTAGAACAGCTCACGAAAAAAAGATATATACATGAGATTTAGTTTCTAATTTAATTTTTTTTGGTCCCTTCTCTCTCTTTTTTTTATTATAAAGTATAGAATGGTGATTTAGGGGTTGAATTATGGATAATATTCGCTTTTGTCTTTTGCTGTGATGGTGGTGGGTGTGCAGAATGCAAGTGGAGGTCAGCAAGCACACGGAGGGATCCAAGGTTAAGATGATGCGCCCCAATGGATTGCCCGAGTCCTTGATTCGATACGATGGTCGGGCCCTCTTTTTTCCACTCACTTTTCTCATGATTCTTTGATCTATTTGTTTTATTCTATTTCACTATATTCATGTTTATTTTCCTTCCCGGAGTAGCACGTGACGAGTCTGATCCTAAGAGACGTACGTACCCCATCACGTTCTACTTTTAGCGTGAATCCAAATGTTGTTGCCATCGACCAAGTTTACCTAAAGAAGCAAGATTTGCCAGTACATGCATGATTAGCGCATGTTACGTGCATATAAAGAGCGCGGTTGGTACCGTGACAGGCGTCTTTGCTATGTCAACGAGCGTGCTGAAGACACCGCTTTTATTAATAGTGAAGGATTCGAATTATCGGTGGACCGACAATATAAAGTATGAGGACATCGGGTATCTTGAAAAATGGACTTCTTTTCGATACAGAGACACTTGTTGGTACGACCCTTTTGTCGGAAACATCGGCTTTCGGAGGTGGCGATGGGATGAAGCCGAGGGGATGAATTAATTGCTTGATACCCACGTTACTACTTATGCATGGTTTTTAAGGCTTCTGTTTTGTTTGTTTTTCATGATAACACGACAAGTTTGTCGTCGTCATTTTTGTAATTTTAATGCTTCGGTACTTAACATTGGGCGCAGACAGAATGCGCTTCATGTGAGTTTAGAGTGAACTAGACATTGATATTTACAGCCTCTGCTTTTGATGGAAGCATCATTTTTTATCGAGCTGTTTCTTTATGGTTAAATGGTCAAGAACTTGTGTTGAAAATTCAAAGAGAGAGAGAGAGTGTATGGGTGAGCGAAAAGTCAATCACAGTCCACTGAATGCTAAACTATTTGCAGTTGTTAGGAGGAATGAACACAATGTTCCGAGTTTCGTAGTAATGTCTCACGAATTCGAGTTTCCATTCTCCTCACTCCATTCTAGAGCAGTAAAAACGGCAGACCTTCATAGGTTCATGCGAAATGACTCGTGATCACGCTTGTTGCCCACTCCAATTTGGATGTCTTTTGATCATAGTATACTTGGTTAATGCGATCGTTTTGCAATTATGTGAAGCTCACGATGTAGGTGTCAGCAGATACTCTTACATTAGTGTTCTTTGTTTCTTCTTTTAATGCTGGATGCAAATGACAATCCCGATGTGTTGTTGTTTTCGCAGCCCGTCAGAAGGCAATGGCGGCGAGTTCAGTGTCGGAACTTGTGCAGGCGGTGAAGAGGCCGAGGGCGCTCAGCGAGTCAATCAATCGCCCTCTAATGCGGAGGTCGGGAGGCGGTGGCGAGAAAGAGAGATCAGATGCTGTAGGAAGACGAAACTCTGAGAATCTGGGAGGTATGAGGAGTTCGATGCAGTGGATCAATGAGGTGCCCGAGAAGAAGCAACAGAAATCCGCGCGCCACTCGTTCATGGGGTATCGCCTTATGTCTCTCACTGTTAAGAATGTATTGGAATTAGTGATATTTTCAGCAACTTGTATCTAGCTAAGATGCTATTGCCTCACTGAATTTGTCTTCCCATCCTGGTGGCAGAATGGTTAGGAAGCGTCAGTCCAGTTCCGAAAGCTTCAATTTTAGAGGAGCTGCAGATGACAATGACGACGACGGCGACAGGAGTGAAGATGACGAGAGGCCAGACAGCGTGGATGATGTTGTAAGACAGAAGGAAATGAGGAAGGGTATCGATCTTGCTACCACGCTCGAACGTATCGAGAAGAACTTCGTCATCACTGATCCAAGGCTACCAGACAATCCCATTGTAAGACTGTTTGACAAACTAAAGAGGAGCTCGTTCATTCGTTGAACTTGTAAGTGGATATATGCAATTTAAAATTTCATTTGGTCTGAATTTTTCAGATATTCGCTTCTGATAGCTTCTTGGAGCTGACAGAATACAGCCGGGAAGAGATTCTCGGTCGAAATTGCAGGTAACTGCTTTCTAATTAATTCAGTAATCTCATTGAAACATCATCTTAAAAATCTTAAAAGTCGTCTAAGCGTTGGCAATTACAGTTTCTAAAAATTGTGACATAAATGTCAAACTTTTGAGCTTTTAGTCATCTAACTTGTCTAGAGATGGGACTGGCAAATTGGCACTTAGATATGTTTAAGATATGAGCATAAATAGGAAATGTGCAGCTTCACGCTCTCATATTGCATCCTCCTATCCGATAGAGTTATTGATGATTAAAAGGCCCTGAGCTTGTGCCATAAGAAATCCGAAGCTTCATTTGGAAAAAAATAATAAAGAAACTGAACTATTGTTGAAATGCAAAAGAATTAGTTATGAGATACCTTGCTTGAATTGGTATAGGTTCCTCCAAGGACCTGAAACTGATCCAGCAACCGTGAGGAAGATCCGGGAAGCCATTGACAACCAAAGAGAAGTCACTGTGCAGTTGATAAACTACACAAAAAGCGGTATGTGCCTATAAATGACCTGAATAGAAATACTGTGAAGTGGAATTCCTATTCCAGGATGTCTTCAAAATTATGAGCTTCGTGTAGAATGACATAAATGACAATTTCAGGGAGAAAATAATGAAAGTTCCTCTTTCGTAAATACCATAAATGTGCCTGTTGCTTCTTTAGCCTCAATATGAAGCTGATCTACTTTACACATTCTTGTAAGTATTGTAAAGTTTTTCTGCTGAATTTCAGGCAAAAAGTTCTGGAATTTGTTTCATCTTCAGCCAATGCGTGATCAGAAGGTGCACTCCGCAGTTAAATTTAGATGGATAACATAATGCGATAATACTGTTCAAAGAACTTAGGAACTGTTTATGTGAGAAAACAGGGAGAAGTCCAGTATTTCATTGGAGTACAACTGGATGGTAGCGCTCATGTTGACCCACTGCACAACTCTATTCCTGAGGATACTGCTAAAGAAAGTGAAACACTGGTCTGGGCTCTCTTTGCCTCCTCACTTATCATTCAGTTATCGTCATACTTTGTTATTTCTTCAAGTTAGGGAATATCATACTTTTCAAACTTAACCCAGTTGTTCGAGATCACTTTTAATTGAGTCACATTTCTGAAAGATGATTTTTTTTTTTTGTTTAGTTCTTTCAGTGTTTGCCCCATAAAATGACAGAATTTCCATATATTAGTTGCTACTAGCACTGCAAGATTTTGTAGTAGGGTAAAGAATCTTGATAGTCTCCAATAATTTCGGCCATTTCCCTTGCTGATGAATTATAGGTGAAAAGCACTGCTGAAAATGTCGATGAAGCTGTGAGAGAACTTCCGGATGCCAACAAGGTAGCATCCTTTTTTTCATTAAAGCATCAGAAGTCTCTTAAGGTTATAATTGAGATTAAGGACTTTTCTGTGAGCAGAAACCAGAGGATTTGTGGGCTAATCACTCTAAAATGGTTTTCCCAAAGCCACACAGGAAGGACAGCCCCTCTTGGAGAGCCATTCAACAGGTACTTTATTTCTTATCCTTGTTCCATACTAATATTAGTTAATAAGTAAACCTCTAGCAAATGCAATGTCATTCTTATGATAAGTATGGTGCATGACCTGTAAATATTGGGAAGAATGGATGTAGTGGATGCTTTTAAACGTCTAGTGCCCTTTACCATATATAGTTCCTACATGTTTCTACTTATTGTGAGTAAATAATTCACGTTCTGTAATTGTTAAAGTAGAATAAATTGATTAATTAATCTCTCTGTGACATTGGCACCATGTCCGTTTACTACTTTGGTTATATATAAGTTTTATTTCATGATTTCTTGCCGTTATCTGTGCTTAAGTTATTTATTCTGTGGATGGTGCTCCTGACATGCAGATACTGGATAGCGGAGAGCAGATAGGACTAAAGCATTTTAAGCCACTTGAACCCCTTGGCTCTGGGGACACCGGCAGGTACATCCGGAGCATGCCATATCATCTCAGCTGGAGTTAAATCCCATCTGGTTCAAGCAAACCCAAAAGCCATATCTTCTGATTTTTCGCGACTTTGACACTTGACTGTCCTTCCAAAATTTCGGAGATTTAGCTAGGAAATCAGAAACTTTGTCAGTCTCACTTACATGCAGTTTTATTGAACTTCGTTGGATCAATTCCTTTTCCTCTTAATGTTGGTCACAAATTTTACTGCATATTTTTTAAGCATATAAGCTGCAGAAATGCAGTCATGCTTAATAAATTGATGATGACTTCCTAGGAGTAACTAGCTAGTGTGGGATAGAAACCACTTGTAATATACAGTTTGAACTGCCAAGCGCAATGCTCAGACTTACTGATTGCATGCTATGCTCTCTTTATTGCTGGTAAAGCTCGTGCGTCAATACTAGAAGTCTGGAAGTACATTAATCTAGCTGACTTTAATCATGTTTCAGTTGCTTTGGAAATTTTAGCTAGAAATGAGAAATCTTGTAAAGGTTGCTGCAATGTAGGGCAAAGGTGCAGTTGAAGTTTTTGAGTCTTGCTGGCATTTCGGAAGACGTTAATTTCTTTTCTACTTATTTCTTTCTGCATCCGAAAGGTGAATTTTCCGTGTGTTGAGAATTTGATGAATGCTTGACCATGATGGCAGTGTGCATCTAGTTGAGCTGCGTGGAACCGGTCAATTCTTTGCAATGAAGGCCATGGATAAGAGTGTCATGCTCAACCGCAACAAGGTAGCGAAATTGGTCAACTTCGATCAGGATTCAAGTTCCTCTTGAATTTATATGTGCGACATTCTCACAATCCTTAAAATAAGACTGATCATTGGAAAACCCGATTACTGACTTGGATGTAGCACTCGCGTGTTGTATTTTTTGTAAGATAGAGAAGTTACCTTCAGTAATGCCAAAATCTTCTTCTACGTTTAAAATGGGGTCATTCGTAGTTCGGGGTTTACGTTATAGGAGGATGATCTAGTGTGTATGATGGTTGGATGCTGTTCAGGAATTAGCTGATAATGTGCTTTCCTTCAATGGATTTCTTATTGATCTGTTTCATGAGTCTGTAATGGATTGCATGCATCTTGTATTCCTTAAGATGAATAGCTTTCTTCATTTTGCGAAGGTCCACAGAGCTTGTGCTGAAAGAGAAATTCTTGACATGTTGGATCATCCTTTCCTTCCAGCTCTATATGCGTCTTTTCAGGTAAATTATGTATAATGGATTGTTATCATCCTTGTCTTCCAGCTCTACATGCTTCTTTTCAGGTAAAAGGCATTTATAATAGATAATTATACTGGTAATTGCAGAACATGGAGATAATGCAAATTGAACTGTGTGCGCGGTGCTTGTTATAGCACAAAGAATAAAAAAAAAGGGAAAGTTATGTCAATTGCTGGATATGGGTGACTCATAACATATTAGTTAGGCACTTTTCACTTTGCCTTCAATGATCTCAAGTCGTGCTCTCGCATGCCCTTATAGTGATTGCTTGTTATATTATTCAAGTTATGTTCCATTTGTGAGTGTCAATTATTTACCTCCCCATGGATCTAATCGAAATCGCTTAGGATTCTAATGCTCGCGGTATCCATCCAACATGAGTACTAATATTAAGTTTTCTGCAGACCAAAACCCACATTTTCCTAATAACAGATTATTACCCCGGTGGTGAGCTCTTCATGCTCTTGGACAGGCAAACCCTGAAGGTCCTCAAGGAAGATGCAGTGAGGTAAAAGTTAATGAAACAATCTTAATGTAGATTACTTAAATGCTTATGTCAAAGCTTTTCCCTTTGCTTAGGATCTAATGTTTATTCAAAGAGGTTACAACCTGATTTCTGAGGTTCGTGCTACCAACAAAGTCCCCCTTGACGTCCGAAGTTGAAAATCTAGTCATTTCAACTGCAACATATTGTGGACTTCCTATGCTGAAAATCACAATATAAAATATGCACATTCATATGTTTAATTCCACAAACGTATTTTGATTATAATGTACTATCCAAAGGAAAAAGGGGCAGCCCAGTGCATTCCCTGCAGTGTGCGGGGGTCAAGGGAAAGGTCGGACCCCTTTGGGTCTAATGTAGCAGCCTTCCCTTGAAAATTTTTGCAAGAGGCTTTCTTCACGACTCAAAAGATACAAAAACATGGAGTAAAATCGATATTAGTTCGGGCAATTCCAACTCCACCTGTAGAAGTTGCAGGCCAAAATGTCAAGAGCCAACTTGACAACATGAGTACTTCTGTCGTGTTCTATTCCTTTGAACTCATTGCATATAGTTGATGATCGCAGATTCTATGCTGCAGAGGTGGTTGTGGCATTGGAGTATCTTCATTGCCAAGGTAAAGGTCCATCACTTTACATCAGCCGAGAATTCATTATCTGCCAGATGCACCTGTTGCTACATTTAGAATCACGATGGCAAAGTTCGATGCAGTTGATGATGAAATTGGAACAGTTTTGTGTTTTCGAGTATCATTTGTGGGCTAACGAGTGGACGGATGGAAAATTAGACACGCTGCCTGGAGTCTTCCCGTTTGTTGACACCTTTGTCATTTTACAGGGATTATTTACAGAGATCTAAAACCGGAGAACATTTTGCTTCAGGACAATGGGCATATTTCTTTGACAGACTTCGATTTGTCATGCTTGACATATTGCAAACCTCAGGTAATTCAACTACCTAATCATCTTCCACAGGAGCAATTGTCTCTATGGTTAATCAAATATATGAATTATGTGTATAAATAATGTACTCGTTGATTCTGCTATTTTGAAGCTTTTGATTCCTAGTACTGATGAAAAGAAGAAGAAAAAGAAAAAGAATAAGAAGAAAGGCCCGGAGATGCCAATCTTTATGGCTGAACCCATGCGGGCGTCAAATTCTTTTGTCGGCACGGAGGAATACATAGCTCCAGTTAGTTTCTTCTTTTCTTGCTGCTATCTAAAGTCCAAATGCCTCCAGATTGAGTGCACCAGTTTACTTTTGTCTTGCTATTCTAACTTCCTGATATGTTGCAGGAGATCATCAAAGGGGCTGGCCATACAAGTGCAGTTGACTGGTGGGCGCTTGGTAAGTTCCCCTCGTATCTTCTAACGAAGGTGAACATGGTAAAGCATTTATTTCAAGAAATTTTTTTATTCCAATTCGTAAGACCAGGCTTGCATTTGCGCGAATGTCAAAGAACTCTAGTTTCTTTGAGTCAACTTCGTAGACAAATAACATCATCATTGTCTTTTAATGCATTAGAAAATTTGACAAGAGAAAAAGAAAGAGAAACTATTGCCTCACATATTTTCTCTCTCGTGGTAACGAAAATGTTGAAGTATTGTCTCACATCACTTGACAACGGATCCTAAATGCTCTTTATATTCATGTGGTATCCCTCCACCTATCGGTTTAAGCTTTTGGGTTGGACTTTCTAATATGCACCAGAGCGCCTAAGCGAGGGGCAGTGATAGAATACTTAAGCCTTTTGATAGGCATTAGCTGCAATTCTGGATTTCATTTTGAGCTCTGCAATATGGTTAAACTTAATGCATTATACTTTGCTTACTTTGAAGTCATTTTTGGGACCAGATAATAACATCGAAAAGATATCTTGACATCAGCAGCGCAACAAAGTTTCATGGGGAAGGAGAATTCTTTCCTATCATTAGTACTAGTAGTTCTGTGGTAGATTTGGTTGCTTTGTCATTTAATGATGCTTTTTAAAGGGATTTAATCCTGTCATTCACAAGGCACTAATGTCGTCACACCTTTTCAGCCTACTTATGTTTCTTCAACTTGCCTAAGGAAATCTTATTGTCTCCATTTCTTACAGGTATTCTGCTATATGAGATGCTGTATGGATACACACCCTTCAGGGGAAAGACAAGACAAAAGACATTTGCCAATATTCTTCACAAGGAAATCAAATTTCCAGGAAGTAAACCGGTTAGATTTCTGCCTATAATCATTACTAGAACTTCACACACTTGAACTATGGAATTGCTCGAACAGAAGTTCATGCTCGGTCAGAAGTTATTTCAAGTTTTCAACAACCTCCAACTGATTTGAACTAGGAGTGCTGGAAAGCAGCTTGCTCATGTTCTGCTTTTCACAGAATTGATAGCGCACAGATTGATATGCCTGTTTAAGAAACAGACATTTAATATTAGCCTCAGCATCTCATTTCGGATTTGGCATTGGTTCTTTCCCTTGAGCTTAGGGTCAGGGAACTTTTCCCCAGTAAGTAGCAACACATTTGGCCGACAAGAGGGAGAGTTTTAACGTAGTTTCTGTTCCTGGCATTGGTTGCATGATTATGGCAGCACAATATATGTTTAAGTCAGATTCCTCAAAAGTTGCTGCATAGAAGATAAAGAGGTTTTTTATGACCTTTAGCAACTCTCAGGAGACTCGTATGATACTAAAGGGAACTATGTCTGTCTGCAGGTAAGTCTCCATGTGAAGCAATTGATGTATCGATTGCTGCACAGGGATCCCAAGAACAGATTGGGCTCACACGAAGGAGCGGAGGAAATCAAACGACACCCGTTCTTCCACGGCATCAACTGGGCCTTAGTCCGGTGCATGGTAACGTGACAAAAATTGTGATCACAAAGCACGTTTCTCCTAATTCGATCTCATGCAATGGGCTGACGAGTGTGAGCTTTTCAGGAACCTCCTGAGCTCGATGCTCCTCTATGCGGGGCAGCCAATGCAGAAACGGAAGCCAAACTCGTAGACCCTGAAATGGATGACCTTCAAAAGAATGTTTTCTGAGAGGTCTAATTCCATGCCCATCCATTTTGCAGCTGTGTAAAGCAAGCAGGAATAAAAAGTTCATGATAAGTGCATCGACTTCAATGTGCAATAGAAGGAAAAAGAAAGAAATATGGTCACTTCAACAGGACTTGGGAAGCTAAGAGATCGGGAATTCTTTCGCCTCGACATTTGATCGATGGAGATGGCTTCACGACATGTTGGACAAGCTCTGTTGATAATTTCTTTTATAGTTTGGTGATGTGATTTCCAATATCCATGTCGGAAGGATTTGAATTTCTCTTCTGCTCGCAACACCAGATTAGTCTTTTTGTGAGTGTACATTATGCATTCTTCGTGGTTATATTAAATCTAAAGTACATCGTGTGACGCATCATGTTATGACCATATGAATCGACTTCTCGTTTCATGGTTTCAAGATAATTCTGTGCAACAGGCAGCCGCCAAATAAAAACATTCTTATATCTATATGGCGCATTTTTTCTCGAGTTGCACGATATAGATCGCACTAAATCGAATCTGAAGCTCAATATCTCAATTCTCTAAGCCAAAAGGCCAATGTACTTCAACGTGCTTTTTCGGTTAAGAATTGTCTGTTTATGTCACCAGTGCGTCGTGTAATTTTTAAGGTTATAAAGTGAAAGAGAAGTTGCTGTTGGTGTGGCCAGACTGACTGACAAGTGACACCGAATTCCATGGCGGTGGAGATTACTGCAATAGAAGTTACCGTGCAGAGGCTTAAATTAGAGTTTTTTACATGGACTCTAACACCATGTTATAATAAGATAAAAGATTGAAGAAAAAAGCAGTGTATAATTGAGACTTGGGCTGTCAAAATGGGCCGACCCTGCCCGAACCGTACCTACCTGAAAGTTTGAATCTTTTCGAGCCTCCTTTTGGTTCGGGTAATACATACAAGTTCGGGTACCGTGACAGTTTGGTTCATTTGGCTCGGGTTAATGGAACACATTAAATCCTACCCAATTCCAAAGTCTTCTTCCAGTTTATGCTGAAATTGTCCAATTCCAAGTCAAAATTCCTGTTCTGATCTTTGTTTGTCAACTAATACACGAAGCATCAGCCAAAAATTCACAAAAACAAAGCAAAAGAACAACTGACATCAACTATAGCAGAGTTTTCTGCTTTGCAATCCCTAACAGTAAAATAAAAATAAAGTTGCAACATTTCCACATCGTCAGGAACAATCATTCGCCAACTTCCAACTAAAACCGATTGAAACCGTAAAAGGATGACAAAGCAACTGAACCAGATCTTGACTGGAGAGCCGATTGATACTGCTTGGAAGCGGAAGAGTCGCGACCGCTCCTTGAATTTGCATCCATAGCTCCAAAACTCCAAAATTCTCAACAAAAAGATAAAAACCTACTTCGACAAAAACTCAAATTAGTTAACACAGCGGTCATTTGCAGAGGTTTTGAATCAATCATGTTGCGATTCTATTGCAGGTGCGTATGCAAGAAACTGAAAACCTTAGAAAAGATCGAGAGATTCGGGTTGATATTGGCCTTTGAGAGAGAGAGGGAATGAGGAGTGTATGTCGTGTTCTTTAATCCAATAACCTGACCTGAATTCGGGTCTTATATGATCTGGGTCATGGTTCGGGTCACCACAAACATGCTTTCTTCATGTTCGGGTCGGGTATTAGGGCACCCTACCTGAACTGAGCTATTAACACCCCTAATTGAGACCATACACATATTTATACTATATTCAAGTGTCACAAAAGAAGAAAGTCAAAATTACAGAACATTGCAGAATTAACAGACATTTTCTATCGTACTATTTCCTATTCCTAACACCGTTAGAGACACAAGAAATCCTCAGCTAAAGCAAGAACACAAAAAACCTTGTGATTATTTGTTTGCTTCACTTCATGCTCCAACCATCAAATTTGATCAACCCGAGTATGCACAATCATTCTCAACCATCTGCAAGTGATTGGATACAGAAGCTTGAACTGGATGATCTTTGAAATTTGACGTCAATAAGTTGATATGATTGGATCCGATGCATACGTCAGTTCTGGTTTTTTATCCCTACAATCACGAACACCGAATATATTAAAAGATACACAAAAATTTCCCGCAACAAGTGGTTCTGGCGAAAAAGTTTACGTCCTCATGCATGCAGATCTGCCTTTACGAGCACATAGTCCATTCTTTATTGTCTCGTGTGCTCAAAAAGCAGAGAGAGAGCTACATCACTTGTCGCCACAGATGCAGGTAAAAAGGGACCATTGATAATTAACTAGAACGGCATGACCATTTGCGCAAGCTACAGCAATTTTAGTGTCCAAGAATTAGAAAATTGATTTAATGAAACATGTCTCTACACAAAAGTTTTCACGAGATCTACATACTACCTACACGAAATTTCTTCATGACTACCTTACATCTCAGTAAAGCAAGCCATCCAAATTGCCTAACCTTACAATCAAGCACACAACTGAGATCTAACATTAATCACCATCAGTGTTCTCGTGATACGCATGGTATACATTACTTATGTAGACCAACTCACATTAAGCTCCCTCCTATTCATTAATGCATGCACTAGCGAACACCGAATATATTAAAAGAATGTGAACTGCAACCTTTAAGTCTGCAGAGGCCATATAAAACTTACGCAAGAGGCATGCTCACCTTTGAATCACTTTCAGAATTCCTGTGCCCAATTGCATTGGTACCCCCATGATGATGCATTCACTGACACCTTCAATTTTGTCGGCCTTACCACTTGCAGAAGCGTGGAAGAGGTGATCAGATGTTTTCTCAAATGAAGCCAACATCAAAACGCTTTTGTCCATTTTCTGTATGCCAAACCTTGTAATGCCAAGAACTTCACCCTGATAATTCACATCAGACTCTAAGAACACACTAGACCAGCAAAGAACAAATAAATAACATATTAATCAGCAAACTACCGGTTAATCCTCCCTCATAGTCACCATGCATTGGATTAAAAAACTTCGCCATCTAGACCGCATAAATTATTGGAGCATTTCTTTCCAAAAACTTCTACTTATGTGAGACACTGAATTCACTACCTTTATCCCAGAAAGTGTTAATAATTAATTCTCTCCGCATATGACACCATATTGACTATGCTTACTCACCCGGAAAGTCATTAGATCTGCCAAAAGCATCATATGGCGTATGTCTATGCTCATGCCATGATTCGACATGATGAACTGTATCTCCTCAATAATGCACCTTCTAGCAGCTTCAATTCCTAGTGTCTGCTGTACCTCAATGACATGATTACTTTTCGTTTTCCGACCATCAACACCTTTGGTGCCCATGACTTCTTGCAGACCCGTGCTGCAAGAATTCAATCATACAGAAAATTTTTAAGCAATTCTTTTCCCCCATTTCGATGCATAACGTTTGCAAGTAAGAAAAATACTATGGAACTTATATGAAACTATAACAACGACATGAAGAAAGAGTGCTTTTAGAAAAGTGAACTAGCAGTCATATTCTAACCATTAGTATTCTTATGTGGAAACTGGAAAAGAAATTGGAGTTTTCTCTCTGAGTAAAATTCTATTTGTTTTCTTTTCTATTGCAAGAACTCAACAAACTCCAACAACAAATAGAAGCATAAGTTTCTGTTCAAGGGAAATGAGATTTCGACATGCATTCTACACTAATACCTAATGACCTCTTGCTTATCTGCATGGACTTTGATATGTTTGGTGACAATAGGACTAGTACTACGGTGTGAGTGTAGATGTATTATTGAGTAGTTTTAGACTTCCTAAGTTGTACCTAAATTAACATAAATACATGTGTCTGACATGGCATCTGATACCTACCTTTTGTGAGGATTGACTGTTTATGCGTGTAGTTTAAAAAAGTTGTACATATTCAAATAAATTCACAATTTATGTTGCTAAAAGTAATCTGCATAATTGGCTTCCTACAAGACAATGTCCTAACAACTCACCCTTCCACTACAAGACTGTACTTCTCCCTCTCCTTCGCCTTCCCTTCCTTGTCCTTATATTTTTCTTTCCCTTTGTTTACCACGGCACGCTCAACTGTCTTGATTCCCTGTCAACCAAAAATCAGCATAGAGAAAATTTAACATCCACGAAGAACTATAAGGATGAACTAGGATCAATCATTCATCCAGGTGTTCAAACGAACATTAAGGTTCTCACCTTCACTATGATGTTCGGAAGCATATTCTTGAGGGAATGGAGCTCAAAATGAAGTTTACCTCTATCAACCAGAGGAACAACTTCCAATTTCGTAACATCCAAAACATTAATTTGCTGTATAATGGACACATGCATCAGATGTTGTTAACAAGAATAGTTCATAGATAGCCAAGCTACAAGAAGAAATACACACCAGCTGCTTCGGTTTAATTTTCGGAGTTTGTGTAATTGACTCCCTCACAGTATTAGCATCTATACTTAACTGTGAGTCTTCAATTCTATTCATGTCGAGCGTGATGACTATTGACCCTAATCTTGAAGTCATAACTGTCTTTATGCTCTTTGCAATCTGCAAAACAAGCGATTGTACAAATGGATCATCAAGCTCCAATTTCATTATTTGGGAGGCAAACAGAATGTTGTGTTTGTCTCTCTTCAAGAAGATGCGAAAAAGATGATTTGACTCACCAGAAGGCTTTCAAACAATATGCTCTAACAAGAAAGAGGGGTTTACCAAACACATATGTAACTAGTGAGAACCAACATACTTCATCAATTAATTCCAAAGTCCAAAAAGATACTCAGATAAAGCAGGTTAAAGTCCACTAGTTAAGAGCTAAAATGTAGTGATGCCACAAATTATAAGCCTTCATGGATGCAAAAAAGTGACTTAACAAAAAAAGCATCCAATTTTATATTGCTAAAGCACAAAGAATAAGGAGGAGCTCAAGAAAGTGCTGCTCCAAGGCAATAGACAGCCTAACTTATGCTTTCTCAACTCTAGGAGAAGCGCCCGAAGACCTGTAGCAAGGTTCAGAAGTGCATTATAACTAAAGCATGCCACTTGCTTTTTACCTCAACATGAAAATGTGCATGGTTAGTAAAAGCAAGGTTCTGCTTACACTACAATCTCATATAACCCAAACATTGGACGAAGAACTAGTGAAAGGGATCACCTTATTCCCAAATTCCTAAAGAAAGCCTAAGAAGAGACCGCAGAGAGAAAAAAATAATATTTCTCATACAGAACTTCTAGAACTGTTAAGACCAAAAAAAAAAAGAAAATTCTAGGACTGCAATTCCAGCAATACAAGCCTAAAAATTAAAAGATTGATGAGAAAGGGTAAGGGTACCCCAAGTCTGACTACCTTATTTGGCCCACAAGAAAGGGCAACCTTAGGCCCAAATTCCTAGAGAAAGCCTAAGAAGAGACTCTAGAGAAACAAAAGGATATGTCTAATAAAGAACGTCAAGAACTGCAATTACGGCATATCAGGTAACTTAACTCTCCTCAATTCAAATAAATCTCCATTATCCAAAATTTACGCATGAATCTAACAAACTCAGCAGGAATGGGACTTATTTCAGAGGAATCAAAGTATACCTGGCCTAAAATGGTCTTATCAATCCTAGCCTTTACCATCCTAGCAATATTCACATTATCATCACGATCTAGCTCTGCAGTGATGATGGGCGTGAGTATTTTCTTGGCTCCATTTATGATCTCTTTGATACGAGGAACTCCAAGTGTTACATCTAATACAGGTTAAAGAAGTACTGTGACAAGTAGAATCGAGAGTCGGCTGTGAAGCTTTGACAACAAAAAAGAGAAGTTTCTGAAGTAGCTAAATTAAAGCCAAAACAAGACGATATTCAGAGGATACTCATGCTGGCAACACCAGCAAAATGGAAAGTTTTGAGTGTCATCTGTGTCCCTGGTTCTCCAATACTCTGAGCCCCAATTGCTCCAATTGCACTTCCAGCTTCAATTCTTTTTAAATGATAACGAGAGATGCAGGTGTCTATAAAGGCCTATTACATCATCAAAAACCACATGAATAAGATGCATCTTATTAAACTACAATAGAAATCAAATTAGTCAAAGACATCATCAGCAGTTCTAAATTTCTACAAGCAACTCTTTATTTTGGCAAGATCTTATACAAAGAGAGACATGTATGAGGCACTCAAAGATCTTATATAATACAAAGAGAGTTTGAATTTTGGCGTCTAACACAATCATCATCAATGAGCTTATTCGAAACAATTATTGTTGCACAACAGTAGGTTCATAGTTGATGAAAAAATGTTAAACAATAAGGTTCCCTTTGAAGTTCCTTTCCAATCTCACTTCTGCAGAATTTCTTGACTGCCACCATAAGTAATAGGTCAAGCAATTTCACCGAAAAACTGCTCCTGTCCCAGACCATAGCCTCACATTTCTTGTCGAGATTTTCAATCTTAACCTGCTGTCTTTCTCTTCCTCATGGTTAAAATTGATACTTTGATTCGGAAGAGGATGACTGTTTCTTGTAGCCAACCTTATACTGAAACGAGAATGGTTCCATTCGCTGGCTAAAAGCATCACAACCTAAATTTAGTTAAACCAAACCAGGAAAATCAACCAAAAGTACCGTCCTCCAGTGAAAGAAAGAAGCTAATCTCGGCTTTTGTTAACCTTAGTTCTACTGAGGTTACATGACAAATTTTGGATGAATTGTCTGATATTTGTAGAGAATATCTTTTCATCTTGTTCCCAAGAGTCTTATTGCAACTCATAAAGTGAGCTCATTTTTTGTTCTAATAGACCAACAAAGCAAATGACCGGGCAAACACAAAACAGTTGCCAATAGTAACTGGAAACCCAAAAATAAGAGGAGAAAGGAAAAGGGCAAATAGTTAGATTATATTCCAATCAGAAATTTTACTGAACTAGCCTGAATAAAGTCCCATCGAGCTGATATCAATATAAGCAGTTGATGTATGAGGTTATACTAAAGAAATTTCTCGTGTCACAATTAATAAGACATAGCATACATGAGCTTCTTTGGATGACTGCTAATGCAAAATGATATGCATGTATTGACTTAATTAACCAGCCACTCAATGAATGGTTTTGCACATCAGATTTAATTCCAACTTCAACTGCCCCCAACTATTTTAGCATACTTCTGAACTCTCGTTTAAACATATGCAGGCTACCAATTCTGTCCTGACATGCGAACTATAGCACAAAATCTGCTTGGAAGCACCAAAGTCATCTATAAATGATATAGGCACATCAGTATTCTAATAATTTGCCTAAAGATGCCACTTCATCAATAACTTTGATCATTTCCCTATCTATAACATTGAATGACAGGGTCATAGGAATACAAATAAACAAAAATATCCAAGGATGGACACTCTCCAACGGGAAGAAAAAGGTACAGTTCTTTACCCTAAGCTGTTTTTCAGTAATTCCACCAATTTTCTGGGCAACTCGTTTGACAGTCTCACAACTTTCCCCTGTTGCATCTTCACCAAACTTCATAATGATTTTTGATCCTTTCTCATGTTCTTCAAGTAGGAAGGCTTTCAGAGATTTCTTGAAGGCTTTGGAAGCTTCTGAGAGGCCTCCATCAGAAATACTTTCATTTTCTGGTAGGTTTTGTTCTATCAATGCAGATATTTCCACAGGAGATAGATACTTATGTTCTCCAGAAGGGCAAGTTGCCTGCAAATAAATGTGGAAGTTTGTACATAGATGAACCAATCAACTCGTCCATCCAACAAACTGAACAAATTTCTGGATAAGGAAAAAGATGGACTAAGCTTCATTACCTTCACTTTCATAAATAATCTGTTGAAATTCAAAGGGAACCCACTTTTTCCTTCCATTTGTGCAGGATCCATGCTATCATCACCATAAAGGAATTGAACAATGCATCCACTTGCGTTTCTTACTGTGTTGTCATAATGAATAGACAAGTCTTCCAAAGCCTTGATAAGTCTACGAGACATGTATCCAGTATCAGCTGTTTTCACCTACAATAACCAGAGACTGCGATTTTTTAGAGATGGATATAATTATTTCCTCACACAGTCAACTCTTACAGCTACAGAATAAAAATTTTAACAAGAAAAGAAAAAAACAGAATTAAAACATGACCTACTTTGTCAGATATAATCTCTCCCCACTAAGATAGCCAACTCCAAAGAAATCAGATACGAATGGCACAAACCCAACTTTTTATTTACAAATTGGACAAATGAAAAGATATACAATAGACTCACAATATTATGACATCATGCACAACTCTTATAGCAAAATAGAAGGATTATTATAAGGGCTAATATCACCAAACTGATTTTTGTGATTAGTCGACAAAAACACCCAAACAGGTACACCCGTGCCACATCTACTTCAAACTAACTTTTGTGTAACAAAAATTCCCAAACTGGTACGCTTGTGCCACACTAGCCCAAATTGTGGTATATATGGAATTTTTTGGAGTTAAATGTGGCATGGGTTTACCAGTTTGGGATTTTTTGTGACAAAAAAATTAGTTTCGGATAAATGTGGCACATGTGCACCGGTTTGGAGTAAATGTGGCACGGGTGTATTAGTTTGGGATTTTTGTGACATAAAAATTAGTCCGGGGTAAATGTGGCATGGGTATACTAATTTGGGGCTTTTGGTGGTATAAACCTTTATCAATTATTGTCGCAAAGTAGAGAATGTATCCAAACGAAAAGGAAAAATTAGATTCAAAAAGACAAAAGCACAATGTATGCAGCAGTAAAGAGAAAGGCAGTGACAACATATAGTGGATCATAGAATCAATACTCATTGATGGCAGTAGTGGCCCTAGCAGATAAATAGCAGGATCATGACGACAATGATGATTAAATCTCCTGCAATGATGCTTTACTGAGAGCATGTTGATGTATATACTTTTAGGTGAATGTAAATCAAAATATTTGGCACACAGGCAGAGAGAATTAGCTTCCATAAACACAAAAAATGAGCATTTTCCTAAACTATCGATCAAGTTCCACATGCCAGGTCTTCAGCTGGTTAAATCCATCAGGAACACCAAAAAGTTTTGGATGGAAAATGGAACTCCTAGAAGACCTTTACTGTTTTCCTCATTAGAAGAATGGCACATCCAGATCGTATGAACATCCTCGCTGACTAGTACAAGATACCTAAACGATGATAACTCATTTATTATGCAGAGACTAACATTAGCAGCACCAGTTTTCTCAGCTGCATAATTCAATTTATGATAGAGACAGCCACAGAAGAGGACACACGTAAAGTTCAAGTGGAAGCCAAAAAATGATCTCCATACCGCTGTATCAACCAGGCCTTCTCGTCCTCCCATTGTATGAAAGAAAAATTCCGTAGCTGTCAAACCGCTGTAAAATGAATTGGCAACAAAACCTTTAGCCTGCATGAAAAGTTTCTAAATTACTCTCAACTGTTTTTGGTGAATAACTTCATGAACGCTAGAAGTTTGGGTGAATTGTAGCATCTTCTGCTGTTCTGATTAACTTCTCAAAACATACAATTGTCAACTAAAGCTATCATTGGCTCTTTTTCCTTCTCAAGGAAATCCTCCAATCTCACTCTTGCTTTTCGATTGAAGAATAATTCCATATAGAGTAGACCTTTCTACCAAAAGAATGAGCTTTACAACAAACAATTTGAGTACTCACTGCAGGTGTCTTTGATTGCCTTGGAAAATGAGGAAGACTCCGATCAATGAATCCATTAGGTGCACGACGACCCCCAACCGACTGCTGACCCACACATGCAATCATTTGGCTAATATTGATGGGAGATCCTTTTGAACCACATTGTGACATGATCAAGGGACTATTTCTCCAATGTAGTTTCTTCATGCACACCTATTAATACACAAAATGTAACCTGATTCCCTTTCACATAATGTTTCCATGGAAATGCTTTGTAGAATGAGGAACACAATGCAGCGCACATGAACTAATGCAAAACCTAATGGATCATTCAATGCTATTTTTGCACTTACCTGCCCAGTCTCATTTCGAATTTGATTTAAAATATCAGTAATCACAGCCTCCAGTGTTTGAGCAGCATCACAACCAGGTTGGAGTTGCAGCTTTCCTTTGTTGTAGAGCTCTATTTTTTCATCACAACTATTACAACCATTCAAAATGGTCTCTCTCTTCCTTTCATTCAGATCATTATCCGGTTGAACATCATCAATACCAATGGAGAACCCGTGATTTCCAATCCACCGGGCACTACATCAAGACAGAGGGGCAATTATAGGTCTAAAACTGAAAGAACTTTCACTTCCAAACAAAAAATACAGACGCAGCACATGAATGTCATCATGAACATAAATAGGACAGTGAAGTTAACCTGACTTGATCAAACAGCCAAAAAAAAAAAAGATAAGGAAAATAAGCCTTCCAAATGGTAATCTAAAACATGTAAACATTCATACTCTGAAAGGCAGTCAACTGACATTAAAAAGATCAAACCAGAATTAAAAAAATAAACTAAATCAGGCAGATACCCCAGTGGTATAGAGGAACCATACAAAACAATGAATCATTACTATAATGCAACATGAATGCATTGTTGGCACAAACTATTTAATGTTGCATGTATTAGGGAAAGGAGGTAAACAACTTTGATAGGAGAAGGCTTCGTCATTAGCTTTCTCTAAAATTTAAAAAGAAAAAGTAATTCAAAGTGTGTGAACAGCAAGTTTCACGAAAGTAAAAATTAAAAATTAAAAGTCAGTCCTAACACACCCTTAGTCCAAATTTAGTAAGTCATTAAAATCTTTTAAACTACATAAATTACAAAGTTATCTATTCTATTAGCATATTTAAATAATATACAACGCCTTCATCTAACAGCTTAAGCTTTTAGAATAATTGACAGTGGTCCCACAAAATCTCACATGGTATTAAATCCAGAGGTTTTGAGTTCAAATCTTTCTGGGTCCCATATGTCTCCCTAAGTAAATATTTTCACGCTTAGTTCTAGGCAAAAAGACCAGACTAAGCGTGAGGGGGAGTGTTAGAATATTTAAATAATAAACGCCTTCATCTAATCGCTTAAGGTTTTAGAACAGTGGTCAGCGGTTCCACAAAATCTCAATTTCCATTCATCGTAAATACAGGTCAGCAAAGAAAACCATTTGTGCACCACCACATATAAAAATCAGTAGCTTGCACAGGCATCTAAAATTAATTATAAATATTTGCATTTGACACAAAGAGGCAGATAACCCAAAAGTAAAGCAACTACTTATCAGCAAATACCTCAGTTTAGCAAGACGATTCATACAAGCAGCAGCAGCATGTGCATTGTAGTCCCTGAGGAGGACAGAAAAGAGACCATCCTTGTTCCCATTACCTGAAATAATTTGGATTATATGAGGATAAATATTTAGCTTTTGAAGAAGGTAGTCCAAATCAGCCGTTGATTTAAGGATTGAATATGGTCCCGTGAGTATGCCACTATTAACACAAAGTCACTTAGAAAGAGATATTGGCCAAAAACATACAGACCATATAGCCTCTCACTCCAGCGCCCAAAATTATTCCAATAACTAATGCAATCTAGGTTTCATCCATCATAAGACGGTTCAAGAGAGAAGGAACAAAATGGTACAAGGTACAACTGACAAATTTGAGCCATAAAAAGATGTTGGGTTAATACTGGAGAAAATTCTGTCACCATTTCTTTAGATTTATGGAAATTATTCAAAGAAAGGAATACAAATTTGGTCATTTGACTGGCAAAAGATGTACTGTAAAACACCTTAACACTACCTAGTTCATTGCCATGATTTCTCAACTGTGATGAGCGTAGCTTGCTGGTTAATAGCTCACAGCCACCAGCCATGACAGCATTACATAGACGATAGGTATATGCACTCACATTTGCAATTAGCCAGGGGAAACTCGAAATTGACCAACAACAGAATCTAATACGAGTCTACTTATTAAAAGATGAAAAGACGAAAAAAAGGTAGCAACTGCTTTGGTATAGGAAAACGTAGGATGGAAAATCACATCTCGCTGACAATCTTTCTTAGCCAAATACAGTAAACTTCAAACTTCTGAGCAGGATAATAAGAACTGGAAGGTATTCAGTGGTTGGCAAGTCCTGAGACGTAATGCTCATGGAGAAAGGAGTCAAGACAGCATTAATAAAGTGAGAGAACATATTAAATAAGTGTGCATCTGCATTAAAATACATGACCCAAGAGCGTAAAATAAGCCTCCAAGACAAGTACCTCAATATAAACATGTAAGGTTCCTATACTGAATTCCTTGAACAAACGTTTTAACTTTAGAATATTTCTTTTAAAGTTTGAATATGTTAGAAATGGAAAAGCGAGGAGTGCCCACTATCCCACAAAGTCGGTAGATTCTTTACAACTTACGGGCTAATTAAGCCAGGAAGAGAAGGCCATAAAAACAAATTATATCCCAAACTACAACAGAGAACAGACTATCAACACTCTTAGAAGATGTCCACAAGAAAACTACAATGTCGTATTCCAACGATAGCATCATTAAAACAAGAAAATGCAGGAAATGAAGACAACTAACCTAAAGTTGCCTTTCCAAGTTGCCCCGATATAAGCTCACTGTTACGGAAATAAACAAAACCATCATTAGGGCACATTGTTTCTAGTTCCCTCTCTGATGCACTTTTTGGCTTGCTATAATTTTTCTCCTTCACAGTCAGAGTCACAAAGACTCTCATGCGTGCATTGGGGCGCAGTAAAATGCTAAATATCTGCTTTCCCGTCCAGAGTTCTATTGGCTGCAGAAAACAAAACCAACCAAATCAGTCTCTAAGAAGGAAACAAGTCTGACCAACAAAAACGGCATTATCTTAACATATAAATAGTCAACCTCAACCGTTATATGCCTAATCCCATATCGCAATATTATCTAAAAAACACTTCATAGTGACTTCTAACTTAAACAGAAAGACTGCTACCTTTGCCATGACAGATAGCTGCTTGACCTCGAAATTTCACAGCCAAGTGGAAATATTGTCATAACAACCAGTAGAGCTAGATCTTTTGGAAAACTAACAAAAGTCAACGCTCACTGATTTGATGCAGACTAGCAGCTCATACTCCTTTATAGAAACCAGAAGTTTGTATTGCCAATTGTCAAACCAAAGTTAATGGCTTACCCTTTCAAATCAAAACAAGACATTCATACAGTTTAGGATATGAAAAAAATGACAAACAACAAGACCATCATCAGGTCTTGAATTCAAATCCAGACTTCAATTATAGCATTATCCCCTCCCCCTTGTGTGGATAAAACCGAAAGGGATAATGACCCAAATGGTCCTTAAACTTTGGCCCAATGTGTAACGTATCCCTGAACTTTTAATTTGTTCAATGTGGTCCCTGAATTTCAGTTCAATGTGTAATATGATCCCTAGTCTTTTAATATGTTCAATGTGGTCCGTAGAATTTTGGTATATGTTCAATGTTGTCCTTTTATTAATTCGAGTTTAGGAACAATATTGAACATTTTCATATAGTCCAGAGACTAAATTGAACATGTAACAAAAAGTCCATGGACCACATTGAACAAATTAAAAGTTCAAGGATTGAACAAATTAAAAGTTTAGGGACTACATTGTACATTGGGCAAAAGTTCAGGAACCATTTGTGTCATTTTCCCAAACCGAAATTTATTTAAATATGTGCTACATAGGTATGCTTGTGGGTCCAGCAGTAAGACCTGCCTGTGGGTGCCAATTGGGATTGGGGGCGGATTGCTTGCAGACCTTACAAAACTTTCACCAGAAGCACTTTTATGAATTCAAATGGCATTCATTGTACCTAGAAAATAAAAATCTGTGCAAAATAAAATCATTCACTCTTAGTGCAATCAGAACCAAGAGGACATAATATTAAACCGTTTGCATTAACTCCAACTATAATTAATCCAGTCAAGCAATGAAAAAATTAGAATAAGCAATCGAGCAACAAATTACATCTTATAGACCAGAATTGTCGAACAACTCACAGATTATTGAATCCAAAAAATATACAAGAACTCCTCCATCAGCTTTCATTACCTTAATTATTGCTGGTGTTGGCAGATCAATGAGATCCATGCCGTCTCCCATGTAAGAACATATTAGTGAAAAGGCTGCCCGGTCATAGAATATATCCTTCCTTGTTATGAGAAAGGAGGATGTAAGAAAATCTTGAGTTGAAGCAACCAAAATTTCTCCATTTTTGGGGGTGCATAAATTGTTTTGCACCTGAAAACACGAAGAAATCTTATATGCTAAAACATAAAGATAGACTTCTCTGGGGAAAACGAAAATTCACAAATATTGATCAGGCACTACCATGACTGGTCAATTGATTTCCAGAAATAAACCAGAGACGATATCTAGCTCAGAAAGCGATTCATATTGGCAAGACATTCATCCAAGTTGGAGGCCAGTTAAATAATTTTTGTAATAATTAAGCACAAAAATAACTACACTTTCTCAGAAAAGAAAAAAAAAATGTACCAAGTATATTAACCAAATTAAGGAATGATTAAGGCTTTGCATGCAGAGTGACTTGATCAAAGGTGAAAGAGCAAGCACAGGGAAAGAAAAGATAATAATTCAGGAAGTCTAATAATACAGTAGAAAAAAGTTATCTTATTATAAGTATCACAAGTACTGCTATTTGTTTGATAATATGGATTTGAAAGAAGTTACCCCCATCAACATCAAAGCCTCTGCACGAGCCTCTTCTGTTTGAGGAACATGCAAATTCATCTCATCTCCATCAAAATCTGCATTATATGGGTTGCAAACAGATTCATTGAATCTCAATGTTCTCCATGGCATTACTCTTGCCTGCTTGGACAAAAGAAGAAAATCCAATCGATATTAAAACCAACATGACTGTGTTAGAAAAGTAAATAGTAAGCCTATAGCTCTTGTTCATTCACCCTATGACACATGATAGACATCCGATGCAAGCTTGGCTGTCTGTTGAATAGGACAACATCACCGTCTTCCAAGTGGCGGTCAACTATGACACCAAATCCTAACTCATCAGCAAGGCGCTTTCTAAAATTTCCCATCAAAAGCCTGCAGGATAAATTTTTTGATTTTAGGTTATCAACTGAAAAATGAAGCTGGACTTCACAACGGAAAGGGCTGCTATAGTCACCTCATTTCACCATCAGGATATCTAATCATCCTTGCACCGGGATACTTGTAAGGGCCATTGCGAACACATTGTCTCAATTTCTCAATATTGTATTGGTTGACACGCTCAGGATAAGTCAAGATCCGAGCCATTTGAATGGGGATCGCAACCTGTGATGACCATTATATGCAACATACTAAAATATCAAGCAAGAAACCTTGAGAAGGAGAAAAAAGAACAGAAGTTGAAGATTACGTATATTGCCTCACCTCGGTTATCTTCAGATTGGGGTCAGGTGATATGACTGTCCTTCCGGTATACTCCACACGCTTACCAGATAAATTTCCACGAAAGCGCCCCTGCTTCCCTTTAAGACGCTGAATGAAACCAGCCAATGGCTTGGCTGCTTGGAAAGGGTATGGAACGCCACGAACATCACTGTTTATATATAACCCAACCTCAGCTTGGAGATGATCCCAGGCAGCCTAAACCATTATGTTTACTCTAAGAATCACAGGAGAGCTCCTGATTTTGAATACATAGATAGCAACAGACTAATAATTGACAATAAGTGAATTAGCGCAGGACCAGGAACAGCAAACTTCCATTCCCCAAAGCATTGAAAAAGACATTGTAGCACATAGGATAGCCAATAGGAAACTAGGACTGAAAATATACGCTTGATCAAATCAAATCAAATTGAAAAAAATATCAGAAGCAATTAAAGAGATCACCACCTCCAGATGACTGGAGAGCAATAGAAAAACTTAATCCAGATAAATGGACCTTCTGCACAAGTAATCACACATGTAGGACCATATAGCATATACTATAAATAATAATTACCTCGGACACTCTTTACTAAGGCAACGAGAAGATAATGCAATTTATTGATCTCTAATGATGTATGAGACTGCCACTTATATAGTTTCCAATTGAAATAGATTAATACTCTGGATTAAGCAATTAGTATTGTAGCAGATGAAAACATCTTATATAGCCATCCTTTGGTCCCTGGTATTAATCAAGACTTGCTCAAACAATAAAAAATGGGATAATATCATAACCTCCTTAAACTATAAAGTAAACATGGTGCTTTATTAAGCAACCTCAGCAGCCAGAAAACGCCAACCACCTGCTTTATTTAAGAGCCTTTATACAACACGGGGCAGGAATTCCATCCAAACTAAGCTTAGATAAACTTTTCAACAGGGAAAAAATCCATCATAGTACATTGAAATAACAAGATCAACCACTATTTACGTTGAAGGAATTAAGAGCAGTGAACAACATTAAGTAGGTCGATGACAAGCCAAATCTTGGGCATTTTAAAAGTCGTGGAACTCCTAAAGAAAAATGAAACGGGGAAACAACTAAGCAAACGCAACTTGAGTGACACGAAGCAGAAAAGGCAATGCCATGACAATGAATTATTAGCCCAGAGAGGTCGTTAATGACTATGGTTTAGTCTTATCAAGAAGCCAACAATACATCCTAGAACTCAAGCAAGCAACTACCACTGTGCCAAACATATTGATCACTCCCAGTCCGAGCAATCGGAAAACAATTTCACTTTGCCACATCATGCATTGTGATGTTATAAATACCTTATACAGCAAGGCAGTTTATAGCTTAATCCACTGGAAACAAACAAGTCAAAAGCATAAGTCTATCCAGCTTATGAGCAGCTCCCATTTGTCAAAACCATGATGATTTATCACTTGTCCACATACTACTTACTTGCTTTATAAGTTGCGAGCTGAAAAACAAGTTTCAAAGTTTATGCATTATTGTAGTGTGATTGGCGATGCTAGCACAAAACCGAGGGACTATCTAGTTCCACCTAAATTTAAATGGATTCAAATATGAGTACTTTATAAACTTTTAAAGATCAGAGATGTTCATGTCAAGTAAAAATCAAATCTCAAACGTTTAGGGTGCATTTGCTTTTGCTTTTTAAAAAGCAAAAAGCAACTTTGTTCCTTTCAAAATTAGTCAAAGTGCATCTGCTAAACAAAAAGGAAAAAGTAAAAGTTAATTCAAACACACCCTTAAAGGAAAGGTAAGAACAAAAAATTAAAACAAAAAAATGCAAAAGCACCCTGAGATTACATCTTGACTTTTCTAGTCTCCTATAAGAGATTACATCATTCAATCATTTTCTAAAAAACAAATCTTGATGAAACTACTTTGATAACGATATTGCTTCCGACAGTAAAATGGAAAAAATAAGAAATTGCTCTTCAGATATTGTATTCCTCAAATAAAATGTAACCACTAGACCAGAAAGTCCTGTATTGAATTAAAGATGACAGAAGATGACCTCACACGCTGCTATCAAAATTCAACCATAATGATCAAAAGTTTGAGCACAAAGTATAAAATGCAAGTATCCACAGAGCTTTGTAAATCCATTAGCATCAACCAGTCACATCAATCCAAAGATTCAAACGAAAGGGTAAGAGTCTGAGAAACGCCCAATACCAGATTTTTTGTTTCTTGAAGTTCTTGCTGAAGAGAAGCATTGACCTGAATTATTCTTTTTAACCTCTCTGTGATGTCATTTTCATTACTGCAACAAGACAAATCCGCATGAGCAAGTTAGAACAAACTACAAAATAAATATGCCTTAAAAAATCTGTAAATGTAGCTGACAGCACCTCTGCGATCCTTCCATCATGACTGAAGGACGAATTGCTATTGGTGGCACAGCTACGGTAGTTATCATAAATTTCTCCGGCCTGTCTGCAACATTGAGCAATTCACAATCCTGCATTATAATTGTTCTTGTTAGCTAGAACGTGATGAATGACTTCGAGATGTGTAGCATGAGAGAGAGAGAGAGAGAGAGAGAGAGAGAGAGAGAGAGAGAGAGAGAGAGAGAGAGCATTGTGCTTCATTTTGGCTACTTTTTCCCCAAGAAATTTAGTTTGAATGCTACCCACATGATCTCACTGACCACCACATACATGCATGATAGATTACAGAACAAACCTGCATAGAATTTCAATGTCATAAAACTCGGATAAATTACACCAAAAGAAATGTACCTCATCTAACATCCTTTCAAAGAGAGACAGAACATCCCGGGGATTAAGGATGTTACTAGCCACACTCAAGGACCCCTTGGACTCTTTTATGTGGGACATTGCAGATTTACACTCTTCTAGGCTCCTGTCACTAGTTTTTGAACGGTCATGAATGTAGCTAATTGCACCAATGGCTTTTTTCACCGTGCCTGTAATTCAAGCACAGCAACCACAATGGGATCACTTTATCAATGCATAGTACGCAAGCACAATGCTCACACATACCCAAATTTTACCACAAAGACAGGCAATTGAGTGACAACCATTTAATGAAGATTGCAGTATGCAGCTAAATGTGAAAATTAGTAACTGAAGATAATGTTTTCTCCAAGTTGATTGGAGCACTAGAGATGTCCCACACCAAGAGAAGGAGAGTAACCATGTAAGGCTATCCCATTGAGGCTTCCTTGCACATAAGAATCAGATCTTACTTGAAACCTCTACCAGAGTACCTCTTCTCGCAAAGGCAATGAGTTTGATTTTGTTGAATCTGTCCCCGTGACAGAACGTGGAGATGGAAATTTTGAGATTACTGAAAACCACTATTTCAAGATAAGGTTGCAGCATATGGATAACTTTTCTGGTGCCACCACGGGACCTTAAAGCTAACCATGCTCAAGAATTTTCTGTAGTTCTGATACATCATACCAACAAAAAAAACCTGTGGACAATTTCAACCTTGTCGCCTTGAAATTATGTGTTAGTACCTTAAAAATGCTGATTTTTAACCAGTAGGAAGAAAAACAGTTGTATAGGACCCAGAATAATATCAAAAAGTATATAAAAAGAGTGCTAAGGACAAAAAAGAGTCCCCTTTTAGTACACCGTCCCCTACCTCCCTCACTCCTTCCCTCCCCATATTGAATTTACCCAGCCAAACCCAAATCTCCTCCTCCACTAAACTTGCCATGACCCAACTTGTCCTTAATAATCTTAAATTGTTGGGAAAAAGCCACAAAAAATCCCAAACTATGCCCACCGTGACACATACACCTTGAACTTTTTTTTGTGACACCAAAAACCCCAAACTATGCCTATTGTGACACATTTACCCTTAACTTGTTCTTGTGACGTAAAAAACCTCAAACTTGCAGTTATGTGACACATTTATCCTCCGTCAACGTTCTGTCAGATGATTTTTCAGCCAAAACATCGTTTTTATTTCACTTAAGCAATATGGACACTATGTCAACACCGTTTGCTATCTGGCGTCCATGTAAGTAGATTTTCAACGGTTCTCATTGGCAGAATTTTGACGGAAGGTAGATGTGTCACATAGGTACAAGTTTGGAAAATTGGTGTTGTAGAAAAAAGTATAGGGTAAATGTGTCAAGGTGGGCGTAGTTTAAGATTTTTTGGTGGCTTTTGCCCTAAAGATTTTTACCAAATGTGCCACGAGCAAGGATAGTGCAAAAGAAAGTGAGCAACAGTTTCCTCTTTCTTCAGACACAAAAAACAAATGATTTGCCATAACTTTATCTGTCCTCTTAAAGTTGTCCAAAGTGAGAACACGCCCCTCATACATTCCCAAACAAAGGGAGGAACTTTTGTTTGGATTTTTCTATTCCCCAAATTGCCTCCCAAGGAAAATTTCAATGTTGACAGGGTCAGCATCAATTTTGGACAAGTTCGTTGATAAAATTTCACCAGAACACAACCACTTTGCTTCATATCTATCGGTTGACATTCTACCTTCAGCCACCATACACATATTGCTTGTCAACCAAATTAATTACAGAAGTTTCCATGACAATCTGCCATAAAGTCTTTTTTTCCTCAGAAAACCAAGACATAATGAGTCGAGAAGTTGGTTGATTAGAGGCTAAACTTCACATCAAGTATTGAGCCAAAAACATGTCTCCTCCCAACAATTAGCTTGATCGTCATTCAAGTCCTTCCAAACATTGCTAGTTCATCTCCAAACTCCTCTTTCACAGGTCATCCTTGTGCCGTTTGAAATTCATCTAGGAAATCTGACTTAGTTGCTACCATCTTTTCACCATCAATGATTCTATTTAATTCAAAATGCCAAAGCCCAGCTAGGCTTTATTCAAAATTTCAAAAAAGAAAAGAAAAAGAGGAAAGACCTAATATTTAAAGTTTTAAAACTACTCTATCCTTGGGTTGTTTAATCGAATTGATGACCAGATAACGCCTTCAGCTTTGTCAACTTTATCTGACAGAAATCTACTAATGTCCTGGCTACAAGAGAGTGCTTTAGGTTGATGTTAAGGTTCCTACTTTTGGAAGGACAGATCTTTTCAAACCTGATGACTCTTCCTCGAACACAAATTGATGCTGACGATTTTTTTTTAAAAGCCTTAATAGGTCCTTAAACTCATTGGACTACAATCTCATGTATGATCTAGAAAACCTAGAACATCACCATGCCTATTACAGCAAGTACCCAATACCACCCGCTGCCAGATTAAGGAATGAACTCAACAAAATCCCATTCTTGCACGTGCTAGAAGGTGATTTTCTTGTTTTCAATCAGAAAGGAAAAGAATTATTGAGGATCTAGAGGAAAGTTTTGAACTGGTGTGAAATTTCTTTGTGAAACATACCAAGGTGAAATGTCATAAAACAAGTCAGTCAAACTGATGAAGATTAATTTGCAACAAAAATTTATTCTTGAAGAAGATAAGACAAGTATGTGTTCTCGAAGGAGGAAGACTGACCATTTATGTATCCACAACGGGCACACTTCCCTGGTTTACACTTGTTGACTGTTTTCTTCGCAAGCTCGGCCTTCTGTAAAGCATCCCTCTTCGGATGTCTTATCTTCTCCAACTCTTTTCTGCGTGATTCCTCCTCCAAAAGAATCCGCGAACATGACTGCAGAGGAAATGTTGCTATTGCATGAAATCTGAAGGAAACAAAAAAAAAACACAGACTACTACACCAGTTCATCGCATCAGTCTAACAGCAGGCGAGGACAGGGAAACCATCCCATCAGATGACACTTCTTTTTCACATTACCATATGCACATATTTACACACAACTTATAAATAATTGTTCATACATATGGGCATGTATGCTACCTACTTCCCTAACACAATGCCAAATTTGACATATATAAGGTACAAATATCTCTGTTTAGAGAAAACTACGGAAGGCAACTGAAGGAGAAGAGGAAAAGAGAGCATGAAATGTCCGAGAATGGAATCCCCAATCAATCAAGTACCTTGCATATAGACTTCAAGATCTCCAGAATTTTGTCAAGAAATCCAACATTATAAACGGGTAGAGCAAGAGTCAAGTACCCATAATGCCCTGGACAATCCTTGAAATCTCCATGGCATGTATTACACCTGCAACTCTTGTTTGCAGGACCCTGTAATCACAAGAGAAAACACTCCTCAACCTTTTCCATCACCCGAATAAAGTGAAAATGCAATGACATCATACTTCTCCTCTCATATCAATACCTTAATCCAAACAAAAAAAATCTACAAACTGTACTTACCGACCCCCCAACCCCCTCCCCCCCCCCCAAAAAAAAAAAAGAGAGCAAGAGGTAAAGCAAAAATTGACAAATAACACCAAATGAACGAATATTCATGCTGGAAATGTAAAGAATCATCGAAAAACATCTCTCCCCTCAAATTATCCGACAATCAGATCAGAGCCAAACAGCTAACATTAGCACTAGTTAGTATTCTACCCAGTGAGAACTCATTGAGTCATCAAAATCACACAAAAGCACGCGGAAAGACGGCAATATCGTAGAGAGGACAAACAGCGATGGAGCTAATACCATGCGTGGATCCAACAAGCCGCCCACCATTGGCTTCCGCTCCTGATCGTAGTAGACGCCTCTGTACACCTGAACTTCCGCAACTTTTCCAATCTCCGACGCGGAGAACATCGAAAACTGAATGCTCTTGCTGTAGATGGAAAACAAAAAAGCAGCCAAAAAAAATGTTACAAAAAAATAAATCAATAAAAAACCCTCGATCCGCACAGAAAGTCCGAGGTTGCTTACATCCTGCGAGGGCCGACATTCTCCACGTAAGGCTCCTTGGTGAATACGTGCGACGCCGCCTTCATCTCTGATCAACAACTGCAGAAGACGAACGAAAAATTCAGAGAAAAAAGAAGAAGAAGATGAGCATCGGAACCAGCTTCAAAAATCACGAAGCGAATGCGAAGACGATCGGTTCGCGCGGGGCGGGACGCGACCGGGCATTACGCGAGAAGCGAGGATCGACGGCGAGACGGCGATGAATCGGAGAAGCTTCGGAGGCGGAAGGCGGGAGGATTCGCGGGGGGCGCGTGCGGAAGGTGCAGATGGACCAGCGGAGAAGCGAGCTCGGGGGTTTAAGGAAAGCTTTTAGCGCTTTTTAGGTCACTGGCGGTGGCGGGAGGGTTTTTGACCCGGCCATGGGCCCCGCCCCGACCGGGACTCGCCCGGACCCGGTTCGGCCGCCGCCGTGTGAACTTCACGTTGGGTCTCGCGTGCCGCAATGGACGTGGTTATGCATGCTCGGGTCTCGCGACCGCGGGTCCTTTTGTCTTTTGGCTTGTGCAAGCCAAAATGGAAATTGCCGATCTTCTTGAGAAGGGCGAATTACAAATCTTTCCCTCAGATTTTGATATTAATTATAAATTCTCTCCTGACTTTTCAATTTTTGCAATGTCCATAAGTTGTTGAGATTAGTAACTCCGATTTTTATTTTTACTGAAGCTCCAACATGTATCTGTCGCGTGACTAATCTGCTCTCTTATGGAGGGCAAATCTATCCAACAAATTATGGTGAATTATGTTTTACATCTCAAGTTTTGCACATGTTAAGTTGTTTCCTGACTTTTCAATCTCTTTTGATGTTCCCCTACCGAAGCGAGAGTCGTCTTGCCCTCGCTTGGTTCTTGTACGTGGTTGTTAGGGCTGAGATTTTTGGTCTATGTTATGCTTGTTAAGATGTGAAATCTTTTTGATATCTTTTTGAATTTCAAATTAGCTTACAAACTATAGATGAGTTGACATTTTTTGATTTTTGCAACTATAGATGAGTAGGCATTCCTTGATTTTTGCTCTGCCAAAGATTGTATTTTTTCTTCTCTTTATAAAAGTGTACAATCTGTAAATATATAGCAATGAAAATCATTCTCAAATTTTGAGCCTCTATATGGTATTAGAGCATTTTGCTCCTAAGAGCCTTTTTGATCAGGCCATTCTGTATTTTTTTTGGCCACCTTCTGCATCCTCTAGCCATGGAAGTCACTTCAAAATCAGCTCACACCACCTCAAATTCTAGTTCCAATTCCATTGGGACAGCCGCACCTAATGGTTTGATTTCAATCTCGGCAGCCGTCCAATTGCCATGCAAGCTCTCCGCTGCCAATTATCCCTCTTGGCGCGCTCAATTTCAGGCGTTGCTCATTGGTTATGATTTAATGGGATTTGTTGACGGGACTTCCGTCTGTCCACCTCTCACCGTTTTAGCTGAAAATCAAACAATGCCAAATACAGCTGCAACAACCTGGATTCGCCAGGATCAGCTCTTGCTTCATGCAATTTTTGCATTCGTATCCGAAGCCGTGATTCCTCTCATTGCCTCTTGCAATTCATCACACGCTGCCCGGACAAAACTCATGAATTTATATGCAAATATATCCCGTTCAAGAGTTATGCATCTCAAGGATCAGCTCTATACCGCTTGTAGAAACTCACGTTCTATTTCAGATTTTTTGCAGGAACTTAAAGCCCTTGCGAATGCATTAGCAATTATTGACACTCCTCTCTCCGATGATGATTAGTCATTCATGCACTTCGGGGACTTGGAACCGAATACAAAGAAATCGCGACAGCGATTAGGGCTCGCGAAAACACAATCAGCTTTGAGGAAATGCATGACAAGTTAGTGGCCCATGAAACCCAACTACAGTTAGAAGAAATTAGACTTGAAACAGCACCAGTCACGGCCCACTACAGCAACAGAACCCGTGGTACAGGAAGCAACTCCTGCTGGCCAAACAATCGCAGCAACCGTCATCAAAATTATTCCTAATCTAGCCAACATCGTGGATCTCTATCAGAAGGTATTTTGATCGGGACAACAGAGAGCCTCGTCTGGCATGTCAGTTTTGCGATCAATATAGACACTCGGCCAAATCTTGTTTTCGAATCCGAAACAATCTCCGCGAGCCTACTGCTCATGTTGCAACAGCTCCACGTCAAGAAAACGGCCGGTTACTAGACTCGGGCACATCACACCACGTCACAAGCAACCTCAACAATCTCACCACTCACTCAGAGTACAAAGACCCTGACAAGATCGTCATTGGTGATGGCAAAGGTTTGCGTATTAGTCAAGTTGGTTCTACTCGTTTATCCTGCTCGAACCAAACTTTTAAATTGTCCAATGTTTTATGTGCATCTCATAGTGCAAAAAATCTAATTTTCGTCTCACAATTTTGCCGCAATAACCACTCATCTATTGAATTTTTTGCCGACTATTTTTTGGTGAAAGACCTTCGCACGGGGGCGACGCCCTTTGAGGAGGGCTTAGGAATGGTGTGTATCGGATGCCTCTCATATACACATATCCAAAATTCACAACTTTTGTTAGTGAGCGGACAAAACCAATGGTTTGACACAATAGACTAGGTCACCCTTCATTTCGTATTCTAAGTCATGTTCTTAATAATTTTCCAACTCGTTCGTCTTCTGAGTCAATCATAGGTTCTAAGTTATCATGTGATGCTTGTCAACGCAATAAGAGTCACAAACTTCCATTTGGAGTATCAACTCTTGTGAGTCATTTTCCGCTTGATATTATTTTTTTCGATGTTTGGGGTCCCGTATCAACTGCTTCAATTGATGGTTTCTGTTATTATCTTATATTTGTTGACCACTATACGAAATATACTTGGCTTTATCCTATAAGAAAAAAAATGTTACCCAAATTTTTAAACTGTTCAAAAGCTTGTTTGAAAAACAATTTTCTGTCTCTATTCGAAACTTATACTCGGATGGTGGCGGAGAATTTCAAAACCTAAAACCTTTTCTTGCAAAACATGGAATTTCCCATCTAACTACACCACCACACATGCTGGAACACAATGGAACCGCAGAAAGAAAACACCGACACATAGTTGAAACCAGACTCGCCCTATTACACAAAGCAAACCTACCACCCTCTTTTTGGTCATATGCATTTCAAATTGCTACATACCTAATTAATTGTTTGCCAACACCCGTTCTAGACATGCACTCACCATTTCAAACACTATTCCAAATGGCTCCCAATTATAAAAAACTTCGCACATTTGGTTGTTTATGCTGTCCGTGGTTACGTCCATACAACACAAATAAACTTATGCCCCGTTCTCGATAATGTATATTTTTAGGGTATTCGTTATCACAAACTACGTACAAATGTTTTGATCCACAAAATAATCGTCTCTATGTCTCGCGTTATGTTGTGTTCGAAGAAAACACATTCCCACACCAAACACTTCTCAATTCCAAGAGTGTTTTGTCATCCTCTCAAAGTTCACTTCTTCAACCTACTATTTCTCTCCCGGTCTTATTGCCAAACACCAGATCACCTGCACAAGCGCCCCCTCAGAGCAGCATTCCAACCTGTGCTATATCCCTGTTGGCTTCCCAAACTTCAGATCAATCCCAACAAATGCCACCTCTTGGAAACCTACCCCATGCGTCTGCATTTATTGCCCCAAATCACCCTGCAAAAAACATCCAAAATTTTACTCCTTCCAATTCACCCAAAACCCGACTTGCCACTATCAACAATGACCAAACATTAGAACCCATAAATCCACCTACACGAACTCACAAAATGACCACTAGATTCCAAAATAATATTTTCAAGGCCAAACAAATCAACCACATCTCCACCAAACATCCACTTCCACCGACTATAGAATCAACGGGAATTACACAAGCTATGTGCGATCCTCAATGGCGTGAAGCAATGTCGGCTAAGATGAATGCCCTTATTTGTAACGGCACTTGGGAACTAATACCTTTTGATCTATCTTTGAATGTTGTAGGTTGCAAATGGGCTTATCGGATAAAAAGACGTGCGGACGGCAATATTGAGAGGTACAGGACACGTCTTGTGACCAAAGGTTTTCACCAACGACTAGGCCTTGATTACACCGATACATTTAGCCCGGTCATCAAACCAAATACCATTCGGGTGGTCTTATCATTGGCTCTAATGCGTGGATGGACATTGAGACAAATGGATGTCAACAATGCCTTCCTCCAAGGAACTCTCCAGGATGAGGTCTACATGTCGCAACGGTCTGGTTTTAAAGATCCAGAAAAACCAACACACATTTGCAAATTTCGGAAAGCCATATACGGGTTAAAGTAGACTCCGCGGGCTTGGTACAATGAGTTAAGTTCATTCCTTCTCGCAAATTCATTTGTAAATTCAAAGAATGACAGTTTACTATTCATTTACTCTCATGCTGGCATTCAAGCCTATTTTCCAGTGTACGTAGATGACCTCATTATCATAGGAAGTAACCAGAATTTTGTTTCGGACTTCATCACCGCTCTCTCTAATTGGTTTTCAATTAAAGACTTGGGGCCACTGAATTTTTTTTTGGGAATTGAAGTCATTTCTACAAAGACCGGCTTACTTCTTTCTCAACATAAATATATCAAAGAGCTACTTGAACTTCAAAATGGGAGACGCAAAAGATGTCAGGACACCATTAGCCACGGGTCAATCTCTTTCGGTCCATGACAAAGAACCACCAGCTGATGCTACAAAATTTCGAAACCTCAGTGGCGCTCTTCAATACCTCAACATTACTCGCCCGGACATTGGTTTTGCGGTAAACAAGCTATCTTGATTCATGCATAAGCCGACCACAACCCACTGGATAGCCGCAAAACGGCTCTTATGCTATCTTAAGGGAACATTATTCCATGGGTTGCACTTGAGACGCAACACAAAACCTGTACTTTATTCCTACACTGACGCAGATTGTGCAGGAAACATTGATGATCGCACATCTACCTCAGGTTTTGTCATTTATATTGAGGCCAATCCTATCTCCTGGAGTTCTCAGAAGCAACGATCGGTTGCACGGTCATCTACTGAAGTAGAATACCGAGCCATTGCCACGGCCTCGGCTGAACTCATTTGGGTAAAATCTTTGCTTCATGAACTTGGCATTCATATGGACACCGCACCAAGCTTGTATTGCGACAATATAGGCGCTACTTATGTTTGCGCAAATCCCGTCTTCCATTCCAGAATGAAACACATTGAGATCAATTACCATTTCATTTGGGAACTTGTTAAAGCTGGCAAGATGCGAGTCTCCCATATTTCCACCCATGATCAACTTGCTGACATTCTCACAAAACCGTTATCAAGGCCGCGAACAATAAAATTATGAGACAAGATGGGCATTTCCGATGGAACGTCCATCTTGCGGGGGCTGTTAAGATATGAAATCTTTTTGATATCTTTTTGAATTTCAAATTAGCTTACCAACTATAGATGAGTTGGCATTCCTTGATTTTTGCTCTGCCAAAGATTGTATTTTTCTTCTCTTTATAAACGTGTACAATCTAGATGTATAGCAATGAAAATCAGTCTCAAACGTTGAGCCTCTATAATGCTTGGGTTGATTAGACCAGTCTTTCATACTACATATACTAAAAGCCTTGACGGCCCGGTTGTAGTCGAAATTATGTATAATAAACAAATGTACTAACAGTTGAATGAACTAATATGCATTGTTACTCATAAAACTAAAACAATATTAAAATCTACTAGGTATTTATAATGGTAAATTAGTTATTTTGTTCATAAATTACGGTCAGTAATTCAAGTACGCTCTCGCTTATAAAATCTAAAAACAAGTGATAATCCATTGTTGTGTTTGTGAATGTTAAAATTGTTATTTCATTGGTAACTTAAGGGGGCGTTTGGCAAGTTGCCAAATAGCGAAAATTTCTGTTCTTTTATTTCCAGAATTAATTTGAGAACAGAAAATCATTTGTTAAAATTTTTGTGCTGAGGCACAAATTTACAAAAAATTATTCCCAGTATCAGTTTTAGAACAGAATGAAGAAGCAAAAAAATGTAAATTCTTGATTCTGGAACAATTTTTCCAATTCTGATTCTTCTTGATTTTCTTCTTCCTTTTTGGTTTGTTGTTGTTCTTCTTCCTGGTCTGCCGCCGGCCACCGGTTAGGGTCGGCAAGGGCAGCTCGCGGCCGCGACGACGAGGCCGACCTCGCCGTCGCCACCCCCGGTGACGGCAAGGTCGAGCCTTGTAAAATCCGGGCGAGCTCGAGCCTCGCTTGGCCATAGCGAGGCCAACCTTGCCGTCGCGACCGGCGAGGTCGGCGGCGAGGGCCGTGATGCCCTCACTGGCCTTGGCCTGTAGCTGGTCGTCGGCGCCAGCGACCGGCCATGGCCAAGGAAGGAAAGGAAAAAAAAGAAAAAAATATTAAAAAATTCAAAATTTATTAAAATATTATCGATAAAAAAAATTGTGTAGTTATCAAACGCATTTATATTCTTTTTCTATTTTATAAATAGAAATTTTGGACAGTTACCAAATGCTTTCAAATACTTATAAATTGTTCCTGGACACAGAATAAAAAAGAATAATTTTTTAGCAGAATTAGTTTCCGGACACAGAATCGTTGCCATGCGCACCCTAATAATAATTGATCGGACTAATAAGTTACCCGATCACTTTTTTATTTACCAAGGATGTTTAAAACTTGACTAGCACTTTACATTTGTATCACATGTGGAAAATAATCCATTTAGTGAACTGAAGTTTGTTCTAGTGCGAGGCCAGCCCAGATTTGGCTTGAAAGCCTGGGATCTTTCACTCGCTCAGTGAAAGGAACCATTACATCTGGGGTTAAATGATGCATACACCATTCTCTGGATAAACAGTCAATTTACAAACTCACTGTCTATTCTATGGCACATGATACAGGGACTGTGTTCACTGTGTAATCTCGGATCGGCGACCATTGCCACCAGGAAATTGGTTGGCCAGCATCTCTGAATCAGGAATCTTTCCCACGCTGTAGCTTTCGCTGCATCTCGAACATAGATCATCTCCGGTTTCTGTGATCAAGCGGCAAAGCTCAGGAGCCAACCCGGTGCAAATACTCTGTGGGGACAAGTTTCTAGCTAGGAAAGGCCATCGCGACAGATGCCAAAATTTTACAATGTTAGATCCCTACTCTAGAAGTTTTCCTTGTGAAAATGGAAACGGGTCGGCGAGTCTAGGCTGAATTCTTGACAAAGCTTCTTTAATGGCTTAGTAAGCATCGGACTTCCACAGTAGAAAACACCTGCAAGGGTCCCATTTCCACGTTAGAGGCAAAGCCAGAATGAGAACAATCTCATCACCTATGTGCATTTCGACATTTCGCTACGGCTGCAAACAAAACCAGTACCTATTCGAGAAGAAGGATGAGCACTAGCCATTTGGGAGAACACCTTTCTCCAATTAGGCCTTGCAAAATGCGTTCTTATCTGTGTGCACGTATGTCAGAAAAGGGCTGGACATAAATTAGATGATCACGGGCATCATAAATTAATAACTAAAGGCATATACCCGGCTTTCTGAGACGACATCCACTCCATTCTTAGCGTGCTGCAGCTTCTGCACCATCGCGATAAGCGCCGACCGCGCATCTCCTTCTTCGTATACACTGGTCAAATAGTTGTGCATCTCTATAATATGCTGCTCAACTCATCAGACCAGTAGACGGTGAGAATGATGTAAACAGAAGAGGATGTGCTGTCATGAGAATGAGTGTGTAAACATAAGAGGGTGTGGTGGTCACAAAGCATGCTTTTCTTTGCTTCGGAACTTACATTATGGTCATACTCTGCGATATCATCCATCACACCTTTGAACCATTCAAACGAGCCCTGTTCCCTTGTCACCCAATAAAAGTATGCTCTTTCTGGTGCCTTCTTATTCACACCCGGTACATTTTGTGCAGGATCCTGCATGAAGTCAACTCATCCTGTTTATTACTTGTCCTGTTAAACTTGTTGGTGTATCCAGTTAATAAAATTTGGGCTCACGTTTTCTTCGTTCGGCTTGATCTGGTTGAGGAGGTCCTTCAAAATGCTGATAAACGGGGTTGCCCCTATCCCTAGACCGATGAGGAAAAGGATGTCATACTTATTGTAGTTCTGAGCCGGGGCCCCATATGGTCCCTTAATGAGGATTTTCGGAAATCTGTAATATTAAAGAGAATTATGAGATTCAACAACATCGTTGAAGCCGCGAGAGGAGATCACAGAAATTTCTCTCCACCTGACTTCTGTGTGATCATAATCCGAGACCGCCTTCGTTTGAAGCCTCACTAGACTCCCCCTTCCTGCTGTTTTGTTCAGTGGCTCACAAACCTGCAATTCTTCTGACTTAGCACTAAAAAGTGCAAACAAAAAGCCACAGGCATCTAAGATCAAGAAGCAAGCAAGAGTGCAAGATAGCGTCTAAACTTCTAGCGATAGCACCATAATCTGTTAACCTGCGCGAATCTGTTCTTTAGCTCCGTGGTCCAGTCTCCCAAGGTTCGTATGTGGATGCTCAAGTAGTCATCTCCTGGTGCAGAAGTGATGGAGAAAGGATGCCTGTGACAAGTGAGAATTCAATCAGATCAATTTAAGAAAATGTGCAGCTAGGAATCAACAGACTTTGTTTAGTGTGTTGTTGAGGTTATGCAATGTATTACCACTCAAAAGTTGAAATATCTGGACACTTGACAAACATATACATTCCGCTTTTGTACTTGAATCCTGGGGGTTTGCTTATGTACAATGCCAAAACATTTCCTGTGTATATGGTTGCCTGCAATTACCAATATATACAGTTTATAAGCATTTGTACATGTTCCTGGGACTTGGAGAATCTAAAGCAGAAGAGCTGTAAAATTGCTGACCTTGATAACATTAACACGATGGTTGCGCTCATCAATAGCTGTGAAAATCCTCTCACTAACATAGAGTAATAAAGGACCGGAGAGATACATCCATGTCTGCACAGGAAGAAATTTGACAGTTCATAATTGCTTTCTTTCATTAGCACGAAACCAGGTGGAGCAATGTCATCTGACAAAGTTCTTTGGCATTTTAAGCTAATCAAATTCGAGTTTGAAATGAATCGAGGATCATGTGTTAAGCATCGCATCAAATACAAACATTCTATTAAGCAGAAACTGTTCTGTTGTTGCAGTAAAATTATCTGACAGATTCTTTTCTTTTTTTTTGGTCAAAATTATCCGACAGGCTCATGAACAAATAAAAGTATGATTAGCCAAGAAGTATAGAAAGGATGATTTAGTTCAAGTGCATAATCATACTTACGCTTTTTGAGTACCAGTGCCTACTCAGAAACAGGAAGTAGCCGTGCACTATCAGGAGAGCATAGACCAGGAACAGCAGATGGTGAGCGTACCAGAAGGCATTGAACCCGGCCAGATGGTGGAAGGGCCAAGGCAACTTGATGACGTTCCTTCTAAACGAATGCATGGCCAGCGTGAAAGAGAAAGCCATCAAAATGGTAATTATAATCCCGGTAACTCCCGGAATACTCTCAACTAGATCCAAGTAACTCGGCTGCTTGTAATCGAAATAAGGCCCTGCATACCTATAAAACTTTGGCTTAGGACACGAAATTAGTCTTGGGAAATCACAAGAAACGTGCATAATAGCATGTATCGCCGTCCCGATTACTATTGCCAGTGCTATCAGCTTGTGGAAATTAATATTGTCGTCGAAAGGAAATATCCTACTGAGGGCGGTTGATCTAAGTTTTGTGAGTGTCCCTCTACACACGGGGAGGAGAATAAGAGCCATGTTGAATTTTAATGTCTCAGCTGCGCCCTTTGCAAAACAAACACAGTAACCCATGACTTGAAATATATCTCTCTTCTTGTATTGATGGAACTTCCAGACAAAGAGGATCAAATTTACGGTTAACCAAAGTGACACGACCCACACTCTCTTCCAGTTCTCCTGGAGAAATTCCATGGTTTTCGACAGAAGTTTGCTGATCGGAGTCCTATATCGTCTCGGAATCATGGTCCTTGTGAGAGTGTGGGTTTTCTTGGCCAGCTTGTTGGCTTCTTCAGAGCTCACCATCTCTCTCAATAGAGTCTCGAGTTGCCACATCTGCTTAAGCTTGCGAAATTAGGAAGAGAGAGAGAGGACTCGATAGCTAAACACACAAATATGCACTTCACAAGGAATGGCTCTAGACGTCCACTCACTTCAATATACCCGAGATGGTCAGGGTCAAGCTCTTCCATGATCAGTGCGGCATAGGATGCGGCTTGTTGCTTGAGGTTTGACAGCTTGTTCGCTGAAGCGCTCAATATGATTACCTTACTCACCAGAATAATAAGGAAAAGATTATCCATTAGCGTTAAAAAATGCAAGAAGAGGAGATTTTGGGAAGTTACTGTCTCTCACCTCCTTCACCTCTTCCTCGGAGAGCTTACCATCGCCATTTTTGTCACACCTGAAACACTAGTGAAGTTAGTTTCCTGTGAACAAACACATACAGAGACAGAGAAAGCTCAGTTCTTTACATGTCAAAGAAGATTTGAAGCCGTAAATCTATGTCCCTGTTATTCATATCGTCCCAAAACACCCTCATTTCCTCCTGAGTAATCCCATTCTCCGAGTATATCTTCCTGCGCCTCGCCAATGCATCAAACAGCTCCCCCGCAAATTCCTTGGATTCTCCCATTCCTGCAACACAGCATTTCGCCACCCATGAGCTCTTTTTCCCCGGATAAGTTAGATTTCAAGCAGGACCCCCTCTAGGGGTTTCCAAGTCAAAGCGTTGAATTACCAATGCAGGTCCCGAATTTGTCTTTTGAGATCCTCCCATCGACTGCGAATTGGTTGAAACGTTTCTCCACGGACTTCCAAGCGTCCACTTCCTTCCCTGTGACGGTCCTCTCCAGGAACCTCAAGCTCTTGAGCCCTCTCTTCGCGCCGGACTCGGCCCTTCTCATTCTAGACGCCGTGGACGCCATGCCCTGAAACCCGTTTCCCTTTCTCGTGCTGCTCAAGTTCCGGGTGAACAATGCCTCATCGCTCACCTTGGAAGTGGGACTGCTTTTACGAACACCACTCTTGCTGGAGCTGTCGAAGGGCGCATCAACCATGTCATCCACCTCGATGCCTTCCAGAATCCATTTCGAGGAGTTCTCCGTTTCCATTCTCTCCATGGAAGATCCAGGTGCTCGAAAGTGGGCCGTGTAAGATCTGAGAGTTTGAGAGAGATAGAGAGAGAGAAGGGATGAGATGAAATGAAAGGGTCAAGGACTCGAGATGTCCAGTTATTTTAGTCAGTTGTCTAAAAATAGGAACGAAACCGAGTGTGGGGAAGTTCCATTCTTGTTTTGACAACCCATGAAAGATTCGTCGTTTCTAATATAAATACTTTTCCTCTAAGTGTCGTGATCCCGAGTCGTGTGCACGTCGTCCTGCGTAAGGTCGTGTCTGGTTCGTCCCAGAGTGCATTGAATTTGCCAATTCAAACCGGGGAACAAATGATAAAAGATTTCGAGAGGTTGGTAGGTTGGTTGTGCAGTCTCGCGTAATCTGGGGGAGCGGCACATCTCCGGATGGGAGGAGTTGAACTGACCCAGCGCGATCATCTCCTCGAGGAAGACGCTCTCTGCGAGAACTGTCAAACCCTGACCGGTCTTTTGCATGTCTGTCTGCCCTCCCTCCAACTCTGTTGGCGAGAATAATAGTTTTAGGGAATGTCTAACTAGGAGAGATATAGAGAATGCAAGCACTCGGTCCGTCGTTATCTATGGGTGGTGCGGTGAATAGAGGTAATCATACTCATAAACAATGTGGTACACGAAATCAATCACAGTGTAGTATTCATATACATTCATGAAATATGATCCGATCGGATTGGTTTAGTGAAATTAATCTCTTTATGCAATACTTGCTCTCCCAATTTAGGGGTGTGCAAAACGGATTGCCCGAACCGGAAGCCGCCTGAGTTGGACCGAAGCGGCCAGTTGGGTCCGATTCCCGATTCCTAAATGTGGAACCGGGGTCTTGGCGGTCCGGTTCCCAATTCCAAAGAAGAACCTGACCAACTAGGGCCGGTTTGGTTCGGGTTTGGGGGAATGCCTTTGGCAAAATGCAAAAGCCTTTGGGCTAAAGGGGTTTTCTGAAATGTAAGTAATGTTTGGTAAGTGTATTTTAAAATCACATTTGAAAAGCAGTTTTGGCTTAAATACCGCTTGGTAAAAACTATATTTTGTAAAGGACTTTTGCTAATATTTATAAAAAAAAGGTTTGAGGTGGAGCTCAGCCACCAGCCGCCAAAGGTCGTCGGCCAACTGCCAAGTCTAGTCGCTGGCTAGCCTCGCCTGACCTCAAGCGAGGTGGCATGAGGTCGTGGGACCTCAGGCAACGTTTGGCCTAGGTCGCGTGACCTAGGCGACGCCTGAGGTTCGTCGACCCTAGGCGGCGGTCACCTAGGTCGCTCGACCGCTAGGCGGTGGTCCCCGAAGTCACACGACCCCTCAAGCGACGGTCACCGGCTGCCAGAACTACTGCTTGGAGAAATTAAGGTTGAGGAGGAACGTGAAGTGCTACAATTGCGGCAAGATTGGAGATTATTCCAAAGAATGTAGGTTCACAAAAAGAGATAAATCCCAGGACCGAAATGGAGATAGAAAAAAAGAAGAGCTGCAAGATACAATGAAGTTGCATCTGATAGAGATATTGTGTTCATCTGTGTTGATGCTCATGTGAATCTCATATGTCGAGACTCTACTTAGATTGTTGATTCCGCAACCTCAATTTATTTCACCTCAAGATGTGACTACTTCACATCCCATCGCAGCGGCGATTTTGGTTGTATTTGAATGGGCAACAATGGTGTTTCTAAGATTATTGGCATGAGAGATATTCATTTTGAAAACCGATGTTGGATGTAATCTACTTTTGAAAAATGTGAGATATGTTCTAGACATTTGCCTTCACATTATCTCCCCATGTGCCTTAAATGATAATGATTTAGCAATTCCTTTTACGGTGGTAAATGGAAATGGACCAAAGGTTCAAACGATGGATGGCTAAGGAACTTTAACTATATACATCTTGCAAGCTAAGTTGATCAAGGAGGAGGTAAATGTAGTGGAGGACTCCCCAATTGAATGAAGGCATATGAAACTTGGTCATCTTAGTGAGAAGGAGCTTGAAATTCTTGCTAGAAATAACCTTCTACTATTGAAAGAGAGGAATGCGAAAGAATGTATTCACTGCCTAGCATATAAGTAACATAAATTTTCATTTTATAGTTCCTCTTTGCACACGAAATCAAATATACGTGATTTAGTTCCATTGATACTTATTGCATAGATGCTAGAACGCTTGGTGGTACATTATATTATGTGATATTATTGATGATTGCTCTAGAAAAATTTGGTCGTTGCTGGAAATCTAAAAAACAGGTGCTTGAAGCTTTCAAACATTTTTATGTCAACGTGGAATGAGAAACTGGGAAGAAGCTAAAATGTGTTCAAGCTGACAATGACAATAAACGTAGAGGCTCACTTGAACAATATTGCAAATATCATGGTATCAAGGTAGAGAAGATTGTTCCAAAAACACCACAACATAATGGAGTGGTAGAGAGAATGAACCGAACAATTAATGACCGAATTTGGTATATACTTTTTAATGCGAAGTTGCCTAAGTCATTATGGGGTGAATCGATGAGAACAATAGTGGGCTTTATAAATCTTTCCCCATCAGTTTCTCTTAAGGTGACATTCCACGATGAGTTTGATGTGGGAAACATGTTTCGTACAATCATTTGAAAGTATTCAATTGTAGGGCATTCATGCATATTCCAAGAGATGAAAGATCCAAGCTTGACAACAAGTCTAATCAATGTATCTTCTTAGGTTATAGACATGAAGAGTTTGGTTATAGATTATGGGATCCAGCTGAAAACAAAATCATCAAAAGCCGAGATGTGGTTTGTTTTTAGCATCACACCATTGAAGACATCGACAAGCTAGGGAGGTCAAAATATGTAGCTTAATACTCTATTACTTTCAACCTAAATTCTCTTATCGTTTGGGTGGAAATCATGGGGGAGAAGTGCAAGGAGTTCATAGCAATCATAAGTTGTTAAGTTTATACAAAATGTTGATTCTTCAAGTGACATAGGTGAAATAGTTGAGCCAGAACAATTTGTTGAGCAAGAACACCCCATCAAGCAAGAACACCCAGTCATACCTCAAGTGAGATCGATAAAAGAATGTAAATCTTCACAGAGATATCAGCTGCATATGTATTACTCACTGAAGCAAGAGAGTCAGAAACTTATCAAGAGGGTATATTATGTGACCAAAAGAATAGGTGGTATGAAGTCATGCAAGAGAATCTCAAATCCTTGCACAAGAGCTACATATTTGAACCGATGAAACTACATAAGAGCAAAAGAGCACTAAAAAACAAATGGGTATACAAGCACAGACGAAGGAAAATAGTTGGCAACCATGATACAAGTAAGGATGAGCGATTCCAAGTTCCTTACAGGTTCTACATGTAACTTTAAATCTACCATCGGGTATAGGTTCCTCATTTTTTGAAACCTGGAACTTACCCTGTCACAGATTCCAAGGTCTAATAGGTTCTTTTTTTTTTAATTTTATTTTAAGTTAAATAAAACGAAAATGAATGCAATAATACCAAACAAGCTCATCATTCACCAAAGATAATAGAGAAGACCAGTTTTCCTAGTATTACGATTCAAATAAATATAATTAAAATGAGAAAACATAGCGTTAATCGATACTAGGGATGAGCAGTTCCATGTTCCGTATAGGTTTCACCCATTATAATAGGATTCTAAGTTTTTAGAATTTGGAACCTACCCTATCACAGATTCGAGGGTCGATTCTAAGGTCTATCCAGATTTCACCTGTAATATTAATTAAACAATTGCAATGAATTATCACATTTAATAACCACCACTTACTACTCTGATCCACTAATCACAACTTATATTTAGACACATGAAAAATATGAAATATTAATAAGTCATAAAATGAAAGCTCAAACTAGTGATTCCAGATTAAACACTCATCATCTAACGCCATGAAATACCACATGATCACATGAAAACATAGACTAAGAAAAAATACAAAAAACTTGTTTAGATTTCAGGTTCCAGGTTCCACTTATCTAGAACTAGAAACTTACCCGTCGAAATAGATTTCTTAGTTTTTTAAACTTGGAACCTACCCTACATACCTTGGAACCTGGAACTTACAGGTTCCTACTGGTTAGGTTCTTATGGTTCCAGAATCTGGAACCATGCTCACTCCTAGATGTAAGGACAAACTTGCTGTGAAGGGCTTTTGATAGAATAAAAGAATTGATTTTGAAGAGATTTTTCCACCAATGGTAAAAATGCCCTCTATTCGAGTTGTTCTTGGTTTGACGGCTAGCTTGGATTTAGAAATTGAATAACTTGATGTAAAGACACTTTTCTTCATAGATACTTGGAACAAAATAAATATATGGAGCATTTGCAGGATTGTAAAGCTAAAGGTAAGGATAATATCTTGTATGTAGGTCGAGGAAAAGCTTATATGGTCTCAAGCAAGCACCAAGGCAATGGAGTTTGAATCATTCATTGAAGATAATGGATATGGTTCGACTAATTCTGATTCTTGTGTCTTTATGAAAATATTCTCAAATAGTGATTTTATTATTCTCCAACTCTACCCAGATGACATGTTGATAGTTGACCATGATCTCGAGAAAACTAAAAGCTTGAAAAACGAGTTGAGTAAAGTTTTTGCAAAGAAAGATTTAAGGCCGGCTAATCAAATCCTCGACATGAGAATTACTTGTGATAGGAAGAACATAAAACTTTGAAAGTCTCAAGAGAGATTCAATATGAACAAATGCAAACTGGTCTATGCTCCACTTGCTGGCCACTTCAAGTTTAGCAGTAAAGAGTGTCCCACAAGTGAGAAAGAGAAGAAACAGATAATCAAAATTTCTTATGTATCAGTCGTAGATACTTTGTGATATGTCATGGTTTGTATAAGATCGGATGCTGTTCACGCAGTTGGTGTTGTTAACCGGTTTCTCCCTGGATAAAGAGCATTGGGCTACTATAAAATAGATCTTGAGGTATCTCAAAGGCACTTTCAAATCTCGCTTGTGCTATAGAAATAGGAAGTTTGAGTTCAATGGCTACTCAAATGCAAATTATGCCGATGACATACTCTCTAAAGTCCATACTAGGTTGCACGATGACTATTGCAAGGGAAGCAGTTTCGTGACAATTAATATTGCAAAAATGTGTTACTTTGTCTACAACCGAAATAGAGTACACCATTACTACCGAAAGAGGTAAAGAACTCTTGTGGATGAAGAAATTTCTACAAAAGTTGGGTTTGAGTCAAGAGAAAATTGCTTTGTATTGTAATAGCATGAGTGATTTGTACCTTAGCAAAAATCCAATGTTGCAATCAAGACCGTAGCACATTGATGTGTAATATCATTGGATCCGAGAGAAATTAAAGAAGATGCAATGGGTGAGAACCTTAGTTGGTATCAAAGACAGGTTTTTGATGAATTCGAGTGTACGTTAAGTCCCTGCGGAAGGGAGTCCCACATCGCTTGGGAGAAGCCAACCCACTCTGAATATGACCTTAGGGGCTGCCCTCACCTCACAAGAGCTCTTTTGGGGATGGGGTGAAACTTGATTCTTGTAGAGACAAAGTTGAAAGCAGATGTGATGAAGCTTGTCTCATGACGCAGAGGGGGAGATTTGTGGGATAGGTTTGCCTCGTGAGGCCCAGCCCATTTTTAAAAATTAAAAGATGAAAAGTCAAAAAAGGGAAAGAAAAAGATGGCTGAGCCACAAAAAAGAAAGAAGGAGAGAGATGATGGTTCAGAGGAGAACAGAGTTCAGATTTGATAGTGAAGTAGTGTCGGTATTGGCTAAGATTTTGGTATGTTGTTCGGCTAAGATTTTGGTATGTTGTTCGTGAGATCAAGATCTACAAGTTGCTCGGTCTCGGTCTTATTTGTTGAAATCATTCTCTAAATTGTCTCTCAATTTCTCCGGTAGTGATTTGAGATTTATTGCTTCTTTGTTAATCCACATTTGCAGTGATGATATATATTACTTTATTGTTGATGTGTTGAGTCTCTAAATATGTGACTGGAGATCGAATTATTATGTATCCTGCTATTCTTGGTGATTAGTAGAAGTTTTTGAGAGGTCGTGTGATTTTTCCTATATTGGGTTTTCAATGTAAAATTTGAGGATGACGTTCTTCTGCTTCGTTTTTTAACCGGTTTGGGTTTGGTGTTGCTGGACTATTGTAACCGATTGCTAAGGTTGATTTGATATTAGTTAGTCGAGTCTTGGAGAAGATATAAATCCTGAACAGGTTTAAGTTCTCAGTGATTTGTGGTCGCCCCTCCGCAGCACCACTAGCATCAATACTATTATGATCACCAGAATTGTCGGCCTCTATGTGTGTGCATAAACTCCTTCCTCACTCGGCTCGCCTCGCTTGTGCTTCTCGCCCTGCTCTCAGTCTCGCTACTTCATTGATTTGTCACGCAATGAAGCTCAACTTGGCGTCAAGCTCCTCCTTTGATAGAGTTCGATGCTGCGGGAGCTCTACGCAGCGGCAATTGATGAGCCATATCTCGTCAACGACAATGAAGTCAATAGCTTTCAGTTATGCAATCGAGCTCGACATTTGGTGAGCTAGTCAATATCGAACTCACAAAATTCACTCATTAACGACGACAACCAGCTGATTTATGAGGAGAGAGGAGATGTTTGTGAGCTTGGGGGAGTGGCTATGCTGGTGATGGGTGGCGGTGATTGCAATGACGGGAAACAACGAATGCGGTGGGTGCATACAATTTGTTGGCGGTGGCCGTGATAAAAATAGATTGACAATAGAATAGAAAGATACTAATGAGGTCCGGGTTTTTTCATGGTTAAGGTCAATAGGTAACCTAATTTGCATGTGGTCGATTGGAAAAGTATAGAGAATGACTGGCACCTGAGTGGTTTGCAGTCAATGGTCGGTGCAAGTGCACCAACTAATGAACTTGCTCTTTTTATAACTTTTCCGATAAGCTTTTTTCAAAAATACCATCAGGGTACTCATTAGACATACTAAATAAGAAATTATTCGATTTTCAAAATATTAATTGTGCATATCTTGAAAACAGTTAATGTATTGAAAGTTATAATATTTCTTTATTTGATTACCGAATAAACTCTCCGAAATACTTTCTTAACATCGTCTTTTCGCAAATTATACACAAGTCTCTTGCAAAAAAAAGTAGAAAGCCATCCAAAAGCCATACTTAGTGGGAAACGCACCGCCGGCAGACAAAAAGCAACACACAGCCGTCCTACTACGTTGTAGGGTTGGTTCTTTAAGCATAGCTTAAGCTCTTGTCTGTTAAAAAGAAAGAAACACTCGGATTCAACCTATATAAATAAATATTTCATAAGCATATTCAAACGATCAATATGTTGGGCTGGTCTTCTACTAATCATTCAGTAACATGAGCGACCAAATGATTGCTGTAAAAGCTAGATTCCATGATCAACTGGTAAATTTTCTAAATTTTAAAGCGCTCTCGGTGTTGAGGATTTTTTTATATTTCACAATAAAAAATTAATTTTCTTTTAGCAATGTGAGATGACTTTAACTAAATGCGATTAACTTTCTTCACCGTGTGAGATACTTTTTTTTGTAGGACACTCTCAGAGTCAGTAAATAGTATTTTATTAACGAGTATCTTCGAAAACGTTTGTTAAATAATTTTTCTTTTTGCGGTACATGCAATGAATTCTTTAAAATATGTAATATTTCGTATTAAATATACTTAACAAGCGTAACGAAAGTATCAGCCTATAACAATCCTAAGATTAGGCTGATATTGAAGCCACGAGCACCGGCCTCTCCTATAATTATTAATGAGTTGAATTTCGCTTGTGTTGCTTCCCGTGTTGTGTCTCGATTTCTTCCTTTTGGGAAACCTTTTGGGGAGCGTGCTTTGTGTAGCAAGCTGTATTCCGATCTTTAGATTTTATGAAATCCACGTATGACCCACATGAGACCTTCCGACTCTAACGGTCCATATAGAGTTTATAAATACATACGTACGTATATATACATACATGCTCCTTCCTTTTCTCTAGCGTACTCTTTGTCTACTCAAAATGGAATGGAGTTTACACTAGTCAATAGTCATCATCAATAGTAACCGCAAGTTGGACTTCATCCCTTCATACCAGCAAGTCTAGTACAGTCCAGTCAAATCGAGTTCAACTGTCAAGAAGGCTTATCAAGCTCTTGATTCCCCCCGTAGCAGCAACATGAAGACCGTGGAAATTGAATCCTTTCCATTCGTGATACTTCATAAGGATCGGAGTTCATTTGTATTCGCCTCAATCTAGACTCTCGAGATCTTCGCACCTGACTTCGAAAAATAAGCGGGCGGCTTCGCAACGAAAATCGCTCGATTATCCCCCTTTATCGGAAGTACTTAATTGAAATTTTAAGGGACATGGAACGGTGCGTGCAAATTATTATAGTGAATCATCGACATGTTATTCCCTTTAACCCGATTGATCCGGCTCGCCGGAAATGCGAACAAATACAAGTTTTTGTCTTTAAGAAGGTATATTTTATTGCTCGCTTACGATGCTATGTAATAGGGTCACTAGAGCACAAGTGATGACCTACAGCGATAGCTGATTAGGCCAAGGAATGAAAAACTCAACCTTGCGGGAACGAAATCTCGTAATTCCCTTATGATCACGCTATCAATATACATCACCCGTCTTTTAGGTGCACAAACTAGGGGACTAAGATGACCCAAAAACCAGTCAAATCAAGGATAGCCCAAAACTCCACGCTAAAGATAGAAATTGATGATGCTGTGCAATTGTTCATAGAGAAATCAACCATCCGGATAATGTTTTTGTTTTTCGAGATCATCGTTTGCATTGTTTAAAAGAATCAGTCAACGAAAAAAGAATTTTCGTTCATCTAATTCTGTAAGCAATACAAGCAATCATTTTTAGGAAAACATTTCCCAAATCGTTGATTTTCCTTGAAACAAATGCCTTCTAAAAAAAATAAAAATCTTATTTAAATGTTCAGGATAGCTATAGATTCCCCGACGCGAAGGAGTCGAGAAAGTTGACCCAATTATCGTCCTCATCTTCTTCTTCGTCCTCCCCGCCAGCTTCGTGGCTCCATGGGAGCTGATCGCACTTGTCGATCTCATCGTTCCTCGCGAACCGCCCCCGGATGCGCGGCCGGCTGTCCGCTAGGGTTTTCCTGCAGGCGTACTGATTGCACAGAGAGTGTTAAACTAAAATTATCATTATTATGCTGAGATTCATTTACGTTTTAAGTATTCGAGATATCTAATGCTAAACAAGATTAATCAAATCACGTTCAAAGAAAGAAGAAAATAAAGCAAACATGGGTTCGTCCCGTCTTTTCTAGTAGGCCCAGAAATGCTATCATGCAGGCATGTTAAACAGTTCAAAGACTTTCCATCAAAATTGCCTCTCATTTCTCAGTACATAATTCAAAATGATATCGATTATCACTTTGAAACCTTATTATATACATCGCATGATGCAACGCAGAAAGATTCAATGCAGCAATAAGCAGCATTAACTACGCCACCGCCATTAACTCATCACCACATGTCTTAGTCAAGAGAACAAAAGATTATCAAAATGAAATCGAGGGCTTCAAAGAAAAAAAGCAAGCAAGCAAAGACCTTGATCTTCTTGTTGAAGTTCCTCTGGTTCCTCTTGCTCCTGTATCTCTCGATCCTCTCTTTCTTCTCCTCGGGGCTGTATCGGCAAGCCCTGCTCATCCCTTCAATGATCATGTTGCTCTCGCTCATTAATGGGCTCTCTGATCTCTGCTTGTGTTGCAGCCCATTAACTCTCTGTAGCCACCAACCCCAAAAGATATAAATGAACGAAACAGAGATCTCGAAACAAGAAGAAAAAGGGGAAGAAGCCAAGATCTGTCGCGCCGCATTCATGAATCAAGAAACAGTATCGCTAGATTCGCCGAAAGATACTTAGTGTCAATTGATGGACGAAGATCTTGTGTGTCGTCTTCTTACTGAGCCATGATGAAAGATGGATATTTTGTCTCGCTCGTGTTATGCGAAACCAGTGCATTGGAAATGAAAATATTTTCTCATAAAGTACGATCAACAAATATCTCGAAGCACCCGTTAACACAATCACGATGGGTTAAAATTTTGATGCAAGATGAAGAGAAATAATTTAGAAATTGATGGGACAAATTTAAATATTCAACCCTAGACAGATATTTATGCTGTATTTGTCCAAAGGAACATAGTCGTCGACCCGTTTGATGACGAGCCCACTAAAAGGACACGGCGCAGCCTTAATGGCTTGAAAACTCAACGCCTTACCTGCAAATCGCCGGTACTGTAAACTCGCCTCACCGGACTCGTTTCTGACTCGGCCAACTCGAGAGCACTCACGGCGAGCGGACTGTAATGATAGTAACCCCCGTCTTTTCTCTGCAGCGACACGCTGCTGATGCTCCTCTGGAACAAGCTCGGTCCCGACCGCGTCTCGGCGCTCGGGAACGAGCTCGGCGAGCTGTAACAGCTGCTGCCCCCGCTGCTGCTGGTGCCGCTGTGCGAGACGTCCGGGTAGTGGCACGGCGGCTTCACCGAGTCGAACTCGGCGATCGCGGCTAGCGGGTCGGGGTTGGGGATGGTCAAGAGGGGCAGGGGGAGCAGCGACGGGAAAGACGACGTGGCCACCACGTCGGACGTCGAGTAGGGGCATTGAGTGTCGGCGTGTGCGTACGTGCCGCTGTACATGGCGCGACGTCGTTTTTTTGCAGTCGCTCGCCTGTGAATTTCTCGTTGGATTGAAGCGAGCAGGTGATGGGATTGAATGGGAAAGAGCAAGGGAGGGCCGCTTATATAAGCACATTGAGACTTTGGAGCGAGTGACGTGGGGATGACGTCACGTGGTTGGGAGGAGCGTTGACCTGATTTCTCGTCACTATCTTGCTTTGATTCGGGAGCGGATCGGATGGCCCACTGTCCACGTGAGTTGGGCCCTCCGCTCCACTCCGACGCCCTCCGCATGTCGAACGACCCCGAACATCCTACGACGATAACCAGGATGCTGCGTAGGTTCGATGATTATGGTCTCGTTGTGTTGCATCGCGGCGGGCTTTGTTGTGTCGCGTTTAGAGAAGACGAGGGCGTACTCCCATCATTTGATACCATCCGTCGATACCATTTTATATGACTTCAGTTGCGTACAACATGTTCGTAATTACTACATATACACATAATTACTATCAAAATAACATCTCAAGTTATCATCCTCGCCATCGCATCATCATTTCTTCAAAGGTGGAGGCACGGCGACGACATCTAGAGGGAAATTGACTGGCGATTGTGGCGAGAGCATTGCCACCAGTGGTGGCAAATGGCGGGAGAGAAAGGCAATTAGGAGAAGGAGGAGGAGTGAGGCTAGGGTTTTTTTTCCTATTGAGGTGAATGATGGGCAGGCAACGATTGGTCATGTTGAACGAGAACATCATCATGTGTCAAGACTAATCAATGTACTATATATTTAGCATTTAGCAACACAATGTGCTCTAACAATCGATTTTTTTTTTGGTTTACATCGAGCCAGTAGATTACCATAAAGTGGTGGTACAACCAATAAATATTCATGTGAAAATGCACCAAAGAGCTTAGTTCACTACCTAGGTTCCTATAGAGATGTCATATATGGCCTAAAGAACACTATGAACTTGATTAAACTAACTTAGTTTATCTCATTGGAAGGTGACGATGACAAATGATTAAAAATCTTGGGGTAAAATTTTGAGAGAACCATCGAATGCAAAATGCAAAATCCAGAATGTCTTGGGTGTTCAAGTATGGTATTCAATGATGGTTTTCTCCCTACGGATTTCGCAGAAGGTAAGGCGTGATTACTCTCCGGAATTCAACAAATTCTCCAGATAATTACACTTCAATTTTTATTCGTAATAGGAATTGCGAAATCGTAAGAAACCCACGTAGAAGAGAACAGGGAGGAAGTATTTCGTGGACCATTTTCATGTATCTGCAATAATGAACAAGATGATGGGAATTCAAAGGCGAGCCGGCGAGCTAGTGGATTAAATCTCACAATACTTAGTTCGACTGTGACTGGATGTACCAATGGCTAGGTAATCAAAATTCTAACAGCTAGTTTGTCCATCCAAAAATATGAAAATAGGAGGTTTTAAAGATAGAGAGATTTGATTTTGCTCGTCAAAATAAGCGCAGAGGCAGGCGAAATTCGACTTTACACTTTGTTTAGACCAAGCTGGTGAGCACAACACCAACACATTTTTCTTGTTATTATCAAGCTGACAAAAAAGCACCCATAATAAAGCGGCATAAGAAAAAACATGAAAAATAAACATTGAAATACTTTTCCACAACAAATCTATGGAATGATGCCATATTCAAGTGACCATATTCCTGGCTCAATGTGTTTTGATCGACATATTTCATCTCATTTCCATTTGTTTTTCTTAGTACAACGACGTTCACTTGAGGCATTGGGATAAAAGGCCCCATAAAATATTCGTGAACAGGAGACTTGTCTTGATGAGCACTGGCGAACCAATTGGGCAAGTTTCAGTAGCAGGCACAATAGTCAAAGTTGAAGTAACAAGACATGGCGCTTTTTCAACGTGTTTCTATGAATTTCTTTTCCTTTTCTCTCCCTCTCTCTCTCTCTCTCTCTCTTCTTTTTGCAATTTTTTCCTCTGCTGAAAAGAATTATTGCAGCAAAGATACCGAATCGTGCCCAACTTGCATTCGACAACAATATGAAAAACAAAAGCCCCACCACTTACTCAAATTCGTGTGTTAGAGGGAGAGAGAGAGAGAGGGGGGGAGAGAGAGAGAGAGAGAGAGAGAGAGAGGGGGGGAGGGACTAAAAGGTATGCTGCTTGATGCCAATGCCCATGTGAAGAGCATATGTTTTTCCCAATCATTTGTGTAGAAAAGAAGCAAGATTAGTAACCCTAATCATGATCCTATAGCGACTTGGTTAATCCCTACGGAGGAAGGTATGACAGGCAAAATGTATGGCCTCTTTTGAAAATTATAATTCATGATGGATGTGGGAAAAGCCCTCAAATATTTTACTTGAAAAAATGGATAAGACCAACGTGTCAAAGGAAACGATAACGTATCCTGATTTAGCTACAATCTCTCCACCACTCGCTCATCAAACAAGATCAATTCTTTCCAAAGAGAAAAGAGCACGATGACGTGTCTTGATTCAGTTACAATCTCTCCACCACTCGCTCATCAAGCAAGATCAATTCTTTCCAAAGAAAAGATATCATGATTTTGTTCTTCATTAATTCCGTAACCCTAGCTTGTATTATATAAAGACATCACAATACGTAGCCGAAGTATGTAACAAAAAAATCCTATTACTGAAACACAAAACATGTATTGGCAATTGCCACCCATTCTCATCTTGTTAGTTCATTGTTTTACATGGTATTAGAGCCATATCTTGCGAAGGCATAAATGGCAAACCAATCAGATTCAAATTCATCCCCATCTTCCCCAAATGCAGTAGCTAGCAATCAAACAATAAGCAACCCAATCCCAAGTGTTGCTAATCCAACTGACCTCATCAAGAATGCTATCCCACTATGTCCTCTCATCCCTCCCACAAGGGGCTCATCTGGATCAATCACATGTCCTGCGGTTGGTATCAAATTAACTGGAGACAATTACATCATATGGAAGGTACGCCTCCTCCCCTTTCTTTGGGCCAATCGACTCATGTCAATTGTGGACGGAACTGAACCATGCCCTCCACACACTATCACTGAAATTAGTGAGAATGGTGTCACCAAAAGTTCACCAAATCCAGCATATGAAACATGGTTTACCCGAGATCAAATTGCCTTGGGGTGGATTCTCAATTCCACAATTGACAACATCGTTGCACAGCTCTCCAATTTAGGCTCTTCAGCAGCCGTATGGTCCTTCTTGGCTCAATCATATGAAGCACGTAACAGTGGTCGCGCCACACATCTACAAATGCAACTTCAGACTCTCCGCAAGGGAAATCAAACAATCATGGAATATATACAGCAAGCAGCCTTCCTTGTTGATCAACTTGCCTCGATTGGTGAGAACATCTCTTCACAAGAATATCAAACTCATATGTTTAGGGGACTTGGAGCGGAATATCAAAATTTAGCAGTGTCAATCTCCGTTCAAAGTCAGTACCAATCCCTTACATGTGAGTCTCTACACGGGCTGCTCTTGGCTCATGAGGCACGACTTGATTTGCTTGAGCCCATCACCTCCCCTCCAGCAGTGTTCATGACGCGGACAGCACACCAATCACCTCAACAGCTTCCTTCTCGTGTGGATAGGTCACCACGACCTGGGCAACAATTTCCGCAAAGTGGACAGCACTTTGGTCCTCGAAATTCAGCCCCAAATTACTCTCCAAATGCAGGAAATTACAGAAATCAAAGGAGGGGTAGTGTTCGATATCAAATCCATAATCGTTTTGGCCACCGAGCCAATGTGTGCCGAGATCGTGGGCCTCCGCCACAATCTTTAGGCTCGGCACCACAGCTCCACATTGCCGAAATTCCACCACCACCGTCAGTCTTTTCGGACCCGTGGTATCCAGATTCCGGTGCTACACACCACATCACAAATAATCCATCTCAATTGTCCTCTCTTCAGCCCTACATAGGCAACCAACACGTTATCATAGGTAATGGGTCTAGCCTCCCGATAACCCATACAGGCACTCTTGTTTCTCAAAATTTTCGTTTGTCTAATGTCCTAGTTGTTCCCTCTATAAAAAAAAACTTACTTTCCGTTCATCAATTTTCATAGGAAAACAATTGTGATTTCATTTTCTCACCTAATTGTTTTTCTATGAAGTGCCGCCGTACGGGCAAGATTCTCTTCCAAGGGAACCTTAATCAGGGACTCTATCAACTGTCGGATCAATCCAAGCTTTCTCCTTCAACTTATTACCTATCTCAGTCCAGCTCCCTTGTCCGTTGGCACCATCGTTTAGGCCATGCTGCATATTCTGCTATTTCTCGCATGTTAAATAAGTCGTCAGTTGTTCAATCAACTTGCTCGGCATGTGCCTCTAGTAAGAGTCATCGTCATCGTCATCCTCCCACTTTTCATAGATCCAAGGCTCCACTAGAATTAGTTCATTTTGACATTTGGGGGCCAGCTCCTGTAACGTCTCATCAAAATAATAAATATTTTATTTGTTTTATTGACGATTACTCCAAATTTTCTTGGCTTTATATGTTCAACTCTCGTGATCAATTTTTACATATCTTCGCGGTCTTTCTAAACTTTGTTGAAAACCAACTCAATACCCGAGTTAAAGCCATCCAAAGTGACTGTGCCGGAGAATTTCTTTCTGCATCTTTTAAAAAATTATTGCAGGAGTGTGGCATTTATAAACGGACATCCTGTCCTCGCCTGGCCCTTCAAAACGGTTCGGCCGAGCGCAAACATAGATATGTGGTTGAAACGGGTTTGGCCATGATGCACCATGCATCTATTCCCTCTCATTTTTGGGATTTTGCTTTTGAAAGTGCAATTCACATTATCAACAGACTACCTACTCCCATTCTGCAGCAGCGCAGCCCTTGGGAAATACTTTTTTCTACCGCACCATCCATTGAGCATCTTCGGGTTTTTGGCTGCGCCGTGTACCCGAACCTACGAACCTATGCCAAGCACAAACTAGAGCCCAGGTCACATCGATGTATTTTCTTGGGATGTCCCTCAGGTGTCAAGGGCTATCGCTGCTATTCTCCACAACAACAACGGTTCTATATAGTTGCAAATGCCACTTCTGATGAGATTGTTTTTCTGTTTGCTGCTCCCGTCACCGACGAATCATCAAATGTGTCCCCACCAGCATCATTGGAGTTACCCCTTTATGTTCCCCCACTGACGCATTTGCAACCTGATGATTCACATATGCAGGAGCCGAGAACTGATGCATCCCACATGTCGACACCTGTGCACGGCAATCCCTCCACCTCCCGCTCAATATCTCTCCAACTACAACCAGAAGTGTCATCTCCTACCACTGAAGCTATCACACAGACCACAATCCAGCAGGCTACCAATCCGCCACCACAAACGGCGCCACTAGCCCACCCCATGGTGATCAGACTTCGAGACGGCACCGTTCCCCGCTGACATGTGCAAAAGGATCACACCTATGCACTCACCACTTCGGTAGCCGTCCCATCTACACCATCTTGTTACAGTCAAGCAGTAAAAGACTCGCATTGGCGGGCAGCTATGGCCGAAGAGTACACCGCATTGCTAAAAAATCAGACATGGGAGCTTGTACCATCTCCTCAGCACGGTAAGCCCATTGGCTGCAATGGGTCTTTCGTGTCAAGCTTCATGCAGATGGCTTTGTTGAACGGTACAAGGCCAGATTAGTCGCAAAGGGCTTTCATCAACAGCAGGGAATCGACTATAATGAAACCTTCAGTCCGGTGGCGAAACATGTCACAGTTCATACAATCCTCGCAGTTGCATTTTCTCGGGGTTGGCAACTCCGACAACTAGATGTCAAGAATGCTTTTCTCCATGGTCATCTCACCGAAGAAATATTCATGGATCAACTGCCTGGTTTCGTTGATCCCCACCATCCTCATCATATCTGCCGCCTAAAACGATCTCTCTATGGCTTGAAACAAACTCCACGTGCCTGGCACCAACGTCTCAGTAATTTTCTCGTCTCCATAGGTTTTGTAGCTTCTACTGCTGACTCCTCACTGTTTATACTGCATACAGCCCAATACAGTATCTTCCTGCTCGTCTATGTCGACGACATCATTATTACAGGATCCCCTACAGCTCCATTGTCTACTCTCCTGGAGTCTCTACAAAAGGAATTTGCTATCAAAGACTTGGGTGAACTTCATTATTTTCTTGGGATCGAACTAAAACGCACTTCGGATGGTATTCTTCTTCACCAGACAAAATACGCAGCCGACCTTCTTGCCCGCGCAAAAATGCAGGATGCGAAGCCTGTCACCACCCCATGTGTAGCGGGCTCGGATATTCCATCTTCTCATTGTGGTGAGCTGTTCTCGGACCCGTCACTTTATCGTAGTACTATGGGTGCATTGCAGTATCTTACTCTCACTCGGCCCGACATTGCCTTCGCTGTCAACACTGCCTGTCAGTTCATGCATGCACCCACGGAGGTCCATTGGCAGTTTGTCAAATGCATACTGCGCTTCGTTCGCGGTACGCAGCACCATGGCATACTCTTCACTTGCAGCCGCAATTTCCATCTCCATGCTTTTTCCGATGCAGGTTGGGCCGGGGACCATGACACGAGACGGTCAGTTGGCGGCTTTGGCATATTCCTTGGCTCAAATCTTATCTCATGGAGTTCTCGTAAGCAACGGACGGTCGCTCGATCCAGCACAGAGGCCGAATTCAAAAGCTTAGCCGACACAACTGCTAAACTCATTTGGATCGAGGCTCTCTTACGTGATCTCGGTGTTTCTTGGCAAGGCCCTCCGGTTCTTTGGTGTGACAACATCTCAGCCATTTATCTGATAGGGAATCCTATCTTTCATGCTCGGACAAAGCACGTGGAAATTGATTACCACTTTGTGCGAGAACGGATCGCTAAAAATCAACTTCATGTTCAGTACATCTCCACTACCGATCAACCTGCTGATATCTTCACCAAAGGGCTCTCCACGGCTCGCTTTCGACTTCTACAGTCCAAGCTTACTGTGTGTTCCGCCACATCAGCTTGCAGGGGGTGTCAAAGGAAACGATAACGTGTTCTGATTCAGCTACAATCTCTCCACCACTCACTCATCAAACAAGATCAATTCTTTCCAAAGAGAAAAGAGCACGATGACGTGTCTTGATTCAGCTACAATCTCTCCACCACTCGCTCATCAAGCAAGATCAATTCTTTCCAAAGAGAAGAGATCATGATTTTATTCTTCATTAATTCCGTAACCCTAGCTTGTATTATATAAAGACATCACAATACGTAGCCGAAGTATGTAACAAAAAAATCCTATTACTAAAACACAAAACACGTATTGGCAATTGCCACTCATTCTCATCTTGTTAGTTCATTGTTTTACACAACGAACTATACTTCTTGAGAAAGATCAAGATATTCGTTTTGCATTAGGGGTAACCCATTATACGGCATGATTGCATCTTAATATATACATTTGGTATTTGTTCATCGATGTGCACAAATTTAATTGCGTTTATCGAATAAAATTTTTAAATTGGATCATTTCAATTGAGAAGGTTATGACTCGACCGCATGCATATAATTTTTAGGACTTTCGGTTAGCTTATTGTCGAAAACTAATGAGTCGTGACCGATCTATACTGCCGGCAGCCCTTTGATGACGAACATCGGATGACATAAGTGTTCCACACGGAACATTATTGACTTCTCTCAACAATTTTTCTTTGGTGGATTTATATATCCGAAAGGGACTAGCTACATGGCTAGTACAAGCATTAAAGGGGAATAACGAAGTGAATGCTTGCCCGCCTCCAATCTTTTTCATGATAATGAGCTCCTTGAATTACTTTATATGATCTTGACTTGATCGATGCGTTGCACGATGCCATTCCAGGATGAAGCCTCCCCATGAAGAAGCGAAGGAGTAAAGTGTGAGGGGACCCCAAGAGCAAAGACAAGTCCCAAGTGGGTCTCCCAAGAATCGTCTGCATCACTCAAAAAGAAGAGGATCTCTCGATTTCATAAACTACAAATCTCTCTCTCCTTCTCTCTCTCTCCACACACTGGGACTCAATCGATGGTGAGGAAGACTATGTGCACAGAGCAACTGAACTCTCGACGAAGCTCAGACGTTTCGGTCGTCGGTTGGTCATTGGCTTGGGTTGACGGGTGCGCGCCAATGGGTCACCATCTTTTAAGTTTTCACGTTCTGTTTGGCACTTGGACTTGAACCATGGACGCAGATGTTACACAGTGCCGATTTTCCAACTTGATGTAACCCTTGTCTCCACGAGCACTGTTTGGTGATGTGCCCTTTTGAGAGGATTTACTCCCATACAGTGCATGCAATTATCTTTGATTGACAAAAAGGGTAGGGACGGACAATCAGTGAAGCCACTCGATTTGAGCCTCATCACAAAGATTATGAAACCCGTTACATATGGAATATTTGGGGTTTGAACCCTAATTGCTTAGTGTATGCCGGCAACCCAAAAGTACAGCACGGAGGAGCCCATTGCTGCAACCGCCCACATGTTAGAATTCAGAAAGTCTTTCTGCACGATCGAGATGTAGGTGATACCTAATGGACAAGCTAGCTAGATGTTCATTTCACGACATTGCTTAGTGGCCCTTTATAACTGGACTGCCCTGCTCATACGGTACGATACATGTTATTCACTTGATGAGTGAAGGGCAGCAAAAACATAAGCGAGTGCGCAGGCGTTGGATTATTGAGATAGACTAAAGATTTCACAAAATAGAAGAGAACACGAGCTGTATAATCCAAGCAAATGCACACTAATCTTTGTCAATTGTCAAGATATATGTGTAAAGGTCAGATAAAATTATATAACGGAGAATTGATATGATTCGGAGCAACTAATATTCTAGTTGGCTCACAATATATTGACTTTTCTATTTGAATTTACTTTCACTTTATTTTTTGCTTAGTCAAAATATTGCGATTCACACAATTTTGACTTTTTTAAAATCCGAAAGACTTAAAACTTTCATAAAATGCAAATGTTGGCATGTAAATTCACATAATAATTTTTTCCTCATTTTCTGAAATTTGAATAATATCTGAATTTTAACAGGTAAGCAAAAAAAAGTACCTTTTGCTTTTCCTTAAGCTAAAACAAATAGGCACTTAAATGTTTAAGTAAATGTATGTCCAACTAGATATATTAAATAGGTTTTCATTCGTGACTGCAGCTCTCTCTTGGTGATCTATAACTACAATGTAGAATATATTCCAACGTTATGCATTTGCAAAATTTAGTTATTCAAAAAGAAATCCACATAATAAATTTCTCCTCATTTTCTGAAATTTGAATAATATCTGAATTTTAACGGGTAAGCAAAAAAAAGTACCTTTTGCTTTTCCTTAAGCTAAAACAAATAGGCACTTAAATGTTTAAGTAAAGGTGTGTCCAACTAGATATATTAAATAGGTTTTCATTCGTGACTGAAGCTCTCTCTTGGTGATCTATAACTACAATGTAGAATATATTCCAACGTTATGCATTTTGCGAAATTTAGTTATTCAAAAAGAGATTTTTTTGCCACTAGCTTTCAGAATTTCTAAAGGGCGAGAAAAGGATGCAATATAATAATTTAAGCCTTATAACAGTGTTGGTCGATAATGTGTTTGGCTTTAGCATAAAGGGTGGTCTAAATAGTAGAATGACCGCATGATATGAACTAGGGGCTACTTGGTGGATGTTGATTTTGTTGCTGTTAGGCAATAGGCATTGCTTTTAGCCTTTAACGTTGCAATTATCGTGTAGTAAAAGCACAAAAAGAAAGTGAGAAGTAAGACTTGTTGCTCTATTGTTTACCTATGCTTGGAGCATAGTGAGACTCGAGCAGCCTCACGTATGTTGGTGGGAAATAATATGGTTTTCATCAAAATATACATTGAAGCACAGCTTTATATCTAGATTGATAGTTTCGAATTGTTTCCTCTAGTAAATGTGTCTTGGTCAATTTTCCTTGGGCGGCCTTGTCAATTTATTTGATGGTTAGTAAGAGAATGGATAATCAGAATCATTGAAGGAGTTGTGGAGAGGATCGCCCGTGTGAAGTTCTATTTCCTCTAGCAGTGTATGCTTTAGTTTTCATTTTTTCAAAAATATTTTTCGCTTTAAATTTAACCCGGTCGTTGGTATGGTAAATTTTAATCATGTTCAAATTATGAAAACCTCATATTCCAATTCCAAGGTGTTACCAAACATGGCAATCAACCTTTTATCTACCATCCTAATTACCCCCAATATTCAATCCGATCCCTCTTCATTCATTCCAATTCTTTCATATAGACTAAACCAAATAGCACATCCCTGGGCCCCTTATTCCTCCGTCCCTCCTCCAACCAAGTATTTTGATTGGTGAATCACATATGGGAATGTCAGAACTCTTCGCTCACTAATCATAAGCATGATCAGAGAAAGTTTCCTTCAATCAAAGATGAAGGAAAATGTAGCTTCACATGACGTGCGACTTTATCAGCTATACGTGAGCAATGCAGTATGTGTGCATGATAGAAAAAAAATTAGCCCTAATTTGGAATTTTTAAACTCCCATGCTATATAAAAAAAACAGGAAATTGGCATGAAATGCCACTATGCATATGACTCTGGATTTGTATGATAAAGGTTATGAGAAAGGAATCTTCGGGATCCAACTTCTCTCGAAGACTATGCGGAATAATGCATGCCTATGCGTCGTCCTACACGCCTAAGTAATGATGTCCTGTTTTTTCTGTGGTGTGCGGAACGTGGATCCAATATGGAAACGTGGAGGTGGGGGCTAAGGCTGATTGACTAACGTATTGTTTTTCCATACCTTATAAGAAAGTAAAAGAAATATTTTCCTAAATATTAGATTGTCCACGTAATTTATGATTTTTGTGAACATAATCAATCGGTTGGTGCGAGTATTTTTAAATTGAGATAACGATTTTTAATTCGGTAATCATAGGAAAAATTATCAGAAAAGTCATAAACCTATTATAATTGTACCAATTAAGTCCTAAATCTTTTGCTTCATGCAATTCAGTTCATCCGACTAATTTTGGCCTAAAATCATTGACATGGACGCCGGCCGGCGTGGCGTGACCAATACTGACATTGACATTTTTAATAATATTTTAATATTTTTTCGATATACACGTAAGACAATCGGCTTCTATGTCAATGATTCTTGTCCAAAATTGATCGAATGAATTAAATTGACACAAATACGAAAGGTTAATGACTCAATGGACCAAAACAAATGATTTAAAATTGAATTGGTATAATTATAATAGGTTTTTTTTTGTACTTCTCCTGTAATTATACATGCATTGTTAAATTGGTGTAGCATGTGTCCGGCCAAAAAAAAATAATTTGGCATCACTCGCGGAGGATTGATTAGAAAGAGAAATAACCCTATTCATTATCTAATCAGAGATTCATATTATTGGAGGTGTGCCATAGAAATGGGTAGATATATAGTCTCTCCTGTAAAAAAATGTTGAGGAAAAAGCCAGCATAAAAACGAGACAATAACATTTAAAGATGACGTCATGTATCCCAAAGATGTTGTAGTGAACAAATGAGTTTATGTATTGATTAAAAACAATAGTGCAAATTAAATTAGTTTGTCGAATTCCAAATATGCGACTGTTGAATTTTGTTACTACTTGATTACTATCTAGCGAGAAATCAAAGCTAGCTATTTGAAAAAATCATGCTTATTTGTATAAATTTGATGTGACATAAGTCGAACGAGTTCTAACAAAATTCACGAGTGCATGTATCATATCTATAAGTATGAAAGACCAGCTTAGATTAAAATTTACTTTGAACAATTATTTTTTAAATTATTGTCGTTCTTGCATATTCAACATGGAATACGTGAATTCTTTCAAAATGTACGAATATGACGTGCAAAATCGTACTAATCTTCTACCGATGTAAAGTTCGAAAGTGTTAAGATTTGACGAGAAAGTCAAATCTAACTTTTCGTCCAAGAAAATATGAGATTAATCAACACCCGTGTTAGGTATTTTAATTTCAGAGTCTATTGATAGGTTATTAGGTAATAAAGAAATTAAGAGAAGTCATGATCTCAAAAGGCAGGACCGAGGCTAAATCAAGAATATGAGAGAGAATCTTACAATGAATGATTATGTGACCGAAAAGTTGATGTATTACCAACCCTAATAAGCTAATTAAACCTCATTTAGGTATTAACCCCCAACGACTAATGTCCAGGCCACTTGAGGATATCAACTCGGGCTATGAATATTGCCATGCATGAAAGATCGATAAATAAAAATCTCCTTTCAAAACTAGAACCATCTCCAACAATGCAAAATTCATTTCTATGATGGAAGAATACTATATTCCAATCTCGAAATTACGATAACAAATCGAATGAGGGTTAGCCGGTGCGGTTGCTCTCCACGGCTGCACGGTGCTTTGTATAATTAATTTTCATCAAACGTAAATTGTATCCATGAAACTTCGCATGAAATTTTTATATCCCATCCTCTTGTGTGTTGAGTTAGGTATTGCAAGATTTTCTATCTCGCCTACCCTGAATTACATAGTTTTGCATCCGTCACTCTTAAGATAGATGTTACATATACAAGTTCCATCATGAACAATTGGAAAACCACATGAAAGGATCCGTTTGTTTGAAGGAAAACTGTTTTTAGGAAATTATTTTATGAATTTTCGGTGTTTTGATGACGGAAAACTAATCGGTTTACGGAAAACGTTTTTAGTAGGCTGAAAACAACAAGTTTAGATTGGGAGAAAACGACTTCCCTTTTTGACAAAAAAAGGAAATCATTTTCTCTAAACTACTAAACAAATGAAAACTAGTCATTTTCTTTGAAAATGATTTCCATGGAAAATATGTTCATTAACCGTAAAGTTTTCAGTGAAGCAAAGTTTTACAGAAAATGAATGATTTGGAAATGTATTTTCCTAAAAATGATCGCTTGTATTGTTTACTAAAAAATAAATGAACAAAAAATACTTTCATCGTTCTAAAAAATATTCGGACATAAATTGTTGTCTTCATTTTTAGGATAATGCTCTCTAAATCATTTTTCTTTGGCGAGACAAAATGGAGCCTTAAGTGCAATTAATGCCGCGATTTTGAGAGAGAAAATTAAATTTGCACTAACTGAAACTACAAGAAAAGAGAGAGAAAATAGAAGAAAAAGATAACATGAAATATCTCTATGAGTGGCCAAGTTGCGTCGTGCCTAACCGCAATCTGCCTCCGCCATTCACTCAGCTTGGCAAGTCAACGGACGTCAAAGCTAGCTTCTATCCATCGAAAGAAGCAATTGACTCAAAAAGAAGAAAACAGACGTGACGTTACTGCCGACCATTCCCCTTTCTATCTATAAATGATTTTCTATAACAATAAATTTGCTCGTTCCGTACATATAAAATCTCCGATCTTCCGTCGCTCTTCACAATGGGAGTTCACGATATCCACGCCCGCCGCATTGTGCGTAAGCACAATCATATATGGATGTTTCCATGACGTTCGAGATTGTCTTACGATCGCATATATATATATATATATATATATATATATATATATATGTTTACAATTTTGCATTGTCTGGATAATACGAGACTATAGTTTCGAGTTCATGATGAGCAATCGAATGTTATTGAAACTAAAATAAGGTGTCACGTTTAGAGTCAACTGTCTGGGGGTTAGTTTCATTGCTTTTTGCATCAACAGTGCGAAAGATTTGATGTTTTCCTCCCACTTTCCAAAATGGTCGGCAAGAACGGTCTCAGTCATGCACAATCGCTCTTGGCTCAGGTCTTCGCACTCCCAAAAGTTTCCTTTTATTTAATAAAACCAAAATTGAGAAGGAAAAAAAATAAAAACGATCACGGGAGGCCACCTGGCGTGCAGTTTATCTTCGTCCAGGGCCGCCTGCACGGGTGAAAAGACTCGGACTCGACCCGTCGATGATGAAGTTTACGGGGTGTTTCACGGGCTTCTAGATAGGCAAAGCATTTGCCCTCGTGCGTGTGCCGTGACGATTTGACGACCTATGGCTAAGAAAAATCAGCAGAGTCCCAACGAGCCTAGCGATCCGTAGATCTCTTGACTCCTGTGGAAGGAAGGGAGAGATGTCAAAGAAATGGTCATTTTCGACACCCACGACGGAGGATTCTTTCTCGCAATTGCGGTTTTCCTCATCTGATCTTTAGTAGCCATTGCTGTGATTGGGAAGTTGACTAAATGATATAAAGTGGGGCGAAGTCGGTTTCAAGCGCATGTTCTAGCCGTAAAAGAGCAGGGGAAAAGATCGAATTGGCTAATGAATGTGACAGCAAAAGGCAGGGTTAGCTCCACTTGATGATCATTCTCTGCTGGACTTTGAAGTTTTGGTTAGGCTTTTAGGTCATTTGCAATGGTGGGGGGTCACGATAGGAATGGCTGTGGGTCCCGTCGTCGTCTTCTCCGCTTTGGGTGTTCCAATCTGCGGTGCAGCCTCGTTCCACAAGAATCTTCTTCTACATCTCTGATTTGAGTTTGGCCTTCAACTGTGTATCGATTGTGAAAACTCACCCAAGGCTGCAAAACACCAATCCTGCCTGAGCATTCAGCTCAGGCGAGCTGCCTTGCATGGTGGTCGAGATCTCCAAGACCGTACGACCCTCGTTGGCCCGTGGTCTCGAGGGAGCCTTTCAGATTTGGAGGGTTTGGCGAGTTATCGCCTCTAGATGTTGAGGCTCTCTTTCGTGTAACGGTACAAAGACATTGTTCAGCAACGAATGGTGAGCGAACAATTGCTGCCGATCAAATCAAAATTGGTCACTAGGAAATACTGCTCTAGCGACCGAATAGTATAGTTGGTCGCCGGCTTAGTGGTTTAGTCGCAACAGAAGGACTTCTGTTGGGTCACCATAAGCTATTGGAAGCTGGTACTTGTTTGCGACTTTGGCGACGAGACAAAGACCCGCGGCCACATCGCCTCTCAGTCGCGGCCGGTCGGCCCCAGTCGCCGTCATCCTCACACCCATTTTGGGAGCCCTTGGTCTCCATCACCACGAGTGAGAAAGAAAAATGTGTCGGGGAAAGACAAAGCTTGTTGATCTCTCTCTAATTCGTGTTTTATCTCACTATGTATTTATCTAATTATAACTTATTAAAAATAATCTCAGATTAACATATATGACAACCACAAGCATAATACTTTTGTATTTGGCACTCCATGAAGTTACCGATGGATATCTTCTACTAGACTGAGGGTATATCTGTGTGCGCGCGGCGTGGAGGGAGGACAAGGAATAATCGTCATCTCATAATAACCTAACGGGGCTCGGAATTCAAGAAGTCTGCCATTTGAAATTTCAAGCTTGTCCTGAACGTCAGGTTTTCTACACGCCACCCCGATTATGTACATCGGAAACCCAAAGATCACCTGCTAAAAAGGCAGGAGGGTTGGGAACCCGATTGAATTCGACCCGACCTCACCTGAATACAAGGATTTCCTACTTGTGTCGTCGTTGATAGTGATCCACATGGTTAATCTTTTGTTGGGCTAGAGCCGATCTTTTTCCCACATTGGACAACTCTTGGCCCAACAAAACTACTCAACTTATCGTCCCGTGTCAATCACGTTATAATACCCAAGATTCCGGACAAGATTAGGCTCAAGCAAAGCACTACTACCCAACAAACCAATCCGCTCAAATTCTGTCATTTTGAAAGGCCAAGCTTGTCCTAGTGTCCAATGTGGGTTCTTTTGATACAATTTGTCATTCGTCATATCTGGTGATTTATAGATATACATCAGGGCCACGTTCTCCTCCAACCCAATTGAGCACAAACAATAGTATCCCGAGAAAAGGAAAATTACAAATATTTCGTTGGTCGGCCCGTGGCTGTCTTAGGCATAATATGGCTATCATTATTCACAAATCCTTGATATGTATAGATTACACATCTTACAAGTATACATCAAACCACAAGAACGCGTAGTAATAGTATAGCACGCAACAAAATCGTACACAAAGCACACGGACAGCCACGGAATACGGTAGCAACTCTGTTGTTTTTCCCCCAAAACGACATCTAGGGAGAAATGGCGAGCAACGCCTGCGACTGCTTCTCGTACTTGAAGCCCTCCGCCTTGGAGTCGTCGGCGCACCATGCGAAGATCCCGTGCAGCTTCCCCTCGCTCTTCAGCCTCCCGCACGCCGTGAAGAACCCGTTCGCCGGCGACAGCCCACCGCTCCCGTCGCTGATGAAGCTCACCAGGACCTTCCCCCCTCCGTAATTCTGGCTCTGCTCGTTGAAGTAGCCGATGAACTGGGACACGGTCGTCCCCGCGTCGTACGCATAGAACTGGAAGTTGACGTAGTCGATGAGGTGGCCGTACCTACTCCACAGCGCCAGGTAATGGCTCTGGACCGCGTCGTCGGCGTACGGGGCGATGGACGCGAAGGAGATGACGCCGCGGCTCTTGAGGGTGCTTATCAGCCGCCCGATGCACTCGGTGAAGGTGTCGGGGTCGGCCCGGAAGCTCTCGTAGTCGATGTCGATGCCGTCGAGGTGGTACTGTTTGATGATCGCGGTGAGGGAGGAGACGGCGTTGGAGACCCAGGAGTCGGGGTCGGAGGGCGAGAAGTAGACGGTGCTGCCGTCGCCCACGGAGGCGCCGCCGAGGCTCACGGCGACCTTGACCTTGGAGTTGCCGGACTTGATGGAGGCGACCTGGGCGGGGGTGAGGTTGTCGGTGTCCCAGAAGACGTTGAACCGGCCGTTGGTCGGGGACGGCGACGAGTCGTAGTCGATGGCGAAGGAGAGGATGAAGTGGAACTCGACGCCCGGGCGGATCGGGACGTCGGAGAACCGGACGCCCTTGAACTCGGCTCCGATGTACTCCCGGTACAGGCCCGACGGCGCGTTCGGAGACGGCGAGGATAGCGATAGCGACGCTTGGGGTGCGAAGAGGGACAGCAGTAGGACTAGTTGAACGGTGGAGGAGAGCTTGGATTGGCCCATTTCGTTTTCTCTTCGTCTTTCCGTATTTTCTTTCGCTATGAGCGAAGATGTCTTGGTGATTGAACTTGGTACATGCTGTCTAGATGGAGATTAGTGGTAATTTATAGGGAGATTAGCACATTGAGAAATCGATTTGTCATGAAAGTGAAGTGATCATTTGGGCGAGTGCGAGTGCGACGTGCCGTTTCAGTCGTTTTTGTCTTGTCAAACCCTGTCACTTTGTGATGCTGCGTTGCGCGTGTTGATTTGCTTTCCGTGGAGGGGAGACAAAACAGGGTTAATTTAATTGATTTAGTTAACGATATAATTAAGCGGAGTCGATCGCCCGTCAGTTTGTTGGTATCTCGTGCCTTTGAAATGAACTTTGGCTGTCTTTTTCCTTGTCGTTTGCGCCGAATTAAGTTATAACTAAGATACATTGTCCTTTCGATTTGGTATTGGCTTCGCGGCCGGACCCGTTCATCATAAGCTTTAAGTAAAGCATTAAAATCTGTCGACCGCGCCATTTCTTTGAGGTTGACCCTTGATTTGTGTAGACTCGTTTTCGTGGACGATGCGGCCGACGTAGAATCATTCGCACCGCGGAATTGGCGGAGGGTTTCCGGGGACAAGGTGTTGCCAAAGTTGACTGTTACTCTGTTTTCTGAACTATGTTTTGCTTGCACGTTTGACGAGCACCCGGATATGACCCGGCGACTAATTTGCAGCAGTTTAAATTACCATGCTATAGTATATTCCGATGAATGAATGGTTTATTCCTATAGGCCTATTTTTTTTTTTTAAAAAAGCATTAATTTTAGGTCGGGTGACAATTTCGGCCCCAATTTTTTTTATCTCATAAAAAAATACTAACTTTAGATGAAATGACAATTCTAACCCCGACTTTTTTTTTGTCTTGTAAAAAATCATCAGCTTTCACTTATATTTCAAATCTAGCCCCTTTGACTTAAAACTATTAATTATCCAACTTGACTATTTCACCTCAGCAATAAATCCGCGTGGTTTGCTAACTAGATTTAAAGCACTATTCATTGTCTCTTCTCCGAGCCACAGCTTGAAGAATGACAGTGAAACTATTCGTCTCATTCACTTCATCGGCAAGTAAAAAAGAGCTCCAAATTGAATCTGTCTAGCCAGACTTCATCATTTTGTCATAATCTGAAATTGTAGACCACCGCTCTTCGACATACGTCATGGATAAAATCCACCAAGGTCATGACCATAACCTTTTTTCTCAAACAATGGTGACTTCAAACAGAGAGTCAACGAGAGGCTAGATTTGGAATAAAGGTGAAAGTTGATGATTTTTTACGAGATAAAAAAAAGTTGACACCTAAAGTTGGTGCTTTTTTAAGAGACAAAAAAAAAGTTGAGGCTAGAATGGTCACCTGACCTAAAATTTGTGTTTTTTTTTTTGGAATTAGCCCTATATATATATATTTATTTTTCGCTTTTTACTTAATTTGAAGCTCGCGGCTCATAGACTTTGACTTTATTAAATTCGAAATTTCTAAAACTTTCACAACACTTGCACGAAGATCTTCTCGTATAATTTAAAAAGAAATAGAAAAACCCAAGTTTGTAGAAGGATACATGAATTTGCAAATAGGGATGAGGAAAAAACAAAGAGAAAAAATGTGAATTTAGACATAAAAGGAGGATGGTTAGGAAGCGAAAGTCAAAGAAAACACGGATAAGGTAAGGAAAAAGAAGAAGGGATAGGAATCGAAACAAAAGAAAAGGTCAAAATCAAAATAAAATAAAAAGAGAGAAACAACAACGTGGAGCTAAGTTGTCGACGGCGGACTTGGTGGATGCACGAGGGCCTCGACACCACTAGGCCAATGCACATAAGTCATCTGCTATACATAGATTGTTGGCCGTCTCTTGTTCGTTTAAGGCGCAAATGATAATCATTTTGTTCCGAAAACAATTCCCGAAACAGAAATAGATTTTTCTATTTCTATTCTCAGGACGAGTTTCTGAGGAAAGAAACCCATTTGATAACGACAAAAAATTTCTATTTCGGGAACAGAAATCTGTTTGATAACAATATAAAATTTATATTTCCTAGAACATAAACCCATTTGATAATAACACAAATTTCTATTTCTCGGAACAAAAATCAATCAAAATACCCAAACCCTTATAAAGCCCTAAAGGCTTATTCATTCAAGGGATTGTGTTGTTTTTTAGGGTTTTAGGGTTTTTTAGGGGTAAAGACTCCTTTTGAGGGTTAAACCCATTATAGGGTTTTTTAGGAGTTAAAACTCATTTTAAATCCCTAAACTAAGGAGTCTTCAAAAATATCATTTGGGCATCTCAAAAAATTCATATTTTACTCAAAGTGGGTAGATACAAGTATTCTAAGCCATTCTATGAAATTTTGAAATTTTTGATTTTTTTTTGAAAAAATTCGCCAAATTTCCTATTTTCTAGAAATCTTAATTTTTTTATTTTCTGGAAATTTTTATGAGTTTTTCTGGAATTTTTCAATTTTTAGGTATTTTCAAAAAAAAATTGAGATTTTTAGGAATTTTCCGGATTTTCTAATTTTTTATGAATTTTATGAATTTTTTTATGATTTTTGCAATTTTTTTAGAATTTTTTTTATTTTCCCACCGGGAATGAACCGAACTGAACTGTTTCAGACCGGTCTGATCAGGTTAGATCGAGGCCAAATTTAGGAAGAGAGATGTGTTTTGAAGAGAGAAGACAGGTTCTTTTAGAAATTGTTTTCATTTCTCGTCTAGAAACAGAAAACCTACTTTTTTTTGTTCTAATTTTCTGTCTAGAACTAGTTCTGGAACAAAAAGTTATTCCAGAAATAGAAAGATGGAATTGCGTTACCAAATAAGTTTCTGTTCCAAATCTATTTCCAGAAACAAAAAATTAATTCTTAACAAAAATAAAATGATTATCACGTGCGCCCTTAAACTTTTGGATGTATGGTTTGTCTAACAGGGCAAACATAAGCATGGCGAATGAAAAGAAGCAATTGAAAATTGTTGCGAGTTGGTGTTCTTGGTGCTGCACTAGGAGTCGGGTAGGAACCCCATGTGAGCTTCCGTATGCGGGTTTAAGTCTACTTTCTAGTTCGATAACAAGCCATCTAAAAATTTTGTTGAGCGAGGACTAAACTCGAGATCAAATGCTTCTTGTGATATGCTTCTTAGCCAACTCTTGAGATTACTATCAGTGTTAATAGGATAACATTTGATTCCCTATATCTAGATTATTAGTAAATGGAGACTTTCAAATGAATGCAAGAGGTATAAGATAATAGTGGGGAAAAGTCATAAACCTATCGCGTTTGTCCCTATTAAGTCTTAAACCTTTTTAACTTGGTCAATTTAATCCTAAACTGTTTAACGATTTGTCAATTATGTCCTTCCGGCTAATTTTGGTCGAAAATCGCTGACTTAGATACCTGCAGTGTTACGTAGAATGACTAGCACTAACGCGGACAAATTTTATAATTTTTCTAGAGTTTTAATTCTTTTCTTTTCTTTTTCTTTCTTTATTTTCCTTTTTTCTTCTTCTAAGCCTAATGCGGGCCAACGATATAACAGCCTGAATTTTGATGTAATTTTGGGACCAATAAAATTGATATTATTTCGCATTTCATTTTAGTAAGTCTCGCCCAGAGCTGATCACTCTTGGGATACTAACCAATAGGGTATGGCTAACTAGGAAATGGTACGTGGACTAGGGACCCAATCGTGAATTGGACACCGATCACGAGAAATGATGAGAGAATATTTTGGGCCAACGTGGGCCGATCTTATGAAAAAGTGACGGATGTGGTTTGGCCAATGCCAACGTTGTATAATCGGATCGCAGGTGATTCTGCATGACCGAAAGTACGTGTGGCCAACCAGTCCTGAACTTGAACCGAACGATCGCGACCTTTGGGACTAGCGATAATTCCTCACATTCTCTGAGTGATCGGGACCGTTATGACTCGGATAACCCTAGGTCGATACGCATAACCTCTAAACAGCCGCCCGTTAGTGAGAGACCCTGAAAATTGAAAGTTAGCGAGTTTTGATCATGAAATTGGACCCGGACTTCGGTATCGATCTTTGAGGGCATGAGAAGCTATTTTCATGATTCTGACGTCATATTACACTGGCCATACACGTTTGGGGATAGTACGGTTGGAAAATGAAATTTCGACCCGAAAATCAAAAATTACGATTTTGCCCCTTTGGTCACCAATGTCGATTTTGAGGCCGTATGATATTATTTTTTGCGGCCGATGTCATTTTAGGGTGGCCACGCACATTTAGAGTTGTTACGGTTAAAAATTGGAATTTTGGCTCGGAAGTGAAAAATAATATTATTTTATTTCCCAGGACTTTGCAGTCAATTTTCGAAGGCTTAAGAGGCTATTTTCCCGATTCCGACGCCATAGTGTGTTGGCCACACCTATTTGGGGTTGGTATAGCCAAAAATTGGAATTTCAACCCGGGACCGGAAAAATGACCGTTTTGCCCCTGGGCCATTTTCAGTTCCGAAATTTTGGGATAATTAAATCTGAATTATCAGCTCAATTATTGGGGCTAAAGACCTTTTTGCCCCTCAATTATTTGGATAGGATCAACGAGAACCGTTGGATCAAGGGCAAAATGGGAAATCGCGTAGGATCACGACAAGTGTCGCGACCAGCCACCCTTGGACCGGCCCTTCTCTCTCCTCCCTCATTCAGCCAGCCCCACCGATCAACTCCCCCTCCTCGGCCGGTTCTCCTCCTCCGCCCGTCCTCCTCTCGGTCGCTGTCCATACGCCGGACCACCACCGGAGCCGTCGTTCGCCGGAGCTACTGGACGCCGGCGCCGCCTAGCCTTACCCTCATTCCGTCCATTCTCTCTCTCCCTCGTCCCCGTTCTCTCTCTCTCTCTCTCTCTCTCTCTCTCTCTCTCTCTCTCTCTCTCTCTCTCTCTCTCTCTCTCTCTCTCATTTTTCCGTCCGGCCAAAGGAATGCCGGAGCAAGCTGTCGCCGCGCCGAAGCTCAAACGGCTGAGCTGCTGCCGCCGTGACCCTCCAGCCGTCCGTACATCGCCATACGTCGCTGTCCGTACAGTGTCCATACGGTGTCCGTACGTCGTCCGTACGTCGTCCACCGAGAATGCCGCCGCCGGTTCCATCGTTCACCGGTGATCGGCCGGCTGTTCCTCGTTGTCGTGGTCTAGAATTAAGTGAGTATACCTCCTAAACCCAGATTAGGACTGATAGTGCATTTTCTAGACTGGCTTAGGTATTATCGGTGTATTCTGGACTGGTTTAGGTAGTATCGATGTATATTTAGGACTGGATTAAGGATCGATTGGTGGAAATAAAATCCGAGGAATTTAGTGAGATTATTATAGATATTTATTGGGCTCGGATTGATGGAATAGTGGCTGTCCGTATTTTGAGAAATGTGCCCGATTATATCGGACAGTAAGAATTGTTAGCTGAATGGCTGGGATTACCCGGGGTGATTGGTGCTTAATTGTGAAATGTCATGTTGTGTGCTCGTGTGGCTGAATCGTGCGGAGTGTGATTGGTCAATTGATGGCTTGAATTGTGTATTTGAAATTGGGCCGCATGGTATTAACTAGCCAAGTGAGCATACTATTTATGAATTGGGCACTGTGTGGTGATATGGATTTGACTGAGTGCCTGTGGTTTACTGATGCTCATGTTGTATTTTTCATGATCATGCATTGTGTATGCCGAGAGTGGGGCATGTGATGAAATTGTGCGAGAATGCGTGCCTGACATGAGCATGTGATCACCTAAAATATCCTGATGCGTTTTACGCGGGGTTCAGATAATAACTGGCCGTGTGTATGTGTGATCACATTTCGTCCTGATGCGTGTTACGTGGGGTGTGCCGTCCTCATGCACTTTGTAGCAAGACGATGCCCGATACATCCAAAAGACGACCAACCTGATGCGTTTTACGCGGGCTCTGGTTCGTAAAGAGATCAGTATTGTGCCTGATGCGTTTTGACGCGGGCTAGAGATACTGGGCCTAGAGCGTTTTACGCTGGCCACGGAGCGTTGTGTTTAAGAAACGAACCTGATGCGTATTTACGTGGGTCGAATAAATGATAAATTGAGCATTTGCCAGTGTGCTAGTGTGGGCTAGTGAGCCGAAATATGAAAATGGCATGAGGCTAGCATATGCATGCATAAGAATATGCATGGGTCAGTGTGTGAATGTGCGAGGTTCGGTAAATAGTATGTGAGTCGAACACTAATGAGCGTGAGCATGCGTATGACATACGTATAGATATAGTGTTCGTGTATGTGAGTTGAGCATTAATTTGAAATGCTAACCTGCAGGGGCAGCCAAGTAAGTGACTGGGGCCCGAGGGCCCAAGTCAAAGAATAATTGTGAATTGTATTGTTATGTTGAATGCGTATGCCTGTCAGGAGAATGCATGTTAGCCTAGCCTAGGCTTAGGGGTTATACTCCCTGAGATTCGTCTCACGGTTGTAATAACCCACATTTTCCAACCCCCAGTCTTGAGCATGCCAAAGCTGCCGCCTCTTTTTGGGATTCCTACGCGGATCCATACGACTTCGAGGGTGTACCCCGCTGGGAACGGGGAGGCATACGTGAGATATCACTCCGTAGTCTTTGTGAACGTGGGTGAATATTTTTATCAGACTCAAGAATATGTAGCTTGGTGCCTGCAAGATGCCGACGGAAATATCGGGCGACCCCTCAGGACATTCGACGTTCCGGTAGATATAGGTGGGGTAATGATACCTCATATGGCCGATGGCGAGATTGTGGATCCCTCGACCATAGACGAGCAGTTCGATGTGAATCCAATACCCGAGATTTGGTATGAGGACCCTGAGCTGATGGATGAGGAGCCGAAGTCGGAACCGATGGAACAAGACCCGGACGAGGGCAGAGAAGTCGCCGAGATAGGATCCGATGAAGAGCTAGGAGCGAATGACGAGTTAGGCCTTTACCTAGATCCGGAGTTGAAGCCGGATTCCGAGGACGAGTGGGCTGCAACGCAAGATATGGAGTTGGAAGAGTCTGAGCCCTCTAAGAGTTCTTCTAAAGAGTCTGCAGAGTTCTCGACCCTGATTGGGAGCCGTAGGTAGGATCAGAGTTTGGTAGGGAGGATTGTACCCTTTTGACTGTAGTCCTCTTTTTAGGTTTAGTTGACTCACCCTAGCCACTTACTCTTTTTGGTTAGTAGTGGCCGTTCACTGACCCTTTCTATTTTGATGTAATTATGTTGTGCTTTTGTAAATGCTGTAAAAGAGCTTTGTTAAGTATTATAAAGAATACGTATTTTCAGTGATTATTTGATTGTCTGTCGTGCTATCCTTTGTCTCAAATTAATATTATTGTCTGGGTTTATCTATTTAATTCCTTCCGCTTGTGCATTGCTCTCTGTTTGGGCATTGGATCGGCGACGCTTCCTGGGAGCGTGGCACTATAATCGATGAGAGTGGGATGTTATCGCTTCGTGGGGTACGGGGCATGACAAACGATCCTTGCTGGCAACTTGCGGCCCTCACCCAGTGGCTGTCTTGGCGAGGGCCGAAACCCTCATTTGCAATTAGCAAGGGCATGTTAGCATCGGTTGTCCTACATAGCACTGCCGGCATTCATGTCAGCCATTTCTGACCAAAATTGATCAAAATGACTGAATTGACAAACCGCTAAAAGGTTTATGACTAAATTTGCTAAATTGAAAGGTTACAAATGCAATAAATTGTTGGTTGCCGTGTCATTGTTACATGGCCAACATGTCATCATTTCATTAAAGATTAGCTAGATTCTAGTTAAAGTGCGTCGATCGCAAATTAAAAATAAAGTATTGGATGATTGCAACCTAAGTTTAGGAGTATAATTGCAAAATCTCCCATAATATAGCAATCATAAGTGAAATTTATATCTGAAAAGTTATGACATTTGCCAACAATACTTTTATGGGTCGATAATTCAAACTAATAGATCTAAACTTTAACTAAACTCATCAGACCCTTACGACCATCAGCTCCTTTTCTTTTACCTCAAGAATGAAAAACTGCCAACACATTGCTAAAGTTAGAAACCGTGTGAATCGAATTGAAATAGGGGCGATTGATTCTAAGGTGGAACCGATAACTGGACCGAGAGGACCAATTGGTCCTAAGACCGGAACTAGTCACTTTTTTTTTGAGCGAATGGACATGGCCATACAGAGAGGAGGAATAAAGGTCGCTCCTGACTCCCTAACATTGAGTGAAATTGTCACTCAAGACGTGAATGAGTTTGCAAAATGATGTTGCAATGTCTCACTACCGATGCCTAACCATTTGGGCCTATTAATCGGAAACCAATAATTTCGAAAGTCTCTGTGCTCAACGCTAAGAGGGGCCAACATAGAGCGACTCAACTCGATCCGGCCGTCACCTACTCAAGCCATCGGCATTGCTCAGAGAAGTCTGCCGTCCCTTATCTCTCCAGCTCTCCCCCCACATTTTGGCCTCTTCGATGGCTTGCTCGCGCTCCAGCTCCTTGCCTAACATCGTCGTCGTTTCGTTCGGAGATTTGTCCTCGTGCGCTTTCTTTGTGCTGACCTTGGGGGATGCGCGGGGATGATACTTCAGGGACGCCAAGTTATCGAGAGCGAGCACGACTTCGTTGATGGGAGGACGCTTGTTCGGCTCTTCTCTAATGCATATTGCCATCATGTTCACATTTTACTAATTTTTTTTGAAAAAATAAAAAAAATAAAAAAGGCATATGTAGTCGATCTAGGCCCCGTTTGGTTCGGCATTTGAAATGAGCATTGAGGCTCTGAAGTCCTTTGGCCAAATATAAATGGCGTTTGGCAATTTTTTTGGAGCACTTTGGAGAAATGCAATTGCATTTACAAAGGATTCTAAAGGCCTTTGGCCCAAAGCAGGTTTGGAGATACTTTGGCGAGTTGAACTTTCGGAATATAAGATTACTGTTCATCATAGCACCTTTCATCTTGCCTCTTTAATCATAATTTTGGAAGTTTTTTTTATTGATTTCTCCCCTTGTTTTCTATGACAAGAGCCTTTGAATGAGAAGCATAATTCATACCTTTTCTTTTTGTTTCTTCATTGAACAAACTTTCTTTATCCATACTCATAGAAAGCACACCGTATGAAACAAAGTCATTTGATTCCACAACCAATGTATTCCAACCGTCATGGAGAGTATCAAGCAGTAAACATGCCTGCAACTTATCATCGAGATCAATTTTTAGATTTGTTAACTGATTTACCACGTCTTGAAATTGATTCAAGTGCTCAAACATGCTGCTCCCTCTCTTATATCTCAAATTTAGAAGTCTCTTAACTAAAAATGCTTTATATTGTGTGGGGGTTTTTCTCTCATAAAGATCTCGTAATTTCTTTCGCAATGTTTCAACATTTGTTTTTTGAGCAATATGATGAAAAATACTATCATCAATCCATTGTCAAGTAAAGCCAATCGTTCCCATTCTTTATCTTCATCGTCTCCTTTAGCCTCATCCCCATTAATGATGTCATGCAAATTTTTACTGTACAATATGTCTTCCATTCGAGGCTTGCCAACAGAATAATTTGAGGCATTTAATGTAAGCATGGTGTCATTGATTTCTTCCATTTAATGCTGGTTCTAATACCACTTTGTTAAGGAAGACGACAACAATTCACTAAGAACTTAAACCTATGAAGGATTAATATTTCTCCAAAACTCAACCAACTAATTCAAATTAGCCTTAGCAGCAACCGATTATAATATTCCAGCAATATCAATCCCAAACCAGTAAATATAATGTCAAAGATTAAAGACAAAGCGGAAAAATAACACACAAATTTTACATGAAAAACTCAATGCGGAAAAAACCATGATCATTGCAATCTACCAAATATTTCATCTCTAGTTGCCAAGAATAGCAAGATACCAAATAGTTCATCTCTAGTCGCACAGTTAGAGGCTCAGCACATTAACAATAAAGCAATACCACAAAGATTAATTGACAAAGGAGCAAGAAAGACAACTGCCGGAGATATTGAAAAACAATTTGAAGAAGGATTTCGACAAACAAGACGGATCAACTTGTAGATCTTGATCTCACATACAAGATTTTGACAATATTTCAGTTGATTTTGACAATATTTCACCACCAAATTTGAATTGCGTCTTCTCTTCTGAGCCGCCGTCTCTCTCCCACTTTTCTTTTTGTGCGAACATTCATTTTTCTCTCTTTACTATCAAGAAAGTTCAGCCCCGTTTTTACTTTTCTTTTTTGACTTTTCTTCTTCTTCTTCTTCTTCTTCTTCTTTTTTCTGGTCGGACTTCCTTTTTAAAGATGCGTTGGGCCCCATGAGGCGGACCCAGCCCATCAGGTGGCTATTGTGTTGGCCCAATCAACGTTCTGATTTTTCCAATTAGAGAGAAAGGGGAGCGGCTAAGGTTTCAGATGAGTACTTTATTTTTATGGTTAAAACTTGTGTGAGTCAACAAAATGTAAATCGCCTACTCATCAGGTTGCTAGCAGCCAATGACTGTCATCATTATTACATAGATTATCCTATTCAAAAGGTCCACATTTATTTTGCATAGACATCTAGACATTTAATAAATCTTATGTCTCAAAAAATTCCATCGATGCTAGCTACACAGATCATGTGGGTCTTATGTAGTCTCCACCGAATCTAATGGCCGACATTTATTGAGCTCATATGAATGAGGAGCATGCAAAGGTGAGGCCATGTATTAAGCCTCCTATAAATCTTTTGCATCAATGTGAAAATGCCACATAAAAGTACCATTTCCTTGTGAAAAAAGGACCATTCTTCTCACATCAAACCAAAAAAGAAAAAGAGAATCACAGCAGCAAAAGGAACCCCCAAAAGAAAACAAGAAGAAGAAGAAGAAGAACATAGAGAGGTTTTCAAGGGTTCAAAGAGAGATGATCTCGGTCAGCCGATGATTCCTGACGATTATGCGCTCCATGTTCCGCTGCTTCCCCTTGACCCGTTCCCATCATCCCAATTGCTCCTCCTCCCTGAGCCACCCTGCCTCTGCTGCTGTATTGTTTGCTATGCCTCCTTGTTTCCCTGCATTTTGGTTTTCATGATCATGCCATCAATTAGTTTTAAAGACCGTGTGGAAAAATAGATATGTTTTCGCCGGCGAAGTTTAGATGGCTAGGGAAGGGGCATGTGCCCGTGGAACAGTTTGCTAACACGGGTTTGACTTCCCGCACCATCAGGTGTGAACAATTCCGTGCAAGGTCCATGCAATTGCAATTTGTTCTTGCTCATGTCTCATCTTGGCCTAAGGGATTAAGGGGGTATTTTGCGGGCTCGGGTTTACAGATGGCTTTATTGTTGCGCCAAAAACGGAAAAGTTGTTGTGTAAAGAAACAAAAGTCCTTATTGTTAATCCTATAATGAGCTCAACCAAAGTTTTAATTTGATTTGATCACAAACCTGCTCCGGCAGCAGCAATGGCTTGTGACTTCTGCCTGTGTTGCATAATGACAATGACTCCTACCACAAACCAAAGCTCACGGAAAGCCGCAGATGCAATTCCCAGGATGATTTTCAACTTGTCATTACTCTTTTTGCTACTTCTCGAAGAGGCTGAGTCGCCTGAGCTGGCATCAGACGAGGGCAAGGTGCTACTCGTTGTGGAACAAGAATGTCCGGAGCTGCAGAGCCTTGGGTTTCCTGACACACTTTAAGATAACAATTTTGAGCGCGAACCAGCATGTTGCCCATGCCAATGATTAGTTAAAGCATAAAAGGTGATGATGAACATAAAAGTACAAAATAGAAAGCAACTTATTAATGTAAGCATATGCCATATGTGCATATGTGAGTAAAATTTGTTTGGCTCACACTAGATTAATTTTGGTGTTGTCCGATATCGATGCTGGGACGGTTCTGCTGAAATCGTTGCTGGACAGGTCCCTTGTTGGTAGTATAGTTCAACATCAATCGTTGTTGGAGAAAGCAATTTAGTTCAACATCAAGAAGATTGCATACATGGTTAACTAGAGAGAAAAATTCGAGAACTTACAGTTCTTTCAAGTTGGGCAATTTGCCAAGGAATTCAGGAATGGACCCATATAAGCTGTTATTGTGCAAATCTCTGGCAATCTCAAAGCCAAAAAGAAGGAGGGGAGAAAAAATAAAGGAGGCCACAGAGTCAGATTGTTACAAGAGAAAGCTACTGCTAAATTCTTTGACTCACTGACATTGTTTCTAGAGCATCCATGCCTCTAAAATCTGGGAGTTTGCCATAGAGTCTATAGCCTCTGAGATCTCTGAAATTAAAGAACGCAATTGATCTCAGACAGAAGTTCAAATACGAAGATAGTGGCAACAATAGAATGTTTGCTCTACTTACAGAGCCGTTATGCAAGGTGGGTCGTCCGAGCTGCACTCAACCCAGTCCCATATGTAGACATCAACGCATGGATTTCCATACCACAGGTTCAGTATGAGAAATGTATCAATCAAAGCACTCAAACCCACCTCTGGACAGTGTGATGAAGCCACACGAGAAGAGAAACATATCACTTTGTGACATTATTTCCAAGCGGATAGTAACATAGGGTGCGATATACTTAGGCTAAGGTATTATTTCTCTAAGAGCAGTCAAGTGTTCACGTTTCCAAGCGAATTGCGAGGCTAATCCATCGCACGACCTGTTCCAGGTTCAATGTGGCACTCCCGGACCAAGAGGGTGTTCAACAAACAGACGGAACTTGAGAACTAAACATAATACAGGACGTATAAACGAAACTCGAAACGTAGGAGGCATTAAGGAGCAAGACGTTAAGGGTGCTAACCGTCGTAGCTATCTACTCTGTAGACAAAGGCTGCGTGCACGAGAACGTTCTCGAGATTGCGAGACAAGGAGAGCAGAAAGACAAGACCCAAAAGAAGGGTGCGATGAACAGATCTTCCCATTCCGGTATACAGAACAGGAAACAGAAGTTCTTTCGCCTATCTCTTGTACGGCATTGGACTTCGATGAAAGACCTGGTTCTTCTTATAGGGATTTCGACAAACTATTGATTATGCAAGTTGCAACTTGCTAATGCTACGACAACACGTCTAGTAACGAATTGTTTTATGCGAGCATTAGCTGTCTGTTATGCCATGTCGGTTCATTCATGCGCAAGTCCCTTGTTTGTTATGCACGATGATCTGAGTCATTGGTGAATTGGTGATAACTGGATTCGGATGAAACGACGAGTCAATGTCAACGGCTTCAACTCCTTATCAAAGACCTGAACAAATTCATCATCTGATCTGTTCTTGGGATTTACAGCGACTCTCATTCTATCAGTTTGTGCATGGTGCATTGCAAAAAGAATGAGTCGGGTCTTTTTTCCTTTATGCTAAATTTGTGATATAGAACAGTTAGCCTGTGATTATCTTGAAGAATGTGATCGCCATAATCGCCGGAAATCTTGACAGTTTTTTTTTTTTGGGAAAACGACTATTCGGACTCACAGCTTTGCTGTGACATACGATGGACTTTAGCATTTCGAAGTCGTTTGGATAGAGTTTCAGGCAATTTTTGTTACTTTAGGCAATTTCGAATTATCAATATTTCGTTTGAATTTTATTAGATAAGATTAGATTAGATTCGATTTGCTTTGATGTTATCTTCATTAATTCGGATATCTTTAGGAGTCTTATCATTATTAAAGGACGTCCAGCTTTGTATTCTGGGGGATATTATTGAATTGAATTGAATTCCAGTCGAATCGTGAAAGAGTTTTCCAAGTTATCGCTTCTCTTTACGTCATTTGGTATCAAAGCAGGTTTTTCCTGTGACGATGGTGAATAACGTGAATGTCAATCTTCCTGCTACTGAGGGCCGTGAGAACGAGCCTATTATGCAGGCTGAGTTCAATCAGTTCGTGGATCAAACCGATCGAAGGTTTCAAGAGATCCTTGATGCCATCCAACGTTTGTCCACAAACCATGCGCCTGGTGTTCTTCCAGCCAAGCGAATTCCTGTCGCTCATGATCTTGAAGATGCTATGGGGCGTAAAGGAATCCCCCGACATAGGCGTCAAGACTATGTCGAGGATATGGAAGACGAAGATTTCCAAGAGATGCAGATTCATGGTGGTCACCGACATAGGGGATTCCAGGAGGAGCATGTTCGTGGGGATCGACGGCAGGGGGGCTATCGACGAGATCCTAAGCAGTATCAACTAAAGGTGGATCTCCCTACTTTCAATAGGAATTTGGATATTGAAGATTTCATGGACTGGCTTTGGGAGGTCGAGAAATTCTTTGACGCTATGGATATTGACGAGGATCGCCAAATAAAACTTGTGGCATACAAGTTGAAGGGTGGCGCTTCAGCTTGGTGGGAACAGACTCAATTGACGCGACGTCGACAAGGCAAGGCTCCTATTCGATCATGGGGTCAGATGAAACAGAAGTTGAAGAAGAAGTTCCTCTCAACAGACTATGAGCAACTGTTATTTCAGCAATTCCAAAATTGCCGACAATCGAATAGATCGGTCCAAGCTTATACGAAAGAGTTCCTTCAACTGTCTGCTCGTAATAACCTGGATGAGTCCGAGGCACAACAAACTATTAGGTACATTAATGGTTTGCGACTTAATATCCAGGATCGGGTTTCTTTGTATCGACTATTCTCTGTCGAAGACGCCCAGGATATGGCGCGAAAAATTGAGATGCAATCGGAGAGGACTAGCCCTAGTACTCGCTGTAGCCATTATTTAGGTCGTGGGTCATTCGGGAAAGGAAGACAGCTTGATGTTACAAGTCCTTCTAGTCGACAAACCCCTGATTCAAGCCGAGTTCCAGGGGGTACTACTGGGACGCCTAAGGAAGCAATCACAGCAAGCAATCGCACTCCTAATCAAAATGCCCAGAATCCATATGCCAAGCCCCAACCGATCAAGTGCTACAAGTGTAACGAGTTGGGCCATCATTCCAATGATTGTCCTCGTCGTAGAATGGCCAATATCATTGAACATGACGAAGATGTGTATGAGGAAGATTGGGAAGAGGAAGAAGAAATAGGAGTGGAAGATGAAGTGGGCGAGCAAGTTAATTGTGTTGTGCGTCGTCTATAGCTTGCTCCGCGAAAAGAAGATACCCAGCGGAATCAGCTTTTCCGCGCTCGCTGTAATGCCAACGGCAAAGTATGCGATATCATTATTGACAGTGAAAGTTGCGAGAATATAGTGTTAAAGGCCTTGGTGGATCACTTGCAACTAAAAACGGAGCCGCATCCCGCGCCCTACACGATCAGGTAGATACGCAAGGGAGCAGAACTTAAGGTAAACCAATTATGCCGTTTACCTATTTCGATTGAAAAATCATATCAAGATACTATTGTCTGTGATGTTGTGGAGATGGATGCATGTCATGTTTTACTGGATCGGTCATAGCAATATGATGTTGATGCTACACACCGAGCTAGGGAGAATATGTATTCTTTTGTGTGGAAAAGGACTAAAATTACTTTAAGACCAAAGAGTAATTCTCCTCAGATTGTGAAGAAGCAGAATGCATGGGTTATGATGAACATATGAAAGCGTGAATGGATGTATATGATTGTTGACAAGGGCGAACAGCAAGTTGTAGTTCGTGTTTCTGACATTCTTAAGCCCTTATTAAAGGAGAATCAGATTCTACGGGAGCAAGTGAGAGAACTCCTTCAAAAGGGCTTCTTGCGTGAAAGCAAAAGTCCATGTGCAGTTCATGCGCTTCTCACGCTAAAGAAAGACGGCACCATGCATATGTGTGTAGATAGTCGTGCCATTAACCGGATTACTGCTAAGTATAGGTTTCCGATTCCATGACCTGATGATATGCTAGACAGACTTGTTGAATCACGGATTTTTATGAAGATCGACCTTCGCAGCGGATACCGTCAAGTTCGCATCCGTTCTGGCGACGAATGGAAAACGGCCTTCAAGACAAGTGTGGATTTGTACGAATGGCTTGTTATGCCGTTTGAACTCACTAACACGCTTAGTACTTTCATGCGTTTGATGACTCAGGTTCTCAAACCTTTTATTGGAAAGTTTGTGGTAGTTTTCTTTGATGACATACTCATATATAGTCCGGATGAGCGTTAACACATGAAGCACTTGAGGGATGTCCTACTAACCTTGCAGCAAAATAAATTATTCATTAATCTGAAAAGTGCAGCTTCATGACAGAATGCCTCTTGTTTTTGGGTTTTGTTGTTGGAGCGGATGGACTTCGCGTTGATGCAGATAAAGTGGCCGTGATTTGCAATTGGCCAGTTCCAAAGAATGTTGGTGAGGCTCGAAGTTTTCATGGCCTTGCAACATTATATAGACATTTCATTTGAGATTTCAGTACTATTATGGCCCTGATCACTGACTGTTTTAAGAAGGGCAAATTCCATTGGGGAGATGAAGTTTCGGTCAGTTTTGCTCTTATAAAAGAAAAGCTATCCACGACGCTGGTATTGATGCTCCTTGATTTTGAAAAAGTGTTCGAGCTGGACTATGATGCTTCCGGCGTCGGGATTGGTGTTGTCCTTTCCCAAGAAGGTAAGCCTATAGCCTTCTTTAGTGAAAAACTTAATGAAGTTCGCCGGCGTTGGTCGACGTATGAGCAGGAATATTATACTGTCGTGCGAGCTATAAAGCATTGGCAGTCTTATCTTTATCAGCAAGAATTTGTTCTTAACACCGATCATCAGGCTCTTAAATATATCAAGAGTAAGAAGCACTTAAATCGAATGCATGCACGATGGGTTTCTTTTCTGGAGCAATTTAATTTTGTGCTTCGTCATAAAGCAGACCATTTAAATAAAGTGACAGATGCGCTGAGTCGACATGCTGCAACACTCGTAACCATGTGGACTGATGTTGTCGGTTTTGATCACCTATGTTCTCTTTATTTTGAGGATGATGATTTTCATGAGATATGAGAGAAGTGTTTTGAAATAAGTTGTCATGGTAATATGATAATTCAAGAAAAATTCTTGTTCTTTGGCAATAGATTATGCATTCCTCGTGGTTCCTTGCGTGAACAACTCATTCGAGAGTTTCATGGCGGTACTCTTGGCAGACATTTGGGGCAAGATAAAACTGTAGCGTTGGTGGAGGAGCGATATTATTGGCCTCAACTAAAGCGAGACGAGGAGCGAGATTATGCATTCATCGTGGTTCCTTGCGTGAACAACTCATTCGAGAGTTTCATGGCGGTACTCTTGGCAGACATTTGGGGCGAGATAAAACTGTAGCCTTGGTGGAGGAGCGATATTATTGGTCTCAACTAAAGCGAGACGTGGAGCGATTTGTCAGTAAATGCTATATTTGCCAGACCGTTAAGGGCCACTCTCAGAACATCGATCTTTATACTCCCTTGCCTATTCCTTCGGGTCCTTGGGTAGACATATCGATGGACTTCGTGTTGGAACTTCCTCGCACTCAACGGAGTTTAGATTATATTTTCGTGGTGGTTGACCGGTTTTCGAAGATGGCGCACTTCATCCCTTGTAAGAAAACTTCGGATGCTTCGCATGTGGCAAGTTTATTCTTTTGTGAAGTAGTCCATCTCCATGGTGTGCCGAAGACAATCACTTCCGATCGTGACACAAAATTTTTGAACCATTTTTGGTGTACTTTATGGCGTTTGTTTGGGACTGATTTACAGTATAGTAGTTCTTTTCATCCCCAAACGGATGGTCAGACGGAAGTTGTGAATCGTACTATGGTGGATATCATTCGCTGCCTCTGCAGTGATATGCTTAAGCAATGGGATCAGTATCTTGCTCTTGCTGAGTTCGCCTTCAACAACTCGGTTAACCGCTCTACCGGTACATCTCCCTTTCATATCGTTTATGGGCGTACACCACAGCATACTTTGGATTTGATTCCCTTGCCCAAGATTCCTGGCTATAGTGTTGCGGCAGAACATCTGGCGATCAAAATTCAAGTTATGGTCGTCCAAGCTGTTGTTGCTAGTTAACTGGCTGCTTCTAATTCAAAGTATAAGGAGGATGCTGACAAACGGTGACGTTCGTAAATTTTTGAGGTAGGCGATGAGGTAATGGTTTTCCTACAAAAGGACCGTTTTCCTGTAGGTACCTATAATAAACTGAAGCACAAGAAGATTGGTCCTTGTCGCATCCTGAAGAAGATCAACGACAATGCCTACGTAGTTGACCTCCCTGGTGATCTTAACATTTCCCCTACATTTAATGTGGCAGACTTATTTGAGTATCATGCTCCCGATACACCCCTCTATCTTGATCATAACTCAAGGGCGAGTTTTTCCGAAGAGGGAGGGAATGATGTAGAACAGTTAGCTTGTGATTATCTTGAAGAATGTGATCGCCGGAAATCTCGGCATTTTTTCTGATTTTGGGGAAAACGACCATTCGGACTCACAGCTTTGCTATGACATATTATGGATTTTAGCATTTCGAAGTCGTCTGGATAGAGTTTCAGGCACTTTTTTTTACTTTAGGCAATTTCGAATTACCAATATTTCGTTTCAATTTTATTAGATAAGATTAGATTCGATTTGCTTTGATGTTATCTTCATTAATTCGGATATTTTTAAGAGTTCTATCATTATTAAAGGACATCCACCTTTGTATTCTGGGGGATATTATTGAATTGAATTGAATTCCAGTTGAATCGTGGAAGAGTTTTTCAAGTTATCGCTTTTCTCTGCGTCAATTTGGAAAGGAATAGTTGACTTCTGATTAATTAAGCCAAGTCAACGAGCAGTTTGAGCTGGAATTGGGAAAGTCCTTGGTATTATTTTGGCACGAAGAACTTGGATTTTAATTCTATTTTTATCGTATGCATAAGTAGGTGAAGAATTAGGATGACTTCACATTTGTACGATTGTCTTTATCTACATGAACATCTTCAGTTTAATAGACTTTTATTTCATAAGTGGGTAATAGAGAAATAAAAAAAAAAATTCACGAACAAGGTCAAATAGGGACATCTACATGGTTTTTTCATTTTTTAAAATTTTGGATCATGCACTACTTTTGTTGGTATAGGGACATTTTACTATAAGACTACTAGACACATGCCTTCGCGTTACGTAGGTTTCGTGAAATGTATGAAGTGGCAAAAAGATAATCAACCACTTATGACTATATTGTATTAGGAGAAACTAATATGTACATAAATATCGAGGACCATACAAATTATGAACACACATCTTTTGGTAGAAAATATTTGAATATCTTCTGTCTACGTCTAAACTATATTGAGATTCTACTTTTGCTGTTATAGATGCCATTTACTTAAATGAAACTTTTGTAATATTTGCAAAGACCAAAATGGTAAAAAGGTAATAAACGTATAGCGTATTTTGTTAATTCGGGAAATGCATTGAAATGAAAAGATATTTCAAAATATGGGCGATAGTGTGGTTACGATGATTTGTGAATTGTAACGAATGACTAGTTTGACTTTGTTGGAAAGTTACGGGACTTTATTAAATGTATTGAATGTGTAGATATTAGATTGGACATTTAAATATAGTTCAAAACCCACATTGAATAGATTAAAATTCCTATGATGACATTGCACATTGGCCAAAGTTTAGAGGTAAGTGTTAATTTCTCTCATTTTAACTTTGTGTAGCCTTTCTATATACAAAAAAAAAATTCTTACATGAGAAGGAAAACTATGAGTATTGAATATCTCTTATTACTTGTTGTTTTTCTGAATAGTTTGCAAAAATAAAGTTATTCCTCTTTTCCATTTGATATATATTTATATTGTTTGCGGATGTCTATTTTGATGTAGGTTTAATAGATATGGATTGAAAAAAACATGTGGGACTCTTGAAAGGTCTTTTTGTGAAGTATGTCTATCCATTTGGCAAAAAGGGTTAATATATCCACGGAGAACCATTCAAATGTATTTCTTCAGGAGCAAGGTAATGCAAATTAATTTGTGACTCATTAACAAAGCAACCTATTAGCTTAAATTAAATTAAATAACCAAACATTGAGAGAAATGTTTTTTAATTTAATAATAGTTCATTGAACTGAATTGATCTATAGGCTGTGTGTATATATCATCGCAAAAATCCAATAGAGGGGTTAAAAGTATATGTGATTATCAAATATTAACATTACAAAGAAGAAATTGAACACTATCATTTGCCACTAAAGCTTTGCCTCAAAATTGGATTCCAGAAGAATGTCAGCAGCCTTGATGTCACGACGACTAATCTTGGGATTAACTGAGAAGTGAATACAATAAAGATAAACCGTGAAACATATCAAGGTAATAAGATTTTAAAGAGCAATCTTACATTCCTCATGTAGATACGCCAACCCTCTTTCAGAACCTAAAGTAATCTTCATCCTTGTAAGCCAAGCCATAGTTGGTTGATCCTTTCTTGCAATGATATTTGCCAGTCATAACAACTATAATGTTCTCAATCAGCCTTTAAGCTCCAAAATAACTATGCATCATATTGTTTTGGGAAAATTTCAAATAAAGACTTGAAGTATTCTTGTTTTCTTAAATAAAGGTCTAAAGTGGACATCACTTCAAATAATGGCCTGAAGTGGATATTGTCTCAAATAAAGGTTGGAAATGGTCATATTAGTCTAAAAAAAGGGCCTCACCTTACTGGTTGAAGGGCTTTTTGTCCTTATACATTTTTTTGAATTTTTTCCTTTTCCTTTTCCTTTTCATTTCTTTTTTCTTTTCCCTCTTTCCTTCGTCGGCGGCGAAAGTCTCCGGACTCCGGCTAGAGCCGCCCTTGCCGGGGTCGCCCTCATTAGCCCAGGCGAGGGCGGCCATTGCTCGATGTCAGCAAGGAACGGCCTCGCTAAATTAGGTCAGGGTCGCCTTCACCTGACGTCAGCGAGGGCGGCCCTTGCTTGAAGCTGGCGGAGGTCACTGGCGATGGCCAAGGGAGGGAAAAGGAAAATGAAAAAGAAAATTTTTAAAAATATACTTACATTTTTTTGACTAAAATACCCCTTCTCCGGTGGTCAAAATAGTCATCAGCCAGCCACATTCCTTATTTGAGACGATTTGGTCACTTCGTACCCTTATTTGAGACGATTTCCACTTTAGACTCTTATTTGAAAAAATGAGGACACTTCATGCCTTTGTTTTGAATTTTCCGTATTTTTTTTAATAGAAGAATCGACACCTAAAGGTTCAAGGATAAGATATGTACTATATGAAAGCATGTGACTTGTTTAGTAATTGCTCAATGAAAATTTGATACAGAGATAAGAATTTTTTAACTAGATAAAAGGTGGAAACCGAATTTGAAAGTTGGCTTTCTATATAGTATAAAATTATAAATTGATAGACAGAAGGAAGCCATAACATTACAAATAATTAAAAGGCATAAGCGAAGTCATGCGATAGTAAAAGACTCGAATCATAATCTTGTGCGTAATGAGTAATTATTACGAGAAATTTGTATTATCAAAATATTAGAAAGAAATTATACATTTACACGAGACAATAAAGATAATTAAAAACTCAAAATTAGCTTATCATAAATTTCTTCTTTCCTTTGTTTTATGAATGTCCTAAACATGTTTCGAAAACCCTACCTGTCTTATTTTGGATTTACAGATAAAAAAAATTCAAAATATCCAAACTTTTGAAAAAAGAGAGTCAAATAAATATATCTACATAACTACTAGCACTTCTTTACTTCCCAATACACTTTTACATGGTCCAAGCATATATATAGATTATTATTATTTTAATTCGAGAATCAAATCAGAGTCAAATGAAACAAGGTTTGACCCGTTTTTCTTCTTTTAACAAAAGAGGGGGGCATCAAAACGCAGCCTCCTCCCCCGTCCTTTCGTTTCGGTAAAAACGCAGAGACCAAGGGGAGACGAGAAAAAAAAAACATAAAAATAAAAATGACGAAGCCCCGTCTCTGTCTCGCCCACTTCCGCGTCTCCATTTTCCCCTCTCTCTCTCCTTCCGCTTCGCAATCCGATTTAGGGCGCAGGCAAAAACCTCCGCTCGCCTCCGTTGTCGAAACCCCGCCTCTGGCTGCCCTCCTCCTCCTCCTCCGATCGATCGCTCCCTCCCGTTCCTCTCCGCCGCTCCCTCTCGCACTCGAAGGTATACTCTCTCGGCGCGTCCCAGTCGGCGCGCGCTCTGCTCGCCGCCGGAGGGTTCCCCGGTGCTTGCTTCGGTCGTCCCCGAGTTCAGATTCGCCGCCGTCCGGTCGATTCCGCTCCTCCGCGCTCTGCCGGTCGGGTTTGAGTAGGTTTCCCGGAGAGTGGAGTCGGTTTCGGCGGCGGATTGATCTCTGCACTTCGTAAGCGGATTTAGTCGAGTTGTTGTTGACTGGTGGGGAAACGATGCGAAATGGAGTCTCTGGTTTTTTTTTTCTTTTATTTTTGTTGGGCTGCGGTTGCCAATGTTCACGAGGCATGGCAGTGGTAATGCGGACGAGCTGATTTGTTTGCGAAATTCAAGACGAGTTTTTGATGGAATTAGGAGCATCGTCGGTAGAACTAGTGGTGGAGTTGAATTGAAGAGATTGGACTGAGATGTGTTGTGTTGTTCCCGGGTGTAGCCAGGTCCTTTCAGAGTAAATTTAGGGAGTAAAGCTAACGAAGAGTCACGCCCGTGGGATATAGGGCAGTCAAATAGATGTTTACTTCTACTCCGGTGGCTTTGCAGCCAATGAGGTTTTGCTTTTCGCGGAAAGCATGCTGTGCAGTTATAAGCATTTAGGGTTCATTTTGGCAAGCAATTGCCTTTCTGTGTGGGATTTCGAGAAATTTTTTTCTGTTTACATGTGTAGTATATCTTGTTTTTGGTAGCTTGCCATTTACAATGAATTTTCTGTTCTATCTCTGACCTTATCAGTCTTCGTTCTCTTTTCCGCCTATTGTTCTGGAAGAATTAGAATGTGTGCTGTGAATTAGAAAGAAAAATCATTGAACGCCTCTGCAATTTAAGCTTTTGACATGATACCGTAGTAGTCAAATGTTGGCTTACTTAAACGGGAATGGATATGGATGGAGGACAAATAATTAGTAGAGGAGGTTCTCTTCTTAATCATGGACAATAAAAACCTATATATCTATATCCCTGTTTACACTATGGCTGCTGAGTGAGTATTATGGAATATGTTATGTATCTGTGTACTGGTTTGAATTTTGAGTAATTTCTCACTGTTATGTGTCCTTTTCAGGCTATAGATTGAATAAACTGGAGAAAAGCTTGTTAAATCCGCGTAGTTCTCTCTATTGACTGTCAAGAGAAGGGACGGCTGCTTTTCTGCAAGGAATGATTTTTCACTGATACTTTTGACACATATGCAATGTCCGGGTTGATAAATGTACTACACTAACCTTGATCCCTATTTTTTTTAGTTGAGCTTGTAAGGGCCATGATTTTATGAACATAATGAATCAATGGTCTCTAGCTGCTCAGTCAGGAAATTTTGAAAATATTAAAGTATTAAGAGAATTTATGAAGTTATAAAGCATAATCATAAGCTCTGCTATACGAGTTATCCCATGCTGGATTCTTTGTGTGCTTTTTTATTTATTTGGTGAACTTCATTCACATATTCTTATGCCAGATTAAGGACCGGGATTTCCTGCTTATATTAATTTGTATGGTTTAGTGAGTCAATCAGTATTTAAAACAATTACCTCCTTTGTGGTTGCAGTCGTCTCTTAACAACTCAACGTCAAATCTCCCAGACAGCGCTGGACGATCTTTTGCAACATCCTTCTCTGGTCAGTCTGGTGCTGCTTCACCCGTTTTTCATCATACTGGTGGGTAAATATGCTTAAATGTTGCTTTCATCAATACTACTTGAACTTCTCATGATCTTGGGGCTAAATGTGTTTCAGGAACTATTCAAGGGTTGCATAACATGCATGGGGGCTTTAATGTTCCCAATATGTCAGGCACAATTCCATCGAGAAGCTCCACAATTAATAATCTACCATCAGGCGGCGTCCAACAACCAGCCGGAAACCTTTCTGGTGGCCGATTTGCCACAAATAATCTTCCTGTCGCACTTTCTCAGGTACTCTAAGGGTTTGCATGATGATGAAGTTTGATGTGATGAACAATTGTTGGTTCTGAATTTGACTGCTGTGCGAGCTGTCAACTGCTAAATGATCACTGTCTCAATGCAATTTGCAGCTATCTCATGGAAGTTCCCATGGACATTCAGGAGTCACAAGCAGAGGGGGTCTCAACGTTGTAGGAAATCCCGGATTTAGTAGTAATGCAAATGGAGTTGGAGGCTCCATCCCAGGTATCCTGCCCACGTCTGCGACAATTGGAAATCGGAATGCCGTTCCCGGATTGGGGGTGTCCCCAATTTTGGGAAATGCAAGTTCTCGCATTTCAAGCTCTATTGGTAACATGGTTGGAGGTGGCAGTATTGGGAAGAATTTAAATGCTGCTGGAGGAGTATCTGTGTCTGGTCTTGCTTCTCGTCTTAATTTGAGTTCTAATGCTGGATCTGGAAATTTGGGTGTGCAGGGCCAGAATAGATTATTGGGCGGTGTACTTTCCCAGGGTACGTGGTCTTGCTGGTTATTTTGATTTTATTTTTATTTCTAATTAGCTCACCTCAAAGGGAGAAACAGTAAACATGTCTTGAAATCGCCTCTATTAGACTTGATTACTAATGTTTCTTTCTTTTCCTTTTGAACTAAACCTTTTTTACTATTGATGTTACATGAAGTGGGTTTCCTTTCTCTGAACAATGAATCCTGTTTGCATGGTTTGTCAATTTTGTATCTGTCTGTTGTTATCTGGAATGCTTCATTGCCCCTCTGGATACTGTTGTCCACCAGTGCAATGTGGACACTTTCAGTCGGTTAACACTAGAGGATACTATATTCAGTTTCCAAGTGACCTTTTCTGGTAATGTTGGATCATCCACTTATACAGATGGATTGGCATTATGGTCTGCTCTTGTCAGAAGGGTTTTTTTGTCATGTCAGAAAAGAATAGAATCAACACCGAGTATTTTTGTTTAACTTGATAGATGTGACCCCTTGCACATCTTATAATTTTCGGACTTTAAGTCTGGCTCTTATTGCCAATCTATAGTGTATGTATTCAATTAGGAATTAAGAAAAGTAATGGGAAGATTGATGTGCTGATGAACTGAACTCTGGGCTGCTTTATGTCACATTTTTGTTTTCAGGATCTCCTCAGGTGTTTTCAATGTTAAGCAATTCTTATCCTTCAGCAGCAAATCCTCTTTCACAAAGTCATGTGCAACAAGTGAATAATCTTAGCTCTATGGGAATGTTGAATGAGTTGAACTCAAGTGACAGTACCCCATTTGACATAAACTTAGATTTTCCTCAGCTGACCAGTCGTCCTAGTTCTGCTGGAGGGCCTCAAGGGCAAATAGGTAAAGAGGAACATTTGAATCTTTAGTTGATGATAACTCTTACTTTCTATGTTGTAGTTAATATTTTTTTTTAGAAGATGATAGAATTATGATAAATGCTGAAATTTTAGGTTCTCTTCGGAAACAAAATCTTAGCCCGATTGTTCAACAGAATCAAGAATTCAGCATCCAGAATGAGGATTTTCCAGCCTTACCAGGATTTAAAGGTAAATAATCTCAGCTGTGTAGGTCTTTTTATTATAAATTTTCATTCCCACCCTAAGAGTGTTTGGTTCATTTCTTCATATGGTTCTTTTGCTCAACATTTTCAGATCTGATTAGTTGAATTCGTGTTCTCTTGCTCATCATTCTCTGTGAATGAGTGTTTTGTCCTTTTAATGCCACTATGCATGGTTGGGTATTAATCAAAGGGATTTGTTAGGGTGGGCTGTTGTTTCAACATGTTTAAATTACAAAATGTTGTGCTTCCTGTGGAATTAAGTCCAACTTATGATATATCTAGCATGTTTTACCAATTCCAATGGATTAATATGCTATATAATTTTAGCTGATGCAGTGCACACATGTTGGATGTGTCTGCTGACGGTGACAGTAATTTTTTCATAACCCTGCAACTTCTCAAAATGATTTTTTGTGATATTTGTTGCTCACCATATCTTTGCAATGAGAAAAAAATCATATCCTCCGAGACTCCACTTGGTTGGTTTTATGATCGTGGAATGTATTTTGCATTGCATCCCTGCATCCTGCATGTAATTATGTTCCTCAATTACTACTGATCACACTGTTAGATTTTTTACAGGTGGTAATTCAGATTATTCTATTGATTTGCACCAGAAAGAGCAACTTCATGACAATGCTATGTCAATGATGCAATCCCAGCATTTCTCGGTCAGTCTTAATGTCTTGGGAGAATTTTCTTTCCCTTTTACTAGTTGCTTTAGTTGCACACAAGTCTGCTGTGGGATTGATGACAATTCATTCATTTGCAGATGGGAAGGTCTGCCGGATTTAATTTGGGGGGAGCATACTCATCTCATCGGCCTCAGCAGCAGCAGCAGCAGCAACAACAACAGCAACCTGTGCCCTCAGTCACTGGTGGTGGGGTTTCCTTTTCACCAGGGAACAGTCAGGATCTTCTACACTTGCAAGGATCAGATATATTTCCATCTTCCCATTCAACATATCACTCTCAGGTTTGGTAATTTTGCTATGCGTCCATTTAATTAAAAGATTTGGAAAGATTCTCTTTCATGTTGGATACGGGGGGTAGGGGGTTGGATACAGACTGGCAGATGGGACATCTTTTTCCGTGGAAGAAAAGATTTCAAATTCTTTCTTGATGATTGGAACTGAAATGTGTTGCTCGCGTGTTATGGGAGATGCGATCCCTTTTAACATTGTCTTGTTTTTGCTTAGTTAGCTTGTCCTAGCGATTGTTGTCTTTGACAAGGACATTTTGTTTTGATAGGGTTTTCAAACAAGCGGACCTCCTCCTGGTGTTGGGCTTAGACCTCTAAATTCACAAAGTACTATATCTGGAATGGGTTCTTATGACCAGCTTATCCAGCAATATCAGCAGCAGCAGAACCAATCTCAATTTCGCTTGCAGCAGATGTCTGCAGTTAATCAGTCGTTTAGGGAGCAGGGTATGAGACCTATGCAAACATCACAATCTACTCCTGATCCCTATGGGTTGCTTGGCTTGCTTAGTGTTATAAGGACAAGTGATCCTGATCTGGCATCTCTCGCCCTTGGCATCGACTTGACTACACTTGGGCTAAATTTAAATTCTTCTGAGGATCTTCACAAGACTTTTGGTTCCCCATGGTCCGATGAGCCAGCAAAGGGTGACCCAGAGTTTAGCGTTCCACAATGTTATTATTCTAAACAGCCACCAACTTTACATGTAAGCCTATCTTCTTTTAGTTCCTCCAATTTTGTTCCCATTTTCAGTTATGTATCAGCTTTTATGGCTGCACTTATCAATCTGTAAGTAATATTTTTTGTTTGGTTGCAGCAAGGTTATTTTGCGAAGTTCAATGTGGAGACATTATTTTACATATTTTACAGGTGCTTACTGTAGATTCATTTAGTGCTCCTGCAAATTGCGTTACTCATGATTCACTAACACGCAATTTTTTGGGTCTTCTGCAGCATGCCTAAAGATGAAGCCCAATTATATGCCGCAAACGAACTGTATGCTCTTTCACTCGAGGGATGTTTTTTCCTTCTTGCCAAGAAAAGAAACTATGTTTTGTGCTTTTATGTGCACTTGGTCCCTCCATATCTTATCATTGTAAGTTAGAAAGTCTCTTGAGTCTAGGGTTCTAAGAGAATTGGAAACATTTTATTGGCAGTTACAACAGAGGTTGGGTTTATCACAAAGAGCACCGGGTGTGGTTTTTGAGGGCCCCTAACATGGAACCACTCGTGAAGACACAATTGTATGAGAGAGGATCTTATCACTGTTTCGATCCGAACACATTTGAGATAATTCGCAAGGTTGGGTTGCTCAATACCTCTTTCAAACTTTTCTCTCTTCTATATGATCTGCATTTATCATTGTTCACCTGGGCCACTTCCAAAGCTCAAGATGTAAACTCCTTTGCAGGATAATATGGTGCTTTACTTCGAGATGCTGGAAAAGAGACCGGCCCTGCCCCAGCACTAACCAGTCATGAAAACAACTGATGTAAAGCAAGTCTCTCAATGTTCTTTTTTTTGTCTGAACATGCATTTAGTCCTTCCTGCATTCGCAGTTCTTGTGCAAAAGGCTGGCGATTATTTTCTCAAATGTTGTAATGGGCAGTGGAAGGTTTTCGCTCTTTTATTCATCTACTGATTGGGTGGATGCGATGAAAGTGATACCTTTTATCGAGTATCATGAGCAGCTGCTATTGCACCCTTACTTTGTTTTTAGAGAGCTTAGTATTATCATCCCACCGCTTTTATATAATCACCCGTTTTGCTATTTTTCCTCATTCATATTCGGACATCTTGTGGTGTTTTGCATGGGTCTCGTTTTGTGGAAGGACTTACTTAGGGTTCAGATCTCGCGTCCCTAAAATTCAGTTTTGTTTCTTGTCAAAGAGGCTGAAAATATATTTAGTCTGCTGCCTAATCTTAGATTTTCTTTCTTACGTCATGCTTGGGGCCGAGGAAAAAGGCCGATGTACCTCCCTACTAAAAATGATTTTTGATTGGAGGGGTGATCAGTTGACCTGTTTGTTCTGTAGGTAACACGATATGGCATGGTAAACCCTTCAACAAAAGTATGGCGGTTAGGTTCTGACCGAAAAAACTGATTAGAAATCAATCTGAATGTGAAGCAATTAGTTATTGTGAAAATCTTGATTAGTTTGTAATCTTTTCTGGTACGCTCGATTAGTCTCGAACGGGCTGTTCCAGGCCGGTCCAGGCCCGTATCCCGGCCAGTTGTGGCCCGTCCAGTCTCGGTCATGACGGGCTGGCCCAGCCTACATATCTTCAATTTTTAGAACGAAGGTCCTATTTTAGGTCCAGCACTTTTTGGCCCTTTAAACAGTTTTGGGCTTAAAGGTCGTTTCTGGCCTTTAGTAGCCCAATCGAAGCCGCTTACTGGCAGGTCCAGCTCCAATTCCGTGGGCGGTGTCTGGTCGGCCCACCCCATTCGTGTTGGCCTTTGTTTAAATTTTAGAAGCCCAAAAGTCCATTTGGCCATTTTTGCCTCAATGACTTTTTGGGCCTTTGCGCCCATGAACAGTAGTCCGAAGATAGCCTTTGGGCCACTTATTGCATCTGTCAAATGGGTAGATCGGATCGAAAATGGTGCAGTTCAAATTAACTCATTTAACCCGTTTTGATACATTTCTATGTAATACAAATCTGGTAACCCATACTTGACCCTATTCACATTGCTAGGAAATCTCATATCCAAATTAAAATGCAAGCACAGGGTGAACAAGTCTAAGCCCAAATAAATACGAGAGAAAAAAGAGTTATAAATGAGAGTTGAATATAAATAAGTTACAAATCCATTTAACACCCATATTAAACTTATTTATGACACATCCCATTTACTTAACATAATTAATTCATATAACAATTTAGCTCATTAAATATGAGTTAAGAAGTTTATGATCCATTTTGATAAATCTATCTAATCTACTTATTAGTAGCCCAACTGGTGTTGCACCGTTCGAAAGGGATAGGATCGGCCTGTCAACTGATGAGCCGTGAGGCCCAAAGCACGATGCAAGCCCATGCCCAAGCAAGGCCTTATACAGTGGCCAGCCAGATAATCAAATGACACAGTTCGATTCTTGATCATCGATATAGCAAGGGCAGTTCTGCTCCAAAAGGAAGTCGGGCGTTCCATCTTCCGCCCTGATTGATGAAGAAGAAAGAAATCACAGATAATGCTCCAAGAATAAATTAAATAGTTTCATATTATTCTAGGACCTCCTTTTGCTCCCCTCAGATCACACATGAATTTCCACATTGGATCTCTCTCTCTCTCTCCCCTGCACAAGATAACTCCCCCATCACCAACGTGGTCACCTGCGTCGTAAGATCATTTGATTGTCTAAAGAATTGCCGTAACATAAACTCTACAAGTCAATAGACTAAATGAGCTGAGTGTGATATACATCATACGACGGCACAATTCTCGCTATTCTCAAGATTGAGGCTTGCTGAGCACTAGGCTCTTCAGTGCTGGCATTAGGCTCTCCAGAAGCTCCCTCTTACTGGAAATTCTGTCAGATGTGCAATCCTCTTCCTGAGGAAGAAGAGAGAGAGAACAATAAACAACAGATCCATGAAGGTGATCTGTTCAAGGAAATTTTTGAAAAACGCAGCCAAAACGGCAAATGAAAGGTTCAGACCAATTGTGAACAAAGACAAACTTCAATGATACCATATATGTTATGTATATTATCTAACACAGATTTTTTGCTTACATCACCGGTGGAGGCAGAAATCAGTGACAGAAGGGTGACCGTAGCCGCTTGGTATTCTGTCAAAATCTTGTAAGCTGATTCCTGTAGCTTATCCTGACAAAAAAGACATACGAAGGTAACAAAACTAACAGAGCAGAAAATATCAACAAAAAGTGCGAATAGTTGCTAAACGAGCAATCAGTCCACCAGATTTACAAGCATCAACGCTCCACCAATTTAATGAGGCAATTCTCAACATACCAAGCTTATTTTCACTGAGTTCTGCCAATTTTAGGTGTAAGCAACTGCTAGGATCACAAAAATCGCATTTAGTGCTTAGGTGGCAGAAGTTGGAGCATTTTAAATGGCTAATTTTAACGCAATCAGAACTTGCAACCCCCACACCCACCAAAACCACACGATATCTTTGCATTAAAAAAAAGGTTGGTTTGTCAAATGAACAAAGCCAAGATCACAATGGAGATCACGCTTCATGATATTGGCTACCCATCTCATAAATTCATTGCTCTGAAACATCAGGACATTATTGTCTTAGTAATTTGCTTGGATTTAACAATGAAAAACAGAACTGCAATCTAAATGGTATTACGTTCTCACACTTCCTAGGTTATCCAATGCAATAACAAGACCTACATGCCAACAAAATCTTTTAAAAAAATGATTCTGGTAGCAAGACAACTTTCTTGCTGGACAGATTTACATAAAGGAGTTTTTGGTTTCACAAGCAGTATCCCACAGATACAATACCTTCAATCTGGTAATGGCAATAGAAATGGCCCTCCCAGGAGCTTGAAGAGCCTTACTATGAACCTACACAATGGGGATGTTTTAATTACCAAAACAAACAAAGTGAACCAGACAAAATACAGAGACAAGCAATGGCTACTACTGACCTGAACATACAGCAGCGACACTACTTTTGGCAGCAGAGAGATAGGATCCTCTTCCATCGACACTTGAGAGGTCAAATCCTGCATTGACACTCTGAACTTAATATGCAACTAGAGTATCAAGTGCAAAGGCCAAATAAAATGATTTTCTCTTGGCTTGTTCATTTGCATGTAAGAAAAACAGCAAAACTCAAGACTATATGTAGACAACAGTGCTCCAATTGCAAGAATGCTTGAGAATTATAGGATGATCATTAGAAGGTTCGAGATTGTAAACTTTACAGTCAATAGCAAAGACCGAATGTGAGATAACAAATCAGTATTATCAAAATATCAGTAGATAAAGATGACAAAAATGTCGTGAACAATAACAATCACTTACAAAATAATGTTCTTATATCTGACATTAAGTAAAGGCATGAAGCTGGCTTACCTTGCGGTAAGAATGGAGAAGTGCCCTTTCCAGTTTCTTGTCAAGCTTTTTCACTACCAATCCACTGAAAAAAGCATTCAGCTAGGAATAGTAAATACAGAGTTTTATGCTAACCCATACTAAAGAAGTACAAATAACAAACATCATAAATACCTCTCCTCTGCAAAATCCATCAGTGCAGTCATGAAAGTTTCCACCCTCTGTCATTGGTAATTTTTATAGTCATTTAAGTATATACGCAAAGTGACAAGAGTTACTATATAACATGCAAATTCCATTGCCCACGATATCACAAAATGAGATCTATCTGTTAAAAAAACCACCGCAACATCCACAAAATTTCTGCAGATCTCAATCTGTTTCTGAATGAAAACTATTCAACTATGATGTCCGTCAACAAAAGGAAAATCCAAACAACTGAGAAAGGATAGCTACAACATTGAAAACTGAAAGTAGTTGAAAGGTATATCTGCCAATAAGCAGATCAAAAATTACTGAAAAGTACCTAACCGAGTTCAACGACAAGGACCTGAAATTAGACAATTCACGCACAATATTTATCTGGAGGGAAGTCTCCTTAGTTTATTATCAAACATCAAAACCAAAACATTATTTAACTAAATTCAAACACTGACCTTTCCCTCCAAAGCGTCAACCACTGCAAGAGCCTTCTTTGAAAGGCTTCCAGGGAATGTCTTTGCCTACACCAGAAGAAAGGTGTAGTTAAGACTCAACTGTCAATACCCCATCCAAAAATTATCATTGCTCAGTTTATGAAAAGGTAGATCAAGGGATTTAATTGACATACAAGAGCAGTTCTTTCTACAGAACTAAGCGAGACACATTGTGAGTTCTCAGGATTTTCGGTTTCAGCTCCAGTCTTTAATTTGTTGTAAGCATCCTGCAAATCACGAATCTATCACATACTCCTTCATATAAGTCATATTTCATGCAATAAACAGAATTATGAAGCAGCAAATAAACAGCTACCAGATCAACAAATAGTGTATCTACAATAGAAGCAGCTGTTGTTCTCAAGAGATGCCTGTGCAAAACCACCTGCAAAACACATGAAACTGCCCTTTAATATATTTAATCAGAAACACCTTCCTATTTTAATTAATAATAGATAAAAAGACATACTGAAGTGGATGAATCATCTTCAAACAAATCTAACGCCTTTTCATATAGCTGTATATTTAACAAAGCCTGCAAATGGAAATATACGAGAAAAGATAACTCATTTAGCCGAATATAGCCATGGTATAGGGCAAACAAGACCAAAGAAGCAAATCATCTTGCTCACTTCATCTATTTTCTTTTGCAAATCATCAAGCAACCGTTTCATTCTCTCTGCATTTTCTGTAAACACTGCCTTTCTTTTTTCCTTCCAAGAATTTATTAGCATAGGTCTCAAGTGGTTGGCTAGAGACCTAATTATACTAGATGGATCATCAACACCTGCCAAAATTAATGACCAGTTACGTCAAAATCAGACCATGTCCATCATGTACTATATTCAGAATTAAAACAGTGTATTATAAATCATCACACCTTGCTCTTCAAAATCAGGAAACAATGTAGTAATCATTTGCACCATCCATTCTTCCGAAGGAATACCCTGGCTTTCTTCTTGGGATTTGGCATCTTTCTTAGTGCTTGATTTCACTTCTGACGTATGCACAGAAGACACATCTTTGCTCTTCTTCTGGTTTTTCTTAGATTTTGCCGGCACAAAATCCTGATTGTCTGGACCACTCTCAGATGCACCAGATTTAGCATTTCCAGCAGATTTTCCCTTCTTTTTCCTCCCCCCTTTATCCACAGCATGTTTAATAGACGTACTCTCACTAGAAATTTCATTTAACTTGGAGGAAAAGCCAGAATCATGAGCTCCTTTAGCATCCTTGGCTGAATATCGATCATCAGAAAGATTAACACTAGCAGATCCTGAGAGATTAGCTACAATCATCTCTTTCTCCAGGCGATCATAGACATCCTACCATAATTATAAAATGTTAGTGAGTAATCACTTGGAACATGACTAGCTCAAACAACTGGTCATGCCCCTAGTACTAAAAGGTCCTCAAGACCTATCAAGTAAATTGCATGAACAGAAAGGGAAAAAAGTTCTAAATCCTTCATTTGGCAACTAATTAGCTAAAAATGAGAGACGGAAAAATTTGGAGCTACATGGTAACTGGTAAGCGAGGTAATGTACAATAATGGAAGACATGTAAATTAAATGTAAAAACCCAGAAGAGAAGTGAAAACAACCATTCAAATTATTAAAGGAAAATAAACCTCAATACAAACTGCCATATACAGTGTCAAAGACGGACTGCATCTTTCTAGTGTGATTTGGAAATATTGGCTTTTGGCCACCCAGACTACCCAAATTGTGGCCAAGAAAAAAAACCCATAGAGAAAACTTAAAGCCATAAAAATGCAAGATACTTTCAGGGAATAGGAACATTGGACATCTAGAACATCCATCAACCTCTATCAAGCAACTCGGTTCATCGTTCCCATGTAAGAGGAGATGACGAGGTATCAAGCACTGGAAAACACTTTCATAGCTAAGATAGACATATCGAGCACCTACTTTAAAAATAGAACAGAGTGAATAGACCCTCTGTTTAGATTCCTAAGGAAAATCGTTTGTGATATGAAGGAACACTAATTACAGAAAGACTTACCTTGATAAAGGCATTGCCAAAGACAAAGGACTCCCCAAGGATTAGAGCTTTATTAGACTGCAGAAATCATTTCATTTATAATTATCAAACAACTTATTAAATCTTTGGGTATCATAAACAGATGTGACAAACTGTTACCTTGAGAGCAGACTGAACAGATGGACAATGTGATAAAATCTCGGATGCATCTTGAGAACCAAAGGACGCAGGTAATACAGAGAGTGAGTCAATCCTGCATGAACAAGTAATATCAAACACAAGCAACGGGAAAGTCTTTACAATATCGTGATAAAAATAATCAACTAAATGACCATATAATTCTTGCATTGTAATGTGTACAAATTTCATTAGAACTAGTGCAATGTACAATAAATGAAAATACAGCAATAATGCCTGTTGCTGTGTCTTTGTCCCCAGGAAAACTGATACAGAACTTACGATATCAGAGTTATATATACTAAGGTAAAATCATTCAGAAAACATGAAACTTGATCTCCAGGTGAGGAAGACTAAAAAGAACTAAACAAAAGCATTCAAAAACAGGTGACTATGAGTTTATAACATTTAAGATGTACTCATTAACACATGAACCCTACTGTACAGACTAAAGGAAGGAGACTAAACAAATTTCAATGTGAACATAACGTCCAATTCAGAAAAACCAATACGCTCTCCCAGTACCCTCATGAGACAAATTTATCACAGATCATCAAAAAATAAAATAAGCTCACATCACATTTGAAGGCTCATTCAATATCTAAATAGGAGAAAATATTAACAAAGACACTTGGAGAGCTTTACGAAAATCCTGTTGCAAAGATTTCAAAAAAATTCAAAAGTGCAAGTAGCTTATGAAGGTCCGACCAAAAAAAAAAGTAGCCCATGAAGGCATTCATCATTATCGTCCAAGAAACAATGTCATGGGATATTCAAATGAGTACACACACAAAAGAATTTAGTCAATAATGGTCCCTACTGATGAGAAACATATACGAGTGCATTATATATATTGAGAATCTTCTGTAGCCATTACCAGCTAGAACGTTCAACAGCATCTTCAATAGCAGCATCCACCATTTCTGTCAAGGAGGGGTGCACAAAAGCATTTGCCAACGGGAATCCATCAGGATACCTGGACTAATTAAAGTAAATGGCCAAAATCTGATTAGAGAACAAACAAATAAGCAAATAGATGCAGAATGAGCTATTTATCAATATTAATTATACGGCCAAAAATACCTGTAAGAATTGAACAGGTTGCGATATCCCTAGTCTGCTAAGCGTTTCATATATGACGAAGGAATTCTGCCACACAGAAACAAACAGTAAACTAAGCACTCCAGGAAACTTGATAAAACAGGAAAATTAAGAGCCAGCACCTCAGAACCCAAAAGGTTAAGTACATACATCATATGCCAGTTCTACTACCATACTTTTGGGATAAATTCCACCTGTGGTTATTGAAATTTAGTAGATTTTGCAATTACTGTCATTGAACTATGATTTCGATCTCCAAACTAACTAAATTTTCAAATATTTGCAAATTGATTCGCTTTAACCAAAATCTGGCCAATTTCCCCACAAAATGCCTAAGTGCCAGACGCGTGGATGCTACCGTCATTGCCATGTGGGCACAGAGTTAGCATCTTGCTACAAGATTGGTCGGATTCCAGTCAAAGTGCACCAATTGCAAATAATTGAAAATAAGTGCAATGAGTGATTCCAACCGAAATTCAGCAACCTGAATGAAAAATCACTAAACTTTAGTGGCTGTCAATTAAATTTACCCATAGTTTTGTCTAATTTATGGAGATATAGTGCTAATATTGCCCCTACTTTGGCGAAACCTAGTAAGATAAACCATTAACCAGTAAAAATTTCATAATTTTCTGTTAAAGAAACAATTGGTTTTATAATTTATGTTTTAGGCTTTCAGCTTGTAATAGCTGTTCAAAGGTAATTAAATCAAAATTTCTCGCTCTTGCTAGAGAACCACATCTCATCTCAATAAAATAGTCTGCAGGAGGCAGTGAGTGCGTATAGAGCGATTCGGTTCGAAACATCCTGCTTATTCCTACAAATCAGCATGATTTGTACTACACAAACAAAGGTCTTGGACTGATGCCTTTCGAAATCATGCCAATAAATCTTCAATTTGATCCTATAGTTGATTTTAATGACCCTCCTAACTATCCTAAGTAGCATCTTCCTTTTCACCAGGCCAAGAACACTGTACTGCGTGACTAAACCGAGAGAGAGAGAGAGAGAGGAGGAGGAGGAGGAGTGGGAGCATAAAACCACAAACCTGCGAGAAAAAAGAATCAACACATTCCTTCTGAGCAATGGCAAAGACCTGTAGCATATTGACATGGTAAGTGAAAGAGACAAGGTGGAGATCATAATAAATAAAAACGATACTTTTTCATTTGGAAAAACATATATTTGCGAGAGCACACAAAATGAACCTGCACCTACACTTTGACTACGTATATCTTGGACAACCACAACATTTTTACCCTCCAGCCATTTCTAACGATATAGCAGAACACAAACAAATATTATCTAAGTACATTCTCATCATGGAACTTGAAGGTAACAATTTTCTCCGTAAGCAATATAGTGCTGCTTAAAACGCAAGTCGTTTGAAGAAAATAGTACGCTACAATGTATAAAAGCACTATTATTCATCCCTTGTGCCTCTTACACTCAAGGTCGACACTACTTGCCAATCAATCTTCCAGTTCCCCTTGCATAAATCAGAAACTAAACATTTTCGCCCCTATGGTGAAAACAGCATATGTACCCTATTTAATATGAAATTGACAATTCTTGAGGAAAAGAGCAATAAAAAAACAGTTGAAGTTATTGACGACAATTCCACTAGGGACAAATTTTGGCAGCCACACACAACTATGCTACTATAATGGATGTTTTAGAATCTCATTAGTCCCATTGGACAATCCTATAGTCTTTCGAAGGAAAGAATGAGTTAGGCAAATCACATACAGTTGGAGTCCAATACACTCCTGCACGGAGTGAACCCAGAATCTCTCCTCCCTTCAATAGCTCATTGAATAGGGATTGGAAGAATGATGCCTCAACGGACACCCCAGTAGCTCCATCCATTTCCTGCAGGAGTTGCTGTAGAGAACTCCACAATGCAGACAGATTTGTAGGGACAGAAATACCTCTCGCAGCACCACGAACCATAGCACTGACTCTAGCAACATATGCCGGAGTATACAACTGCCCACCTTCAAGCCTTCCTTTCACCTAAAAACAAGGGCAAAGTAATTGTCGATAGGGTACACTCCCGTCATGCTACGTTTGTGAGACTTGGAAAATCATAATACCATGCTCCCAAGTCGAGGCTCCAACACTGATGTCAATAACTCCGAGCCAACATGTAATTGCGTGGCCAGCTCTGCTAAAGCTATCTGACTACATTCTTGAAGCCGCTCATTGATCTCTTCAGCTACGGAGTCCCAGTAATGTTGCGATATGATTTCCCCCTGAATAAACGTCAGGCCTGGATTACCAGCCACCATGACTTGAGCTTGCTTCTCGACATGGTACAAATCAACCCCGGTGGTGTCGGCAAGGTCAATAAGAGAAACGCGCCCCGATTTTTGTACCTCCGACAGCATTTCATGCCTCAGTTGATCCTATAAAGATAACATAAAATTCGGAAAATTCTCTAGCGTTTAAACAATATTTGAGATGGAAGAACGATCAGAATTAAAAGAACACAAAAAAATTATTTGCACAGAGCATAATTTTTACTGGTTTCTCAACTCTACAAGCGCAAGATTGACCATTTGTAAACTCAACCAAGCCAAATTTCCTATTCTACCGGTCCTCGACAAAAACAAGGAAAGAAAAAAACCTGCACTCGAGAAACGCAAAACACGACGCAAGCCCTAGTTCGAGTTCGCCCTAACTTGGTGGACAATTTGGGGGGACGCCGCAACAGGCATGCGCCATTCTTAAAGTACACGAGTTAGCTGCTATGAATTCACGAATCGTCTCCATCACATATCACCCCAAAAACTGTAGAACGATCGAACGACGCGTTCCTTTTTCGTCTTCTCTCGAGAGCCAAGCCAGACTCGATATCAATTGGGAAAGAGAGAGAGAGGGAGGGAGAGAGAGAGAGAGAGAGAGAGAGGGGCGTACGGGAGTGATGTATTCCTTGCCGGAAACGGTGTGGAGGAGATCGAAGTCGATGATGTGGAGCTCCTGGAGCTTCTGGACCAACTCGACGACGTTGCGGTCGGAGAGACGGACGCTGGATTTGGCCTGCTGAGCGAACTCGAATTGCCTCTGCAACTCCAGCAGCTCGTCGTCCATGGCTTCTTTTCTGCAGGGGATCGAAGCGCTGTTCCTTCCCGGCGAAGACGACGACGGTGCAGGGCTCCCGATCGCGAAATCCCTCTCCTCGAGACCCCGAAACCACACGCCCTCGTCGGAGCTTCCCGCTCTGCTGCCGTCCCGAGTGCGATCGCGTCAGTTACCAAACCGATGAATCATCGAAGCCTCTAAAGAGACGATCACGTCCAATTTTCTGCTTTTCAGTAAATTCTTGAATTTGGAATTTCACCACTCCGTTAACATCTTCAACGATCAATTTCTTTTTAGGTCTCTTCTCGATTTCCACATTAAATTCATCCTGTAATCGTCCCTCACGCATTTTAACGAAATATTGACCGAAATGCTCACATACAGTAAATTTAGTTTCGGGATACCGGTTTAAATTCATTTTTTAAAATAATAAAATTCATTTGGAATAAGTATGTCGTGATTAAGAAGACAAAAAAAAACGTTTTTTAGAAGCACGCTTTCATTATTCGGGACGTTCTACAAAAAAAAAAATCAATGCTCGTATGGTAGGTAATGCTTCCTGGAAACCAATATGCCTCCGTACGGAATCAAATTCAACTGCCTGCCTTTCATGGAAGATGTCCCCCCCAGCTAAATTCCATATAGGGAGCTTTTTCTACTGACCCATTTTTTTACAAGCTAGTACTGTAATAAAAATTACCGGTCAGTGTAAACGACAACAGAAAACTGCATTAAAAAATTTGAGATGGAGGTCCGATGATCATTCGGAAACAGCATTAGGAGATTAACCTTTGTCGACACGATAATGGAGTCAGAACAGAGAGAGGCCATATGATCTATGCAGATTGTTACAGGGAAGGTGGCAGATTGTTGAATCAGAACTTTGTGGTTCCTACATATTGAATATTTATCCTCTGTGAGGGTTATAATCGAATTAACAAAGTGACAGTTTTACATTTATGTTTGGCAGATCATGACCCGGCCATTCGATCGCATGGTCACGGAGCCCGTGTGGGTCTCACCATTTCGATGGCATTTAAGTACGTATGTGGTTCTAGATTTTTAAGCAAAAGAATAACATATCAATTGCAGGAGGGAAGTTATGGGAATTCTCGTTGTCAATGCATCGACGATTTTCCTCAACTCCAAGTCCAGAGCTTTCATCTCGCATCCTTCCCAGCTTCCAACATCAATTTATAGAGAGCAAAGCCACCTTGATGGCAGCCAGGCATTTTAGAAGTCAAGTTCTCCAAATCAATCTGACAGCAGAAGAAGAATAGATAACAGATTAGATCGAAGTAGAAGGGCTGAAAAGGCATGCGGATTTTCTAATCATGCTTTCAACACTTGGCTTAGAAGTAATGCGTAAGAACTATAGCTTCTTTTGAAAGCTGATTCTGGACCAACTATCCAACATCATGATTTAAATGTCCAGAGGTTACTTCATAGGTTACATAAGAACCACCAATGCCAATTCCTACGGGCTCCAACACTAAAGATACAACTCCGTTGTATAAGCTGGTCTATACAACATCTATATTTTCTCATGCTTTTTTCCTTGACTGAATAATTTTGCTCATGCTTAAATGTAATTCGTGACAAATAGGCGAAATTTGCACGTTACATCTCAAGGATTACTGTGGCAACTCAAATAAAACGCTAGTTTGGACTCACCAGTGTCACTGCATAAAGTTGAGTTGATTCAAAGCCATCTTGTGCACTAGAATAGCATTTTTGAATTTCATCCGAGTGAAGAGTGCACGTCATGAAGAAAAAGGCAGCTGGTCTAACATTCATCTCCCGACGAGATATACCAATGAAAAGTGGATTGCCCTGCATGAATGTCAAGTGGTCAACATAAGTAGTGCATCAAGCTAGGTAGGTCTGCCTAGCCTGCAATGCCATTTTTAGTCTACACGGTCTGTGAAAAATTTCATAGCCAGTTGACTAAATTGAAGCACAGACCATATGCTCAGGAAGCAAGTAAAACACAGACGATTTGGTTATACTCAAACTTGAAACCAACTCACGAGGGATGAGCCAGGTACTCCAATTTCTTCATTCACTTCTCGGACAATGCTGTCAAACATCTCTTCAGAAACTCTCTTGTTGAGCAGCTCAGACTCCCTCAAACTGTTGCCGGGCTGATGGGACTCTATTCCAATTTCTTGGGGCTGTAATCAAGAAAAAAAGGAGTGAATAACCATAAGGGCCTAGAAAACCCAAATTCCAGCAGAAGCTAAAAGACAAAATACATTACTGCATGTAATTTTTAAATAGATCTGGTCAAGTGACAGTATGGAATGCTGTCATGATGGTGTTGCCAATTTTTCTCTCGCAGCATTAACCATCCAAAACACGTTCTACTATTAGAAACAAATAGTACTGTGCTAATTTATTTCCATTTTTGGGTTGGGAAAAGCCAAAAAGCTCTTATAATCTTGTGTTTAGTACCTCTGGATGGCCTCCTGGGAATACAAAGTGACCAGGAAATTCCCCAACATTATTGCTTCTTCGCAGTATCAGTATTTTCTTGTCTAAGGTCTCCACAATTGCACCATTGCCTAACGGACTGGAGGTGTGTTGACAGCGAATGGTGTCCTCTGTACAAAGGCAACAAACAGCATAGAGACAGTATGAACATCAATGGGGACTGAAGAAGATGCAAGCAACCCCAAGACATCTGAACCTCTTGTAGGCTATGTCTTGTAATGCCTAACCATCTAATTACAGAAAATGAATCATTAAAAACTATCGCATGCTTGTCTCCACTTAATTTTCTTCTCAGAAGCAAAACAACCTAACTACATCTAACATTAGCAGATTAATAATAATAGTACGTTTTCAAGCCGTGAGAGCAGTTCATCCATATAAGTGCGCATGCGAGAGAGAGAGAGAGAGAGAGAGAGAGAGAGAGAGAGAGAGCACAGTTCAAGATTTCAACAAGAAGGGAAGATACCTTTTGATGGAACCAGGAACCTTTCCCACAGAGGATTCAAGTTTGTCCCAACAAAAGTCCTGAAACAAAGTATATGGCATCATAACAGCGGCAGACCATAGACATTCATTAATGAGAACATAAAGTCACATTAGAACCAAATGCTGTGAAATTAAAAACGTTTGCCAATATTGGTGACTAAAATATTGCAAAAAACAAAGTTTCTCCTTAAAGCAAGTTCAGAATAGTAATCTTGACTCGAGTGAATCAGAAGCAGTAAGAAGGTGAGGTAATGCCATTCATAATTTAGAATTAGTACATCAGTTAGACAATAGGGTTCTAAAGCTAGAAAGAATTAGCTTGGTTCCAGGTATCTGCAATCCTTAAAGTATTCCTACTCAAAACAGAGTGCTTGGTGGAATAAGAAATTGGAACGGTAAGTCTTGACTGATCTTCAAGGGATTTTGAGTTTCACATGCACAACAAGTATAAGGATCCAACTTACTCCTCTAAATAGCTATCACCTGGTTTTATTTTCTCTCTATATTAATGTTTGTCAATGGATTCACATTTCAAGTAATGCTCCCATTGGACTACTTATGCTCATGACATGGATCAAATAATAATTATCCATTGGATTTTGTTAGCGAAGGACGCTAACTTGCTAAGCAACCAAGTAAGGAAAGTTTGCAGTCATCCTTGCACTGTTTTTCTTGTGTTATGTATAATCTATGCTTTGAAAATCAAAACATTCCTCATTGAGGTAAAGAGAGAGACAGACCTGTAGTCTGTTAGGCCAAGGTGGAGTGATACCCAAGAAATTTTATCGGACCCACTTCCTTCCTTATGTGCGATGAATCCTGCATACTGTGAATCTATAATTAGCTCAAAACGCGGTTCATCTTAGCATGCATGAGTAAGCATACGCATCTACAGCCTCGCAAGTTTCACATTGATTCTTCTGATTTTGGCTGTTGAACAATTTGAACTACAATTTCACCAAGAAATAGGTCAGCAAGAGAGTGGGATCACGCCTCTCATGTCATTAGGTATCGAGGTGCACATGGAAACTAATAATACAAGGATATCGTAGAATGTCCATTGTATAAGATCAAAAGTGAGTGATGTGATCCCAAATATCCGGAGACACCAGTTCAACGCAAAAGTCCATTTGGCTGCCACGGCCAAAGCCTGTAGCTTATTTGGAACTTCACCACCCTATTCCTTCATTGAGCATTACCACAAGAAACCATAGGCTTTCAAATCATGGTGCTACAATAACAACTGTCACAGTTGATCAAGCACACAGCTAACTGCAAGTTCTTGTATTCAAGACACCCAGAGAATAAAAGAAGAATCGACATACCCTGAACTTCGTCCCATTGTACAGAGATGCATTTCTCTGAATTCTTTGGTCCCATATCTGAACAAGAGAGACAAAGTGATTAAAACAAAAACAGCCGATTCAAGGAGATTGGAAGGGGCGTCTTAGAACATATCCCACTGATCCAGTCAATAAGCCGCTTCATACATCAATCAAAGCTCAGTCACGTCTTTGACCACGGATCACGGAATCAAACGCCAAAGCAATTACCCAAAGTACTGTAATAGAAAGTGAAGTTTGATCGAGTTCAATTTGCCTGTAATTTCTCACGCCAATCTGGCAAGTATGTCAACTCAAAGCAATGGCCAGAAGGCCCAGAACCATGAGACCAAAACTTCACCGCCATCCCAGATCCCAAAGGCAAAGCTATTCGCGACACAGCGAAAGATGATCAAACATCGAAAGCGCGACAAAAATCTCACCTCAGAAATGGAATTCTCCAAGTCGATGTCGGGGTGCGGGAACCTATCGTGCGATCCATCGAACTCGGCAGAAACCTTAAAAAGAGAAACCACGAACCCTATTACTGTAAAGAGGCGCGGTCGCATGTGACGGTGCATTCGAGCGGCGAATCAGATGGCGGTGCGCCGGTTTCGGCGCGACCGGCGGAAAAGCAGAGAGCGAGGGGGAAAAGGGGCACCTGCGACGGAGAGAGGCCGAGAGGACATGAGAGGAGGAGCACGTAAGGGGCGGAGGCACCCCCGTCTCCGGCCGCGGAGCGCCCCGTCGCCGCCGCCGCCTGCGAATCCATCGACGCCGGGGGCTCGAGTTCTTGGCGGGATATTCCGATGAGGAAGAGCCTCCTTTTTGACCGCTTGCCATCGTGGACTAACGAGTCGCGCGCGCAAAAATTCCACGAGATTGGATGTGGATCGGGCGGGCTCAGATGGGCCGGGCCTAAGTTTCTGCCGAAGCCGGCCCGTCTTACAATTGTTGTGCGCAGATTTTCGGGCCGAGCTTTCGATCTAAAGGTTCTTGCCTAAGCCCGGCCCGAAAATGTCAAGAGCCCTGCGGCTCACATCGGGCTTAGGCACGTCAATCAACAACACTTACCAACACTTACCGATATTTACATGTATGAGGAAAAAAATTCATATTTCGGTGCGTTTGTTTGGTGAAAAATAAAGGATCTGAAAAATATTTTTTTTGAAAATGATTGCTTGTATCGCTTACAAAAAAGAATGAACAAAAAACATTTGAAATCATTTACAAAAATACTTAGACATAAATCATTATTGATAATGAAAGTATATTTCATCGATTAATTATTTTGATCGTTACGAGTGATCATTTTTAGAAAAATGTATGCTCCGTTTTTTTTGCAAAAAAAAAAACGCATGATTTGGAAAACACACTCCCGAACAAAAAATGTCTTTATTGTACACGAAAATATTTAGATATAAATTGTTGTCGATAATGAAAATATCTTTTTATGGATTTATTTCAAGTGATATGAGCGATTGGTTTTAGGAAAATATATATTGTAGTTATTTATTTTCCAAGAAATAATCGTAGCCCCTTACAGATAGAGAACAATTGAATTAATATCGGTAGAAAAAGGGTGAACAAGAGAGATGAGTTTTAATTTTTCAAAAATGTCCATATCAACCTCCTTCTCTTCCTCACAAGAATTCTATTTTCCCATTGTCCATCTAACAACTTTCTTTCTTTTTTTTTGGTCAAGATCTAACAACTTTCAGTTCCCTTTTTCCCATAACTTTCCCAAATACGGCATCGTAGTGGTAGTCGGGATGGACCATTTCGGCCGGGTGACGCTCGAAGTTGGCATTTTGACGTGTGGCCCGAGCAAACTGTGGACCGACGACCAAATTGTGTTTTGGCACTGCAGTTACAAAACGGCAACTCCGAATCGGGTGCGATGCATTTCATTAAACGAGGATCGACCCGAAAAAAGAAAGAAAGAAAGAGAGCTCCGTGCTTTCGCGCTCTCTATACTTTCACCATCAAAGCGATTCAGCCATTCCAGCTCAATTTGAGCTGTACTTGGCAACAAGGGGACCATATTTCCATATTAGGATCATTGAACGTGTGTGTATATATGTATTAGATGCAGTCTATAACTAACTGAAAATGGTAGGTCATCTGCATTTCTTCTTGCATAACAGTTTTTTGGCCACTCTGAAAGTAACGGCATGTTGTGGGCCGCAAATTTTTGCAGGAGTGGACTCCACAATAAATTCTAATTATTTGTTATTTGTTAATCTCATAGTGGATTAAGGATGGTCACGTAAGCATTTTGCTTTCTTTCCTAATTCCTGAGTTTCCATGTGTATAAAATGCTCCCTTCGGATTTAGTGTTTTTTGATAGTGTCCGGATGCCTTTTTCTCTTCCCTTTTCTGGTATGTGCTCTTTGTTAGCCCGTCTTCAAGTGACTCCCATCATGCACTGAAACTGGAACTCTCTTATTTCCCACAGATATGTCCCGTACCCCATCCTTAAACCCATGGAAGTACATTCCCAACATGTTCCCAGTGACCTTCTCTGCACGTCTGTGTGTTCTCTACCCAGTCGCTCGAGTCTTTTGGATATAGTTTCTGATGCGGTACCAAAGTCTCGATTTGATCTCTTTTGGGTTTAGGAGTTCCTAAATAAAATCTAGAGATTGTACGTTCGTGCAGCTTCCTATCCTACACGCGCTCGGATCATGCACCAAGTTGTTCGAGCGACGTGTTCCACCAAGTCAGGGCCCCCGCGGCCCGCTCATGTGGTTAGGGTTCGAGCTTTGTACGACGCGCGTGTTCACCGCCATCGTCCATCCTGGATGCAACTGCGAGATGAGGGACAGAATTGTTGTCCCCGTCACAAAACTGGAAGTACAAGCATGATGAAAAGGATATTCATACATGAGACATTTATTCCTTTCGGAAACAACACTAATAAACATGTAACGCAATTACAGCTCTAAGATTGGGCAAATCAAAGTGTACATGCAAACTACAAAAGGAGCGATTAAAGCCCAAATAAAAAGTTGTACATGGAGAAGATGGTTATTTCTCCTCATCATATGGTGGACTATGCAGTTTAAGCTTATTGGGAAGTGTTATCCACCAATCGGACTCAACAATACTACTGTAAAAAGATACAGAATAAGACTAAGTATGATGGAGGAAATAATAATCATCTAAAGGACAAAGGTGACACTAAAGAGAGAGAGACTTCATCTTTCGAGAATGCAAAACCAAACTAAGCTTCTTCTTCTTCTTCTTCTTCTTCTTCTTCTTCTTCTTCTTCTTCTTCTTCTTCTTCTTCAATTCAATTATATCTTACTATGGAGTCTGGGTTGAAGGTGCTTGGATCCTCCTGGTTGATCCAACCGTACTTCTCCGTGAAAGGGTTGACCATGTTCTTTGAGGGGTAGCTCTCGATGCAGTCCTCCCAAACGTTGCCTTTGCCTTTCTCATTTCCCAAGTCCCTGACCACCTCCCACAAGCAACTGTTGCACTTGAACCCAGCACCAAAACTGATCATGAACACCCTGTTACCTCTCTTGAGCCTCCTCTTTGCCTCCATGTATGCCAGCACATACCACAGGCTGCTCGCAGATGTGTTCCCGAAGCGGTGCAGCGTCATCCTCGCGGGCTCAAGGTCGTGCTCGCTCAGCTGGAGGTTCGCCCCGATCCCGTCAATCACTGCCTTCCCGCCCGTGTGGATGCAGAAGTGGTCCACCCCCGTCCTGAAGTTGATCACGGGCCTCGGCCCGGCTAATTTCGCTGAGCGCTGCCTCATTTTCCGGACTAGAGTCATCACCCCAAATCGGAGCAGTTCTCTGGCCGGCAAGATCTTGGGGCCTATCTCCTGGAGATTGTCGATGAACGCCCGGGTGGCCGCCTTTGGTAGGCTTTTGCCAAGGTGGAAGCCAGGCAGGCCCTGGTCGTCCTCTTTCTGGAGGCAGCACCCATAGGACTCGTCCCGCGCCCCGTGGTGGGTCCGAACCAGGCACTTCAGTTTGAAAATGGCACGCCCCTTCAAGGCCCGGTTGTTGGTCAGGAGCATGGCGCACCCGCCCGACCGGAACAGGCAGTTAGACAGGATCATAGACCGGTCAGTGCCCAAGTACCAGTTCAAGCTCAGCGACTCCGATGTCACAAGGAGGGCGTTCGCATTCTTGTAGGACTTGAAGACATTCCTCACGATGTCCATCGATATGAGGCTCGCGCTGCACCCCATGCCAGTGAGATTGAACACCTTCACGTTGTGCCTAAGCTTGTAGTGGTTGATGATCCGGGCCGATAGGGACGGGACGCAAGCGAGCATCGAGACGTTCACAACAAGCACGTCGATCTGCGAAGGAGAAATTCCTGACTTGTCCAGGAGCTTCTGGATGCTGTCGTGGAAGAACTCATCCATTTCGACAAGCCCATCTTCTAATGCGGGATTGTCTTCGCGGCCGGCGAAGACCATCCTTGGGCCGTAGGTCTGCTCTCCGATGCCAGAGCTGACAATGGCCTTGAGCAGGAACTTGTACTCCAGGAGACCAAGTTTCTTGGTCCTCTTAATTAGTTCTCCACATAACCCAGTGTCAAGCATCCTGTCATCTGTTGGCTGATAGCACTGGTAGTCCAAGATGTAACAGTGCTTGTCTCTCCTCTCATCAATCTTTTTCCATATGATGAAAATGAGGTACAAGATGGATGAAGCATACATTAACATGAGAAGCTCCATGAGTGTGTGTGTCTGTGTCTGTGTCTGTGTGTCTGTGAGAGAGAGCGAAAGAGAGACAGGCCAAAAGGGATGATTCTAGGGAATTTTTCGAATCTGTTAATGAATCGCTTAAGAGTAAGGCGATGGCTGCACAACTAGGCAGAACAGGCTTTTGGAAGATCTCAAATCATCAAATGAAGCACATATATGCAAAGAGGAGCGAATATGATGAGTCGGACATGGGAATATGCTAAAAGACTCTCATTTTGCTTTAAGTTCACCCTCACCCAACTTTCATGAGAGATGTTTAGACAAAGCCTCCCCTTAAATGCCATTGTGAGAAACAACTGTTATATTTATAATGTGATTCCACATTTAGGGATATAGTTTTTGAAATAAAAACTAATCCGTTAGATTTGACCCACGTTTTCCCTTTTAAGTGACGATTATCCACATGCGGTTTTTTACACTTCATACCCCTTCAGTGATAACTGCCCTCTTCAGTAACCGCCTTGATGGGAAGCGGTTTATAAAGATGAACGTTCATTTTCATAAGGGCAGACACAAGGTCTAACGCAAACCCTCTCATTCGGTAATACACCATCAGTACGCGAGGGGATTGGGTTAGTAGAGTGCGCCCGTAATTTCTGTCAAATTAACGTCGAACTACCGTGGATTTCCGACGAACGTAAAGTTGAACAATGGCTGGAGGTCAGTTTATTTTCGATCCTATTTTCCGCATTTGATTCTAATTGTGCCTAAAATTTCTATGCATGATTAGAATCCTTCAGTTTTACTCTAACATTTGGTATCAGAGCGTGTTTAGTGCCTCTGCCTTGTTTTTGTTGAATTTTGGGTGCATTTTTCGGGGTTTTTTTTTTAGATGAACAGTAATTCGGATTTATAATGTGATCCCACATTTAGGGATATAGTTTTTGAAATAAAAACTAATCCGTTAGGTTTGACCCACGTTTTCTCTTTTAAGTGACGGTTATCCACGTGCGGTTTTTCCATACTTCATACCCCTTCAGTGATAAATGCCCTCTTCAGTAACCGCCTTGATGGGAAGCGGTTTATAAAGATGAACGTTCATTTTCATAAGGGCAGACACAAGATCTAACGCAAACCCTCTCATTCGGTAATACACCATCAGTATGCGAGGGGATTGGGTTAGTAGAGTGCGCCCATAATTTCTGTCAAATTAACGTCGAACTACCGTGGATTTCCGACGAACGTAAAGTTGAACAATGGCCGGAGGTCAGTTTATTTTCGATCATGTTTCTGCATTTGATTCTAATTGTGCCTAAAATTTCTATGCATGATTAGAATCCTTTAGTTTTACTCTAACAACAACTCTTTATATACAAGTCCCATAAACATCGTGCACCTCCCCAGAAAATTATCGCTACCCTTTTTGGCCGAGGGGTCCCTAGCTCTAATGCCCACTGCACGTCCATGAAAAAGTCTTTACTAATCGAAATAATTGATTCCGAACCCCACGAGGCATGAGTTCTTCCAACTTGAGAGAGAGATTCAAAAAGAAAGAATTCTCAGGGCATTAAAATAGAGAGGAGTCATTATAGTTCACAGTTAGAGGCTTATTCGAAGGTGGTTACCAACATTTAAGAACGAAGCGGATGGTGGATAGAATCGCCTATGCGATCTACGTACGCAGCATATTTACTGGAATGAGAGAAAGTTAACAGTGATGTGTTTGTGTGTATGCATGTCATGGCCGTACCCAATGACAGAAGAGAATTAAAGATGACCCGCCAAGTTGCACGTTCAACTTCCAGAGAAAATTTACTATTATCCGATACATCTGATGTACATCAGACTGCGACCTGCAATGCACGCATCTGCTGTGCCTCCAAGAAGATACGGTTTGAGTTTCATGTAGGCTCTCACTTCGCGCAAGGATTCTGCGAGCCAGCGTGTGCTGCGATCTCGGCACCAACTTCGATCTTTCCCCGAGACAAAGCGAAAATATTTACTTGTAACTCCGTTTCCCGGTAGGTTTTCATCTAGACTTACATCATAGATATGCAAGACGATTACAAAGACCCATCTACAAAAACCAACGCGACAACAGAACATCTGTGTCTCTGCATATTGTTCTTCCAAGATCATATATGACTGATCATCCTGCATAAGCTTTTGGTCTACTGAGTCTTTATTGGTGTGTCGTGACCATTACAACAGGATCACGAAACTGCAAGTCGTTTTTTTGGAAAAGGTTAAAGACATGAGATTGCAAGGCATTCAAAGGAACTAGCAAGCTGAAGAATACTGCCTCAAAGGTAGGCAAAATTACGCATTATGTAACTCTGATCGATCCCTCACGTTTAACTTAGGCTCTACACGTTTGTGGGCTCATATGCAACAATTTGGGAATCTAGCTGGTTTCTCCTTGTGGAGCTAGAACCATATAATCCCTCCATTATTTGTTTGTGCACGAGAAAAAAAAAATGTGTCATATGTGTCTGCATTGTGGGTCTTATTTGATCCCTCGTGGAGGAGGAAGTGTTGAGGTGCACGTGTAAGTTATATAAAAAAAAAGTCTAACGTCGGAGAATCAGTGTAGTGAAGAGTAGTTAATATATCCGAATTAGCCCGTAACTCATCAGAGCTCTTGGCGATTCCCCAGGTGAAGGTAATTGAATCTATTTCTTGAAATTTGATCGAGCATGTAGCTGAAAATAAGTGAATTGAAAAATCTTTTTTTCTTGAATTGATTATATCTATGACTAAGAAAAAATGGTCAATGGAAGATACTTTCATTATCAATAACAAACCATGCCTAAACATTATCGTTAATGATGAGAATATTTTTTTGTCCATTCATTTTTCCGAGCAATGCAAGCAATCATTTTCTAGAAAATGTATTCCAAATTGTTGATTTTCCACAAAAAAAAATGCGTCAAATATAAAACAGTTTCATCGCAAAGATGGAGAATGAGAAATTTATTGGTGGGCAAAGTAACCTTTTATAAAGTTTTGAGATCGAACAAACCGAGATTGCTCACTTGTAAGACTAACATGATTAAGGGTGAATTTGTTTTGCGGAAAATAAATGGTTTGGAAAATAATTTTACTGAAAAATGATCACTTATATCGCTTACAAAAATGAATGAACGAATAATATTTTCGTTGTCCACGAAAATGTTTAGTCATAAATTGTTGTCAATAATGAAAATGTTTTCAAAAAAAAGTTTTTCAAATTATTCATTTTCCGTTAAACAAACGGAGCCTAAGTCGAACTCGAACACGACAATCATGTGTTGAAAGTTATATTGTCGTGCCACAATAAATGAACCAATTACAACGCTACAAAGAGATCATTTGGATAAAATTGGGTAAAACTTCTTTATAAGAATAGCAATTTTATCTCTTTTAGTGTCATCACTTTTTAAAATTTTATTCTATTACACCTAGGGTATTCTTGAACTCAAGTGGGACAAATTTGTGATGTCCAAAATTTGTGTGGGGGTCAAAACTACTCAAAGAATGGGGTCAAGTTAATATTGAAGTGGAAAATATTTATACATAATTGGAATATTTGAAAATGTTAGGTGGGGAAACCCCCGCTTAAATGCTTTACTCGTTGTCCTGTCCTTATTGAAAGACGATTGACTTGCTTCCCCAGGTCAACCAACTTAGTGAGATGATCCACATGAGATTAAATAAGGTTGTTATTAGTCAAGACATCTCATATCCCTCATTAGATAAGGCATCTCAAACCGGAAATTTCAATTTGCCGAGATATAGTTCTAAATTTATCCATGTCATTTGAACCGTGTATATGTGTGTGTATCGGCACCCGAGTAAGGTTAATAATGGCTCTTTGTTTATAGATGTGCACATTGTACATCCTTCTAATAGCTTAAATCCCGACTCAGATTTTCCAGCACTATATCCTCCCCGTGTTTCAATTTTTCCACGTTGCATGTGCTTTTATGACTAATAACTTTGATAACACACTAAAGGTGCCTAAAACTTTAGTAGAGTTGTTGGTTATCTTATGCTTCAGGTAATTGAGTGTCCAAGTCTGTTCACAAACTCATGCTTAATTAAGCTTGATCGTTTAGTTTGAGCTGTAGATCGTACATAAAAGCACTCAATAGACTCAAATACTCAATTCTATCTCCAAAATTATATGATGATATAATCAATATGTGAATAGAAACTAGTGTAGGTTTCGGGACTACATTGGCGAAAATCACCAGCCAAATTAGACATGCTCGAGTTGGCATTTACAAAGTTTACAGCCTCACGGTTCAATTTCAAATCACTCGACTTGGGTCAAGCAAAATAAAGAATGTACAATTGATGTGTCAAGTCAGCATAACGACCGACAAGATATTGTACGCAGATTGGCTCGAATGGATTGGCAATTTCCCCTCCAACTATCAGTACACAGGTCGACATAAGCAAGCAATCCAATCCTAGCATAGCAAGCTCGACGAGACGAACGAGAAAGGACGTGAGTTCGAGCCTATCAATTCATCGTTCACAAAGGTGTTTGGGACAAAAATAGAAGAAAAGAAAGAAGACAGGCTGTCTAGTCCCTCTTGAGTTCAGTTTAGACAAGAGTCAAGGGGGCTGAGCTGGGAACAGAAAGAAAGGGGACATGTGATTGGGCAGTTGGGTGCACTTTAATGGAATTTATTGAGTGACGACTGCATTTAATGAGGAGATGATCCAAGCATTTAAGTTAGCTCGGCAAGAAAAATATCAAAACATCGAGGACAGATTTGGGTCCAAACAGAGACCCGGGGGTCAACTGGTCTCCGGTTTCCGCGTTACGGACTCAAATCCTCTCTCTCTCTCTCTCTCTCTCGGTCAACTGGTCTCCGGTTTCCGCGTTACGGACTCAAATCCTCTCTCTCTCTCTCCTCCTTGTCATCAATTAGAGAAGAATTACTCCAAAGCAAGAGATAAAACTGCTTTGTATGAGATTACGTGTAGATCTCGACATCTCTTGGACGTAAAACACTAAAAGGGTGTTCTCGCTCTTTGAGAAAGATAAAGATATATGGAGAGTTGGGGGAGCAAAGAATGTAGGCACTAATATGTTAAAATAAAGAATGCAGTTTGATAACTCGCCACTTTTGTGGACAAGTGTAGACGATTCCTACTGATTAGAAACAACCCTGATTTGGTGAGATTACAGTGTAACCACCAAGTATCCAAATCCACTCTCTCTCCCTCTCTAGTTCATTCTTATCACCAATTAGAGAAGAATGATCTAATGCACTTAGATTGGTGAGCTTCGAATGGGCTAAAATTTTGGATCGTTTAAATCGGTTTTCAGGCTTTTGGATTTTAGGCAGTTTTCGTTATTTCAATGTTATTTTTATGGCGTTTTCGTAATTTTCACGTTTTCTATTGTAATTAGGTTTAACACCATATAAAAGGGTGTTTAGGGTTTCGTCATAAGCAGAATTTTGGGAGATTTGAATTTCTTATAATCACACTTGAGAGGACAAATTGTTCCTCTATCAAATATTCCTGTTTAGTCAATTTTCTATCGCGATTTGGCATCATTTGGTATCAGAGCACATCAATGGCCGAATAGAATCGCGTTGGTCGTGGACGGCAGACTCGTGGTGGTCGAGGGCATAGAGTCGTCCTAAAGCAGAGGAACAACTGCGTCTAAGAGTTTTGCAAGACATAGAAATTGAAGAACAAAGAAGACGAATCTAGGATTTGGAGCGACAACTTGCGGAGATGAGGTTGGACGTTCAATCCAAAGAAGAGACAGAATCTGAGGATCCATCCGATGATGAAGGGGAGGACATCAACCCCTTCGGGGTTCTGAACCAGGAACGGAATCGAGGAGTACGACCTGGAAATCAACCCTTTTCTCATAATTTCAGGACAAAAATCGAGATTCCTGAGTTTCATGGTAAGGCTCATCCTGATGAATTTATTGACTGGTTACATACAGTATAGAGGATCTTTGATATTAAGGATCTGCTTGAAGAGCAGAAAGTTAAATTAGTGGCTATTAGGCTACGAAAACATGCCTCGATATGGTCGGAGCATGTGAAAAGGCAGCGTGCTAGAGAAGGGAAATCAAAAGTGAATCGCTGGGATAAGATGAAGAAATTGTTGCAAAAGAAATTTTTACCTACTCATTATAGACAGGAGGCGTTTATTGAGTATCACAACGTTAAGCAGAGAGATTTAACGGTCGAGCAGTATACTGAGGAGTTTGATCGATTGCGGATGCGTTGTGATGTGGTTGAAGAAGATGAGCAAACATTTGCTCGATATTTGGCGGGGCTGTGGTATGAAATTTCTGATGTTGTCCAATTACGGCAATATTAGACCTATGAGGATGTGTGCAGGTTGGCCTTGAAGGTGGAAGGTCAGTGTAAAAGGTAGGATGTGGGTTCTAAATTTCAAAATCAATGGTCAGGCAAAAAATCCCGAGGAAAAGTGGAACATCTGCAACCAATTTGACACCAGTCACAGTTAAGGTTACGAGTTCTAAACCTGCATTCAAGGAGAGGCAGAGTAGTGTTGGGACAAGCAGGGGAGGAGCTGCAGCCGAGCGATGTTTCAAGTATCAGGGACTCGGGCATTTTGCTACTGATTATCCTAACCGACAGATTGTGACGCTTATTGATAATCCAGTCTTCGATGAAGGTCCAGTCTATGATAAATCTGAAGGCGAACAAGAGAATGCGGATGCAGAACAGGAATGGATTATCTATGTTGATTCTGGTGAGTCCCTAGTTATTTGAAGAATCTTAAATGTTGCTGTGGCGGACGATGAATCGTGGCTTAGACATAATATTTTTCATACTAAATGTACTAGTAGAGGAAAAATATGCAGCATGATAATAGATGAGGGAAGCTGCGAGAATGAGGTGTCCACTATTATGGTAGAGAAGTTGGGGCTAAAAAGAGAAGATCATCCTCAACCATACAAGCTATCGTGGCTTAATAAAGGAAAGGAGGTAAAGGTGAGCAAGAGGTGTCTTGTGCAATTTTCAATTGGAAAAAATTACATTGATGAGGTGTAGTGTGACGTGGTCCCAATGGATGCTTGTCATATTCTATTAGAAAGGCTGTGGCAGTTTGATGGAAAGACACGACATGATGACTTCAGAAATACCTATACCTTCAAGAAGGATGGCCGGACCATTACCCTAGGCCCTTCAAATTTGTGAACGGATGTGAATAATAATATGTTGTCCAGAACATAATTTTAAGAAGAGGCACTGAATGCGCCTAAATTTTTTGCCGTTGTGATGATGGAGCAGAATTCTGACAGTCCCGAAATTCCTACCCAAGTTTTGCCCTAACTTGAGGAGTTTGCTGATGTTGTATCGAAAAAGATGCCACGTGGGTTGCCATCCATGAGAGACGTTCAGCATTGTATTGATTTCGTCCTGGGAGCTATTATTCCCCATAAGGCAGTTTACAGAATGAGTCATAAGAAACATGAGGAGCTGAAGAGACAAGTACAGGAGCTATTAGAGAAAGGCGCAATCCGAGAGAGCATGAGTCCCTGTATAGTGCCAGCCTTGTTGGTTCCTAAGAAAGATGGGTCACGGAGGATGTGCATAGCTAGCAGAGCTATCAACAAAATCACAATCAAGTATCGATTTCCTATCCCACAATTTGATAATTTGATCAATCAGTTACATGGGACGACTATCTTTTTTAATATAGACTTGAGGAGTGGTTATCATCAGATTAGGATGCGACCTATAGATGAGTGAAAGACGGCGTTTAAGACTAGAGATAGTCTGAATGAGTGGATGGTGATGCCCTTCGGGTTGTCTAATGAGCCAAGCACTTTTATGAGGTTGATGAATCAGGTTTTTCGTCCTTTTATAGGTCAATTTGTTGTCGTTTATTTCGATGATATTTTGGTGTTTAGTACTTCGATTGAGCAACACTTGCAGTACTTGAGAAAAGTATTTGAGACCTTGAGAGGGCAGAAATTGTATGCTAACACCAAGAAGTATCACTTTTTAACTGATCATGTGACTTTTTTGGGTTATATTGTGTCAAAGGAAGGCATTTAGATGGATCTAGTTAAGGTCGAAGCCATTACCAATTGGGAGGTTCCGAAGAATATTCATGAGATACGCAGCTTTCATGGGCTAGCGTCCTTTTATAGGAGGTTTATTCGGGATTTCAGCACTTTTATTGCGCCTCTTACGGATTGTCTGAAGGGAGGCAGATTTGTATGGACTAAAGAGGCAGACGCTGCGTTTTAGTTGTTGAAGAAAAAGGTGACTGAAGCCCCAATTTTAGTGCTTCTAGATTTTGGTGAGATTTTTTAGGTGCATTGTGATGCATCAGGTATTGGTATTGAGGGTGTCCTGAGCCAAAAAAATGAACTTGTGGTGTTCTACAGTGAGAAGTTGAATGAAGTGAAGAGAAGATATTCGACTTATGACAAGGAGTTTTACGCCATAGTGAGGAGCTTGGAGCATTGGAGGCACTATCTTATCTCGAAAGAATTTATTTTGTATTTTGATCATGAAGCCTTGAAGTACATTAATGGGTAGCATAAGTTGAATGCTAGGCATGCAAAGTGGGTGGAGTTTCTTCAGGTTTTCAGTTTTGCCATTAAACATATAACAGGAGCGCTGAATAAAGTAGCATATGCATTGCGTAGAAGACATTCTCTACTGTCTACGATGTAGGTGAGAGTTTTGGGCTTTGATTCTTTTAAGGATTTGTATGTTGATAATCCTTCTTTTAGAGATATTTGGAGAAAGTGCAAAACATGACCCTTTCAACAGTTTCTAGTTATGGAGGGTTTTCTTTTCAAAGGCAATAGGTTGTGTATCCCTCAGTGTTCTTTGAGGGAATCCATTATTACTGAGAGTCATGCAAGAGGTCTAGCCGGGCACTTTGGAGTAGATAAGACGATGGCCTTGCCGTGTGAGCACTTTTATTGGCCCCAAATGAAGCGTGACGTGACTCGATTTGTAGAGAGGTGTAGAGTATGTCATGTGGCAAAAACTAGAGGTATCAATGCTGGTTTATATATGCCTCTACCTGTTCTCGATGCTCCATGGAAGGATGTCAGCCTTGATTTTGTCTTAGGATTGCCAAGAACCTAGCGGAATAAGGATTCCATAATGGTGGTTGTCGACAGATTTTCGAAAATGGCTTACTTTATTCCCTGTAACAAGACCTTTGTTGCTTCACAGGTTGCTCGATTGTTTTTGCAGGAGATTGTTAAGTTACATGGAGTTCCCAAATCCATAATCTTAGACTGTGATGTGAAGTTTGTGAGTCACTTTTGGCGCACTCTTTGGAGGCACATGAGAACCAAATTATAGTTTAGTTCCTCCCACCAACCCCAGACTAATAGGCAGACCAAAGTTGTCAATCGAAGCTTAGGAAATTTACTGCGAAGTTTGGTTAGAGATAGTCCGCGGCAATAGGACTTGGTGTTACCTTAGGCTGAATTTGCTTACAACAGGTCACAAAATCGAACTACAGGCAAGAGTCCTTTTGAGATAGTCTATGGGTGTAATCCAATTACTCCTCTGGATCTCACACCATTGCCAGTTCACAAGCAGTTCAATTCATATGCAAATGAGCATGCCAAGCAGATCAAAGAGCTATATTCACAGGTCCATAATCAGATTAACAAGCAAAACATGAAGTATAAGCAGCGAGTGGATAGACGCAGGAAAAGAGTCGTTTTCAAAGAGGGTGATCTAGTATAGATTTACCTTAGAAAAGAGCGTTTTCCAACTAGCAGGTTTGGCAAATTACAACCTAGAGCTAAAGGACCATTCAGAGTTCTTGAGCGAATTAATGACAATGCTTATAAGATCGAGCTGCCTGATGAGTATAATGTATCCGAGACTTTTAATGTAGCGGATTTGTCACCTTACCATGCAGATAAGGAAGAACCTAAGGAGATTGATATCGATGAAGATGAAGATGAAGCAGATTCAAGGGAAAATCTTTTTTCCTAGCAGGGGAGGATGATGCACTTAGATTAGCGAGCTTGGAATAGGTTGGAATGTTGTATCGTTTAGATCGGTTTTTAGGCTTTTGGATTTTAGACAACTTTCATTATTTTAATGTTATTTTAATGGTGTTTTCGTAATTTTCGCATTTCCTATTGTAATTAAGTTGTTTAACACCATATAAAAGGGTGTTTAGGGTTTCGTCATAAGCAGAATTTTGGGAGATTTGAATTTCTTATAATCACACTTGAAAAGACGAATTGTTCCTCTATCAAATATTCCTATTCAGTCAATTTTCTATCGCGATTCGGCATTATGATCGACTGAAAGATTCAATTGCATCAATTCAAGGTTGAAAGGTTCTTACCGTTTTTCCCCTTTTTTTTATAATTAAGGGTGTGTTTATTTCACTAAAAATTTCATGATAAAGAAAAATAATCTTTCATGAATATAATTTTCAAGAAAAATGGTTAATTTTTCATTTGATTTGTGGTTTGGGGAAGATGATTTCTTTCTCATCAGAAGGAAAAGTCGTTTTTCCCTGAATCTAAACTTATTATTTTCAGTTTGTAATCGATTAGTTTTCCGTCGTCCAAATACCGAAAGGTCGGAAAACAATTTCGGGATAATAGTTTTCTTTTAAACAAACGGACTCTCAATATGCATAATAAACCGGTTGTTATGATTCACGCTTAAACTAGAAAGTCACCGATTACAAGACACTTATCCTTCAAAGTTGTAATAATTTGAAATTGAAAGGGCAAACTCGCTTCCGTCTTATAACCCCCAATTGTGATAACATGAAGGTTGAAATGTCTTTGAAAAACATTTTGAAATTCACACTACCTAGAAATCTTTCTATTATTCAGAAGATATCGATCAATTTAACAGGCACGTGGCAAGGGGCGCCCAACTTGGCCTTGGGGTCTCCAGAAGCCTGTCCCCCTCTCCCAACAGCAGCCAAAAACCAAGCACGAGCAGAATAATAACCCCACGACCACCTTTCGACAAGTTGACATTACTTCGATGGCCCAGTTACATCCATACAATTGAACCCTTAAGGAACAAAAACAGTAAAAAAAAAAAAAACGTTGGGCTTATCTATCATGTGTATATTGTATGTATAGCTTGTGCAATTCATTACATGGGCGGCTCCGAAAAAAGCAAAGTCAACCTAGCAATGTTCGGCGAAAATTGATCGAAAGAGTTACATTTGAATTTTGTGCAAAAAAATTGAGGCTAAATTGATAAAATTAAAAAGTATAGAATTGAGCGGATAATTTCTCCCTACTTATGGGTGGTTTCTGGTTGAGAAGAGACGAGGAAACGCGTCGTATAGGTCAAATAGGAAGAAGAAGAAGACGACCATTTATTGCAATTGGTTGACTAAATTAGAGTTCTTCATCTCTATCTTGAAGGCTGCTCTTTTGAGTTGACTTTCGAATTGTGTAAGACATGCATTGAAGGCTGCCAGATCGCGTCAACCGAGATGTAAAGTGTACGCAATTGGCCTGAAACAGTTGAAGTATTTATGATATTCTTCGTTGTCATTCCATAATTTTCATACCTGTACGATATACCTAACTTCATGCCAAGAATTATACCGAGCAGGAATACATATATACGGCGAAGAAAAATAGCGGATTTTATGTATGAGACTTGGATAGCACATTGAAAACTTAGGTCGATTCGAAAATAAAAATTGGACCTATCACTGACAGATATTAATATGGTGGTTCCTTATTGGTTATATATATATATATAGTTTAAGTTAGGTAGAGTTTGATGACATCCGTATTCATGCAGCACCCAAGTACCGTTCATCATTTAGTGAATTCATCGGTGTTCATCATCTAACTAACGCTTGGTTCCGAGTCCTTGTGGCCCGAACTTCGGGACACCGACACCCATACCTAACTCCTTTGCGGCCGAGATGAGACCTAAAACTGGACTCGGGTCCCTAGGGCTATACCCATTTTGTTTTTCCTCTTTTCTCAAAAGTGTGCTCTACAGTTTTTTTGTAGCGAATGTTAGAGAACGGCTTTTACCTTATTTGAAATAGGCAACGGAATACAGGAAATCAAACCATTTTTCCATACGTGAAATTTCATGGGATCTCAATCACTTGTTCTGATAGTGTAAATTGTTAGGCGAATGCACGGTTTAATATGTAAAATCCTAACACTCTCCTTCAAACTTAGGTTGAATTTTAGCCTAAAATCAAAGCATGGAATCAATAGAAGGAAATAGAGGCTCAAAAAAATTTAAACTCAAGAACTCTTACTCAGTATAAAAATCTTGAAGTCCAGTCTCTTACTCATTTGGGTACACTTTCAGTTAAGCCTTAACAGTACTTGTTGCAAAATGATGCTCCCGACCTTGAATATCTTAAGTAGATCCAAATTATTTGGAGTGACTTTTATTTTTATTATTTTCTATAATTTTTTCCGCTCGTATATCTCGACTTTTTCTAGCACGAAAAATCCAAAATGTATTCCGATGTAAATATATTAACGTGTAAAATTGTATATTTTTTTCATCATTTTTCAAGACACGTGGTATTTTTCTCCTTCCACGTTTAGATTTGGGACCATTTTAAAGTCTAAATCGAACATGCTTTAGTATTTTTGTAAAAGCTCTTCCCATGTAGTAGAGAAAGGTATGCAATCTGCGATAATTTCGACCATTGCGACTCTTAGGCCCAATGGCCCAAATGGTTTGGGCTTTGAACTTATTGAGCCATTAATCCATCAATTGGATGAAAACCAATCCATGTCGCCGCTCCCGGTCGCCACCGTTGTCACCACCACCATCCCGAGTCGCCATTTGCTAACCGCCACCAACTGTGAGAAGTATTGTTTTTTGTAAGGCCAAAATTCTTACAATCCAAACAATTGAAAAAGGATTCCCATGATTTTTGTTTGATAAAGGATTTGGATGACATAATGAAATTTCTTGTTATATTATCAATTTGGACATTCATTTTCAAAATTGCTTTGAAATTTTAGAATTCTGAATGTATTTATCCATGAATTAGAAAGTTACAAATTTTCTTGCTCTCACTTTTTTCTCTGCACTTGGAAAAAAAACAAAAAAGAAATCAAATAATATTTCACTACATATCACGAGTCTCGCTGAGGTCCGCAGCCTCCGTTGGGGCACTACTGTCGAGTCACTTGTCGCCTGGATCTACATTTTGTCAGGCCAAATTGAGCCAAGGCTACGGAACTTAGGAATTTGCCCAAGTAGATTTTAACTTACAACGACCCGATAATATTTCACCGTGTATCATAACTTCTTAGGAAAAGTCACAAAAAAATCCTAATCGATGCTTATCGTAACGCAATTATCCTGAACCTTTTTTGTGATATAAAAAATCTCAAATTATGCATGCCATGACACGTTTACCCTAAACTAAACCCCAAACTTATATCTATATGACACATTTACTCTCCGTCAAGCTTCTGTCAGTTGATTTTTCAATCAAAATAACGTTGTTGACACCTAAATTTTGGCGATCTAATTAGTTGTTCATTGCATAGAAAATTAGGGATTAAATTTTAATCCCTAAACAAAAATATTAGAATTGCATAGCATATAGTTTAAGTTCATATAGGTTAGTTGCATTCCGTATCGGACCGGCGGTGGCGAGAAAACTGAAAATTCATCGCGTAAATTGAGCTCCAGCACTCGGCTCACTCAAGGATTGGGGGGCCGAATTGAAATTCACAAGTCTAAAAGGCTTTGGTTGTTTTAATTTGAGCTTAAATCAGCCCGAATTAATTTAGCCCATTTGGAATTAAGTGAAAATTAAATGATAAAGCCTAAGTCAAAGCCCATTAGGACTAGGAAGCCCGGCCAATTAACCTAGGATTGTCATATAAATATGTCGTTATGCGTCATAATCAAGGGGGGACTCTCATAATTTCCGGAAGACAATTCTTGAGAACAAGAGTGAGACACGTGAGCAAGAACAAAAGTAAGAGAGAGAGTTGCTCGTGCACGTGCTCGCCCCACTGTCGTGCCGCCTCGCGACCGCATCGTCTTCACCACTCCTCATCGTCGCCAATCCCGCAAGCCACCACTGCGACGATCACCGCAAAAAATAGAGAGGGAGGCTAGTGTTGCTTCCTCGGCAACACCCACGGTACACGAGGAAGAAGACGTTCGTGACGGAGTGCACTGGTCATCCATACTTCACTTAGCTTCTTCACGGGGCCAAAATAAGTTGTTGAGGAGAAGAAGACAAAAAAAAGGGGAGATCCGAGACTTCTCTTCGAGAGCTGTGAGCGTCGCTACGAGTCCCCTCACGACGAGCAGCTGCACACCGAGAGTACTAGTCCAGTCTCCTAGAGCTCATTTGAGGTCGCTTCGCGAGCTCTCCAATCAGTCGTGAGTCCTGTGGCCTCACTTGCCGTCAGCCACCCGCCTGCCGTCTGCTCCACCCGGTCTCGATCCGCAATCCCGGCGATTCAAATTTGGAAATATCCGCCAAATTAGGTACGATTGATATCTAACGTTGTTTTAGAATATTTTAAATTCCTAGTTTAGGTGTTTTAAATATTCAGTGAATATTTGGTGGATTGCTAGATCTTAGGGATATTGTTTGTTCTATCCGCAATATTCTAAAACACTCAAAATTAGGAATTATTCCTAATTTGGCAATGTATCTGGACGACTATCCGACCTTATCCCTAAGGTATGATACGCGATGATACGGAAAATCATTATCTTACTCATAATCACTTGGGTACGATAACAAATTTTATTTGCTTTCCAAATTTAGAAAATCAACTTTCTGTCGATATCTATAACCCTATAGATATGACTGTTAGTTTGATTTCTTTGCCTAATTTGAATATGATAAGAAGAATTTTACGGATTGCGTGGATTGTTTGATCGTGGTTGTTATCTTTGTTTAATTGTTTTCCTTTTAAATAAAGAAAATCAAAAAATATGTTAGTTAGGATTTAAATTAGAAATTTTGCATACTTAGGGAATCTTAAATATATCCAAAAGAATAAGATAATTATTTGATTTAAATTGGGATTTATGGTAGCATATTTCCTAGTTTAAATTAGAAATTGTTTTAATCTTTGTGGATTATTTAGGATATTTAATAATTTCGAATTTTAATAAAAATCCCAAAAAAAAAGAATCACTTTAGGATAGGTCAAATAATTTTCTCTAGGATAGATTGCATGTTAATTTGAGTAATTTTTAATTCCGAATTTCATTTGAAAATACCAAAAAAATAAATCATTTGTCCGTCATTAGAATTAGGTCACGTCGTCGCATGACATATAGTTTGCATGATAGGCTGCATTAATCGCATGTTAATTTTTGCACGTCATTACATATAGGTTAGCTTTCATTGAAATAAGTGAAAATCCTAAAAAATATTGAGTGAACTGCTTGTTAATTAGAAATCATGTTAGGATTGTTGATGTGATTTTCTAGCTAACCATGCATATGCTTATGTTGCTTCGAGGTAAGTAATTCTCTCAATCTTGCAATTTATTTAATGTTTTGGTTATTGGGTGTTACTTTGGTAGTTTGCGCACCCGCATGATCACCTCACATGCTAGTGACTAAGTTAAAATGGATCCAGATTGCATGTATAAACATTTTTTTTAAAAGAAAAGGTATCGAAAGGGCGTTAGACTAGATCTAGCGTAACCAAGTCCCCGAGCTTAGAATCTCTGGTTCGTAGGAATAAAACATATCTCCCTATGTTTTATTTAGGTTTCTAATCGACCTACCACAAATAGATTAGTGGCGACTCCAAGCATGAAAACTTTTGCATGTTAAAAACTTAAACCCTAAGTTGCGAATTGGTAGGGTTTGGGAGGGCCCGAGTTAAGCTTAGTCTTAATAATCCATTAGCCTAAGAGGAATTTTAGATCGCGACAGCTTGGCGACTCCACTGGTGACTTGAGTTAGAACTCTTAGTGGACTTAGGCCAGTTTTTCTTTTCAAAAAATATTTTTTGCTTGGCAGCGAGGATCCCAGGTACATCCCTAACATTTTAGGTGTTAAATATTTTTGCAGAATGGGAGGTATAAGGGGAGGCGTGATTGTTAACCATTGTTTTGCAAAGAGGTGTTTGGATGAATGGTTTATTTTATGCACGAAGCGCTGTATGATATAACCTGCTGTGCATGCCTTGCATTTACACTATACCGCACACACTATCCGCTGCCGGACCCGGGTGGCATAGGTTTAGGATGGTACTGAGACAGCGGATACCCCGACCACACCCGCGTGGCATGGGTCGCCTTCCTTGGTCCCGAAAGTTCTTTCACGGTGTCATTGAGTTCCCACCACGATTGCACCCTTTGCAACCCGGGTCGGCTCCTTGACTAAGCCGGAGTCAGGGGAACCCCGGCCTAACCACAACCATGACTGGTTCAACCCGGTAATCCTCGCGTCTCCACTTTGCGAGCCAGAGTCTAGATAGATATCAAACCTCACATTTCATGCGCATGTCTATGTGATTGCCATGGTCCTACCGGGTAAAGTAAGTCTTCTGAACTCTCCTTTTAGCAATTTATTTAGTTATTGCATTTTTCGGGTCGGTCCCTAATAGGTCTAGGTGGGTTTTTAATTTAAAAGTAATAATCATTGAGTATTTTGAAAATAAAAATAAAAACAGAAAGAAAGAAAGCTTTTTTAGAGAATTTATTCTTAATCTATATCTTTATTTTCCTAGATGTGTCATAGGTAATTATTTTCTTAAGAAGTTTGCCGTCGTCTCTTTTACAAAAAAAAAAAGATTTAGAGAATTTGTTTTTAGTTTATAGTTTCTAGCGAGTCTTAACTTTTGGTTTTCCTAGTTTTATGATTAGGGATCTCGATGCGTCTATTTCCTAGGTTGTGTCTAGAGTGTTATTTATTTTTCTTTGCTTATAGCACTTTTCATAAAGTCTCGTTCATGTACGAGTATTTTTATGAATAAACGAAGAATGAAAAAGACTAGAAAGCGTGTCATGGACCAACCTTGTCTTGACCATGTGCTTATTTGGTTCATTTCCTTTACATCAGGTTATTACGGACCGTCAACGTTCTCCAATCCGTACTCGCTCAAGAGCAAGAATGACTGACCAAAATGAGCAGGCTCGTGTTGCTGTCCTTGAAACCGAGATGAAGCAAGTCCTGAATGTGCTCGAGAATCTCACCAAACAAGTTGCTTCTCTACAGACAAGCATTTCCACACTGTCTGCACCCGCTCAACCGAGTGTAGAGATTGTACTGCCCAATGACTCTCCTCCTGTTGAGTCAAAAGATAAGGGAAAAACTGTTGCCATTGGCACTTCCTCGACCGAGAATGGTGCAACTTTAACTGACAAAGCTCTTCCGATCATTATAAATGGGGGCGATGCATCTTCTAAGCCACCAAAGAGTGATGAGGCTGAGCGTATTGATAAGCTTGAAGAAAAATTCCGTCAAATGCAAGGCTTTGATGATCAATTCTCACGAGGTCTTGCTCACATTGTCAAGGTTCAAGTCCCTAAGAAGTTCAAGGCACCTGAGTTTAATAAGTTCGATGGTCTTTCCTGTCCTAAGGTCCATTTACAATACTACACAGCGAGGATGGCGCCGTATGCTGATAATGTGCCACTCATGATCCACACTTTCCAAGATAGCTTAACCGGACCCCCCTTATAATGGTTCATTTTGAAAAAGATTCATTCGCTCAAGATATGGGAGGATTTGTCTGATGCTTTCATTTGTCGATACAAATTCAATATTGACGTGGCCCCGTCACGTGAGGATTTGATTCGCACTGAGAAGAAAAAGACTGAGACCTTCAAGGCCTATGCTACTAGGTGGAGAGCTCTAACTGTGTAAATTACCCCCAAGCTGACTGAGAAGGAGATGCTTGATACCTTTATGAAGACTTTACCGTTCGAGTTTCGTAATCGAATGTTGGGTTCTAATTTCAATTCTTTAGCTGAGTTGATACCTGCGGAAAAACGCATTGAGATCGCTCTGCGCGATGGTTGGGCCACTAAGCAAGCTACCTCTGCTAAGAAGTTCACCCTCAAGAAGGATAAGGAATCGACACCTGAAGTGAATGTAGCTTACTCTCAACAAAGCCGTGACACTACCTCGACAATGCAGTCTGTTGGCAAACAAGGTGGACGCCAATTCACTAGTCGGCAACAAGGTACTAAAAGGAACTTCACGCCTCTGCCTGGGCCGTTATCCGAAGTTCTACCTGTTCTCCAAAAGAAAAATTTGCTTTCAAGTGAGTCAAAACGCCCGAACCCCGAGCGGTTCTTTGGTTATGACTCCTCTAAGAAGTGTGAGTATCATATGGGGGAGGTCGGTCATTCTACTGATGATTGTTACGTACTGAAGCATAGAATTCAAGACCTCTTGGACACAAAGGCATTCTCTTTCCGCAGTGATCAACCAAATGTCCAGCGGAACCCTCTACCCAACCATGCTGGAAGCACGGATGCTGTTATTGAGTAGAGAAATTTCTGTTTTTATACTCCTCTGCGAAGGAGTCTTTCATGCTTTCTAGAATCTCAAGTATTTTCTAGGATTTCCTGCTTTCTTGGATTTCAATTCATGTTTATGTTTTGATTCGTAAGGCTTTGATTATTTGCATTTCCCTTCCAATAATGTAATTCATTTGATTCTATTCAATGCAATTGCAAGTTTGTTTTCATTTTGAGGACATGTTAAAGTATATTAAACTAGCCCGGTGATGATATCCAACCATGAAAAGAAGATATCATCCAAGGAGAAATTCTGAGGGCTGGGCTTTCTCATGCTCCCTCTAAAAAAAGACTTTTCGAAAATTAAAACATTTCATTGCTTTAAAAAAAAAACTTTCCAAAGCGTGCATCAAATAAACCCTGTTTGTTTGTCTGACTCATTTACTTCATGTCTCAGAGCATAATTCTCCAGCTTATTGTGATGAGGAATTGACACATCGAGTTCTATTGATGATGAACCTATGGGGCAAAGGATCACCACCTATTTGGGCATGATGCTAGGGCGAAGATGAGTGCTCAACAGTAGGGGATGATGAACCGAGGGGCATGTTGAACTTTGATGATGATAATGGACTGACAAATCCAATAGAGATAATGTCATGGTTCTAATTGGAATCTTCTGAGTCTCAATTCACATTTGCTTAATATCCAATTCATGCACGTTTTCTTGTGCAGGGGCAAAAGCAAAGATGGAGTGTTCATGTGTCCATCCTTTTCAAATAAGAGCAATCAAAGGACTCTCATTCCTAAGGACAATCTTCTTGTTTGATATTGTTGAGCGATGACATGTTCTTGAAATGGATGTTATGCTTCTCATGCATTTAATGAAATTTTTGAATTATGAACCTTTGCATGCCTAAAGCCGATAGGTATTTAAAATACTAATATCCTTCGAAAGAGGGTTTTGCATGATAATTTACCTGTTTAACTCACCAAGTTCATTGAGAATGATCCAAATGGACAATTTATTGAATGATGTGGCATTATTTGAGTATGCTAAATGAGATGTGTCGGGATGATGAAAGGCAAGCCATATCCTATACACTGTCCCCTATTCATACACTTGTGAGATGAGTGAAATATTCAATGTCCACAAGGTAAATGGTTATCTCGCGAAAGGTACGACTATCGAAATGACGAGAGGCAATTCACTTCTCTATCCTAAACAATACAGGTTATCTATTGTTTCGCCACTTTGAGCCTAAACACTTGGAGAAGTTTTTTCAAATTACCCCTGTCAAGAACCACCCCACATCGGGGTAAACTGGAGGTAAGTCGATATCGTAAGGTGAGGAAAATGGATAGAAATTTTCTTACTCACACTTGCATTAATCTTCGAGTGTTGCTATTGCAAATGAACTCAAACATTAATTCAAGTGCCTCAGAATGATGAAGAGCGGTTCTTTCTCTATCCTACACACTTTATCCATTGCTTAGCCCACTTGAGCCTGTAATTCATTTCATAAAAACCCAGTTGGTGATCATCCACCACACTGGGGCAAGGTAAAAGCCATCACTGTCCATGCAACATATCCGGAGTGCCAATAGAAGACGAAGACCCTGAGAGTCCAAATGTTAGTCATTCGGTCAAAATAAGCCAAAGTGTGATTGGCCAATATATGCATTGTAGACAGTGTGTGTCAAAAGTTTAAAAAAAAATGGAAGCTAGGGGGCATAAAAAAACAGTGTGCCTGGTAAAAGCAAGGCCATAACCCTGAAAAGAAAAAGTCAAAAAAAAAAGGGAGAACTTTAGAAAAAAAATGTCAAGATATGACATGTCAAAGTCATGAATCCCAGTGGAGCAGTGGTCCTACAAGTTTCGAAGGAATCAAGTGACGAACTCTCAAGGCCAATGGAGCATCTACCAAGAAGACAACCCCTAAAGAAAAAGAGGACCGGTGATTATGCCTAGATGATCACCAACTCTCACCTTTATACACATTTTTTAGCCTAATATATCCTTTCGTTTCTCAACCCGTGAACCTAGCCTACGTTACGTCCCTTGTAAAGTCTCTTCTGATTATGGCACTTGAATTAACGTAGAATTCATATGTTTATAAGCTTAGCTCGAAGAAGTGTGAGCAAGTCTATTTCTATCTCATTTTGCAAGGTTCTTGACTTGTAAACCCGAAGACGATTGTGGAGTATTTTCTTTCAATAGCCTCGACTCGAAGAGTTCCCTTTGTTAAGCCATTGACCAAACTAACGCTACGGTCCTGATAAAGACCTCTTGGATTGGTAAAGTCGTACCTCTTGCGAGAATACTCGGATCCTTGTCGACATGATGATGGTGAGACGGAGTGATTCTCATAAAATAGCCCTTCTGAATAAGAGAGGGTGAAAGCCCTTTCTAACTGAAAGTCTCTCATTTAACACTCTTAAGAAATCCACGTTATGAGTGAAAATTGTCTTAATTAATGATTCTCCTCAGTGGAAATTTGGTGATGCAAATATGGTAAAACCATCATGCATAAACCTCAATTGAATTGATGAATTCTGAAATGTGAGTTCTAGAATAGTTGAGATTGCTAATCTCCTTGAATGAATGCATATGTGTTTTGCTCTAATCATGTCTGGCAGGTAATGTTTCCTCAAAGACTAAAGAGTTCCTGACGCTACAGTTATTTTTTGAAACTTCGTGTTCGTCTAAATATTTTTGAATATTCAATTACCTGATTGTAGTTTCAGGTATCATTTCCTAAAATCCGAAGGGAATTTTCGATCCTATTAATCATATCTGATTGCAGTTTCAGATATCTTTCTCGAAGATCCGAAGGGAATCATCGAGCCCATTCAAATATCTAATTGAGATTTCAGGTATTATTTCCGAAAATCCGAAGGGAATTTTCGATCTTATTAATCATATCTGATTGCAGTTTCAGATATCTTTCTCGAAAATGAGAAGGGAATCATCGAGCCCATTCAAATACCTGATTGAAGTTTCAGATATTATTTCCAAAAATCCAAAGGGAATTTTCGAATCTATTAATCATATGTGAGTGCAGTTTTAGATAGCTTCTCGAAGACCCGAAGGGAATCATCGAACCCATTCAAATATCTTTTTGAAATTTCAAGTATCATTACCGAAAATCCGAAGGGAATTTTTCGAGTCTTTCAAGCATCTGAGTCGCCTTTCAGATGACTTTTTCGACTACTTGAGATGGTTTCCAGATACTTGGTAAGTTTTCAAAAGTTGTTCCATACCTTAAATTTGCTTTCCCGAATTCACAGGTAAGTAAGTGCATGTATGTTTTCTATCTTTACATTAGCATTTACATTTTTACATCACATTAAAAAATGGGTGTGGGCTCACTGAATTCCCATTTACTAGACAAAAAGATTAATTTTTCTCATTGCATTTGCATAGTCAAAATTTATGTATCATTTTATCTTTGAATGAAACCTCTTCGAGCTCCCCTTCAAAGAAGGGCAGCTGTTGACACCTAAATTTTGGCGATCTAATTAGTTGTTCATTGCATAGAAAATTAGGGATTAAATTTTAACCCCTAAAAAAAATATTAGAATTGCATAGCATATAGTTTAAGTTCATATAGGTTAGTTGCATTCCGTATCGGACCGGCGGTGGCGAGAAAACTGAAAATTCATCGCGTAAATTGAGCTCGAGTACTCGGCTCACTCATGGATTGGGGGGCCGAATTGAAATTCACAAGTCTAAAAGGCTTTGGTTGTTTTAATTTGAGCTTAAATCAGCCCGAATTAATTTAGCCCATTTGGAATTAAGTGAAAATTAAATGATAAAGCCTAAGTCAAAGCCCATTAGGACTAGGAAGCCCGGCCAATTAACCTAGGATTGTCATATAAATATGTCGTTATGCGTCATAATCAAGGGGGAACTCTCATAATTTCCAGAAGACAATTCTTGAGAACAAGAGTGAGACACGTGAGCAAGAACAAAAGTAAGAGAGAGAGTTGCTCGTGCACGTGCTCGCCCCACTGTCGCGCCGCCTCGCGACCGCACCGTCTTCACCACTCCTCATCGTCGCCAATCCCGCGAGCCACCACTGCGACGATCACCGCAAAAAATAGAGAGGGAGGCTAGTGTTGCTTCCTCGGCAACACCCACGGTACACGAGGAAGAAGACGTTCGTGACGGAGTGCACTGGTCATCCATACTTCACTTAGCTTCTTCACGGGGCCAAAATAAGTTGTTGAGGAGAAGAAGACAAAAAAAAGGGGAGATCCGAGACTTCTCTTCGAGAGCTGTGAGCGTCGCTACGAGTCCCCTCACGACGAGCAGCTGCACACCGAGAGTACTAGTCCAGTCTCCTAGAGCTCGTTTGAGGTCGCTTCGCGAGCTCTCCAATCAGTCGTGAGTCCTGTGGCCTCACTTGCCGTCAGCCACCCGCCTGCCGTCTGCTCCACCCGGTCTCGATCCGCAATCCCGGCGATTCAAATTTGGAAATATCCGTCAAATTAGGTACGATTGATATCTAACGTTGTTTTAGAATATTTTAAATTCCTAGTTTAGGTGTTTTAAATATTCAGTGAATATTTGGTGGATTGCTAGATCTTAGGGATATTGTTTGTTCTATCCGCAATATTCTAAAACACTCAAAATTAGGAATTATTCCTAATTTGGCAACGTATCTGGACGACTATCCGACCTTATCCCTAAGGTATGATACGCGATGATACGAAAAATCATTATCTTACCCATAATCACTTGGGTACGATAATAAATTTTATTTGCTTTCCAAATTTAGAAAATCAACTTTCTGTCGATATCTATAACCCTATAGATATGACTGTTAGTTTGATTTCTTTGCCTAATTTGAATATGATAAGAAGAATTTTACGGATTGCGTGGATTGTTTGATCGTGGTTGTTATCTTTGTTTAATTGTTTTCCTTTTAAATAAAGAAAATCAAAAAATATGTTAGTTAGGATTTAAATTAGAAATTTTGCATACTTAGGGAATCTTAAATATATCCAAAAGAATAAGATAATTATTTGATTTAAATTGGGATTTATGGTAGCATATTTCCTAGTTTAAATTAGAAATTGTTTTAATCTTTGTGGATTATTTAGGATATTTAATAATTTCGAATTTTAATAAAAATCCCAAAAAAAAAAAGAATCACTTTAGGATAGGTCAAATAATTTTCTCTAGGATAGATTGCATGTTAATTTGAGTAATTTTTAATTCCGAATTTCATTTGAAAATACCAAAAAAATAAATCATTTGTCCGTCATTAAAATTAGGTCACGTCGTCGCATGACATATAGTTTGCATGATAGGCTGCATTAATCGCATGTTAATTTTTGCACGTCATTACATATAGGTTAGCTTTCATTGAAATAAGTGAAAATCCTAAAAAATATTGAGTGAACTGCTTGTTAATTAGAAATCATGTTAGGATTGTTGATGTGATTTTCTAGCTAACCATGCAGATGCTTATGTTGCTTCGAGGTAAGTAATTTTCCCAATCTTGCAATTTATTTAATGTTTTGGTTATTGGGTGTTACTTTGGTGGTTTGCGCACCCGCAGATCACCTCACATGCTAGTGACTAAGTTAAAATGGATCCAGATTGCATGTATAAACATTTTTTTTGAAAAGAAAAGGTACCGAAAGGGCGTTAGACTAGATCTAGCGTAATCAAGTCTCCGAGCTTAAAATCTCTGATTCGTAGGAATAAAACATATCTCCCTATGTTTTATTTAGGTTTCTAATCGACCTACCACAAATAGATTAGTGGCGACTCCAAGCATGAAAACTTTTGCATGTTAAAAACTTAAACCCTAAGTTACGAATTGGTAGGGCTTGGGAGGGCCCGAGTTAAGCTTAGTCTTAATAATCCATTAGCCTAAGAGGAATTTTAGGTCGCGACAAACGTTTTTAATTCACTTAAGCCAAATGGGCGTCATGTTAATACTAGATTTTTAACATTACTTACTGACGGAACCTTGACGAAGGGTAAATGTGTCATACAGGTGCAACTTTAGGATTTTTGGTGTTATAGAAAAAAGTTTAAGGTAAATGTATTTCAGTGGGTATAGGTTAAGATTTTTGGTGGATTCTGCTTTAAACTTTTATGGACTTTAAATGGTCAAATCTACTTGTGAAACGTTTGAATGCACCTGATGAGTATAACATAGCGCGAAATTAAAAAGATTAAAAATGCAAAAAGTTACTTTCCGTCCTTGATATGTGCAACAAAAAACATGCACTTGGGTAAAACTTCTGATATATCTACGACACCAAACCCTAGTGAAAAGCTAAATTAGACTAACAAGAAATCAAAAAGAAATAATATAGTCTTCAACAACGTCATATATACAAAGAGTATATCAAAATGGTGCATGCATTTAGTATGTCATTTCTGTGCACCTCCTAGTATAATCAACATCACTCCATAACAAAATTGAACACAAACAACGAAACGCATCTTTATCTCGGCAAATCATATAAGAGGGATTGATCCTCCTCCCACCAAGTCAGCTCTACATCTCCTTTCGATAGCATCAATGTGGAGACCGCACCCGAAGCACGGATAGATCCATTTCTAATGCAATCGATCTCTTCATCTTTCTGCCTAACGACCACGGGATTCTGTAGTGATCGCACTCGCTCTAATTCCATCGCCACTTCCTTCATCGTAGGCCGGTACCTTCCGTGAAGGTTTAAACATCTTTTCGCCAAGTTGGACACTGCAATGATTTCTCCTTTCTCGCCGTGGTTTAATACTTCTTTATCAAGAACATCAAATAAGCGGTTCTCCTCCATCGAAATGATGAAGTACATGGCTAGATTTCTACCCTCTTCCGCCCTCCTTTGAGAAATTGGCTTTTCACCAGTTAGTAGCTCAACAGGGACAACCCCAAAGCTATAGACATTGCTCTTGTCCGAAAATTGACTTGTTTGGTAGTACTCCGGATCCAAGTATCCAAAGGTTCCTCTCACCATTGTGGTCAAGTGAGTTTGGTCGATGGTAATTGATCTGGAAGCTCCAAAATTTGCAACTTTGGCTCCATATTTTTCATCCAAAAGTATATTCGATGACTTGATATCACGATGATAAACCGGTATGGCAGCACCAAAGTGCAAATATGAAAGAGCCCCGGCAACCTCATTGGCAATTCGTAACCGCATCTCCCACGAGATGGGAAATTCTTGGTTTGGATCGTGAAGACATTGGTAGAGAGTTCCATTAGGAACAAATTCATATACCAATAGAGGGGCTTCTTTTTCCGGACAAAATCCTAATAACTTGACAACATTTCTATGATTGATTTCAGAGAGAATTACGACCTCATTGACAAACTGTTGGACTTGTCCTGCATCGACAACTCTAGATTTCTTGACCGCAATGATCGTTCCGTCTATCAACATTCCCTTGTAAACAGCTCCTTGACCACCCTTACCCAGTATTCGGTTCTCGTTAAAATGGTCTGTGGCTGCGTCTAACTCCATTGAGGCGAATAGCTTGCCTTTCTCCGTGTGATTGTCTTCAATAGAAGAGAGACATTGTTGCAACACAAGTCCTCCATTACGTTTGAAGAATTTTTGCTTGAGCTTCACCTCGCGCCTTCTTTTGATGAATTTGTACAACCACAAAAAAAGAAAAAATAATAGTATGTCTCCGACACCCGTGCCCATACCTGTGTAAGAAAAAGTCGATAGAGATTGCTTTAGAAACCAACTCCTAGACTTAAGTACTCAGCAAAATAGTTCGTGTAAGATTTTGTGAGACCATTGCTAACTGTTCTAAAAGTTTAAACTGTTAGATAAAGACGTGGTTTATTATTTGAACATTTTAACACTTCCTCTCATGCTTAGTCTGATTTTTATACCTAGTACTAAGCGTGGACATATTTAATTAGGGAGACAAATTGGCCTGAAAAATTCAAACTCAAATCTCCAACTTTGATATCATGTGAGATTTTGTGGAGCCACTATAAGTTATTCTAAAAACTTAAGCTATTAAATGAAGGCGTAGTTTATTATTTAAACATTCTAACATTTCGAAAGACCCTCGAAAAATATGCATAAGTTATGGATGAGAAATGAAAATACAAGCAAATTGTTACATGCATAGACGAGGAACACACAATTAAGTTAAAAGTATTGTTGAATCCACGGATTATGAAAGAACAAGTAAATTTAGTAGATGTGGCAATATTTTTCGCCCTCCTGCAAATGAAATTGGGTGTATATAGAAACAATCACATTCTGCAACCAGGAAAAAAAGGGAGCAAGGAGTGACGTACCTATCATGGCCATGATCTTGTTGTCGATGCAGTTGTATGACCCTGGTCGATTCACACACTTCCCTCGGCAGTTGAGGTCAGGATTTTCTTTGCACTCATCGATGTCTGATGGATGGGACCAAAGAAAGAAGCAAAAAGATACAATATGTTAGGCTAGCATAACGTCCTACATGACTTTGGATATAGATAAAGGCTACGATACAAAATATAAGTGAACCATCCAATCTCACCTTGGCATCCTTGGGGAAGAAAATAATTCCCTCTATAGCCTTGGTTGCATGAACAATATGTTAGGCTAGGAACCTCGGGCGTCGAGTACGTACGGTAGGAGGCGGAGTTGTCATTGCTGTGCATATTTTTTTGGTTGCTCAGCAGCTCATCCTCATAGTTAGTGATTGCCCATTCGAGGACCACCGGAACGTCTAGCGGTAAATTGTTCATATTGGCTTTATACCACCAAGTTCTCTCTACCAAAAAGGCATACCTGCATTTTGCATCCCCTGACCTTATGGCTTGGCCATCAAGAGTTTTGAATTCCATGCTGTATTCACTGATTTCATCAGGGATCGAAGTCATACAGCAACCGATACCACTAGAGCACTGGTCAAATCCGAGAGACTTATTTCTGCCACATGATGACTTACATCCTACAACTGCCCATGGGGTATTGGCGCCAGCCATCAAAGCCAAGCTATCACAACCTCCAGCAACAAGATAGTTTTGACTCTGGGAGTACTTGAAAACGCTATTACTGGCCCTTAAGTCCACCGGGGTGTCATTTTGTAGTTTGCTCGTGCAATTGAGATGCGAGTAGGATATTGGCTGGCGAACCTTAATGAGGCCTGGGGATTCTGAACTACTCGGTAACAAAATATCTAACACCACCACGCTCAAATTCTTAAGTACCGGACTACGGGTTTGCTAGCAATCGATCTCGTACCTTGGATCCAAGAAGCAGCCGGGTCTAATTCCAAAAGGATACGGAATGTTTGTCAGATTGCCACATGTGTCCGGACAACTAGGCCAAGCCAGACTTTGAAGAGGTGATTCTTCTACGCTGGTTAACCAATTCGCCGTGAAGAGGAGCACAAGAATAACGAAGGCCATCTCAAATGTCAATTTTGGTATTGCCGGGATCATCTTCTCCCAATTCATCCTCCGCAGCCTGTTTCTAGAAAAGAAGTAGATGAATCAGATTTGATGCTCACCACTACTATTGAATTGTCGAGCACCTCTTCATGAAACCAATAAACTAATGCAAAGTATCACACCCCAAAATCTATCAGGACAAGAGATGACACGGCTGTCCTTCCACCTAAAGGACGCAGCCTAAAACCACAATCAAAGAACAAACTTCCAAAAGATCCCCGTTGATAATGCTTTCGCTCTAATGGCTACTAACCAAAAAACCTGAAAAGATTGGGGAAAGAGAAGGGTGAACAACCACAGCTCAATAAGTAGTGCGTATCTCTTCTAAGCAGATCAAGCAACCATTATGTATATAGTTGTAAGACCAAACCAAAGCTTATTAATCCAACTCCAGCATATAATAAACGTCAAATCAAAATACATTATATACTACTTTAATATAATATTTTCACAATAGAAATATTCATTTTAAATCAATATTATCAAAGCAGAAACCAATGGTCTATTTCATTGGTCAATTTTGTCAAAAACACACGTAAGTGGTCCATTCCATTAATCAATCTCATCGAAAAATACATACCAATAGTCCATTCCATTGACCAATCACATGCTCAGAAATCTAACTATAATCACAGATAACGCCCCGTAAAAAGGCGATCAAGATTTCTCCATTGGCAAGGTCTCCACCTACTACAAGCCAATGGCTCGCTCGGCCCACAAGGATATCCTAGACTAGTATGCGCATATCCACAACCCCTCATTGGGTTCATAGAGATATTGAGCATCAAATACTTATCCACGACAATATCATCCACAATCTACAAAGCCAAATCTAGAAATCATTTAATAAACCATTTCATAAATCACAATATAGTTTTAAAACCATTTCATAATTAATTTCATAAATCACAGTACGTTTCCCAAACTAATCACATGACCTTTCATAACTTAGTTCATCCAATAGAAATACTTTTTCGTAAAGAGTTTCTCATATTATTTCATAAACATAATTCACAAATCGATATGTATAATCTTTAATAACATCTTCCATAAAACGTCTCTCAAATATTTTTTTTGGTAAGGATCGTTTCTCAAATATTAAAATGTAGTAATTGCCCGATCCAGGATTTTATGCAGCGAGCATGCTTTAGTAACTCGTACGATACTTAAATTCTTATCATTTTCAAAACATGAGTTTATAAACTCAAAAAAGTGAAAACACCACTCACCTGAAAATGCCTACAATCAAACGATAAAGATTACTCAATCCGTCGAACTCGCAATCCTAACAAATAAGAGAGAAACAACGTTAAAATCGAGTAAAACGATACCTCAACTACAACTCGGCTAAACTAGGCTTAGATTGTCACGCCCCGAATCCCGATGAGCGCGCGACACCCGAAGCTCGATTGAAATAGTGCGATGTCCCAGGACATATCGCCGACCCAATCGATTCACTAACGATTATACAGGCATGCAGAAGCGAACTATAACACCCTATCAACATTACAGATAACTTGGGGCAGTCAAGGAGATAACAGGAATACTCATCAACAAAACAACTTTCATAAACACACTGTTAACTCAAGTTCAATACAAATTACAAGCCCAACCTAAGGGCGACTTGCCACCAACTGCACATACAGAAGGATTGGGTTAACCTACACTCCTCTATAGCAAGGCATCCAAAAGCAGAAAGTTCATCTCATCTCCACATCGACCGTGGTCTCCGATCCTTACGTGGCATCTAATCGTCACCCCAAACCTGAAAATGTTTAACCACGGAGGGGTGAGATAACTCAGTAAGTAAACTCCCTAAATCTCATTTAGGAAAATACGCTGCTTCTGGATTGTCCTAAACATACAAGTCTACCATAACAAACATGCCATAACACAATCACAAGCATTCTTACCTGGCTTAGACACACGTATATGCCACAACGATACATCAACCATATCACATAACCAAAGTATGTAATAAGAATTCACAGACATCAATGCATCACAATCGCGTGTGTCTCGATTATAAGGCAAAACCCACTTGAGCACGTCCCATACCATGTCTAGCAGTTTTTACCCCATAATCAAGCACTATGCATCATACATATCCAGATTTTTCACGACCCGCGTAAGAACGCCTCAAGTCCAAAAACTAGCCATCGATCTCTGACCCGCGTAAACACGCCTCAAGTCCAACAACACTTCTAAAGCCCGCATCAAAACGCCTCAGGCTCAGTGTCTCTAGCCCGCGTAAATGAACACGCCTCAAGCGCAACACCATCTCCCTTTTTATAGCACAACTCGCGTAACACACATCAAGTTGAACAACACTTCTATAGCCCGCATCAAAACGCCTCAGGCTCAGTGTCTCTAGCCCGCGTAACACGTCTTAGACGCAACACCATCTCCTTTTTACGACACAACCCACGTAAAACGCATCAGGTTGGCGGTCTTCCGGTATAACCGGGCATCGTCCCGCATAACACGCCTCGGGACGGATTCAATTCTCTACGTAAAATGCCTCAGGGATTATGTGATCACACAAGCACACTGCACACCATATTTTATCTGTATCCCGCGTAAAATGCCTCAAGGCTTTTAGTGATCACTCATGCTAAGCAATGCATTCACTTCAATGCATTCACTTCGCGTGTTAATCATACCACTTACTCACATAATGCATGTCAACTCAATTACAACACATGATCACCACCAAATCATCCTCGGTCTCAACAACATCAATCATCACAAATCAACCAATTAATCAACATGGATATCGAGTATTCAATATCAAGTCACACGTGCATAAGCACCATTTAGGTCGTCAATCAAGCACCATTCAACCACGAAACTAATCAATCAACACGCACATGCCGAATAAGCCACTTCCCCTCAAATCAACGCATACAACACACATTCAAGCATCGATTCTAGTCATGAGGGCAGCAACTATTCAACCTCGGCACCCTCACCGTTTCGCTCATAAAAATAGACATCCATAAAATCGAGGTAAATCTAGGCAGATTATACAGTAACCAAAATTCTTTCAAAATAGTAAACGAACTCCAAAAATTCTAAATTTTGGATATATCATAAAAAAAAACATCTTGATAAACATTTCTTATGAAGAACACGAAATCCGGTTCAATCTGCAACCATGCCTTTTCGTCCCTCGAAACCATACCATAATTAGTTCGCCCTAACAGACTGTTTTGTTCTCAAAATACATTTTTTTCAATCCCCAAATCATCTTGAAAATCTTTGAAATTTTTATAGGTCATAGAAAGGAAAGTCGCCAACAAATTTTGTGAAGGAAGTTTATCGAAAATAGATCTGGAAAATTTTATAAAAATTCGGAAAGACAAGAAGGTCAGGATGAACAGTGTTCCGAGCAGTTTTAAGATGGTCTGAAAATGGGTTTTCATGTGACCCAAATGGCCTCCAAAAATTTCAAATTTAAAACATGTTATACCTAAGGATGTGAGGAAAAACTTTTGCGAAGGACACCACTCCTGATTCGGCCTCCAAAAATCTCCATAAAAATAGTAATCCGGGAGAGTACAGAAAACACAATTTCGAGATTCAACCCAAATTTCAAGGATCCGAGTCCTTGTTGATAACCACCGAACTTCAGCCCTCAAAATTCATTCCACAAGATTCAAACTACCATGCCACAGACATTTGAACATCCAAGAACAAAATGAAAGATCAATCTCTCCTCTAATCTACCTATAATCACCTCAATCAACCCCTAAACCAGTCCATCCACAACTCATCACCCTAATCAAAGTTTAGAGAGAAACTTGCCTTTAATCAAAGCAAGAAAAACCCAGCAAGTAGCAGCAAAGGCCTCGGCAAGGCAGCAGCTTCGGTGAGCGGCGACGGCAGCGGCAACGCACGGTAGCTGAACGGCAGACGTTGGCCGGGCGAGCGACGACCGGCCTTGCTTGGCCGTGCGCGCAAAGCAAGAAGGAGAGGAGGAGCTGGCCAAGAGGTGAGGGAGAGGGGGACTCGGCCGAGAGGAGGGGAGGAGAGAGGTAGGCATGAGAAATGAGAGGAAGAGAGAGAGAGAGAAAAGAGATAAAAAGAAAAGAAAAAAGTCTAGTCTAAGCCTACCCCGGAGAAATTATCATCTTGCCTTTCTCTCTACTTTCCATCCGATAGCCACGATTCAATCTTATCCAAAAATCGACGGCCCAAATCGATCCCTACAAAAAATACCCAATGGGTAAAATAGGAATTGAACAAAAAGAGTAGAGGCAAAATCGTCTAAAATTTTTTATTTCTAAAGTGGGGGTAAAATGTCCAAAATGCCCTTCTCATTTTGTACTTGGCCTTCACAAAGTCCCAAGGGCAAAATGGTCATTTTCCACTTCCTACTAAAATTTCAATTTTTTGACAGATCCGGACAAATCCAAGGTTGACCATGCTCATAACAATGTCGTCCAATTATTTTGTCGTGACTTTCGAAATTTTCAATACCCAAACTTAGTCTATAATTAATGACTAAATTCAAATAAACGCGACTTGAGCATATCTCAAACTAACGGGAGGCTTTCAGGAAAATTTGTAAATTCGACCCGTGGTCAATACTAAATCGAGTCACTTTTAAGTTCACTTGAACTAAGGCGACCTCAATTGTTATATAATTGCAAGGTTCAATCACTAGTTCTAAAGAACGCGATCGTTTGGAATAGGTTTGAGATCGTTCGCAAATTTCTTATTCTGGCGAGGCGGAATCACCCGCGATCCAATTATATAACATTCGCAAATCGATCCATGACCATCTTTAGATCGGTCTATATTAGCCCAAAATATCATCTCGATAATCCTTATAGTCGAAAGTCAGTCCATGATCAAGTTCTATGGTCACGCAAATCTAAATCCCTAATCAGCATTTCCCTAATGGTTAGTATCCTAAGAGTGATTAAGTCTGGATGAGATTTACTACAAGTGCATTATTGAAATCAAGCATTTCATAAATACAAAGTAGGTCCAAATTTGGAATGTCACGTAGATGCTAACATAATGACTAAAAGGTGCCCATAAATCACTCACCCAAAGCGATTACTCAAATCCATCCGCAACAAGGAGCTTGAACGCGAAACTTGATTACGTCATAACTTTCTCCACCAAACTCCGTTTCAAGCGAGCTTACAGTCAAAAGAAAGCTCATTCGGAGCAATACAAGAATCCCAGCTTGGCTGACCCAAAAGCGGGCCAAAGGCGACAAAAATAGGCATGGAAAGATGCTATCACGCACTATTCACCCCTCGCAGCCAACTTCAAAAATACATATCGAGCAAACCGTAAGTTCAAATTGAATTCCATAAAATCCCACGGCCTCATAATACCCTAAGCTACCAATTATATATATTTATATTTATATACGCACTCGATAACTCAAAAATCAGACTACATAGCTTGAATTTCACCAAACTCTGAAATTTGAGCCCTAACCCAAAAGATACTCCGATTGGACGAACGAGGGGCACGAGTACTTACCGAGCATTGTGATACGAAGTCGAATCGATTTAGTGAGGCGTCCATGGCATCATCGCACAAGGCCCTCTCTCTCTTCTCTTCCTTCTTCTTCTTTTTTCCCTTTTTTCCTTTTCTTCTATCCTCTCTTTTCTTTTCTTCCTATGCGTGCTCTCGGCTTTTTATAACAGAAGGGGTCCACTTTTTGCTTGTTAGGTACCGCATGATAACCATTCTGGTTCTGTCCAGAACTGATTTTTTGCTCCCGAAATCAATTTTGGCCCAGAAACCCGTTTGTTAACGCAATTTAATTTTTCTATTTTCGGGACAAGTTTTTGTCCCGGAACTCGTTTTGGACCAAAAATGAGAAACAGAAAAAACTAGGTTTTTCGTTTTTGGACCAAAAGTGAGAACTCATTCCCGAAGAAATCGATTTTCTTCAACACATCTGTCTCTCGTCTCCTTCGAGCTCTCTTCTGCCCGACTCTCTCTCTACTCTCTTCTGTTGCCATCGAGAGAGGAAGCCAAGCCACTCGTTCGCTTGCTCCGACTGAGAGGAAGCCAGGGCCGCTCGCTCCTGCTCCACGTAAGCTCCGATCGTGCGCAAATCTCCTCTCATCTCTCTCTTTTCTGGATTTGGAAGTCGCCGTGATCGAGGGGGTCAGCTTCGGCCTCGCCGTGGGTGACGGTCGAGCTCGCCGTCGCCCAGATCTGGGCGACCGCGAGCTCGACCGCCGGCCTTGGGCAAGGCCGCTCGGCCTCCCCCAGACTGAGCGGCCTCGCCCAGGGCCGGCGGTTGAGCTTGCCGTCGCCTAAATCTGGGCGAGGCCGAGCGACCTCGCCATGGGCGGCGGTCGAGCTCGCCGTCGCCCAGATCTGGCCGAGGCCGAGCGGCCTCGCCGTGGGCGGCGGTCGAGCTCACCGTCGCCCAGATCTGGGAAAATTTTGGTTGTTTAGGATTTATGGTAAGTCGGTTCCGTCGCTTAGGATTCCTTCAGTTTTTGGGGTGTTTGTTTCTCAAGAATTTGTGGTGTGTGGACTCGAAGATTGCTAGGGTTTGGGTTGGATGAGATTAGTCGGTTCGCATTAACGTGCTCGGGATATTGAATGGGGACCTCTTGATAAGCTGAAAGATGTAGAAGTCGCGATGCTTGGGAACATTCTGACCACTGAACAGTTGATCCATAATTGGTAGCGAACTCCAAATTGGTGAAGTAAATGGGTTTCTATTTTTGAAAGCCAGTGTTTCGCCCGATTTTTTCACTGATTTGATCTGGGGAATTTTGCAGTCGGGTTCGATTTCCACTTCTTCGAAGTGTTCGTGTCAAATTTCTTCGAGGTTCAACTCAGGTATGCAATTTCTTCTTTGAAATCTTCAACTGGGAGTTCTTCAACTGTTCTGAAATTTGCGAATCTTGTTGATTTAACTCTGATGATTTGTGTTTTTTAAAAATTGATGTGCATCTCCGAAGTCTTCCACTGCTTGGGAGTTGTCCGAATATTATGAATTTTGTGAATGGAGGAAGATTTCTATAGAATGATTTCGGTGCAATTTTTTGAAACCTCATTCAACATTAACGTAGGTTTCCCCAACTGGATGGGGAACAAGAATTGCTAACAGATTTCATAAGCATCATTCCCCTTTTGGATGATAGCTAGCAAAAAATGCAATAATATTGTAGTAAATTTAACTTCAGTTTTCCATCCATGTGACTTTGCCTTTTGCGCATGACCATTTGTGGGAGTTTGGTGTTCGTTGCTTTCCCTCGGTCAGTTTGGGAAAAATTTGGTTGTTTTTAGTGTTTGATTCGGGGGCTGATGCTGTCGTGATTGCTTTGTATGCGTCCCCTGTTTTGTCAACATTTTGATGATTTTTTCTAGAATTTTTCAAATTTTTGGGATTTTCGGAATTTTTTTAAAGATTTTTATGAATTTTTCAGATTTTTTTATTATTTTTATTTCATTTCTAAAAAAATGGATTTCTATTCTTGGAAATAGAATTTTATGTTGTTTATCAAACGGGTTTTTGTTTTAGGAAATAGAAATTTCGTGCTGTTATCAAACGGGTTTCTGTTCTAGAAACAGAAATTTTTTGTCGTTATCAAACGGGTTTTTTTTCCCAGAAACTCATCCAGGAACCAGAAATAGAAAAATCTATTTCTGGTTCAGGAACTTATTCCGGACCATAATGGTTATCATGCGATACCTTATTCTCCTTTATCTTTTTTTTTGTGGGTCCCACCATTTATATTTTGACTTGGTCAAAAATCTCAGAGGGTAGAAAAAACCCATTAGATTGCGATTGAGTTCAAACTTTATCAGAAGCCAAACTTTCCTTTTTCAACATTGGCAACGCGAAGATTGAGTTCAAGATTGGCGGCTCCGCAGATGTTGCCAAATCTGGAGATGTCTATTGTCTGGGTACTTAAAATTATAAAATTTTTGCCTCATGCATTTTAAGTCTTTAATCGACTTAATATATAAATGTCGTGAGCCAACATCATGAACTATTAATTATGTGAACTTTGTTCTAAGATACAAATAATAAATGATCCGACTAAACTTGCTTTACTTGATCTATAAACCATATGATAATCCTTGATATTTGCCTACCCAGCTCTACGTGGTACTTCCATGTCACCCATTAAAAATCGCCCCGCTTAATTTTATCATAGTCCTTACCACACCCAACCAAATAAGAATATGCGGAAGAGGATTTAATATTTTTTTTGTGTGTATTACAAGATGGCTATCTAAGGTAACAAGATATTAGAATATGAATTACAATCAATTACGATGAGTAGAAAATTATGCACAGTCAGTAGAGATATGTGCACAATCATGAAAGACAAGAAGAATCAAAAGAAAAATGAAAGAATTCCTATTTATAAATACGTCAGGCATGATCATACCCTATTTTACAAGTAATTCGAGATGGGATTTACGCCAACACTCGGATTTAGAGATTATAATGTGGATGAAATCATGGAAATTTCCCAATAACTTCATGGACCCCCACAATAATTGTGCCAAGATGTTCCTAGAAAGTCATCCTCCCGCGGAATGCCAAAGCTCTTGTATTATTGTCTTTGTACAAGTGATTTGACATATGGTTGAATCGCTATATATGTAGTTTCCTGATTATTACTTGTTCTTCACGAATTCACTAAATGTCATTTTGCCCCAACTCAACTTTTATTACTCCTCTAAAGAATTGCCTCTAATTTGCTGATTTTAAAATATTTCATGGATGTGACAAAATCACCCCACTACCTCTAGCATTAATGTACAAAAAAATTCACATAAAAAGAGGAAAAAAATTACCCCTCAGCTCTTGCTATAGCGTATTTAACATATGGTTTTCCAACATTAATATCCAATTTTATTATCATTTTTTAGGCGAAAAATCTCTCTCTCTCTCTCTCTCTCTCTCTCTCTCTCTCTCTCTAAAAGGTCAAAACATTCCTCGTTTCCTGGAAATGTTTGATCCGGCCAAGCCAATCAAGAAAAGGCAAGGCCCCCAGTGAGAAATCTCAGCCCATTGAGAGGTCCACCAACATATTTGATTTGGACCCACTAATGGGAAACATAGACAAACCTAGAGAGCGAAAAAGGAGAGTGATTTATGACGGCATCCATGAGTCAACTCTTGATGTTCACATGAATAATTACGCGGAAATTTCTCTGCCTTTCTTCACCTGCGGCGCTTTGCTCTTTCTCCATCAAGAACATGTCTTCTTCTCATTAGAAAAGTATGTTGCATAGATGCATCCTATCCGGAGTATGGAGTTCAGACTTTACATGCTTTTCAAAAGGAGGTTTATTTAGATGCATCCTATCCGGAGGGAAATAGTGTTTTTTTGCCCGCGCTTTTTATCCGGTTGTTTAAAAAGACTCGATGGTGAACGGTAACGAAAAGTCGATTCTTACTTTTGAATTCTAAAGTAGATATATCCGAAGGAACGCAAATCCTAATTCGCATACCCACACACCGGTATTATGTGATCTAGTCACAGCCCATCATCTTCAATTGAATAAGTTAGAAGACATCCACACTAATATAATGACCCACACAATCAAAACTTTCTTACGTGGGACAAGGAAAAACACTATTTTGTTTGTTTTACAAACAAACAACCAAGAATACTCACTTATAATATGAGGCATTAGTTTATATATGAATTCCTAAGTCGATATTATCTCCCTAATCTTATGCTTTATTTGCATAGAGACAGGCACCTCACAATCGCGTCGAACGAATGACATAAATTAAGTAAAATTATGGGGAACTTTACTGAACAAATGGTGAATTTTTGCTACGCTATGTACATATGAAAGTTTGATTTTTAAGAGAGCAATTTTGCTGGAAAGGATATTCAGCCAGCAGAAGTCAAAAGAGTGTGCACTCTCGCTCAAGTCATAACTTAGATACTGTTGATTTAGTACGATCCATTGCTGATTTGAAGGAAAGCAATGTAGAAGAGTGAGATGGTGCATTCTACATATGTCCAACACTTAGGATTTTGTCTCTGATGTGACAATAACTGTAAATTCTTCGTATATATGCCTGAAAAATATGACTCTCATAGTTCATATCCATGTAAATAAATATCATATTTTCATGATTTTTCATATGAATCGATAAACAAACTTCGATAATAAGATGCGATCTTTCTATAAAACCTCGTAATTCAAATAGCCCTTTTCACAATTTATAAGTTTTTCTTATCTATAACATGATCGATAATCGATATGAAGTCGTGGTCACATCATTTTAGTCCTTCTATGATATGGTAACGCCGAACTTCTTCCACGTGCAATTTTCATCTATATCTCATCTGTGTATTACTCATCTGTATCTCAAACCGTATAATTTCCGTCCTGTACATTACTCGCAAAGGTCCAAACCTTTTCAACCCCCGTGACTTCTCTCTCCATAAAAGGGCTCCACAGAAACTTTACAAATGAGTATTGGTTTAACTTTCTCTTACGCGGACTTTATTGTCTTCATGCAGAAAATTTCGTAGTCGTCATCATGCCCGTCATCACGGGTCTTCATCAGCGAAGTCGGCTAATCAACAAACAGGTTTCTCACTTGAGAATAAAAGCACGAATCTTTCTGGGTACATTAAGCCCGCGGGTCGTGGAGAGTCGGTCCCAGCTACAGAGAGACTAAGGAAAAGATCAGGAGACTATTAGCTGTAGAGTCCGCAAGTCGGGCTTTCACCTTGTATTGCTCCGACCCGTAATGATGTATATATATGTGCAATACTCATGAAGATCAAATCCTTGGACCCGGTACTCTTCGACCCTAATCCCAATCCCTTTACCAGCAAAGCCGCAAGCCTGTTAGCTGTGGACTCTGTCAACGACCACTCGTCCCTTTCCTCTCGGTTTTAATGCTTAATGGACTTTCTTAATTTCAACAGAGATGGGCACCTTGCAACGATGTCGAATGAATTGCATGAGTTCAATTAAATTACAGGAAACTCATTGAAGTGTACGGGAAGCACTAAAAAGATAATGGTGTTTGTAACAAAATTTAACTTTTTGCTACGTTATGCATATATATATATATATATATATATATATATATATATACACACACACATCTACATTTACATATATATAGACAGATATGTATGTATGCATGTAAATTTAAATTTTAAGAGTGCACTTTTCATGGTAAGAATATTCAGCTGGCGGGATTCAATCTAATCTGCACTCCGCAGGAGTCAATAATTCAGATAATGTTGACTTAGTGTGATCCATTCCTGATTTCAAGGAACGCAAAAAAGAATATGTCCAACGATAGGATGTTGTCTCCGACGTGACAAATACAAATAATTTCATGTTTTGAGCCACTTCCCTGTGTTATGACCTGCTTTTTACCTAATCTATGAAGGTTAAAAGAGTATTTGTTGAGTGTTGAACCATCTAAATTGCAAACCACGTCTTCATATACCAACTTAAACTTTTATAATAGCTAGCAGTGACTGCACAAAATTTTCACATGGCATCAATTATCATAATAGGAGTTCCTGAGTTCAATTCTCCGTTAGTAGACTATTTCACAAACGTCAATGATTTAAAAGAAAAAACTTCCGTCTCCTACACGTTTTCTGAATATACGGAAAAAATTCACTTACTTTTGGGGCGAGGTAAATACACACTTTATTTCATATCTTTTCTTTAATCAATTAACGATGCAAGATGTGAAGAATCGTATGCATGCCTAAAAACATCACCGTTGTGTTTCATATACTCATAAATGTAGTTAATACCGTTATGATTTTTCATTGAATAGTAGGAATTAGGAATTAGCGTCGAAATTCGTTTTACAATAGGTAAGCTTTTCTTGTTTATATTACAATCGATATAAAGATCAGAACCACATCATTTCCCGATTCTATTATACCAAAGCCGCTCTTTTAAGGAAAACGACGGTATGTACCAACCCTATAATTTCCTTCTCGTATATTATTAACAGAAATTGAAAAATTTCCAAGTCCCTTAATTTGTCTCGCAATAAGAATGGTCCCACAAATTTACTTTCGTTTATGCGGCCTTTGTCGTCACGCAAAAAGTACATATACCAATAGGGTTTGATCGTGCTTCCAGCTTCCAGCCATAGTCGTCATCATGACCATCATCACAGGTCTTTTATTAATTAAGCATGTGTTTGATAACTTGTCAATTAGTGATTGATTTTATGTTTTTATTTTTGAGAAAAAAAGAATAGAAATTCATTTAATAAATTTTTTATTCCCGAGCACAAATTTATTTTCAGAATCAATTTTAAAACAAAATCAAGAATCAATGGAACAAGAATTAGAAATAGAAGAGATTTTTTTTTCTTTTTTCTTCTTTCATGCTCTTCTTCTTTCCTAGCCGGTGGCTGGCGACCGACAACGCTCTCGTCGGCCACAGGCGAGGGTCGTCGAAGACCAGGCCACCAGCGGCAAGTGCGGCCCTCGCCCAGGCTGCCAGCGGCGAGGGTGGCCCTTGCCGGCCTTTTCCAGCCCTCGCCGAATCCGGCGAGGGTCACGAGCCTGGACAACAGCCCTCGCCGACTCGGGCGAGGGCCGCCCTTGTTGGCATGGCCAAGAAGGAGAAGAATAAGAAAAAAAATAAATATATATATTTTAAAAAAAAAAATTGTACGATTATCAAACGTATTTTTATTCTTTTTTTATTTAAAGAAAGGAAATTTTGGGTTATTATTAAATATTTTTAAATACTTAAAAATTATTTTCGAAAACAAAATGATTACGAAAGGTATCCTAAGTCTACTCGAACCTTCACAGCTACAGAGAAAATGGAAGGAAAAAGAAGAGTTCCCAGCTACAGAGAAAATGGAAGGAAAAAGAAGAGAGGAGATCGTTAACAGTAAGATTACTCGGGTCGTCCTTTCCGTGTCACCTCGTATTGCTCCTCCGACAGAGTCTTCGTCGACCCCACTCGTTCCCTTTCCCCACTTGGTTTGACTGCAGATCGCGCGCTGTTGTAAAAATTTCCAGGGCAAACAGCCGTGTGGCGTTGCTTTCGTGGCGGGTCCTTTCCGTGGGCGCCGCGTAAGTCCATGTGAAAGCAAGGCACAGTTACGTAGCCGTTAACCGCGTTCCAGCCCTCTTCTCCACACGATCCCCACACACACAGACGACACATCTCTCAAGTCACGAGATTCACTCGATAACGCCTCCAATTTCCTCCCACAATGCCTCCGCTTTCCTCACCCGCACACAATCCTCCCTTTCTGTCTCCCTTCCCCTCTCTCTATGTATCCCCCTTCATAGCCCCTCTTCACCATTCAAATCAACCCTCACAGCAACACAACTCTCTCTCTCTCTCTCTCTCTCTCTCTCTCTAGAAGCTGATACGAAGACGCAGATTTTCACACATTGAAAGAAAACACCAGACATGCCGAGAAAAGGAATGAGGACCATCTTCTTCAAGCCATCTCCCTCCGACTCTGCCGTGAGACCCGCTACATCGATGCGCGGCGGCGATGCTTTCGCCGACACATTAATGGCGGAGCGAATTGGGAGCGCGGAGTCCTTGATTGAAAAGTGGGCGGTCGACTCCGAGCCCTCACCATCCTCGTCCACCTCCAGATACGCCGGTGCAGCTTATCTCTTCCGTGAGGGCCGCCGTGAAGCCGAGCTCTACCTCAGCAGTGTCAAGGACCTGCATTCTGCGATGCTGCACTGCATCGGTGAAGACTCGAACTCGGGCAGGATCACGCGGGCTCATGAACTGTTGCAGATTGCAGTGAGACGGCTCTCCAAAGAATTCCACCAGATCCTGTCGTCGCATCTCCCATATCCTGACCACGCCGAATCTGTCTCGAGCCGGTCTTCGCAAACCTCTACCCTCTCTAGCGTCTCGGATTTTGAATATGAGTCGGAGGACGAGTTACCTACGAAGCAGTCCGCTGCTGAGCCAGTAATGCAGGGAGAGGAGAGAGTTCCTAATGCAGCGGTTTCCGATCTAAAGGCCATCGCAGACTGCATGATCGGTTGTGGGTATGGCAAAGAATGCATCGAAGTCTACAAAATCGTGCGAAAATCAGTCGTTGACGAGGAACTGTATCATCTAGGGTTTGAGAGGCCAATTGACCCATGGAAAATGCAGAAGATGGATTGGGAGGTTTTGGAAGTGAAGGTCACGAGCTGGCTGAGCGCTGCAAAGCCAGCGGTCCAGACGCTCTTCTATGGTGAGAAAATACTCTGCGACCAGGTGTTCATTGCTGCTTCCGCCTCATTCAGGGAGTCCGTCTTCTGCCACGTTGCCCAGGATGCCGCGCTTGCGCTGTTTGGGTTCGCAGAGGGGGCCGCGAAGGCTATCAAGAGGTCTCCTCAGAGAATATTCCACCTGCTCGACCTCTACCAGGCCGTCGCAAGCCTCTGGCCGGACATCAATTCCATCTTCTCCTCCACTGTGACGTCCACCGTCCGATCGCATGCAATCGATTCACTGATCAAGCTTGGTGAGGCGGTCCGCGTGACACTCGGCAACTTTGAGTCGGCCATGCAGAAAGACTCCTCCAAGCAGTCAGCAGTCCCCAGTGGCGGCATCCACCCGCTGACGCGCTACGTCATGAGCTACCTTGCCTTGCTCGCCGACTATGGTGGTGTCCTCACAGACATACTCGCCGACTGGCCTGTCGGTGGCAGCCCCAAGCACCTGGGGTTCCCAGGCTCCTACTTTGCCGGCTGCGACTCTACCGCCTCCGTCGCTGCCGGAGACAGCAATGCGTCAGCGATATTCGCGTGGCTCGTTCTCGTCCTGCTGTGTAAGCTCGACGTGAAGGCCGAGAGGTACAAGGACGTGGCTCTCTCTTACCTCTTCCTCGCCAACAACCTCCGGTACGTCATCGACAAGGTAGCTCGGTCCAACTTGAGGCACCTCCTCGGCGAGCACTGGGTGGAGAAGCACGAGTCGAAGGTCAAGCTCTATGCGAGCAACTACGAGCGGATGGGATGGAGCAAGGTCTTCTCATTATTGCCCGATCTCACCGTCAAGATATCTTCCGGCCAGGCGAAGGAATCGCTGAGGAAGTTCAACGCGGAGCTGGAGGTGGTTCAGGCCAAGCAGACGGGATGGACCGTGCCCGACCAGAAGCTGAGGGACGAGATCGCGTCTTCGCTGGCGGAGAAGCTCGTGCCCGTTTATCGGCGACTCTACGACAGCTGTCCGAGGGGAGATTCGGTGGTCAAATTCGCCCCTGATGATTTGGATAATTACTTGGCCGGCATGTTGAATGCGGCCGGTGCCAGTGGTGGCTCTGCGAGCGTGTCGACGGCGGCATCTAGGTCGTCCAGTCACTGGCCGTCCCCGGTTGGGCAGGGCAAAGGGGAGTCGTTGAGAAAAGCAAGAGCCGGCCGTGTGTAATTTTTGTTAGACCAATATATAAAATAAAATAAAAAGACCAGAATTTTTCTGTGGAGAATATAAATAATTCGCAACATTATTTGAGATTTTTTCTTTCTTTTTCTTAAACCGAATAAAACATTCTTTAATTTAAAGGAAATAAAGTACGGTACACTTATATGCTTTGGAGATTCAAATATGTTTGCAAAGATTCCGTGTTGCTTTCGTATTTTTGCGGTAGATCACTCTATTCACTGATCAACACGTGGCAAGGTGAGTCTTGCTCGTCAAAAGTGTGAACATTCTCGTTTCGTGGAAATGTTTGGTCCAACCAAACCAATCAAGAAGAGCCAAGGCCCGGGTGAGATTTCTCGATCGGTCTATGGAGAGGTCCACCAACATTAGATTTGGACCCACTAATGGGAAACATGGAGGAACTAGAGAGGAAAAAGAGAGTAATTTATGACGTCATCCATGAGTTCAGTTCTTTGATGTTCACATGAATAATTGCGTGGAAAATTCTCTGCCTTTCTTCACATGCGGTGCTCTGCCCTTCCTCCGTTGAAGAACATCGACATCAAGCTTTTGCCAGATATCTTTAGTCTGTTTATAGGCGGCGCGACTTTCGGACCTTTTTGGCAACGGTTATTAACGAGAATGTCACAGTCGATGTTGACCGAAATGGGAAGGAATTTCTACGTCTAACCTTTTTGAAGCATCTGTTTATCATTTTGTTTTACCAAACGATCAGAAAAGTATAATGCGTAGGCGCTTTCTGTTTAAGGTAGAGAATCTGCAATCTTTACGTACGTTTCAAAACGAGGTTTATTTAGAGCCAAGTCTCAATTTAAAAAATATATATAATTTATCCAATATATTAAAAAAAACTCGATAAATTGTTACGAAGGTCGATTTTTACTTAGAAGAGTCCGACAGAGTCTCAAAATCCTAGAGATATAAAAGACATTGGTTTTTTGAAAGAATAGCATATGATGGTTTTATTTGAGAAATCAACATGGCAAGCTCTTATAAATATGATTTGTTGATGTAAATGCTCACTTAAAAACCCGTTGCACCCCTTTTATGTGAATTTCGTAAGTCGATTCTATCACCTTAATCTTACTCTCAATTTCAACATAGATGGGCACCCTCACAATCACGTCGAATGAATAACATCAGTCGAATCAAATCGCGGGAAACTCGTCTAAGTGCACGGCAATCGCTTAAATTTGATTTTAAAAGAGAATATATTTCTTGGCAAGAATATTGAGCTAGCAGAAGTCCATATGGCCGGCACTCCAACATAAGTCAACGATTTAGATAATCTTGACCTACTAGTACGACCCATTGCCGATCCAAAGGAAAGCAAAAACAGAAGAGTGCGATGGGACATATATATGTCCAACCATGGGATGTTGTCTCCGACGTGATAATAAAGGTTTAACTCCTCTTTGCCTTGTAGGGCTTCTGCTGTCAACTGCTGAAAGAGGGGGGATGATCTTTTCTTTTCACAAATTTGCTGGATGATGACGATACTGCGTGCGCTAGCAAAATACTAAAACAAAATGATCATCGTGTGCTCCAACTGCTCCATCATTGGCCACCGTTGGTGGTCAAGGAGCAGACGTCTTTATATTTATATATGCCCAAAGGGTATGCCCCTTTGTATTTCATATTCTCATTGGATAGTACGAATTAATAGTGAAATTCGGTTACAAGGTACGATTTTTCTATGAATTCTTATAATTCTAAATAATCCAGACGGAGGTTCAAACCTTTCCAAGCCCCTCAATTTGTCTCTCCATAGAAAGATGCCTAGTGAGCTCTCATTTACTTCGTGTCTACACGTGACTTTGTCGTCACGAAAACAAACTGCCCTGATAGTAATTATACCAAATTCATGAATGTCTAACATGCACGCATCTTGACTGTTGGTATTTCTATGTTTAGTTTAATGTTTTGTAAATTCCCAATAATCTTTCTCTATGGAATGCTAGATGTATTTACGAGTCATATAATAGTAAGAGTCACACAACAAGTCTATAGAAAGGCAAGTCTTGTGATCATTTCTGATAAGATCTAATAAGGTGAGATAAAAAAAAAAGCTTATTTGTCTCCTTCTCTTCATTGAATTGCGAGAGTTGCGGGTGTTTTCACCTTCAAATTGTCCTATCGCGTCCTCCCTACACGGTTGTCATCACAACCGTCATCATGGGTCATCATCATCAACTAGCTCAACCAATCTACAAACGGATTGCTCACTTGAGAACAAACAAAGCACAGGGCTTCCTCGTACGCTAAGGGCTTGTTTGGTAACCGGCCAAATAGTGCCCGATTGGCCGATTCTATTCTTTTGTTCCATGGAACAAAAAAAGGACATAAATCCGTTTAGTAAATTTTTTGTTCACGAGCACAAATTTATTCTCGGAATCAGTTTTGAAACAAAATCAAGAATATAAAAAAAAAAGTTGATTCTTGATTCTAGGAACAATAATCAGAAATAGAAGAGAAATTTTTTTTTCTTTTTCTTCTTTCCTGGCCCATGGCCGATGGCCGGCGAGGGTGAGGGTTGGACCCTCTTCAGCCTCTTCCAGCATTCACCTGAGCTGGCGAGGGCCACCCTCACGGCTCGCGGCTTGGGCGAGGGCGGTGGCAAGGGTCCAGCCCTCGCTAGATTCTGCAAGGGCAGCCCTCACTCGGACCGCAAGGGTCCAGCCCTTACCTGTGGCAGGCGAGTGCCGCGACACCCTTGCCAGCCCAAGCCTGTGGCCGATCGCCGGCCATGGGCCGAGGAAGGAGAAGAAGAAAAAAATAAAAGGAAAAAAAAAGAAATATTAAAAAATTCAAAATATTATTAATAAAAAAATTGTGCAATTACCAAATGCATTTCTATTCTTTTTTTATTTCAGGAATAGAAATTTTGGGCCGCTACCAAACGCCTTCAAATGCTCAGAAATTGTTTCCATGAACAAAATTAAAAAAAAAATCATTTTTGAGCAGAAATTATTTTTAGAAACAGAATGGTTATTAAATGCACCCTAAGGCCGGCGGGGGGTCGCGGAGAGTTGGCTACAGCCACGAAGAAGAAACGGAAGGAAAAGATGAGGAGATCATTAGCTGTACGATTTACGCGGGCCGCGCTCTCGTGTTTGCTTCTGTTCGTCATTTGTACGTCTCTCGTGTCTTTGCTTCTGTTCTTGTCACCTCGTATTGCTCCGACCCGCAACGATGCCTGTCCGCAGAGTCTTTCTGTTGACCCGCTCGTCCCTTTCCTCTTGGTCTGACTGCCGGACAACAAGCTGCCCGGCCGCTGACTTTGGGTTGTTCAAAGGAAGTTGGTATTTACTTGGCCGCCGGTCGCTCGAAAAACCAAAAGAGGATGTTTCCAAGCACGTCCTTAGAATGTTTACGAATTATCTCTCCTGCATGAGACAAGAGAGAAATATTGAATTTTTTCTTTTACAGCATTTATAGTGTGAATTAGGTTCTGGGGACTCCCCTCCCTTGCCTTGCACGCAAAGACGATATTTTGTATTAAGAAGACCCAGTACCGAGAAAACTGATTTAGACGCCATACATTCATTTCAAAGGAAAAAGGTTCTCGAAAGCATATTAACACATGCATGGTTCGTCATTCACAAAGAAGACCCAATACCAAGAAAACTGATCATTTTAACTACAGTGACTTGTATATGATCGACGTACTTCTCCGTCCCTAATTTGGGGTAATTCCCTCCAATCATAGTTCTAATTAGTGGGTTATAAACATGGACATCATGCATTTTTAGTGAGATGTCAATTTTTACACGTGGGCGATTTGCGCGACATGTAACCAACCAATAAGAGGTATAGTTGACAAGAACGGAGGAAAATACGGCTCTCTGTTGGTTTCAGTACTGTCCAAGATTTATTTGGTCTTGAAGAGTCTTATAAAGTTACTTCTTCATCCCACTCACAGTAACAAAAGAAATGCGAGACTTACTAATATGGATTTAGCAAGTAATGTGTCGGATCGTTATTAACTGCCGAGAGAAAGAATTTCAAGCACAACATATTTATCGTCACGATGGACACGCATAAATGATCGATTTTTCAAACTATAGCTATCGAATTAACCGCTAGAAAAATGGGTTGTGTTAAAAAGAAAAATACACGAACCTTGTACTATAAAGAACTCCTGAAAATGAAGGTGGTGGTTCGCTTTCTTTAGGGGATCACCTCTCTCTCGCCACCTGGTAAAATTATTCAAGGGCAAACTGTCATCTTTCTTACGTTGCTTTCATGGCGGGGCCTTTTGGGTGGCGTAACTCCATGCGACAGCAAACACAGTTACGTTGCCGCTTACCGCGTTCCAGCCCCTCCGCACGATCCCCACCCACACATTTCACAAGTCAAACTTCACTCGCTAATGCCTCCAATTTCCTCCCACAATCACTCCGCCTACCTAACCTGCACGCAATCCTCCCTTTCTGTCTCCCTGCCCCTCCCTATATATCCCCCTTCCAAGCCTTCTTCACCATTCAAATCAACCCTCACGGCAACATAACTCTCTCTCTCTCTCTATCTATCTCCTCTCGAATCTGCAGAGTTCAGGGAAGCTGATACAGAGACACAGATTTACTCACTTTGAAAGCAAACGCAAGCCATGCCGAGAAAAGGAATGAGGACCATCTTCTTCAAGCCATCGCCCTCCTGCTCTCCCGCGAGACCCGGTGCCCCTACGCGCGGCGGCGACCCTTTCGCCGACACGTTAATGGCTGAGCGAATCGCGAGGGCGGAGCCCTTGATCGAAAAGTGGGCCGTCGACTCCTCCAACCCCGAGTCTTCACCATCCTCGTCCACAACCTCGGGATATGCCGGTGCCGCTCGTCTCTTCCGTGAGGGCCGCCATGAAGCCAAGCTCTACCTCAGCAAGGTCAACGACCTGCACTCCGCGATGCTGCACTGCATCGGTGAAGACTCGAACTCGGGTGCGATCGTGCGGGCTCATGAGCTGTTGCAGACCGCAGTGAGGCGGCTGTCCCAGGAGTTCCACCAGATCCTGTCGTCGCAACTCCCGTATCCCGATCACCCAGAATCACTCTCGAGCCGGTCTTCGCGAGCCTCTACCCAGTCGAGCTTCTCGGATTTTGAATATGAGTCGGAGGACGAGTTATCGGCGAAGCAGTTTGCAGCTGAGCCAGTGATGCAGGAAGACGAGCGAGTTCCTAATGCAGCGGTTTCCGATCTAAAGGCCATCGCAGACTGCATGATCGCTTGCGGGTGCGGTAAAGAGTGCATGGACATCTACAAAATCGTGCGAAGATCAGTCGTCGATGAGGAACTGTATCATCTAGGGTTCGAGAGGCTGATTGGACCTTCGCAGATGCAAAAGATGGATTGGGAGGTTCTGGAAGTGAAGGTCAAGAGCTGGCTGAGTGCGGTGAAGCCGGCGGTCCAGAGGCTTTTCTCTGGAGAGAGGATCCTTTGCGACAAGGTCTTCACCGCGGCGTCGGTCAGGGATTCCATCTTCTCCAACATTGCACAGGACGCCGCGGTTGCACTGTTTGGGTTCGCCGAGGGGGTAGCGAAGTCTATCAAGACGTCTCCAGAGAGAATCTTCCGCCTTCTAGACCTCTACCAGGCCATTGCCAACCTCTGGCCGGACATTGAGTCCACCTTCTCCTCCACCGCAACAACCGCTGTCCGGTCCCAAGCAATCAATTCACTGATCAAGCTCGGAGAGGCGGTCCGTGCGACGCTCGGCAACTTCGAGGCAGCCATCCAGAAGGACTCTGCCAAGCAGTCCCCTATCCCCAACGGCGGCATCCACCCGCTGACGCGCTACGTCATGAGCTACCTTGCCTTGCTCGCCGACTATGGTGGTGTCCTCACAGACATACTCGCCGACTGGCCTGTCGGTGGCAGCCCCAAGCACCTGGGGTTCCCAGGCTCCTACTTTGCCGGCTGCGACTCTACCACCTCCGTCGCTGCCGGAGACAGCAATGCGTCAGCGATATTCGCGTGGCTCGTTCTCGTCCTGCTGTGTAAGCTCGACGTGAAGGCCAAGAGGTACAAGGACGTGGCTCTCTCTTACCTCTTCCTCGCCAACAACCTCCGGTACGTCATGGACAAGGTGGCTCGGTCCAACTTGAGGCACCTCCTCGGCGAGCACTGGGTGGAGAAGCACGAGTCGAAGGTCAAGCTCTATGCGAGCAACTACGAGCGGATGGGATGGAGCAAGGTCTTCTCATTATTGCCCGATCTCACCGTCAAGATATCTTCCGGCCAGGCGAAGGAATCGCTGAGGAAGTTCAACGCGGCGCTGGAGGTGGTTCAGACCAAGCAGGCGGGATGGACCGTGCCCGACCAGAAGCTGAGGGACGAGATCGCGTCTTTGCTGGCGGAGAAGCTCGTGCCCGCTTATCGGCGACTCTACGACAGCTGTCCGAGGGGAGATTCGGTGGTCAAATTCGCCCCTGATGATTTGGATAATTACTTGGCCGGCATGTTGCGTGCGGCCGGTGCCGGTGGTGGCTCTGCGAGCGTGTCGACGGCGGCGTCTAGGTCGTCCAGTCACTGGCCGTCCCCGGTTGGGCAGGGCAAAGGGGGGTCGTTGAGAAAAGCAAGAGCCGGCCGTGTGTAATTTTTGTTAGACCAATATTGTTGACACCTAAATTTTGCCCAAATCATTCAGGGTTTTATCGCATAAAATTAGGGTTTAATTTTTTAACCCCTAAGCCAAAAATATTTTCATTAAATTCCATGGCATATAGACATTAGGCGCATTTACATTAATATAGCTTATTAGTCCATGTTCGTTTAAAAAAAAAAAAAAGGATTTTCGGGCCGGTTTCGTCGGCCCATTCTCTTTTCCCTGTTTTTCTTTTATTTGTGCGCGGCCCATGGTCTCTTTTCTATTTTCGCGCGGGCCGGCCCATTTCCCGCGGCCCAGCCCGCACGCTGTTCAGCTCCCCCTCCCCAGTCAACACTTCTGAAGCGTACGGGGAGGAGCAGAAGGCGCAAGCCGGAGCAGAGACCAGAGGCCGGAACAGGAGCCAGAGGCGCGGAGATGGCAGCGCGATCCGCGGGTCGCGAGATCAGCCGGCCGCGGCAGACTGGCGGTGGCAGAGGCCATGCGCGCCTGCCGGCCACAGGAGCCACGCGAGCGTGCCGGCCAACCCCTTTAAAAACCAGATCTGGGGGGCGGTCGAGAGAGGGGGAGAGATCCAGGAGAGAGAGAGAGAGAGATCAAGTCGAGAGCACCGGCGAGTGAGACCCGAGGCCGCGCGGGCTCCCGCCGACGATCGCGGCCGACGAGGCTTCGACGTCTGTCACGGTAGGTTCCGGCCTAAGCTCGCCGGATTTCGCTTCTTTTTTTTTTTTTATTATCCGGGACGATTCCCCGAGGATTTCGGCTTGGGGGCGTGCGAGGCGACCGGACGTAGTCCGATTCATCGAGTTCGCCGTTGTTCGTCGCCCTCAAGCCGGATAGGGAACGCCGCAACGGCCACGCTCCCCTCCCCTGTTTTCTGATGCTCTGTTCGGCGAGACTCACTGGCCGGAGCTCGCGGCCGACCGGCTCGCGCGAGCTCCGGTCCGTGAGGCTTCGGGTTTGTTCCTGCTCACCTCTGCGTCATTGCATGCGAATCCCGGTCCGTTTTGAGCCTCGATTGTGCCGGAAATCGTTCGTTTTTGTAGTGCACGCCGACTGCTCGATGTTTTGCCTGAACCGAATTGTTCTCTTTCGCCACTGTTTGGTTTGTTCTGGGGGTGTCGGGCGGTCCCGGCGTACCGCCGGCGACCGCGGTGGTCTCGGTGTACCACCGGTGGTCGCGGCCGTCCGGGCGTGACCGCGGGAGGGGGCGGCCCGCCAGTCGCGCACCGGGACTTGGCCGATCCTCCCCTGCCTAGTCCCTCGTCGGGACTTGGGTGGCCTCGGCCGGTCGTCCGTCGCCGCGGCGCCCCTCGTCGGGGCGGCGAGGTGGGCGTGAGCCGAACGGCGGCCGAGCGTAGGCTAGGTCGCACGGTCGGGAGTGCCGGTCGCGCGGCGGGACGCGCCGGTCGCCGGCCGGACGCGCTGGTCGCGGCGGCTGGGGGGCGGGCCACGAGTCGGGTCAGGCACCCGGGTGTGCCGGGTAGGTTTCTCGCGAACCGGGTCGTTCGAACGGGTCGAAACCGGGTAGGGTTTGACTCTAGTTTTTTGTTCTAGTGGGCCGAATAGGTAGTGGGCCGGGTTTTTTTTTCTTTAAAAAATTCGGGCTGGGCCCTTTTCTTTCCTTTTTTGTTTTATTTACCCGACCGGGCTCAATAAATGAACCCGGTCCGGTCGTGGACCCGGGCCGGTGCGCTCGGGTCAGTCCCGATCCGGGTCGGATGTGGAGATCCGACCCGGATCTGTTTTTTATTATTTTATTATTTTAATATCTGAAAAGATTTAAAAAAAATTTAAAATTTTAATTTTTTTTTTTTTAAAAAAAATTTTTCCGGGTCGGATTACCAGATCCGACCCGGTCTGCTTTTATATTATTCTTATTATTTTAATATTTAAAAAAAAATTCAAAAATTATTTAAAAAAAAACAAAAAACAAAAAAAAAATTTAAAAAAAATATATATATTTTTTTTTTCTTAAAAAAATTATTATCAAAAAATTATAAAAAATTTCAAAAATCAAAAATCAGAAGTTGGGTTTTAATTATTATTATTATTTTTTTTTTTTTTCGAAAAATAAAAAAAAATTCGAAAAATTAAAAAAAAATGTGTCATTCGGGCTTTGGAATGAGCTTTTCTCGATTAGTGTCTTCTTTTGTATGTTGCTTGGGTTATGCACTCTGAATTGTGTGCCTTGCACATGGTCAGCTATGCACGTTAGGCGGTGAATTGAACAAGTTTAGGTACCGAAAGGGCACTAATTAGTTGGTTAGTGTAATCAAGTCCCCGTACCCATTGAATCTCTGGTTCGTAGAAGTAAAGCTTTTCTCCCGCGCTTTACTTAGGTGTCTAATCGACCTATCAAAAACTGGTTAGTGGCGACTCCTAAATGAAACTGATTTGCACGTTAATAACTTTAATCTAAGTCGCGAATTGGTATGGGCTTGGGGGAGCTCGAGCTAGGTTTAACTTAGTAATCCATTAGCCTGAAACCTTAGGCGGCGGGGCCGGTTCGGGAGGTCGCGACAGCTTGGCGACTCCGCTGGGGACTTTTTTTAGAGGACTTAGGCCATTTATCTTGTTCAACTGCATCCCTAGCGTGAACGTTTTTTTCCATTAACCCTTTGTTTTGCAGGTTCAGGGTTTGGGAATGAATATCTTTTTTTTCGAATTCTTAAAGTGTTGTTTGTGTATAAATCGTTGTGCATGCTTTAAATGTTTTAGCACTACACTGTCGCACACACAACCATACTGCCGGACCTGGGCCGCGATAGGATACTTTAGGATGGGGTTAAGAAAGATACAACCTCGAACGCGAGACCGCGATGTAGAGGTTGCCTTTCTTCTCCCCGAAAGTTCATTCTCGGTGTCATAAGTGTTTATCCTTGTCCGCGAGACCGCGTGACCATAGGATATCTCTTTCGACTGAGCCGAAGTTAAGAGGGCCTGATACCAACGCGAGACTGCGACGGTCAGATCACCCTCTTAGCTTCACCTTGCTGAATTATCTAGATAGAAAGCAAGCCTCACTTTTCATGCGTATGTCTTTGTGTTTGCCATGGTTCTCAATAGAGTAAGCCTTTATTCCTCCTGTTATGCAACTCATTTATTTCCTTTTGTCGGTCCATGGCAAATTAGGTCGATCGTTAGTCTCAATTTATATACGATGGGGAGAGCCGATGTCCAATTCATTTCCACTCCCAAGAAAGAGCTCATAGCGTGGTGGGATCGTTTGGATCAAGATGGCCAAAGACAGGTCGAGGCAAGGATTGGCCGTCTCCTCCCATTACTCAAGATCAATGTCCATTCCGGGGTTATGCAAGCAATACCGCACTTTTGGTGCCCTCAAACATCAACATTCATATTTGGTGAGTTCGAGCTAACTCCGACCTTGGAGGAATATAGCATTGCCATTGGAATGCCCCTTGGAACCGAGCTTGTCAAGCCACCCATAAGTATAGATCCCATGTCCGAGTTGTCTCAATTTTTAAGAGTTAGGGCCGAGGTGGTAAGGAAGGTTGTTAAAGCTAATTGTTACGCGTGCCCATTCTCGTTTTTAGCCAAGTGCTTTTCAAATCAACCAACGGCTCAAAGGAGTAGGATTTTCATTTTAGCATTTGTCGGGCTCATCATTTTTCCTCATCGTAAGAATGCCATAAATCCTTCAATTGCTTGTGTGGTCAAACATCTATGTGCTGGATTAAACTATGTCAACATGATTTTAGCCGAAACATTTTTGTCCCTTAATCGTTTCAAACAAAACGGGGAAAGAATCATGCGAGCTTCCCCGGAAATTTTGCAAATATGGTTTCTTTCTCACATAAGGGGATTTGGGCACCTTATGCAGTTGTTTCAAGTAGACGAGTTTAGGCACCCGATACAGAGGTTTCAGGTCTTAGAGAAGCATTCCCCTGACAAGGAATATTCCCATTGGATAAATTTCCTAAAAAACCCCGAACCCAAGGCATTTCTATGGCATGCTAAATGGCTCCAGGTTGAAGAAGCCCGCTTCGCCCACAAGTTTGCTAACCCGATCCCGCTGCTTGGTCTCTCTGGTGCCACTTCCTATTACCCGTACAGGGTGGCCCGCCAATACCGAGCTCTTCAAGAGATTCCGCCACCGCTCAAGACGGAGATGTTTCAGGCTCGCTTCACCCGCACGGACTACGACTACTTCGACGAAATCCGCGCCATCGAGATCGCATGGAGCGAATGCCGTCCTGAAAGAATTGTCGTGCCTAAGAAATTGAATGGGGAAGAAGAGATCCACCATGCCTCCACATTCTATATCCGCAACCACCGGATTCCGACCATTCTACGACCGATGGTCCCGGAAGTGACTGACAAGCTCTCCCAGAAAGCGCAAATTGAGCATCTTGAGAAGAGAGTGGAAATGGACAAGACTCGCATCTTGAGACTAACTCAAGAGAACAAGCGGCTCCGCAAAGCCGCGGGTTCCCCATCGCATATAAAATGAGTTGTCCTGAGAAGTTTGAAATGACACTTTCACTTAATTTGTCATCCTAGTTCCTTGATTAGGAGGTTCTATTGCTTTGCTAGTTTCAATGTTTAGGGATTTTCATTCCAGCAGTTTCATGTACTTCCTTAGTTTTAATGTTTAGGTAATCGTTATGTACCTTCTCCATTTCAATGCCAAGGAAATCTCATTTTCTAATTTCAATGTCAAAGAGCTTTCACGTCTAAAAACTTCGAACTCCCAATGTCTAAACTTTTTCTCGAGGGACACCAAACGCCTAGACCATTGCCATGGGCCAACCTCCCATCCGAGTCGTGTGCTCACATGTGCTCATTTTTTCAGGTGTTCGCAAATCGTCTGGGATCAATCAACGTGCGGAGGGTGAAATCGAGACTGAGGAGCTTTTTTTCTGTAGCTGTCACAACCGGGATAATCGAGACGGCCAAAAGGAGATCCCCGATTAGAACCCGTGCAAAAGTCAGAATGGAGAGCGAAGAAGTCAATGCGCGCATGACCAGCATGGAAAACCAGCTGGCCCAACTTACCGCCATGATGGCCGAAATAAGTCAGAAACTTAAAGATCCTCCGCCCGCACGTGCCACCGAGGCTTCTGTCCCCGCCTCGTCAGGACATACTCCCCCGATTGATCCACATGCTACGGACCCTCTCGAAAAAGGGACCGCGTCGGATTCCCCTTCTGTCACGCCGATTATTGTAAATCTCGACCCTGTTCCAAGGGAGGAGCCTAGTTCCCGCCTCGATGAGGAAAGCGCAAGGCGCCTGGCCAAGATGGAGGAACGACTCTGTGTTCTTCAAGGGTACGAGATGCGAGGGGTTGATAAGTTATCTCCGTACGCTAAAGTGAAGGTCCCTGAAACCTTCAAGGAGCCGGAATTTAGCATGAAATATGATGGCACCGGTTGCCCTAAGACCCATCTCAAGTACTACTTGAGAAAGATGGCTCGTTACTCCGACAACATACCACTGCTTATCCAGACCTTCCAAGATAGCTTGATTGGCCCTGCCTTGACATGGTTCATCGCGCTAGATGTGGAGACGATCACAGGATGGGAAGATCTTGCCGAAGAATTCCTTCAGCAATACAGATTCAACTCTGAAATCATCCCCACGAGAGAAGACTTGGTTCGGCTAGAAAAAAGAAGGAATGAACCTTTCAAGGCCTTTGCCCAAAGATGGAGGACGATGGCGTCACAAGTAAAGCCCCCACTGATCGAGAGGGAGATGAGACAACTTTTTCTGAAAACCCTGCCACCTGAGTATTTCCATGGAATGCTGACCTCTGGATGTCAAACATTTTCCCAACTGGTGGAAGTGGGCGAAGGGGTAGAATGGGCGATTGTCGATGGGAGGATACCCGCAGGGAATGGTAAAGGATTCCCAATAAAGAAGAACAAGGAGACCGCTATCGAAGTTGCATTCGTCCAAGAGCCGTCAATCGTACAAGGGCATGCACCCCAAGGACACGATCGAAATAAGAGATTTCCTCACAGGGAATTCTCCCCGTTGCCGAAACCCCTGTCGAAGTTGTTGCCCATGCTCATTGAGAGGAGGATGGTGGCCAAAGAAGTACCTAGGGACAATCCTCCAAGGTTCCCTGGTTTTGACATGACCAAGACATGTGAATACCATCGGGGAGAAAGGGGGCATGACACGGACAACTGCTTTGCGCTAAAGATCAAGATTCAAAACTTGTTGGACAAGGGAATTCTATCGTTCGAGAGAGCGCGACCCAATGTGGAGCGAAATCCTTTGCCTGACCACGCCGAGGGCGTAAATGTGGTGTTCGGAAAAGCGAACGCGAGCAAACAAGCCTTCATGGTGAACATCCCAAGGCTATACGAAATTCTTCGGCTAGCTGGACACCACGAAGGAGGAAAGGATGTAGCGATGGGAGAAAAACTAGCGCGTGTTCTTAGAATGATGAGCATGGGGGTGATTGGGAGCACTGATATGGGACAAGGATTAGTTGCCATGACAACACCGGTCGTGATATACTTCTCTGATGAAGATTATGCTAGTGATCAGGGGGTGGAGGATGTCGAGTCAGTCATAATTGATCTCGCAACTGAAGAATTCTCAGCAATCCAGGTGGGAAGGGAGGATATGACGCGAGTTGTAATCGAGTTGCCATCCTTAGAGGAAGAAGGGGTCATAGTCCTGGAAATCTCTCCGGATTTCGATGCTAAGGCGGTCCCGTGGGACTACAAAACGGATGAAGTGGATGCTATCACTCGGTCAGGTCGCTGCTATGCACCCGCCGGAGGAGTTGAGAAGAAAGCAGTAACCGAAGAAGACGCAAAACAATTTTTGGCGGTGATAAAGACGAGTGAATTCAACGTGGTAAACCAACTGCGAAAAATGCCAGCCCAAATCTCCCTCCTGGACCTTTTCAAATCTTCTGAGAAACACAAGGATGCTTTACTAAAGGTCCTTAACGAGGTTCATGTTCCAGAGACGATCGACGAAGCTCAGTTAGAAGAATTTGTAGGGACCATCCTGTTAAAAGACCAAATCTCTTTTGCGGACGAAGACTTTCCGGTGGAGGGCCGAAATCATAATAAAGCCTTGTACATTTCGGTTAAGCATCACGACATGGTGGTCGCAAGGACATTGATCGATAATGGCTCCGCTTTGAATTTGTGCCCGTTGGCCACTCTCCGTCTCTTAAAGGTCGATCTAGGGAGGATGCGTACTGCCAAAAATCCCGTACGAGCGTTCGACGGCACTAGAAGGGAAGTAATAGGAGAGATAGAGTTGGAACTCCTGATCGGTCCCGTGACGTTTCTAGTGCTTTTTCAGGTACTAGACATCCCAAGTGCATTCAACTTTCTACTAGGGAGGCCATGGATTCATACCGCGGGTGCTGTACCCTCTAGTCTCCATCAGAAGGTGCGGTTTGTGGTCGACGGCAAGCTTGTTACAGTACATGGAGAAACAGACTTCAAAGTCTATCATGAGACGGCCATCCCATACGTGGAGCCCGAATGCAAAGAGGAATCCAGTTTCCAAACTCTGGAGTTGGTATCTATGGTTCACGTTCCCGTTGGCTCGCTCATAGGCGCCCCTGAACTATCCAGGCCAACTCTAGCAGCTGGAAAAATTATGCTCGCAAACGGATACAACCCCGGAGAAGGCCTTGGATTGCATGGGCAGGGGATTCGGAAACCCATCGAAGCCGGAAAAGGTGCGAAGAGGGAAGGCTTAGGGTATCAGAGAAGCCAAGATAGTGGAGGCCGAGGTAATCACGGAGGCCGAGGCGGCTATAGGGGTCGAGGCAACGATGGAGGCCGAGTTGGCCGTGGACGTCGAGGTAGCGACGGAGGCCGGGGCAACCACGGAGGCCGAGGCGTAGGTCAGGGGGACCATGGAGGATATATCGGAGTGGAAAAAGGCTATCAAGGCCCATTACTCCCCCTATTGAAGGAGATGTTTCCTGGGCCTCCGAGGATGCTACGTGAGGAAGAGGCGGCCATCGACAGTATAGCTAAGCTATTCGAGGAGAATGTCGTATGCACTATCCTGACATGTGAAGAAGCTGAATCTTCTGGAAGTGTCGCCGACCCTGCAGAGTAGGGCGGTTCCCGTTAGTATTGTTCTTCGCTTTATGTTCTCTCCCCTGCGTGGGAGCTTAGTGTTGCTTCTATTTGCTAGTCTAAACCCGTTTGTAATGAAAACTTTATCTAGCCCCGAATCTGGAGCCGTTGGTTCGGGGCAGTATGTGTTGTAATGCGGCCTTATCCTTTTAATTCAATGAAATGAGTGCATGTTTTATTAAGGACGCGTGGAATCATACCAAACTGGTCCTATGATGGTTGCTGAGGGCTGGGGTCCCACGTGCTTCCTGTTTTCATGGTCTTCAAGAGCAATGAAGTCCGATGACATGAGGATGAGCTCTTAAAAGCCTTTTCAAAAAGATTTTAAAAGGATTTTCAAGATGGCATGTACCATGTTTTGCGTCCTAACTCATCTCATCACATCTCAGGCATCACATTATGCATAATCGTGGTAAAGACGCATGTGATTCGGATTTGCACGAGGAAAATCTCTCAGATATCGATAGCGAGGACAGTGATTCGAAGGGTATCGAACGTGAATGGAAGCGACATGAAGAATCGAGGCCATTAACAGTGGAGCAAACAATCACCATAAACTTGGGTAATGATGAAGATGTCAAGGAAATAAAGATCGGGGCAAGTCTTTCGAAGGCAGGGGTTGAAAGAATGGTTCGCCTTCTTAAAGAATATCAGGATGTGTTCGCTTGGACGTATGCTGACATGCCGGGATTGGATCCAGAAATTGTAGAGCATGCTCTACCAACTGATCCTGACATACCGCCGAGGAAGCAAAAACTCCGAAGGACCAAGCCAGAGTTGTCCAAGAAAATCGAGGAAGAAGTTATGAAGTTGCTAAAAGTGGGGTTCATCGAAGTGTCACATTACTCCGATTGGATAGCAAACATTGTGCCGGTGATGAAGAAAGACGGTCGAGTCAGGGTCTGTGTGGACTATCGCGACTTAAACCGAGCCAGTCCAAAGGATGACTTTCCACTCCCGCATATAGACGTCTTGGTTGATAGTACTGCAGGATTCGAATTGTTCTCCTTCATGGATGGATTTTCAGGGTATAATCAAATCCGTATGAAGAAGGAGGATAGGAGCAAGACCTCATTTATAACCCCGTGGGGGACCTTTTGCTACAAGGTGATGCCTTTCGGTCTGAGAAATGCCGGGGCGACATATCAAAGGGCCATGGTCGCGTTATTTCACGACATGATGCACAAGGAGATCGAGGTATATGTAGACGATATGATTGCTAAATCGAGACGAGGCGAAGACCATGTCGAAGTTTTGCGAAAGTTGTTCGAGCGCCTCCGAAGGTTTAAGTTGCGCCTCAATCCTGCGAAATGTGTATTTGGGGCAAAGTCTGGAAAGTTATTAGGGTTTATGGTCAGTAACAAGGGCATCGAGATTGACCCGTCAAAGGTAAAGGCCATTTGCGACTTACAGCCTCCGACCACTGTTAGAGAGGTCCGTAGTTTGTTGGGACGGTTAAACTATGTGGCAAGATTTATTTGCCAGTTGTCAGAAACAGCAAGGCCATTCTTTAAACTCTTGAAGAAGAATGCGAAAGTCGAATGGGACGCCGAATGTCAGGATGCCTTTGAGAAGATAAAGTACTATCTGACTCATTCCCCGATTCTGGTCCCGCCTGTGCCCAAAGTTCCATTAACTCTGTATCTAACTATCCATGGTGAATCGCTGGGAGCCATGCTGGCTCAAAAAAGGCCGAACGATGGGAAGGAACGCGCGATATATTATCTCAGCAAGAAATTCACTACCTCCGAGGTGAACTATCCGGAGGTTGAGAAGACGTGTGTAGCCTTGGTTTGGGTGTTGCACAGACTACGCCAATACACCCTCCATCACCAAGTTCTGCTAGTAACTGAGAATGATCCCATCAAGTATCTCTTAGAAAAACCAGCCTTGGTGGGGAAGCTGGCCAAGTGGCAGATTCTAATTTCAGAATTCGATGTGCAAAGCCTGGGGCAAAAGTCCGTAAAAGGCAGGGCCATAGCGGACATGTTAGCGGAAAATCCTGAAAAGGCGGAAGACCCCAATGAAGATGGTGACATGGACGGGCAGATCTTATTTGCGTCGAATGACAAATGGACCATGTACTTTGACGGTGCAGTCAACTTATCTGGCTCCGGTACTGGGGCAGTTCTCGTCTCCCCGGATAGTCAGCACCACCCCGTGGCCGCCAAATTGATTTTCCCTTGCACGAATAACATCGCGGAATACGAAGCGTGTATCCTTGGCCTCCAAGCTGCTGTTGACATGGGGATCCAAAAATTGCAAGTCTATGGCGATTCAGCCCTCATCATCCTTCAAACCGAAGGCAAGTGGCGAACGCGGGATCCAAAACTAGTCCCGTATCACGAGTTCCTGGAAGAGCTGGTGAAAGAATTCCAAGAAATATCATTTGATTACCTACCCAGGTCTCAGAATCAGTTCGCTGATGCTTTAGCCACGTTATCGTCAATGCTGCAAGCAACAAAAGGCTTGGACATCGAACCATTAAGGATTGAAATCCTTAAACGTCCAGCCTATTGTATGGTAATTGAAGAAGAACCCGATGGAGAACCATGGTACCATGACATTCTGAATTACCTGCAGAAAGGTGAGTTCCCTCAAGGAAGTTGTTGACACCTAAATTTTAGCGACCATTTAGTATAATTTGCATAGAAAATTAGGGATTAAATTTTTAACCCCTAAACAAAAAATGTTTAAATTGCATAACATATAGTTTAAACTCATTTTAGATTAATTGCATTTTGCATCGGACCGGCGGTGACGAACGAGCTTAAATTTCATCAAACGGGACTCGGCTCGCTTAAAATGCACGAGCCGGGAATTACAAGTCAAACGGGCTTGGTTGTTTTAATTTGAGCTTAATTCAGCCCATTTATCATTAATTAATTCAGCCCATTTAAATTAAAGCCCAAGCCTAAGCCCATTAAGACTAGAAAGCCCATCTAATTGACCTAGGTTAATACTATATATACTTCATTAGGTCAGAATTTTAGGGACACACAATATTCAGATCAGAAAATTTTTAGAGTGTGAGAGTGAGAAAGAGAGAGAGAGGAGGAAGACCTCGCGCGACGCGCCCGCTGCCGCGCCCGCTCCCGCGCCCGCGCCCGCTGCCGCGCCCGCTCCCGCGCCCGCTGCCGCGCCCGCGCCCGCTGCCGCGCCCGCTCCTGCGCCCGCGCCCGCTGCCGCGCCCGCTCCCGCGCCCGCTGCCGCGCCCGCGCCCGCGCCCGCGCCCGCGCCCGCGCCCGCGCCCGCGCCCGCTCCCGCGCCCGCGCCCGCTGCCGCGCCCGCTCCCGCGCCCGCTGCCGCGCCCGCGCCCGCGCCCGCTGCCGCGCCCGCTCCCGCGCCCGCTGCCGCGCCCGCGCCCGCCGCCGCGCCCGCTGCCGAGCGCCGCTGCCTCCCGCGCCCGTCGTCGCTGCCTTGCTGTTCCGTCGCCGTTGCCCCGCCGTCATCCCGACACCGCGCCGCCGGCCCACCGCTCGCCGTTCATCCCGATCCGCAAGTTCGAATTTGGGAATTATCTGCAAATTAGGTAATTAGATATTATCTGATATTTTTCAGAATATTTAATTTACTAATTTGTGCTTTTGAATATTGCGTGAATATCGTGTAGAATATTAGATATGTTGGGATAATTATCTGATATCTGCAATATTTTTAAAATATTCAAAATTAGGAAACTTTCCTAATTTAGCAACGTATCTAGACGACTATCCTACCTTATCCCTAAGGTACGATACGCGACGATACGGAAAATCATTATCCTATCCATAATCCCTTGGATACGATAATGATTTTTATCTGCTTTCCAAATTTGAACGATCGACTTTCCGTCAATATTTATAACCCTATAGATATGACTGATAGCTCGATTTTTGTGCCTAATCTGAATTTGAAACGAATCTTGTGGATTGCATGGTTGTTTTAAATGTGGATGCTATCTCTGTTTAAATTATCTTTCCTTTTCAAATAAAAAAGAAAATTCAAAAAAATATCAGTTAGGATTTGAATTTGAGTTTTGCATGTTTAGGAATCCTAAATATATCTAGACGATAGAATAATTATTTAATTTAAATTAGGACTTGAGATAATCTATTTCCTAGTTTAAATTAAGTAATTTTCTAATCTTAATAGATTATTTAGGTTATTTTTTTAATTTCGAATTTTCATGAAAACCCAAAAAAAGAATGAATTGTTTTATGGTAGATTAGGATAGATTGCATTCTTAATTTAAGTAATTTATTATTTCGAATTTTAACAAAAATCCCAAAAATAAGTCATGTTAGGATATGTTAAGTCATCATAGGTTGCACGTTAATTTAAGCATATTTTTATTCCGAATTTCACCAGAAAATACCAAAAAATAAATCATTTGCCCGTCATCAGAATTAAGTCACGTCGTCGCATGACATATAGTTTGCATGTTAGGTTGCATTATTCGCATGTCATTTCTGCACGTCATTGCATATAGGTTAGCTTTCATTTAAATAAGCGAAAATCCAAAAATACTGGGTGAACTGCTTGTTAATTAGAAATCATATTAGGATGGTTGATGTGATTTTCTAGCTAACCATGCAGATGCTTACGTTGCCTCGAGGTAAGTAATTCTCCCAATCTTGCAATTTATTTAATGTTTTGATTATTGGGTGTTACTTTGGTGGTTTGCGCACCCGCATGAACACCTCACATGTTAGTGACTAAGTTAAAATGGATCCAAATTGCTTGCCAAAATATTTTTTTGAAAAGAAAAGGTACCGAAAGGGCGTTAGACTAGATCTAGCGTAATCAAGTCCCCGGGCTTAGAATCTCTGGTTCGTAGGAATAAAACATATCTCCCTATGTTTTATTTAGGTTTCTAATCGACCTACCACAAATTAATTAGTGGCGACTCCAAGCATGAAAACATTTGCATGTTAAAAACTTAAACCCAAAGTTGCGAATTGGTAGGGCTTGGGAGGGCTCGAGTTAGGTTTAGTCCTAATAATCCATTAGCCTGAGAGGAAGGAATTTTCAGGTCGCGACAGCTTGGCGACTCCGCTGGGGATCGGAGTTAAAACTCTTAGTGGACTTAGGCCAGTTTTTCTTTTTAAAAAATATTTTTGCTTGGCAGCGAGGATCCCAGGTACGTCCCTAACATTTTAGGTGTTAAATGTTTTTGCAGAATGGGAGGTATAAGGGGAGGCGTGATTGTTAACCCTTGTTTTGTAGGGAGGTGTTTGGATGAATGATTTATTTTATGCACGAAGCGCTGTATGATATAACCTGCTGTGCATGCCTTGCATTTACACTACACCGCACACACTACCCGCTGCCGGACCTGGGCGGCACAGGTTTAGGATGGTACTAAGAAAACGGACACCTCGACCACACCCGTGTGGTATAGGTCGCCTTTCTTGGTCCCGAAAGTTCTTTCATGGTGTCATTGAATACCTACCACGGTTGCACCCTTTGCAACCCGGGTCGGCTCTTTGACTAAGCCGGAGTCAGGGGAATCCCAGCCTAACCACCACCATGACTGGTTTAGCTCGGTAATCCTCGTGTCTCCATTTTGCAAGCCAGAGTCTAGGTAGAAATCGAACCTCACGTTTCATGCGCATGTCTATGTGATTGCCATCATTCTACCGGGTGAAGTAAGATTTCTGAACCTTTATCTCGCAATTTATTTATGTTTCGTCTTTTTCTTTGGTCGGTCCATGATAGGTCTAGGTTGGTTTTAAATTTGAAAGTAATAATCCTTGAGTCCTTTTTAAAAAGAAAGAAAGAAAGAAAGAAAGAAAGAAAGCTCTTTTAGAGAATTTATTTTCAATCTATGTCTTTATTTTCCTAGATGTGTCATAGGTAACTATTTTCCTACAAAGTTTGCCGTCATCTTGCGTTTGCAAAAAAGGGACTTTAGAGAATTTATTTTCAGTCCATAGTTTCTAGGGAGTCTCACTTTTTGTTTTTCATAATTTTATGATTAGGGATTTTGGTGCTTCTATTTCCTAGGTTGTGTCTAGGGCGTCATTTATATTTCTTTTCCTAGATCACTTTTCATAAAGTCTCGTCCATATACGAATATTGTCATGAATAAACAAAAAAAGACTAGAAGCGTGTCATAGACCAACCTTGTCTTGACCATATACTTATTTGGTTCATTTCTTTTACATTAGGTAGCTACGGACCGATCACGATCGCCCATTCGTACACGGTCGAGAGCCAGAATGGCCGATCAAACCGACTTGCAAGAGCGTGTTATTGGTGTGGAAGACCAGATCAAGCAACTTGTCATCGCGATGCAACAAATGTCCGCTGAGATCAAAGCTCTCCGGTCGGATCCTGTTTCGGCAGCCCTCGAAGCATCAGTCCCAAAGCAGAAAATCAGAAAAAATGTCGATATTGACGGGGATGACGATATTCCTGATTTAGAAGATGACCCCGTCCAGATCATCGTCAACAAGGACAAACCTGATGAACGGGTCAATAAACTTGAAGAAAGAGTGAAGCAGTTGGAAGGTTCGCAGGATTCACCTTCGATCGATCTGTCCCTTTACTCACAGATCAAAATCCCAAAGAAGTTCAAAATGCCGGATTTCGATAAGTACAATGGCACCACATGTCCAAAAGCCCACCTACAGCTCTATCACGTACAAATGACTTCGTACGTGGATAACGAACTCCTGATGATCCATGCCTTTCAAGCAAGTTTAACGGGCCCTGCTTTGAGCTGGTATCTCATGAAGAAGATAAATGGCCTAAAAACTTGGAAAGAAGCCAGTGAAGCATTCTTGAAGCAGTACAGATTCATAACAGACATCATTCCTACCCGTGATGATCTCGAACGCGCCCAGATGAAAAAGACTGAGTCCTTCAAAGACTATGCTATCAGATGGAGAAATTTAGCTGCTCAGGTTGTCCCGGAACCCATAGACAGTGAGTTAAAGAGGATGTTCATGAAAACTCTCCCGTTCGAATACCGTAATCGGATGGTTGCCATTCCGACTGACAACTTCAACCAACTCATCCCCATGGGCGAACAAATTGAAATTGGGTTGAAAGATGGATGGTTTGTCGAGCCGTCCTCCTCGACCAGAAGATTTGGTGCGAGAAAAGAGAAAGAACCAGCAGCTGAAGTGAATGTGGCTTATAACCAACCGAGCCGGCGGAATGCTAACTCCGCCCCAGCAATCCAAGTAGTAGAAGCTCAGCAACAAAACTCGAGTCGTCAACCTTTTCAGAGGAGGAACAACAAGAGGCAATTCACTCCCCTCCCCGGATCGTTGTCTCAGGTGTTGACAGTGCTCCAGAAGAAAGGCTTGCTTACTACTGAGCCAAAGCGGCCCAATCCTGAGCGGTTCTATAACTTCGACCCGTCGAAGAAATGTGATTATCACATGGGTGAGCTGGGACACTCAACCGACGATTGCTATGCCCTCAGACACCGAATCCAGAACCTCCTAGACACGAAGGCTTTCTCATTTCAGCCTGCTAAGCCGAATGTTCAGAACAACCCACTCCCTGATCACGCAAGCAACGTGAATGCCATATTTAGCTTCGATGCTGGTCAAATCAAGAATGTTAAGGTGTATACTACCGACGTCTACGGTGAGTTAGTGAAAGCCGGTTGTTACCCGAGTAACGAGGACCTGCCCCTGGCTCTCATGAAAGAAAGAATCTCAAGAATGGTAGAAGTTGGGATGATCGTTTACGCTGACCACACTGGCATCGTTTCCACTATCTCCGAAGTGGTTATTAATTGGGAGGAGGAGTTCGCTACATTGAACACCAGGAGCGATAAGGGCGACTCTCTGCCTGAAGACATGCCTCCGCTTGAAGACGCGTCTGATAACGAGGAGATCGTAGTAAGCACGCCTACAGCTGATGAAGGGATAGTGATCGAGATACCTCAACTGTATGAGTACAGAGATAATAAGGCGGTTCCCTGGTCCTACAGTCTCGATGTCGACTTAATTACCAGATCTGGGCGTTCCTATGGCCAAGCTAGTGCCCAACCTGCAAAACCCGTTACTGATGAGGAAGCCAAGGAATTTCTAGCTGTGATTAAGGCTAGTGAATACAATATAGTTGAACAATTGCGCAAGCTGCCCGCGCAAATCTCTCTGCTTGAGCTGCTCCAGACATCTGTCAAGCATCAGAAGGCCTTAATGAAGGTGTTAAGTGAAGTCCACGTACCAGAAACGATCGATCATGACAAATTAGAGGAATTTGTGGGTTCTATACTCCTCAAGGACCTCATAGCCTTTTCAGATGAAGAGTTCCCTCTGGAAGGGAGGGGGCATACTAAGGCACTCTACATTTCTGTCAAATATAAGGCCTCGCATGTAGCCCGGGTACTCATTGACAACGGATCAGCCTTGAACATCTGTCCTTTGGCGACTTTACACCGCCTTAAAATAGATCATTCTAAGATAAATTCTGCGAAGACCTCCGTTCGAGCCTTTGACGGAACAAAGAAAGAAGTGATGGGAGAAATCCACCTTGACATACAGATTGGACCAACGGTGTTTAATATCCTATTTCAAGTGATGGACATTCCCACTTCATTCAATTTTCTGTTGGGTCGTCCGTGGATTCATACCGCCGGAGCTGTGCCATCTAGTCTACATCAGAAAGTGAAGTTCGTTGTGGAGAGAAAGTTAGTCACGGTCCACGGTGAAGAAGAGCACCCAATCTACAACGCAACGGCTATCCCCTATGTTGAGCCGGATTGCAGAATAGAATCGAGCTATCAGTCGCTCGAGCTCGTATCAACCATACATGCGTCAAGAGGATCATCACCGCCTATTCCTGAGGTGTCAAATGCTGCGGTCATGGTTGGCAGAGTAATGGTGTCCCATGGCTTTACTCCAGGTGAAGGCCTTGGTAGGAATGGTCAAGGTATTCGCCAACCGGTTGAAGTCTTTCAGAGGCCCCGCATTACTGGGTTGGGATACCTGGGGTCAAGTGAGCCGAACAATGTGGCACGTGGACGTGGACGTGGTCGAAGTCAAGTTCGAAGAAATGGTCAAAATAGATTGCGATCCGAAGGAGAGCCGAATGGTGAAGAACGTGGGCGTGGTAGGTTGCTTCCACACCTCCGTGCCACATTCCCGGGCCCTGCAAGAATGATGCATGAAGAGAAAGAGGTGATCGACACTTTGGGGCAGCCGAGCGGCAAGTTCGATTATTATGTGAAATACTCGGCACCCCCGAGCTTCTATGTTGACCCCCGTGATATTGTCCCGGATGGATGGGGAGGTATGGATGATCCGACACCTCTGGTGACAGAAGATCCTGATGATGTAATGGAAGGAATCACTGCCCTGTTCGATAATTTCTTAGTTGGAGCCATCGAGGAAGGACCGTTGAAGGGAATGGGCATTGGCCCGCAAGAGTAACACATTTACCTTTTTCGCACACTCCCCTACGCGGGAATTTTTACTGCTTTTTAGGACTTGCCCCGTCTCGGGAGCTGCTTTTTAGTACTTTTCATTTCTAGGATTTGATTGTTGCAATTTTCATTCCAATAAATGTAATTCATTTGGTGATAATCAATGAAATTACAAGTTATTTTCGTTTTGAGGGCATGTTGAGGTACATCAAACCAGCCCGGTGATGATATCCAACCGATAAAAGAAAATATAGTCCAAGGAGAATTCTGAGGCCTGGGCTTCTTCATGCTTCCTCGTGTTAAAACCTTTTTGAAAAAAAATTTCAAAATAAAAACAAACAAAAAATAATAAAATCAAAATACACTGTTTAGCCCTGTTTGTCCTATTGAACCCCCTACTTTATGTTTCAGGGGCAATTTTGTGACACGTGAGGGTATGGGAACGGTCCAATCTGATGGATTATGTGCCACCGACCCTGATCTCGATGACGCCAATGAACTCGAAGATTCCTCGGACCTTCGGCGTGATCTAGAGCATCATGAGAGACCTAAAGTCTTAACGGTAGACCAAACTATCACTGTCAACTTGAGTGATTCCGGAGAACCCAAAGAAGTGAAGAAGGGCAAATCCCCCTGAAAGTGAGACGAAATGCCCAATCCAGTTGCCGCATGAGTAGGTAAGTCTTTCAACCAAAAAGTGCATCAAAGACACTTTGAGGTAAATGATCTAGTCCTAAGGAAGGTACTGCTAGTCTTTCCTGTTCCTGGGGGTAAATTTGCCCCAAACTACATTGGTCCGTATGTGGTTAAAAAGGTGCTTCCTGGAGGTGCCCTGATTCTCGCAGAAATGGATGGTCGTGAGTTCTCCAGTCCTGTTAATTCTGATGCTGTGAAGATCTATTATCCCTGATAGAATCTAACATTTTGCAGCAAAAGTTTTCAAATGTTTGGTTTTATACTCTGAGTCACAAACATTTCACTAATGAATAAATGGTTTCAATCAATTGAAAGATGGAATGTGTGCCTTGGCTTTAAATTGTGCTTGATCATTTTGTCAGTCTACATTATCGATTTCAAAAGGGGAAATCTATTTAGACAATAGGATAACTCACGTGGAATGAATTGAATGTGTTGAATGAGGTACATCGGGATGATGAAAGGCAAGCCATATCCTATACACAGTCCCATGCACTAATCCCCAGTGAGTTGAGTGGAAAAATTCCATGTCTGCAAGGTAAAGGGTTATCTCGCAAAAGGTACGGCAACTGAAATGATGAGAGGCGATTCATTTCTCTATCCCAAACACTACAGGTTATCCATTGTTTCGCCACTTTGAGCCTAAACACTTGGAGAAATTCATTCAAATTACCCCTGTCAAGAACCACCCCGCATCGGGGCAAACTGGAGGTAAGTCAGCGTCATAAGGTGAAAAATGAGTAGAAATTTTCGTGCTCTCACTTGCATCAATCTTCGAGTGTTGCTTTTTCAGATGAATTCACGTGAAATTCAAGTGCCTTAGGATGACGAAGAGCATTTCTTTCTCTATCCTATACACACTTTATCCTTTGCTAAGCCCAATTGAGCCCGCAAATTCATTTCTTAAACCCAGTTGGTGATCATCCCCCACACTGGGGCAAGGCAAAAATCATCATTGTTCAAGCAGCATATCCGGAGCACCGAAAAAAGACGAAGACCCTGAGAGTCCAAATGTTAGTCATTCGGTCGAAACAAGCCAAAGTGTGACTGGCCAATGTATGCATTGTAGATAATGTGTGTCAAAAAAAAAAAAGGGGCAAGAAAAAGCAGTGTGCTTGGTAAAAGCAAGGCCGATGCCCGTGAAAGAAAAGAAAAGAAGAAGAATGAAAAATGGAGAAAAAGTGACTTTGGATTAGAAAGTGTTGAGGTGTGTCAAAGTCACAAAAGTATCTAGAGTCTTGAAGAGTCAAGCGATAAGTTCTCGAGGCCAATGGAACATCTGCGGAGAAGACAATCCCTGGTGAAGAAGGAAACTGGTGACAATGCCGAGATGATCACCAACTCTCACCCCAATTATACACATTTTGAGCCTTATGATCCATTCATTTCTCAATCCATGAGTCCAGCCTACGTTACGTCCCTTGCAAAGTCTCTTCAGATTAGGGCACTTGAACTAACGTAGGGTTTCTGATGTTTATAAGCTTAGCTCGAAGAAGTGCGAGCAAGTCCATTTCTATCTCATTTTACAGGTTCTTGACTTGTAAACCCGGAGACAATTGCAGAGTATTTTCTTTCAATAGCCTCGACTCGAAGAGTCTCTTTTGCTAAGCCATTGACCAAGCCCATGTTATGGTCCTAACAAAGACCTCTCAGATTGGTAAAGTCGTACTGCTTGCGAGAATACTCGGGCCCTTGTCGACATGATGATGGTGAGATAGAGTGATTTTTGTAAATTAGCCACTTCTCGACGAGAGTGAGCGAAAGCCCTTTCGGACCAAAAGTCCCTCATTCGACATTTTCAAGATATCTACTTGTGAATCTGGATTGTCTTGTCATGATTTTTCCCCAGCGAAGTTTGTAATGCTGATTTGACAAAACCATCGTGCATGAAAATCAGTTGAAATCATAGTGCATGTGTATATGTGTTCTTGACAGTGTGCGAATGCATATTACATGTTACTTAAAATCGTGTCTAACAGGAGACACACCTTCAGAGTTGGAGATATCACCAGGTAAGTATATCTCTATCCCTAGGATGTCTATGACTATCTAGGTATCCCTAACCTGTTCAAGCAATTGTCAGGTCCCACATTTGATCATTTTTGCGATCTCTAAATGCCTTTGATTGTGTTCAGGTGTCTATTGATCAAACCTTTTCAGGTACTTCTGATGATATCCAGGTACTTTGTCAAGGAACTCTTGAACACTTGGGCTAGCCCCTTTGTTCATCAAATCACAGATTTTTATACAATCTCGGATATTCCCCCGCTACTTACCTATGAGCAGGTATAGGTGAAGCGGCCAAATCTTTGCATATGAGCAGGTATATGTAAAGGTCGGAATACTCTCTTTATCTCAGGTATTCCCCCGCTACTCACCTATGAGCAGGTATAGGTGAAGCGGCCAAATCTTTACATATGAGCAGGTATATGTAAAGGTCGGAATATTCTTCCCAAATCTCAGGTATTCCCCCGCTACTCACCTATGAGCAGGTATAGGTGAAGCGGCCAAATCTTTGCATATGAGCAGGTATATGTAAAGGTCGGAATACTCTCTTTATCTCAGGTATTCCCCCGCTACTCACCTATGAGCAGGTATAGGTGAAGCGGCCAAATCTTTACATATGAGCAGGTATATGTAAAGGTCGGAATATTCTTCCCAAATCTCAGGTATTCCCCCGCTACTCACCTATGAGCAGGTATAGGTGAAGCGGCCAAATCTTTGCATATGAGCAGGTATATGTAAAGGTCGGAATACTCTCTTTATCTCAGATATTCCCCCGCTACTCACTTATGAGCAGGTATAGGTGAAGCGGCCAAATCTTTGCATATGAGCAGGTATATGTAAAGGTCGGAATACTCTCATTATTTCAGATGTTCCCCCGCTACTCACCTATGAGCAGGTATAGGTGAAGCGGCTAAATCTTTGCATATGAGCAGGTATATGTAAAGGTCGGAATACTCTCTTTATCTTAGATGTTCCCCCGTTACTCGCCTATGAGCAGGTATAGGTGAAGCGGCCAAACCTTTGCATATGAGCAGGTATATGTAAAGGTCGGAATATTCTCTCAACCCCAGGTGTTCCCCCGCAGTTCACTTATGAGCAGGTATAAGTGAGGCGGCCAAATCTTTGCATATGAGCAGGTATATGCAAAGGTCGGAATATCCTCTTGATTTCAAAAGTTTCCCCGCAATTCACTTATGAGCAGGTATAAGTGAAGCGGCCAAATCTTTGCAAACACCTATGGAGATGTATAGGTAGTTCGTAAAGATCGGAACTATTCTCACGAATCCAAATGATGATTGGATACGTCGAGCTTTCTTCGTGTGTTTTGACTTGATTGCAGATCACCGAAGTTCATCAACATATATCAGGCAATACCAATGGGAACTGAGCCCATGCATTTGCCAAAAACAATATACAAGTTAAAGTTGTGCCTCGAATTGCATTATCTCACTCCTGTCAGGTAAGTAATTCCAGGTATGTTCTCTACTCATGTCAGCATGCATCATTTCTTAATGCATTGTAAAATGGGACTCATAATCCCGACAAAAACAACATTCATTGCATTTGCATGGTTGAAATTTAGGTATCATTTAGTCTTTGAATGCAACCTCTACGAGCTCACTTTCAAAGAGGGGCAGCTGTTGACACCTAAATTTTAGCGACCATTTAGTATAATTTGCATAGAAAATTAGGGATTAAATTTTTAACCCCTAAACAAAAAATGTTTAAATTGCATAACATATAGTTTAAACTCATTTTAGATTAATTGCATTTTGCATCGGACCGGCGGTGACGAACGAGCTTAAATTTCATCAAACGGGACTCGGCTCGCTTAAAATGCACGAGCCGGGAATTACAAGTCAAACGGGCTTGGTTGTTTTAATTTGAGCTTAATTCAGCCCATTTATCATTAATTAATTCAGCCCATTTAAATTAAAGCCCAAGCCTAAGCCCATTAAGACTAGAAAGCCCATCTAATTGACCTAGGTTAATACTATATATACTTCATTAGGTCAGAATTTTAGGGACACACAATATTCAGATCAGAAAATTTTTAGAGTGTGAGAGTGAGAAAGAGAGAGAGAGGAGGAAGACCTCGCGCGACGCGCCCGCTGCCGCGCCCGCTCCCGCGCCCGCGCCCGCTGCCGCGCCCGCTCCCGCGCCCGCTGCCGCGCCCGCGCCCGCTGCCGCGCCCGCTCCCGCGCCCGCGCCCGCGCCCGCGCCCGCTCCCGCGCCCGCTGCCGCGCCCGCGCCCGCTGCCGCGCCCGCTCCCGCGCCCGCTCCCGCGCCCGCGCCCGCGCCCGCTGCCGCGCCCGCTCCCGCGCCCGCCGCCGCGCCCGCTGCCGAGCGCCGCTGCCTCCCGCGCCCGTCGTCGCTGCCTTGCTGTTCCGTCGCCGTTGCCCCGCCGTCATCCCGACACCGCGCCGCCGGCCCACCGCTCGCCGTTCATCCCGATCCGCAAGTTCGAATTTGGGAATTATCTGCAAATTAGGTAATTAGATATTATCTGATATTTTTCAGAATATTTAATTTACTAATTTGTGCTTTTGAATATTGCGTGAATATCGTGTAGAATATTAGATATGTTGGGATAATTATCTGATATCTGCAATATTTTTAAAATATTCAAAATTAGGAAACTTTCCTAATTTAGCAACGTATCTAGACGACTATCCTACCTTATCCCTAAGGTACGATACGCGACGATACGGAAAATCATTATCCTATCCATAATCCCTTGGATACGATAATGATTTTTATCTGCTTTCCAAATTTGAACGATCGACTTTCCGTCAATATTTATAACCCTATAGATATGACTGATAGCTCGATTTTTGTGCCTAATCTGAATTTGAAACGAATCTTGTGGATTGCATGGTTGTTTTAAATGTGGATGCTATCTCTGTTTAAATTATCTTTCCTTTTCAAATAAAAAAGAAAATTCAAAAAAATATCAGTTAGGATTTGAATTTGAGTTTTGCATGTTTAGGAATCCTAAATATATCTAGACGATAGAATAATTATTTAATTTAAATTAGGACTTGAGATAATCTATTTCCTAGTTTAAATTAAGTAATTTTCTAATCTTAATAGATTATTTAGGTTATTTTTTTAATTTCGAATTTTCATGAAAACCCAAAAAAAGAATGAATTGTTTTATGGTAGATTAGGATAGATTGCATTCTTAATTTAAGTAATTTATTATTTCGAATTTTAACAAAAATCCCAAAAATAAGTCATGTTAGGATATGTTAAGTCATCATAGGTTGCACGTTAATTTAAGCATATTTTTATTCCGAATTTCACCAGAAAATACCAAAAAATAAATCATTTGCCCGTCATCAGAATTAAGTCACGTCGTCGCATGACATATAGTTTGCATGTTAGGTTGCATTATTCGCATGTCATTTCTGCACGTCATTGCATATAGGTTAGCTTTCATTTAAATAAGCGAAAATCCAAAAATACTGGGTGAACTGCTTGTTAATTAGAAATCATATTAGGATGGTTGATGTGATTTTCTAGCTAACCATGCAGATGCTTACGTTGCCTCGAGGTAAGTAATTCTCCCAATCTTGCAATTTATTTAATGTTTTGATTATTGGGTGTTACTTTGGTGGTTTGCGCACCCGCATGAACACCTCACATGTTAGTGACTAAGTTAAAATGGATCCAAATTGCTTGCCAAAATATTTTTTTGAAAAGAAAAGGTACCGAAAGGGCGTTAGACTAGATCTAGCGTAATCAAGTCCCCGGGCTTAGAATCTCTGGTTCGTAGGAATAAAACATATCTCCCTATGTTTTATTTAGGTTTCTAATCGACCTACCACAAATTGATTAGTGGCGACTCCAAGCATGAAAACATTTGCATGTTAAAAACTTAAACCCAAAGTTGCGAATTGGTAGGGCTTGGGAGGGCTCGAGTTAGGTTTAGTCCTAATAATCCATTAGCCTGAGAGGAAGGAATTTTCATGTCGCGACAGAAGTGAAGCATCGGACAGGAAATATCTGATGAAGCTGGCCTCAAAATTCTTCGTTAGCAAGGATACACTTTACAAAAGATCTTATGACTCAGTGTTGCTGAGATGTATCGACGCGAAAGAGGCCAATCGTTTGATGGAAGAGATACACGAAGGGGAATGCGGCCCCCACATGAACGGCCATCTCCTAGCAAAGAAGATCATGCGACTTGGGTACTATTGGTTGGCCATGGAGTCCGATTGTATTCAGCATGTGCGATGCTGCCATCGATGTCAGATTTATGGAGACAGGATTAATGCTCCGCCGAACGAGCTCCACCAGATGTCTCAAGCTTGGCCGTTTTCTATGTGGGGGATAGATATAATCGGACCGATCAATCCCAAGGCGTCAAACGGACACAGATTCATCTTAGTAGCAATCGACTACTTTACGAAGTGGATTGAGGCCAATTCATATGCTAATGTCACCGCAAAGAACGTGGCTAAGTTCATTCGCCGCGATATCATCGCCCGTTACGGAGTTCTAGAAGCAATCATCACGGACAATGGCTCCAATCTGAACAACAAGATCGTGGATGGACTGCTCGATACATTTCGGGTCCGGCATCTAAATTCGTCACCATACCGTCCTCAAATGAACGGGGCAGTTGAAGCGGCAAACAAGAATATAAAGAAGATCTTATCAAAGACTGCTGAAAATTATCGCGATTGGCATGAAAGACTTCCGTATGCATTGATGGCATATCGGACATCGATCCGCACCTCGACCGGAGCAACCCCTTTTTCGTTAGTTTATGGAATGGAAGCAGTATTACCCGTGGAAGTCGAAATTCCGTCCTTAAGGGTTCTCTCTCAGGCAAAGCTTGATGAGGCCGAATGGGTACGACAAAGGCATGAACAGTTGAACATAATCGATGGGAGCAGATTACAAGCCATATGTCACGGTCAATGTTATCAGAAACGAGTGGCGAAGTCGTTCAACCGAAAAGTTCGTCCCCGGCACCTCGAAGTCAACGACTTAGTATTGAAGAAGGTAATATCAATTGTACGTGACCCTCATGGTAAATTTGCCCCGACTTATGAAGGCCCTTATGTCATCAAAAAGATCCTGCCAGGTGGTGCCTTAGTGTTAGTGGAAATGGATGGCCACGAGTTGCCAAAACCTGTAAACTCTGACGCAGTCAAGAAGTATTTTCCGTAATTGAAATCAAGGCTAGAAAGCTGTTTCTCGTGCAATCCAAATCACTTAGTGCCGTGCATGTCATGCATACATGTCCATACATACACATGTGTTTGTGTTTCAGGTATCTAACCGCAACGGAGTGAAGATCGGACGACGAAGAGGTCGAAGTACAGGGACGAGAAACATTTCCCGTGATAATAATTTTGTGAATGAATACTCAAAGTCATGTTTGGTAATTGATTGTTGTGCGGTTATGAACCTGCCTATGCCTGTCAGAAGTGCCCACGACTTTTGAAAATGAACTTGGTAGCGATTTTTATCTGTCTAAGTCACCAATTCCACTGAGGATCATTAAAATAGACGATTTAACGAATGACGCGGAAATGCTTGAATATGCTAAAAGAGACGCGTCAGAATGAAGAAAGGCAAGCCATGTTCCACACATTGTCCCATGTACTAATTCCCAGTGAGTTGAGCGAAAAAAATTCCATGTTCACAAGGTGAAGAGTTATCTCGCAAAAGGTACGACAACTAAAGTGATGAGAGGCATTTCATTCATCCATCGCAAACCCTACCGGTTCTCATTTGCTCAACCCTTTCGAGCTCAAACACTTGTGAAGTTTCTTCCATACTACCCCCCATCAAGAACCACCCCACACCGGGGCAGATCGGAGGTGAGTCGGCATACCGAGGTGAGAAAATGAGTAGAAAATTTTCTTGTTTTCACTTGTATCAATCTGTGAGCGCCCCCATTACAAATGAACTAGTACGTGGACTCAAGTGCCTTAGGACGACGAAAAGCGTTTCTTTCTCTATCCTACACACTTATATCCATTGAACAACCCAATTGAGCCTGCGATTTCGTTTCTCATGAACCTAGCTGGTGATCGTTCCCCGCGCCGGGGCAAGGCAAAAGTCATCACTATTCGAGCATCATGGTCCGGATTGCCAACTGAAGACGAAGACTTGAGAGTTCAATAACATTGTACTGTTTAAATTTGTCTAGGCCAATCCATAAGCAAAAAAAAAAAAAATGAAAACTAGGGGCACGAAAAAGCATCGTACCTGGTAAAAGCAAGGCCAATGCCCATAGCTACAAGTGTGGAAAAAAAAAAAAAAAGGGATGCACCAGAGAACATTCAAGGCAATGTGCCCGCTAGAGTGGGGCCGGCGCCCATGTATTAAATAAGAAGCAAAATGTTGAGATGACACGCGCCGAAATCACAAAATCAGCCCCAATCAAGCAATAGTCGTCCTTCAAGTTTCAAGGAGACGAGTGCCATATGGTTAAGATCGATAGTGCATTTCTGGGGATAATCCCCAATGGCGAAGAAGGAAACCGGTGACAATGTCAAGATGATCACCAGCTCTCACCCCAATACGCATCATTGAGCCTGTGATCCATTCGTTTTTCAACCCATGAACCCAATCTACGTTACGTCCTTCGTAAAGTCTTTTCTGATTAGGGCACTTGAGTCAATGTAGAAGCTCATATGTTTATAAGCATCGCTCGAAGAAGTGCAAACAAGATTATTTCCTATCCTATTTCGCAGAGTTCTCGACTTGTAAACCTGAAAATGATCGCGAAATATTCATTTCATAGCTTCGACTTGGACAGTCTCATTTGTTAAACCATTGACCGAGCCTACGCTACGGTCCTGATGAAGGCCTCTCAGATTGGTAAGGTTGTACTGTTTGCGAGAATACTCGGACCTTTGTCGACGTGATGATGGTAAGACAGAGTGATTCTCACAAAATAACCCTTTTTAGATGAGAGTGAACAAAAGTCCTTTCTAACTGAAAGTCTCTCATTTAGCATTTTCAAGATGATTCGTGTTATGAATGGAAATTGTCTTAAATGATAATTATCCCCGGTGGAAAGTTGGTGATGCGGACATGTTAAAATCGTTACACATGAACTCCAATGGAACTGATCTTGAAGCATGTGCTTTAGAGAATGACGGCTGTTTATTTCCGAGATGAATACATATACCTGTTATTACTAATCCTGTAAGACAGGTGATGTTTTCTAAAACACCAACCTTCAAGCTGATCTCGGAAATGCCAAGATACATCCAAGCATTCATGAATTCCCAAGACCCTGCCGACAGGGACACACAGGCGATCTATCAAACCCTCTGACAAGGACCCCTAAGTGTCTGAGTCTTTGCAAGCCTCGCTGATCGAGAGCCTTTAGATAGTTCGATCTGACCTACAGGTATGTACACCTAGGTACTCTTTCAGAAGGTTTGTGGTCCAACCTTAAACCACTCTTTCAAAAGGTTTGTGGTCCAACCTTAAACCACGCTTTTCAAAGGTTTGTGGTCCAACCTTAAACCACTCTTTCAAAAGGTTTGTGGTCCAACCTTAAACCGCGCTTTTCAAGGGTTTGTGGTCCAACCTTAAACCACGCTTTTCAAAGGTTTGTGGTCCAACCTTAAACCACTCTTTCAAAAGGTTTGTGGTCCAACCTTAAACCACGCTTTTCAAAGGTTTGTGGTCCAACCTTAAACCACGCTTTTCAAAAGGTTTGTGGTCCAACCTTAAACCACGCTTTTCGAAGGTTTGTGGTCCAACCTTAAACCACGCTTTTCAAAGGTTTGTGGTCCAACCTTAAACCACTCTTTCAAAAGGTTTGTGGTCCAACCTTAAACCACATTTCTCTTTAAACTATGCTTTGCGTTTATTTAGATTTTATTTTATTTTCTCTCTCCCTTTTCTTGCGTTGCGTCATCCCGTGCCCTCCATTAACAAAATTTAGGCGTCTCTTATCTTTGAAAGGAACCTCTTCGAGCTCCCCTTCAAAGAGGGGCAGCTGTTGACACCTAAATTTTGCCCAAATCATTCAGGGTTTTATCGCATAAAATTAGGGTTTAATTTTTTAACCCCTAAGCCAAAAATATTTTCATTAAATTCCATGGCATATAGACATTAGGCGCATTTACATTAATATAGCTTATTAGTCCATGTTCGTTTAAAAAAAAAAAAAAGGATTTTCGGGCCGGTTTCGTCGGCCCATTCTCTTTTCCCTGTTTTTCTTTTATTTGTGCGCGGCCCATGGTCTCTTTTCTATTTTCGCGCGGGCCGGCCCATTTCCCGCGGCCCAGCCCGCACGCTGTTCAGCTCCCCCTCCCCAGTCAACACTTCTGAAGCGTACGGGGAGGAGCAGAAGGCGCAAGCCGGAGCAGAGACCAGAGGCCGGAACAGGAGCCAGAGGCGCGGAGATGGCAGCGCGATCCGCGGGTCGCGAGATCAGCCGGCCGCGGCAGACTGGCGGTGGCAGAGGCCATGCGCGCCTGCCGGCCACAGGAGCCACGCGAGCGTGCCGGCCAACCCCTTTAAAAACCAGATCTGGGGGGCGGTCGAGAGAGGGGGAGAGATCCGGGAGAGAGAGAGAGAGAGATCAAGTCGAGAGCACCGGCGAGTGAGACCCGAGGCCGCGCGGGCTCCCGCCGACGATCGCGGCCGACGAGGCTTCGACGTCTGTCACGGTAGGTTCCGGCCTAAGCTCGCCGGATTTCGCTTCTTTTTTTTTTTTTATTATCCGGGACGATTCCCCGAGGATTTCGGCTTGGGGGCGTGCGAGGCGACCGGACGTAGTCCGATTCATCGAGTTCGCCGTTGTTCGTCACCCTCAAGCCGGATAGGGAACGCCGCAACGGCCACGCTCCCCTCCCCTGTTTTCTGATGCTCTGTTCGGCGAGACTCACTGGCCGGAGCTCGCGGCCGACCGGCTCGCGCGAGCTCCGGTCCGTGAGGCTTCGGGTTTGTTCCTGCTCACCTCTGCGTCATTGCATGCGAATCCCGGTCCGTTTTGAGCCTCGATTGTGCCGGAAATCGTTCGTTTTTGTAGTGCACGCCGACTGCTCGATGTTTTGCCTGAACCGAATTGTTCTCTTTCGCCACTGTTTGGTTTGTTCTGGGGGTGTCGGGCGGTCCCGGCGTACCGCCGGCGACCGCGGTGGTCTCGGTGTACCACCGGTGGTCGCGGCCGTCCGGGCGTGACCGCGGGAGGGGGCGGCCCGCCAGTCGCGCACCGGGACTTGGCCGATCCTCCCCTGCCTAGTCCCTCGTCGGGACTTGGGTGGCCTCGGCCGGTCGTCCGTCGCCGCGGCGCCCCTCGTCGGGGCGGCGAGGTGGGCGTGAGCCGAACGGCGGCCGAGCGTAGGCTAGGTCGCACGGTCGGGAGTGCCGGTCGCGCGGCGGGATGCGCCGGTCGCCGGCCGGACGCGCTGGTCGTGGCGGCTGGGGGGCGGGCCACGAGTCGGGTCAGGCACCCGGGTGTGCCGGGTAGGTTTCTCGCGAACCGGGTCGTTCGAACGGGTCGAAACCGGGTAGGGTTTGACTCTAGTTTTTTGTTCTAGTGGGCCGAATAGGTAGTGGGCCGGGTTTTTTTTTCTTTAAAAAATTCGGGCTGGGCCCTTTTCTTTCCTTTTTTGTTTTATTTACCCGACCGGGCTCAATAAATGAACCCGGTCCGGTCGTGGACCCGGGCCGGTGCGCTCGGGTCAGTCCCGATCCGGGTCGGATGTGGAGATCCGACCCGGATCTGTTTTTTATTATTTTATTATTTTAATATCTGAAAAGATTTAAAAAAAATTTAAAATTTTAATTTTTTTTTTTTTAAAAAAAATTTTTCCGGGTCGGATTACCAGATCCGACCCGGTCTGCTTTTATATTATTCTTATTATTTTAATATTTAAAAAAAAAATTCAAAAATTATTTTAAAAAAAACAAAAAACAAAAAAAAATTTAAAAAAAAATATATTTTTTTTTTCTTAAAAAAATTATTATCAAAAAATTATAAAAAATTTCAAAAATCAAAAATCAGAAGTTGGGTTTTAATTATTATTATTATTTTTTTTTTTTCGAAAAATAAAAAAAAAATTCGAAAAATTAAAAAAAAATGTGTCATTCGGGCTTTGGAATGGGCTTTTCTCGATTAGTGTCTTCTTTTGTATGTTGCTTGGGTTATGCACTCTGAATTGTGTGCCTTGCACATGGTCAGCTATGCACGTTAGGCGGTGAATTGAACAAGTTTAGGTACCGAAAGGGCACTAATTAGTTGGTTAGTGTAATCAAGTCCCCGTACCCATTGAATCTCTGGTTCGTAGAAGTAAAGCTTTTCTCCCGCGCTTTACTTAGGTGTCTAATCGACCTATCAAAAACTGGTTAGTGGCGACTCCTAAATGAAACTGATTTGCACGTTAATAACTTTAATCTAAGTCGCGAATTGGTATGGGCTTGGGGGAGCTCGAGCTAGGTTTAACTTAGTAATCCATTAGCCTGAAACCTTAGGCGGCGGGGCCGGTTCGGGAGGTCGCGACAAATATATAAAATAAAATAAAAAGACCAGAATTTTTCTGTGGAGAATATAAATAATTCGCAACATTATTTGAGATTTTTTCTTTCTTTTTCTTACACGGAATAAAACATTCTTTAATTTAAAGGAAATAAAGTACGGTACACTTATATGCTTTGGAGATTCAAATATGTTTGCAAAGATTCCGTGTTGCTTTCGTATTTTTGCGGTAGATCACTCTATTCACTGATCAACACGTGGCAAGGTGACTCTTGCTCGTCAAGAGTGTGAACATTCTCGTTTCGTGGAAATGTTTGGTCCAACCAAACCAATCAAGAAGAGCCAAGGCCCGGGTGAGATTTCTCGATCGGTCTATGGAGAGGTCCACCAACATTAGATTTGGACCCACTAATGGGAAACATGGAGGAACTAGAGAGGAAAAAGAGAGTAATTTATGACGTCATCCATGAGTTCAGTTCTTTGATGTTCACATGAATAATTGCGTGGAAAATTCTCTGCCTTTCTTCACATGCGGTGCTCTGCCCTTCCTCCGTTGAAGAACATCGACATCAAGCTTTTGCCAGATATCTTTAGTCTGTTTATAGGCGGCGCGACTTTCGGACCTTTTTGGCAACGGTTATTAACGAGAATGTCACAGTCGATGTTGACCGAAATGGGAAGGAATTTCTACGTCTAACCTTTTTGAAGCATCTGTTTATCATTTTGTTTTACCAAACGATCAGAAAAGTATAATGCGTAGGCGCTTTCTGTTTAAGGTAGAGAATCTGCAATCTTTACGTACGTTTCAAAACGAGGTTTATTTAGAGCCAAGTCTCAATTTAAAAAATATATATAATTTATCCAATATATTAAAAAAAACTCGATAAATTGTTACGAAGGTCGATTTTTACTTAGAAGAGTCCGACAGAGTCTCAAAATCCTAGAGATATAAAGGACATTGGTTTTTTGAAAGAATAGCATATGATGGTTTTATTTGAGAAATCAACATGGCAAGCTCTTATAAATATGATTTGTTGATGTAAATGCTCACTTAAAAACCCGTTGCACCCCTTTTATGTGAATTTCGTAAGTCGATTCTATCACCTTAATCTTACTCTCAATTTCAACATAGATGGGCACCCTCACAATCACGTCGAATGAATAACATCAGTCGAATCAAATCGCGGGAAACTCGTCTAAGTGCACGGCAATCGCTTAAATTTGATTTTAAAAGAGAATATATTTCTTGGCAAGAATATTGAGCTAGCAGAAGTCCATATGGCCGGCACTCCAACATAAGTCAACGATTTAGATAATCTTGACCTACTAGTACGACCCATTGCCGATCCAAAGGAAAGCAAAAACAGAAGAGTGCGATGGGACATATGTCCAACCATGGGATGTTGTCTCCGACGTGATAATAAAGGTTTAACTCCTCTTTGCCTTGTAGGGCTTCTACTGTCAACTGCTGAAAGAGGGGGGATGATCTTTTCTTTTCCCAATTTGCTGGATGACGACGATACTGCGTGCGCTAGCAAAATACTAAAACAAAATGATCATCGTGTGCTCCAACTGCTCCATCATTGGCTACCGTTGGTGGTCAAGGAGCAGACGTCTTTATATTTATATATGCCCAAAGGGTATGCCCCTTTGTATTTCATATTCTCATTGGATAGTACGAATTAATAGTGAAATTCGATTACAAGGTACAATTTTTCTATGAATTCTTGTAATTCTAAATAATCCAGATGGAGGTTCAAACCTTTCCAAGCCCCTCAATTTGTCTCTCCATAGAAAGATGCCTAGTGAGCTCTCATTTACTTCGTGTCTACACGTGACTTTGTCGTCACGAAACAAACTGCCCTGATAGTAATTATACCAAATTCATGAATGTCTAACATGCACGCATCTTGACTGTTGGTATTTCTATGTTTAGTTTAATGTTTTGCAAATTCCCAATAATCTTTCTCTATGGAATGCTAGATGTATTTACGAGTCATATAATAGTAAGAGTCACGCAACAAGTCTATAGAAAGGCAAGTCTTGTGATCATTTCTGATAAGATCTAATAAGGTGAGATAAAAAAAAAAGCTTATTTGTCTCCTTCTCTTCATTGAATTGCGAGAGTTGCGGGTGTTTTCACCTTCAAATTGTCCTATCGCGTCCTCCCTACACGGTTGTCATCACAACCGTCATCATGGGTCATCATCATCAACTAGCTCAACCAATCTACAAACGGGTTGCTCACTTGAGAACAAACAAAGCACAGGGCTTCCTCGTACGCTAAGGGCTTGTTTGGTAACCGGCCAAATAGTGCCCGATTGGCCGATTCTATTCTTTTGTTCCATGGAACAAAAAAAGGACATAAATCCGTTTAGTAAATTTTTTGTTCACGAGCACAAATTTATTCTCAGAATCAGTTTTGAAACAAAATCGAGAATATAAAAAAAAAAGTTGATTCTTGATTCTATGAACAATAATAAGAAATAGAAGAGAAATTTTTTTTTCTTTTTCTTCTTTCCTGGCCCATGGCCGATGGCCGGCGAGGGTGAGGGTTGGACCCTCTTCAGCCTCTTCCAGCATTCACCTGAGCTGGCGAGGGCCACCCTCACGGCTCGCGGCTTGGGCGAGGGTGGTGGCAAGGGTCCAGCCCTCGCTAGATTCTGCGAGGGCGGCCCTCACTCGGACCGCAAGGGTCCAGCCCTTGCCTGTGGCAGGCGAGTGCCGCGACACCCTCGCCAGCCCAAGTCTGTGGCCGATCGCCGGCCATGGGCCGAGGAAGGAGAAGAAGAAAAAAAGAAAAGGAAAAAAAAGAAAGAAATATTAAAAAATTCAAAATATTATTAATAAAAGAATTGTGCAATTACCAAATGCATTTCTATTCTTTTTTTTTATTTCAGGAATAGAAATTTTGGGCCGTTACCAAACGCCTTCAAATGCTCAGAAATTATTTCCATGAACAAAATTAAAAAAACTCATTTCTAAGCAGAAATTATTTTCGAGAATAGAATAGTTACCAAATGCACCCCAAGCCCCGCGGGAGGTCGTGGAGAGTTGGCTACAGCTACGAAGAAGAAACGGAAGGAAAAGATAAGGAGATCATTAGCTGTACGATTTACGCGGGCCGGGCTCTCGTGTTTGCTTCTGTTCGTCATTTTTACGTCTCTCGTGTCTTTGCTTCTGTTCTTGTCACCTCGTACTGCTCCGACCCGCAACGATGCCTGTCCGCAGAGTCTTTCTGTTGACCCGCTCGTCCCTTTCCTCTTGGTCTGACTGCCGGACAACAAGCTGCCCGGCCGCTGACTTTGGGTTGTTCAAAGGAAGTTGGTATTTACTTGGCCGCCGGTCGCTCGAAAAACCAAAAGAGGATGTTTCCAAGCACGTCCTTAGAACGGAATGTTTACGAACTATCTCTCCTGCATGAGACAAGAGAGAAATATTGAATTTTTTCTTTTACAGCATTTATAGTGTGAATTAGGTTTTGGGGACTCCCCTCCCTTGCCTTGCACGCAAAGACGATATTTTGTATTAAGAAGACCCAATACCAAGAAAACTGATTTAGACGCCATACGTTCATTTCAAAGGAAAAAGGTTCTCGAAAGCATATTAACACATGCATGGTTCGTCATTCACAAAGAAGACCCAATACCAAGAAAACTGATCATTTTAACTACAGTGACTTGTATATGATCGACGTACTTCTCCGTCCCTAATTCGGGGTAATTCCCTCCAATCATAGTTCTAATTAGTGGGTTATAAACATGGACATCATGCATTTTTAGTGAGATGTCAATTTTTACACATGGGCGATTTGCGCGACATGTAACCAACCAATAAGAGGTATAGTTGACAAGAACGGAGGAAAATACGGCTCTCTGTTGATCTCAATACTGTCCAAGATTTATTTGGTCTTGAAGAGTCTTATAAAGTTACTTCTTCGTCCCACTCACAGTAATAAAAGAAATGCGAGACTTACTAATATGGGTTTAGCAAAAAATGTGTCGGATCGTTATTAACTGCCGAGAGAAATAATTTTAAGCACAACAAATTTATCGTCACGATGGACACGCATAAATGATCGATTTTTCAAACTATAGCTATCGAATTAACCACGATAAAAATGGGTTGTGTTAAAAAGAAAAATACACGAACCTTGTACTATAAAGAACTCCTGAAAATGAAGGTGGTGGTTCGCTTTCTTTAGGGGATCACCTCTCTCTCGCCACCTGGTAAAATTATTCAAGGGCAAACTGTCATCTTTCTTACGTTGCTTTCATGGCGGGGCCTTTTGGGTGGCGTAACTCCATGCGACAGCAAACACAGTTACGTTGCCGCTTACCGCGTTCCAGCCCCTCCGCACGATCCCCACCCACACATTTCACAAGTCAAACTTCACTCGCTAATGCCTCCAATTTCCTCCCACAATCACTCCGCCTACCTAACCTGCACGCAATCCTCCCTTTCTGTCTCCCTGCCCCTCCCTATATATCCCCCTTCCAAGCCTTCTTCACCATTCAAATCAACCCTCACGGCAACATAACTCTCTCTCTCTCTCTCTATCTATCTCCTCTCGAATCTGCAGAGTTCAGGGAAGCTGATACAGAGACACAGATTTACTCACTTTGAAAGCAAACGCAAGCCATGCCGAGAAAAGGAATGAGGACCATCTTCTTCAAGCCATCGCCCTCCTGCTCTCCCGCGAGACCCGGTGCCCCTACGCGCGGCGGCGACCCTTTCGCCGACATGTTAATGGCTGAGCGAATCGCGAGGGCGGAGCCCTTGATCGAAAAGTGGGCCGTCGACTCCTCCAACCCCGAGTCTTCACCATCCTCGTCCACAACCTCGGGATATGCCGGTGCCGCTCGTCTCTTCCGTGAGGGCCGTCACGAAGCCAAGCTCTACCTCAGCAAGGTCAACGACCTGCACTCCGCGATGCTGCACTGCATCGGTGAAGACTCGAACTCGGGTGCGATCGTGCGGGCTCATGAGCTGTTGCAGACCGCAGTGAGGCGGCTGTCCCAGGAGTTCCACCAGATCCTGTCGTCGCAACTCCCGTATCCCGATCACCCAGAATCACTCTCGAGCCGGTCTTCGCGAGCCTCTACCCGGTCGAGCTTCTCGGATTTTGAATATGAGTCGGAGGACGAGTTATCGGCGAAGCAGTTTGCTGCTGAGCCAGTGATGCAGGAAGACGAGCGAGTTCCTAATGCAGCGGTTTCCGATCTAAAGGCCATCGCAGACTGCATGATCGCTTGCGGGTGCGGTAAAGAGTGCATGGACATCTACAAAATCGTGCGAAGATCAGTCGTCGATGAGGAACTGTATCATCTAGGGTTCGAGAGGCTTATTGGACCTTCGCAGATGCAAAAGATGGATTGGGAGGTTCTGGAAGTGAAGGTCAAGAGCTGGCTGAGTGCGGTGAAGCCGGCGGTCCAGAGGCTTTTCTCTGGAGAGAGGATCCTTTGCGACAAGGTCTTCACCGCGGCGTCGGTCAGGGATTCCATCTTCTCCAACATTGCACAGGACGCCGCGGTTGCACTGTTTGGGTTCGCCGAGGGGGTAGCGAAGTCTATCCAGAGGTCTCCAGAGAGAATCTTCCGCCTTCTAGACCTCTACCAGGCCATTGCCAACCTCTGGCCGGACATTGAGTCCACCTTCTCCTCCACCACAACAACTGCTGTCCGCTCCCAAGCAATCAATTCACTGATCAAGCTTGGAGAGGCGGTCCGTGCGACGCTCGGCAACTTCGAGGCAGCCATCCAGAAGGACTCTGCCAAGCAGTCCCCTATCCCCAACGGCGGCATCCACCCGCTGACGCGCTTCGTCGTGAACTACCTCGCCTTCCTTGCCGACTACGATGGTGTCCTTGCCGACATACTCGCCGACTGGCCGGTCAACAGTAGCCCTGAGCACCCGCGGTTCCCGGATTCCTACTTTGCCGGCTGCGAGTCCGCCGCCTCCGTCGCTGCCGGAGACGGCGATGCGTCAGCGATGTTCACGTGGTTTTCGTGGCTCGTTCTTGTCCTGCTGTGCAAGCTCGACGTGAAGGCCGAGCAGTACAAGGACGTGGCTCTCTCTTACCTCTTCCTCGCCAACAACCTCCGGTACGTCATGGACAAGGTGGCTCGGTCCAACTTGAGGCACCTCCTCGGCAAGCACTGGGTGGAGAAGCACGAGTCGAAGGTCAAGCTCTACGCGAGCAACTACGAGCGGACGGGATGGAGCAAGGTCTTCTCATCATTGCCCGATCTCACCGTCAAGATATCTTCCGGCCAGGCGAAGGAATCGCTGAGGAAGTTCAACGCGGCGCTGGAGGAGGTTCGGGCCAAGCACGCGGGATGGGCCGTGCCCGACTCGAAGCTGAGGGACGAGATCACGCGGTCACTGGCGGAGAAGCTCGTGCCAGCTTATCGGCGGCTCCACGACAGCTGTCCGAGGGGAGATTCGGCGGTCAAATACTCCCCTGATGATCTGGATAATTACTTGGCCGGCATGTTGCGTGCCACCGGTGGTGGCTCTGAGAGCTTGTCGACGGCGTCGCCGCGGTCGTCCAGTCACTGGCCGTCCCCGTTTCGTCTGTTCAGGGGGCGTCGTGGAGAAAAGTCGAGAGCCGGCGATGTGTAATTTTTTTGTTAGAAAAATAAATAAAAAAAAAGACAGAAATATTTGTGGAGAATATTATTTGATTCTTTCTTCCTTTTTCTTAAATGGAAAAGAGCATCCTTCGATATTTTAAGGAAACGAATATACTACAGAACAGTCAGGTCGAAGATGTTTCCAAACAGTCCGCGTTCCTTTTTAGATTTTTGCGGCTGGATACTTGGACACCTATTGCTGCCACGATCCCTTCGAAACACTCAATTTGATATTAAGGTTAATGGTTGTATACGATGTTGGAGCATTCGAGATGCTACCCAGGGTAATCTAAACACCGCGTGACGAGCTCCTGCTTCATTCGAGATGCTACATAGGACCCACGGCGCTTACCGTCGGCGAACGAAGCTCGTTTTAGGGGCGGAGGAGTGCGTTGTGAGAGAGGCAGCGGTGGCTTCCGGGGGCGAGAGGGGGCATTGGCAGCTGGAAATTAGTTAAAATTGAGGGTCTCCAAATTAGATTGAGTGGAAAGAATGGTAACATTAGACTAATCATCGCAAGAAGAGCTAGCTCAGCAATGTGAAAATTGCACATTCACATGGACTCGTGTCGCGGTGTAAACACGCCCTGCAACGAGAACTCGGAAGGATTGTAATACAAACACATGAGGGTAAAAAAGGGCTACGAAAGCGCCCCAATTTGCTAAGGCCACATCCCCACCAACCCTCTCATGTCGTTTTTTTAAGAAAAAATACCACAAAAAATCTCAAACTATGTTACTTATGATAAATTTACCATGAAATTTTTTTTGTGACAAGAAAAATCTCAAACTATAACACTTGTGATAAATTTACCCTAAACTTTTTTTTGTGACACGAAAAATCTCAAACTATGCCACTTGTAACACATTTACCCCACAATACTTTGGCCCATGGGTATTTTCGTCTTTTTCCTTTTTCTGTTTTTTTTCCTTTTTTTTGGTCTTTTCTTCTCCGGCGAGGGCGACTGTCGCCGAAGAAGAAAAGAAAAGAAAAGAAAATAGAAAAAAAATAGAAAAAGGAAAAAGATGAAAATGCCTATGAGCCAAAGTATTATAGGGTAAATGTGTCATAATTAGCATAGTTTGGGCTTTTTTGTGTTATTAAAAAAAGTTCAAGGTAAATTTGTTACAAGTAGCATACTTTGGAGTTTTTTGTGTCACAAAAATAAGTTCAAGGTAAATTTATCACAATTGACATAGTTTAAGATTTTTAGTGGTATTTTCCCTTTTTTAATCTTTCTACTTTTTTTTTCGGACTTTTTCCCATGGGAAAACCTACCCTACAGAAGGGAGAGAAGCCAGGGAGATATGACCACGAAGCACTATGGCTATTTGGAATGTCAAAATGCGAAACACGCTTCTATTTAATCTAGCGACACAGCTTTAATTTTGGAAGCAGTCGATTGCCTGCTGGATCTAGAAATGAAGGATCAGAAATTAGTATATTATAAATGTCTGTGCGTGAGAGTGATATGAAGACCGCATAGCGCAGTGGATTAGCGCGTTTGACTTCGGATCAAAAGGTCGTGGGTTCGACTCCCACTGTGGTCGGTTCAACGTTTTTTCTATCTCTCCCTTTCGCTTTTGAATTTCTTTTTCTTACTAAACTTTTTTTATTCTGCTTATTGGCCCAAAACATAGTTACGATTTGTCCCCCACGTGCATTTGTTATAACCATCGAATGCATTATCCTAATTTATGTGGATTAATATGCAGCCCCATTAGCCATTACTTTACTAACTCGATGATAACACATGGTATTAGTAAGCTATTAGTATATGAATGATTCCATGTCATTGCCCGTGATGATAATCTTTTCATGGCATGCCCATTTGCAAATGCATCTATGTATGCGGATTCAGAGAGATTGCTGCTTCTCTGCCTTAAGATATGCAGAGTTCCTCGCAGCAAAAAGACTAATAGAGAAGGACAATGAAAACATCACCAGACGATCTTCAATTGAAAATTTGTTCAGATTGAAGTTGCTGCAATCACAAGAAGCACAAGAACACCTCCAGCAGGAGGAAAGAGTTTCTTTACTCGGAGAGAAGTGTTAAGCAAAGGTATACAGTGAACTCGAGCAGAGTCTCCATTCCATCCGTGATTTGCTGGTTCGGAGGAACTGGGAATGTCTTCAGCGTGGCGTACCCTCGGGAGTTCACGTACTTCCCAGTCCCTCCCATGATGGCAAGCTGCGACTCCGACACGGCAGTCCGATGCACCCCGAAGAAGCTGAGGCTGTCAACATAGCCCCCGCCCTCGAACATGGCAGTCAGGGCAATGGTTTGGCTGTTCCCGTTCTCGGAGCTCGCTATGTAGAACCCCTGTGCTTTGCCAACCAGGCCGGAACTGAGTTCATGGCCCTCGGTCAGTTCGTCATCGAAGACGGTGAGCGTCCCAAACATCAGCTTCTGAAGGGTCATTCCCTGGGGGAGCTGGCCTCCGTTCAGTACCGGGAACCCGACCCCACCATTGATCAGGTTGACTCCGTTGTTTTGAATGACATTACCTGGAACACGAATTGCTTTTTAACACTGAGCTAAACGAAGCGCAATCATGTTTTAGTCGGAAGACATTTGAGCAGATGGGAGGTCCTACAATATGCGTAGAGCACGTCTTTGTCTGGTGAAGAAACGCTAACACAATATGCTATTTTTATCTTTGTATGGATTTTTATAACCATGATTTGTTCAGGTTGTTACTTGATCAAATTGATCCAAATGCATAGAAGTCCCTAATTTGGAATAAATGTTACCAAATGCGGATTGCTTGGAACATAAGTTTCCCGGTGAATGTTATGATTCTAAATCACGTTACCTGTATTTCCGCTCAATCCAGTCAGGAACGGAACGTTGTTGTTGTTGATGAGTCCGTTATTAGCGCTGTTCTGTGGAATTCCATTATTGATAGGGAGGTTTGCGCCATTAGGCTTGGCAAAGGGGACTTGCGCGCTGAGGGCTGGATTGGCCACAACGCCAGTCACAGCCCGAGCTGATGGATTTGAGCCGCCGAGTATGTCGTGCATGTAGAAGGTCAGCGGATGAAGCTCGGTGCCGCCCACCGTGGTGCTCGTGGTGGGGATTGTAGTCGCAGGCGGTGCCACAGGAGCAGCGGGATTGAGCGGCGCCGTCTGAGCTGGATTTGCTAATGATGGCACGGCATTATTGGGAGCGGACAAAGTTGCATCCTTGGTGAGAGATCTAGAACACGTTGCGCATTGGATGGCGAGAGCCAACAGAAGGAAAGAAGCTGCGGATTTTAGTTGAGCGGGCGCAGACTTGCGAGTAGTCATTGAGCAAAATCAAGAGGGAATAAGCGAAATGGCTCTTGAGAAGTTTTCTTCTTCTTTCCTTTGTGAGGGAGATATTGGCCAATTGATGACGATTGTGAAGATGATGATAGTAGGAAGAAATAGTTGGGTTTATATAATGATGTCCATCTCATATGCCTAAATGGAGTGGCTGAGTTGGGTTTGGTGCTGGCAATGCATTAATCTTTCCTTTGTGTTTCTGCTGGTGCTTTCGTTTCAAAAATAATTGCCAAGAAGACCACCTAATCCTCACACCAGACCATTATTAATTCCCTGACTGGTCTGGAGCTAGCTTCTCTTTTCCTCCTTTTAGCCTTTCTGTGTCTTGGGTACCTCCCCAATGAAGTTTCTCAGAACAAGAACGGATCAGAAAAAGGTTACAAACTGCAGTTCGGTAAGACGGAAATGGTATTTGATGTATCATCCTAACATGGATGATCTGCCAACCTAATCAGCTCTGTCGACTACCAGGAATACTTCGTCGATAGAACTATGCTTCCGTGTACTTTGTGTTCATACACACGTATGCCAATAGATCCATTCAATTTTGTTCATCATGTACAGCCCTTTGAACTAGTTCGGACATTCCGAAGCCAGTTTATTTGTTGATTATGTTCTGCAAGATTTGCATAGGGAAGGCATGCACTGCAGTCCCAACGCAATTTGGAAAGAGATCAACCATTTGACAAGCTATGGTAAAAAATTTGACATCTTGAACCAAAAGACTCTCTTCAGAGCGATCTGAGAACGAGTTTAGAGACAAGCTTTCAATTAGGTAGGTTTTCTTCATACCTTTTTCAGGATTTCGTCCCTGTCAATCAATACAAGTGTGAAGTATGCTTTTTGCTGGTAGTCATGCCAACCATTTCTCATTGTTCCTCCTCATGGCATATTCAGCCAGATATACAGATTTAACCTTTGGTTTCTTCTTGTGCCTGGATTGATTGATCTCAAACAAACTGCCTTGAACAATATTGATGTTGGGTGAAATTAGAAGTTTATCAATACGAGAAACATTGGAGGAATTGGATTAATGTTGATTTCCTCCTCATCTTAAACAACCAGCGTCCATCTGTTTTTAAGAAAATTTCTCCTAGCAGTAAATGTCCGCAGATACCATTGAAGATTTGAAAGAAGCATTATGACAATTCATTAGCAAATATGCAAGTGAATCAGAGAATTCTACTATATATGGTGCGGTTAGTCGAAATGATATGTCCAGAACCGATACCATTTTCTTTTTTAACAATCGACTAACTTCATGAACAAAGATGCTAATACAAGGTTAAACCCATTTCTTTGAACGGCCTTTTCAATCGAATTGCCAAACTAGAACCACGACGACTCGAGCAAACACACAGAACTTCAAATACAATCCACTCTCTCAGACAGATATTAGTATGCCAGATATACAGTGAACTCGATAACAGTCTCCATCCCATCGGTGTTATGCTGGTTCGAGGCCGGGAAGGTCTTGATCGTGGTGTATCCCCGAGCATTCACATACTTCCCAGTGCCTCCCATAATCGCGAGCTGCGATTCTGAAACGGCGGTCCGGTGGACACCGAAGAAGCTGAGGCTGTCGATGTAGCCGCCACTCTCAAACATGGCGGTGAATACGATGGTTTGGCTATTCCCATCCTCGGAGCTCGCCACGTAGAACCCTTGTGCCTTGCCAACCAATCCTGAACCGAGCTCGTGTCCTTCAGTCAGCTCATCATCGAAAACAGTGAGTGTCCCGAACATCATCTTCTGGAGGGTCATTCCCTGAGGGAGCTGACCGCCATTCAGGATCGGGAACCCGGCTCCACCGTTGATCAAGTTTACTCCATTGTTCTGAATCACATTGCCTGTGTTTCCGCTCAGTCCAGTTAGGAACGGGACATTGTTGTTGTTGATGAGTCCATTGTTGGCACTGTTTTGCGGAACCCCGCTGTTAATGGGGAGGTTAGCTCCATTCGGCTTAGCGAAAGGGACTTGTGCACTCAGTGCTGGGTTTGCTACGATGCCAGTCACTGCTCTAGCCGAGGGGTTCGAGCCGCCAAGTATGTCATGCATGTAGAAGACCATCGGATGGAGGTCGGTGTTGCCCCCCGTGGAAGCGGCAACTGTGGCCGATGATGCAGCCACTGGAGCTGACGGGTTGGTCAGTGTTTGAGCTGGATTGGGTAATGGCTGTGCAAATGCAGGAACGGAGGTTGCGTCCTCACCAAGAGCCCGAGAACAAGTTACGCACTGAATGGCGTGAGCCCAGAGAAGCAAGAATGCCACGCATTTACGTTGGACGAACACAATCTTCCACAACGCCATCGCTTCGATGGTCTATAAGAGAAATTTGCTAGCACAAACAGCTGCCAGATGGTTTTCGTCTGCTTGGGATTGAGGTTATGTGGAGGACTAGAAGGTTTATATAGCATGAAGAGACGAGTGAGGACCGAAAGTAATGTGGAGTTGATGAATTGGAGGAGTAGGTGCTCCTGTTGGAATCTCTCAGTGTTTCGGTTCAGAAACAAAAAGAAAACCTGAACCACCTCTTGTTTCTTAATTCCTCTATTCTGCAGAAAGCTTAGCTCAGCAAATTAGCTAAGCATACGTCCCAAAACTTATCTAGTCCGCATAATTTCTCAAAGTCCCAAAACTTAACTTCGGCTGCAGTGTGCATAAGAATATCAAAATCGATAGACTTGGGTGAATTCCTTTCAGTTATTTTTCAGCTACAAGCACATCTAACCCAATACTGAACAACCATGCATGCAGTTGGTATAATTTAATCTGGCCGAGCAACAAAAGCACCGAGCGCATCTTGAATACAAATTGGCGATCAGTTGAAGTTCACTTCTTCAAAGGCTGGCACCCAGAAGTACACTCTCAATGAACACAAACATGAGTGGCTTCTACACAAACTGCATTGGCGTCACTGAATAAATTTACAAGATCGGTCTATTTTAAGGGGTTTGATCATTACGCATTCTTCCGAATGGTCAATAAATCACGTAACAAGAAGATACATTTCACGAAATGCATCTCCACAACTCACACTTCGTTGCTCCTCCATAAATTTGAACGGGTGTTTAGTCGTTGATAATAAACTTTGCTGCCTCGCCAGAAGACTGAAAGACAGTGCAATGCCTTAGACTTCATGAGGATCATGCCCAAAATACAGAGGAAAGCAATCTATTTCTAGAGATTGATGGCCAGAACAAAATCACTCTACTCTGGTCGAGGGCTATCTTTGCCCCAGATCACAGTAATTCTTGATTAATAAATGGATGAGATGCAAATAAAGGGGAGGATGCATAGACATATATCTAGGCTTTTAATTGATGGCGCAGATGAACATACAATGGATGGATGCTTGAGTAGAGACACGTGATATGTATCACTCCCACAATCACGGGAAAGCAGAAGCCTCACGTGGGGGAGGGTTTTCCAGCTCTCCCCAAGAGCCGGTTTAGGAATACCTCCATCTCCTCCAACAGTGTGGTTTGTTACCTGAAATGAATGCTTCCAATTTGAGCCAATATGATGATAAAACCTCCGAATTCAATCTTCCATTATTATCGCAAGCAAATTTCTAAATTTCATTCATCTTTATGCAGCATTACTTTATTGGAAAAAGCGAAATTAAGACTGAGAGTTGGATTCAGGACGAGAGACATGATGGGGAAAATAAAATCTAGGATGCATCATTAAATGAGAACTTCTATGAATAAGCAACCGTTAAAATTAATCACCATGAAAACGAGTCAAAATAGTGCATCATTCATCATCCTCCCTCTTTTCATGCTTCCTAATGCTTAGTGGTTCTATGCAAAAATATCCAGGCCAGCTGCAGCCATTTTAAGTAACAGAAACATAAGCTACCGAACCCTGCGAAGATATGGAAAATAAAATATCATGCAATTTGCAGTCAGACATTAATGCGCTTTATTCTTGACTTTTCCTCTTCTAAAAGTATAACATTGGGGGGTGAGTATCTTGAAAAATGAACATGCAATGATTTACTGGAAAAACCCACCAGAACTGCAAGATTGTATTCATGGGCCAACTTCTTCAGAAGAGACATAGCAGATACCATCAAAGCACGTCCTGGAGTTGTCCAATATATAAATATAAACAAGTACAAACAGATAATGCGAAAACCAAAACCCAACTGCAAACAGAGATTATTTAGACCAGAAAATGGGTGATCAAACAACAGAACTAGGCTCGAAAACTGGGAACCATCTTGAATAACCGCCTAATAACCCATTTAGTGTCAAACAATATATATTAGCAGTTACTCTTTCCAAAAGCATCAACGCAGATGGGCAGGCAACGGAATCCTCCACTAGTCAGTTTACTGATCAACAAAAAGTGATCTGATTCAGATTAGCAGACTTTCTTTCTACCGCATGAGATTTTTTCTGAGCTTCCTTTGCGAAGCATGCACGGTGAACATCATAGTGAAATACAATTGGAACATATTCTTAAAGCTAAACAGCATACAGATACAGTTCCATACAAGTTCTTCGATTCTCAACTGTTCTAAACGTAATTAAAAAATTAATCCTAAACAAATAGCAATTATTTGCTCTTGTCAAGCAAAGAAGTTGATTCTATATGAAGCACACAGAGCCAACCAATAAACATTCAACATCATTATTCTTTCTGAAAATAATGGAAGAGAAAAGATGAAAATTTGCCTAATTATACTAAGGGAGCATAAGCTAGCCCAAAAAATGGCATTTTATTCATCTAATGGATTTTGCGTCCTTAAAACTTACCTAATCTTAAAATTATAACGTCAAATTGACACTATTATCTTCTGGTTGACAAATTAGAAGAACGTAGATGAGTAATAGTCAAATATCTCAGAGAATATATTTAAGAGCATAGCAATATATAAAATATATCAATCCAGTGCTTTAGAAGACATAGAAACTGCACATATATACAAGAGTGTGTACCTTGTGAACCACTGCTGCCAAGAATTGGCGTGATCAGGGATGATATTGAGTCAATGATTATTAATCTTTCATCATGTCTCCTCTGCACATCTTTAGCAGATTAACTTTACAATTTACATAAACTAAAGTGTTCTACCATTGTCAAGCAATTGAACTGCTTCATTTTCACAACAACCTGAGACTTCAGTTTGGACTCTAAACAGTGTAGCACGTCAAACATTGAAAAGATGTCAAATACAGAGTGGCACACTATGCCGTTCATAACTTGTTCAAGACCTCTTGGTTGCATCTGCAAACAGAAATAACCAAAATATTAAAGGATAGAAAATTTTCAACAAACAGGAACATGGAAATGCAGCACTCTGTTACAAAAATAGCTATTATTGGCTTCTAAAGACAGACCAAAACTTTATTTTCCCTGTGATCAATGTTAATGGAATATCATTTACTCGCATAATTTGAGCTAATCTGTGCTAACAAGTGCTGGTTTATGAATAAAACATGATGATACTTAATCCAAAACTGAAAAGGTGGACACTCTAAATTGTGAAACAGACTTAGAGAAAGGCATCGCTGTGCTCAAAATATCATATGCGCACAAACGATGTCACAAATAGCACTTCCATTCTGGATATAGCACTCTAAAATCCCAACAGGTGACCTCAAATGAAAACATTTAGGGAAGAAAGAAAGCACGAAAAAGCATGGGGCTTTACGACAGCACATTGATATTCACCTCCTCAGAAGCACGACCAGAAATCTGATGCAGAAAGCGTGCAATACGCTTTGCGCAGAAAGAATTTCCTGTATCTATATATACAACACCACCCATATGCTTGGAGGCAATAGTTGATGCTGTCAGTAGACAAAACTGACAAAAAAGAGTAAAAACGTGTTAGCACGTCGGAAACAGTGGTTAATGGTAATATTAAGTTGATACAGCAAATAAAACCAATGCTTTGGGATGAACATTTCTACATCATACATGGTTGAAATGGACTAATGATTGGTTGCAATAGGTGGTTAAGGAGTATGTCCTCAAGCATTTTGCATAAGAGTCAATGGCGAAATGCCTATTATATAGAAAGCAACAAGATTCAAGGGTATTTGGTATAGTCGTTGTCCTGATAGTGTCCTACAAGAGTTAATCCATACTTGTGTTTTACCAGAAGAAGATGGCCCTGCTAGCTCGGTCACTAGCCCCTCGTGAAGTCCACCTCTAAGTAGAAAGTCCATCCTGATTCAAACAGCCTAAAAGGATGAGTAAGTTCATAAATAGCATCCCTCCCAACATTTGAAGGAACTGAAAGGTATGCTTCGCCGGCGATCACCCTTCGCATCCAGTCGACAGTACATGTTTATTCCTTTGAGCATCTTCCATTAGCTCCACTCCATTCGACCATGGCTGGTGCAGGCCATCTATGACATAGAGGACCTGGTTTATTGCCTTCCCAGGCAAAAAAAGCTATTTAAGTGAATAGACAAGAAGACCCAGATAATCTTTTTTCTTTTAAGGACAAGGTAGCCCATCTCGAAACTCGGCCTATGAAATTCCCCACTCTCTCACAGACCATGTAAAACACGAGTAAAAACCCGGGAGCGCCTGAACATGGAACTATTTGCACATGCAGAAAAATCCAAACCGTGCTATACCCTCAAACACATACAACTCCACTCCTCAACCACTAATCCAACGATCCGGAGATAACAACAAACAGTTCACGGCATCCCATTGCAAAACAACTAGTAAAGGAAGAATCTCTGAGTAAACTGACCTGCACAAACCTCTCCGACGAGGGTTGTTGCTCCGCGTCCGCCGCTAAAGACTGGAGGTCGTGAATGAGAAAATCTTGTGCTGAGGCAACAAAAAAAAAAGAAAGAACAAACAAACAAAGCAAACAAACACCACAGAAAGGAAGTCAAAATTCGCTCTTCCACTCTCGCCACTTCCATTTCCAGCAAAACCAACACCCCTCCTGAGATTCTCCCGATCTTGGGTCGTTTTCTTTCTTGCTCTTCCTCCGCAGCCAAACGAGTAAGGACAGAGGGAGGGGGGTGGGGGTCGACGAACCTGTCAAGATGCCGCGAAGGGCGCAGAAGCCCCGGAAATCCGGGTCCAGGATGGGGAATTCCGTCTCCAGTCGCTTCAAGGACGCCATCTTCTTGCACGGTCGTCGCCTTCCCGGAGCTGATGGCGAGCAGAGGCAGAGCAGCAGAAGCGCGATCGTTTGCGACTGTGAGCTCGTCGCTCGCCTTCCTTTCGATTGGCTCTTGCGTTAAAGCGGGCGCGTCTCCGATTTCGCTCCATGCTTTTGAATCGCCACATTTATTTTACTATTATTGTTTTTTTTTAATAATCCCAAGCCGTATATTGCGTAACTCAGGATGCGTTTGTTTGAGCGAAAATATTTTTCGGAAATTCATTTTTCAGACTTTTACCCGTTTAATTCGTCGAAAATGATAAGTCAACTGAATATACTTTTCAGTCAAGGAAAATATTCATGTATAAAATTAGGAAAGTTAATTTCCTAATCTAAGAAGGTGAAAACACTTTCTGGAATTTCTCGTCTTTAATTTATTAATGGTTTTTCTTTTCTTTTCTTTTCTTTCTTTGAATTTCTCATTTTGAATTTATTAATTATCTTTTCGGTTCCAAATGGACGTTAATATAAAAAAAAACATCGCGTGAATCCTTTAGTCTAGTGAAATTTGATGGGGCCAATAGAAAGACTCAATAAGTTTTGAGATTTAAATACACGAATTGGATGTTTAAAAATTCAAGTGTATTGTTGTGACGAGTTTTGTGATGATTATCACTGTCACTTTTTCAATAAAAATGCAGTAAGTAAATGAGGATCTTCTCGCAAAAGTTTTCCGTTTATTTCGCGAAAAACAACTTCGGGATTTTCTGGATTTTCAGAAGTTTGGTTCACAGAAAATGAATTAATCAAAGAAAACATTTTCGATCAATTGGAAAAACACGTTCAAAAGTGGAAATCATTTTCCCTCTCTTTATTCTCGCTTGACCCAACACGTTCTCCTTCTTGTCTACTCATTCGCATTTATCTTTTTGCCTATGCACTCCTCATCTCTCTAGAGATTTCGAACCCTCGCCCACGCTCAACGAAGGTCGCCTTTACCCTTGACGGTATTTGGGCGAGGCGGGACAGTCGCGACCAACCTCGAACTACCCCTTTAACATTTTTCTAATTCTAATATATTGCTTTATATTTGCAGGAAAATGATACAAATAGTCCTTAAACTTTTGCTCGCTGTGCAATGCCATCTATATACTTTTAAATCTGCTGAACGTGATTTCCAAACTATTAATAAATATTCAATATAGTCCCTCTACTTTGCTTGAACAACAAATTTGACGTTTTCTATGACATGGATTACTATATATATGCCGAGTGAATCTTAAAAAATGATGAATTAACGTGACAATCTTTTTATTCATCTACTTTATAAAAGGAAAGAGGTAGGGTATTAATATGTCCTTAATCATTTGATGACATGAATTATTATATCCCGATTTGATGTGAGTATCTTAGTTGGATGATCCATGCGTAAATTTTGTGTTGTCATCCACCGTTCAAATTTAATGGGTTGTTTTCGACTGAAATTTTTTTTTTTTAATGGATTGAAAGTCATATCAACAAATTCCGTGAACTTGAATTGACGAAACGACAACCTTAAACATTTTCATATAATTTATGAATTATACTGGACATTTACCAATAGTTTAAGGATTGCATTGAACAAATCATGAAAGAGTCTATGTTCAGAACAAGAATTTAGCAAATACAGATATTCAATCCCGTCACGGTGCTTGTCCTAGGCCTTATCCTATCGTGACCGACTTTTAACATTCGGTTAAATCCTTATCCTAAACATAAGGCTTTATCGCCCCAGTTTCCGACGCACAAGATCATTACAAAGGCAAGTGCAAAGCATGCTATTAGGATAAGATGCTCTCTTACCATTCTAAAATCTCTAATACCAATAAATTCCGTGAACTCAAATCAACGGGAGAACGATATTGGACATTTTCATATAATTTATGGATTACACTGAACAAAAGTGCAGATACGCCATTGCGCGTCATTTCATCTTTTTTTAAAAAAGAAACTAAAGAAAAAAAAAGACGATTTCCATTTTATTCTTCGGTAAATGGGTTGTGAAATGCTTTTTCTATTTCTAGACTGTTCAATATCTGTTTTACATCTTCTATGCGAAAATATTCCATTTTCATAAGGTCTTCTTGACTCTTATTCAAAAGGTCAAATAATGTATGTATATTGTACCTTTTGAGACAATTATAGGTCCTGGGAGGCAATTCGAATTGGTCAATAAAAATAGATTTCAATGCTATTTCTTTTTTCGTTTTCCTTAGCTTAGCCAATCTATCATGAAAAGTAAAAAGGGGTAAAGTAACCTTGTACTGATTGTTCTCTAAATGTAAGTTTTCTTCTTCCGCATGTAGAAAAGGAATAAATAAATCAGTTAAATTCCGGAGTGCATAAGCCATCTAAGTCCTTTCTCTTTCCTTGCTGATTTGAAGTCACGGGTCAAAATTTTTGGCGCATCTGCAAAAGCAATCGAATAGAACAATATCATCCAGCGCACCAACAAACATATCTCGCAATAAAATGTAAATTGATCTCTTGAAAAAATGGAAATATTGGGTATCAAAATACGGTGCAGGCGGCTAACCCCAGCATCATGCAATCATATGCTCGATCAAAGTCCAATTTGGCGTTTCTCTAAAGGCGCATTTGGTAACTTGCCAAACTCTAAGCGCACGTTTCGCCGCCACCCTCGCGAGATTTGGTGAGGGCGACTTGCGACTTGGGCAAGGATCCAGCCCGCACTAGAGCCGGTGAGGGCCGCGACGCCCTCACCAGCCCTGGCCTGCACCGGCGACGGGCCATGATCAAGGAAGGAGAAGGGAAAAGAAAAAAAATATTAAAAAATTCAAAATATAATCAAAATATTATTAATAAAAAAAAATTTATGCAGTTACTAAATATATTTTTATTAATTTTCTATTTCAAAGATAGAAATTTCCAGCGATAAAATTAAAAAAGATTATTTTTAAGTAAAGTCAGGTTCCGAGAATAGAACGGTCGCCAATCACGCGCTAATGGTCCAGAAATTGCCTGCCCCATCCAATTGGCCAAAAGAGTAAAGTAAAAAGCAGAGAAGAGCAGTAGTGATTCGAGGGTTTCTATGCTTGGACTTTTTGACAGAGACCGAGATGGAGGAGGAGGAAGAAGAGATGCATGAACGAACGAAATGAAACAATGCGAATCAAGAGTCGAAGCAGCAGCAGCGGCGGCGGCGGCGGCGGCGGCGGTGCAGGCCTCGATGGCTTGTTGACTTCTTCTCGGTCCGCCTCCGTCGCTCTTCTTCCCTTCGGCCCCGGGCTCGGCGGGCTTGATTCAGGTGCTTCTCTTGCTGCTTCGGTTGCTGCCTCCTCTTCGGCAGTCGGTGTGCGCAGATCTTGATTCCGTGCTGCTTGTTTTTGGAAATTTATGGGATTCCGACCTCACGGGCTGCTTGTTCGGCGCGTTTCGGATTGCACTAGATTTCTGTCTCTGGGTCTGGGCCTAGGTCACGCTGCTCTGCTCTTGCTATTTTTCTGCAGTATTTCCGTTTCCTTCTCTCCACGCTGCACTGGTCTTGTTAAAATATTCCGTTTCCGCTGGAAGCTGCTTTGTGGGTTTTTTTCTCTTTTTATGTTGTTCTGTTTGAATTTTCGCTTTGTCGATTCGGTTGATTGTGTCTGGGGGGATGGCTTCACTTGGGTCAGACTGGGCAGTGGCTTATCTCTCCGCTTCGGTTTATTTTGATGAGGTAGGTAGATATGGGTTTTGCCTTTGTCTTGTTCTGTTCCATGTCGGGATTTTTCATCTGATTTTACATGATGGGTATGTATGTATTTGTCAAACTCAAAGGGAAAGAGAGCTCGTGAGAACGGCCTTGTGGATTGTGGCGGGGATAAATAGTGGTAATGGAGTGTGATCCCCGCCGGCATGATTAGAACCCATGGGGCTCGGAGCTGGGATGGGGGATGTGCATAGATTGCGGAGTGGGGAAGCTTTAGGTTGTTTCCTTCAGAGTGTAACATGTGAGTTGTAAGAACTCCAAGGTTACTCTGTTTTACAGAATTCCCAGTTTCCGGAAGCTATTTTTTTATTTGAGTTTCTGAAGGTGGCAATTTGTGCTCATCATATTTGCTAGGTCCAGCAACGGATGGCTTTGATTGATTAGGGTAGAATAAGAGATGGGATCTTAGTAATGGTTATCAGTAGGAGGAAGAATTACAAAGTATCCTCTCTTCTTTTAGGCTTTTTTTTTTTGGAGTGAATGGAGGGGACGAAAGTTAAAGGCGGGGGGTGATAATTTGGAAGAATTTGAATTTTTCGTGAGAAGGATTTTTCAAGGGAAATTTCTCTTGAATTAAGGCTTAGAGAGCTTTTTGTCGGGTGCAATATGCATCAGAAGACTGACTTTCTTAAGTACTTTATCATGACGTTGGAGAAGCTTAGCCTAAGAGACTTATATTTTTTGATTGCTTAGAGACTTCTTTGTCTTTGTTTATACATAGTATTGTGAGATTGATGAGCTGGAAACTTCTTTTTGGGGGAGGGGGTAAATTCAATGCTTTGTAGTTACTGTTGGTACGACCTTCTTTTGTTGAAAGGAGGCATGCATGCAAGCGTCTGTACAGTATGCATAACTAAAGATGAGCTTGTCACGAAGAATCAAGCAAAGCTTTTGTACTTTACATTTTTGGTTCATCCCTAACAATAGAGACCGCAATGTGCAAGTAATTTGTGTTTCCAAATTCCTTTGTCAATTTTGATGCTTTTGGCTGTCTGCAGCAACTTCACAAATCTATCACGTAGTCCTAGGTAGACTAGCTTTTCAGAGTGTATGATTTATGACGCTATAAGGATACTACGCATTCCCTATATTTGGTTATGCCTTCATTTTATCTTTTATCTATAGCTGATGATTGAGTTGTAATACTTGCCGGGTGTAATGTATGGATTTTTCGCTAGAGATTGCAAGTTTACTTCTGATCTTCATCACACCTTTTCTCTGTGCGTCATCCATCGATCACTGAATGGTTATTGTTCGCCAATTCCTTTCCTTGTATAAAGTGATTAATCGCAATACAGATGTTCTTCAGGAAATCATGGCACTTAGAAGGTGAAAATTTTTGGTTGCAGGCATGTGAAAAAGAATCTTTGACTGCTCAGGTTGCTCAACCATATGATGGAATCCTGCAACTGCATTGAGCCACAGTGGCCAGCTGATGAGCTTTTGATGAAATACCAGTACATCTCAGATTTCTTTATTGCTCTGGCTTACTTTTCCATCCCTCTAGAACTCATCTACTTTGTGAAGAAATCTGCTGTATTTCCCTATAGATGGGTTCTTGTTCAGTTTGGTGCTTTCATAGTTCTGTGTGGAGCAACCCACCTGATCAACTTGTGGACATTTACCATGCACACAAGAACTGTAGCAGTGGTCATGACCACTGCAAAGGTTTTAACTGCTGCAGTATCATGTGCTACGGCTCTCATGCTTGTACATATCATCCCCGATCTACTTAGTGTGAAAACCAGGGAACTATTTCTGAAAAACAAAGCTGCAGAACTTGACAGGGAAATGGGCTTAATTCGTACTCAGGAGGAAACTGGCAGACATGTCAGGATGCTAACGCACGAAATCAGAAGCACTCTTGATAGACATACTATTTTGAAAACTACTCTGGTTGAACTGGGCAGAACTTTGGCGTTGGAAGAGTGTGCTCTATGGATGCCAACACGAAGTGGCTTGGAGCTTCAGCTATCCTACACTCTCCGTCAGCAGCAGAATCCAGTTGGATACACTGTACCCATTCATCTTCCTGTGATCAATCAAGTGTTTAGTAGCAATTGTGCGGTGAAGATTTCACCAAATTCACCCGTCGCAAGAATTCGTCCTCTTGCCGGGAAATACATTCCCGGTGAGGTTGTCGCTGTGCGGGTTCCTCTGCTGCATCTCTCTAATTTCCAGATCAATGACTGGCCTGAGCTCTCAACAAAACGGTATGCTTTGATGGTGTTGATGCTTCCATCAGACAGTGCTAGACAGTGGCATGTCCATGAGCTGGAGCTTGTTGAAGTGGTGGCTGATCAGGCATGATACTTGATCTTCTCCTGATGTTGTCAGTTATTACTCAGTCCAATGTATTTGCAAGAAATGTTGCCTCTCTTCAGACGCATTGATATCCAACTTAGGACATATGCATTAGCCAGTAAAGTACTTGTGGAAACTTTTGGAATTTGGCCGGTAGCAAATTATTATTTGCGTATTGTCTCGGAAAAATTCACTTTGCTTCTTTATGTGGATACACATGTAGAGTATTTACCAGATTTTATTGTGAATTCAGGTTGCAGTTGCTCTCTCCCATGCTGCAATACTGGAAGAGTCTATGCGGGCAAGGGATCTTCTCATGGAGCAAAATGTTGCACTTGATCTGGCCAGAAGAGAAGCGGAAACAGCTATTCGTGCTCGCAATGATTTTTTGGCTGTCATGAACCATGAAATGAGAACTCCCATGCATGCAATTATTGCCCTTTCTTCCTTACTGCAGGAAACCGAACTGACCCCTGAGCAGCGTCTAATGGTTGAAACGATAATGAAGAGCAGTAATCTTTTGGCTACACTGATAAATGATGTATTAGATCTTTCAAGGCTTGAAGATGGAAGCTTTCAACTTAACATTGTCACTTTTAATCTTCATGCTGTGTTTAGAGAGGTATGTTTTGCATTTATTGGGAATTGAGTTTGATTGCTTATGACTGCTTCGTGATCTTTGTGAACTTGCACACTTTTCCTCCCTTCTGCAGGTCCTTAATTTGATTAAACCAGTGGCATCTGTGAAGAAACTGCTCATCACATTAAATTTAGCCCCAGATTTGCCTGAGTATGCTGTTGGGGATGAAAAACGCCTCATGCAAGTCATTTTAAATGTTGTGGGTAATGCAGTTAAATTTTCTAAAGAGGGTGGCATTTCTATAACTGCTTTTGTGGCTAAAGCAGAGTATCTAAGAGATGTCTGGACTCCCGAATTTTTTCCAGTGCCAAGTGATACTCACTTCTATTTACGTGTACAGGTGTAGTTTTCTTCTACGCTTGCTTGAAATACTCATGCTTTCCTATGCCCGATTGTTTGCTGTTAGGTATTCTCTACTATACAATGGTTTCTTCCTTGTGCAGGTGAAAGATTCAGGATCAGGTATTAACCCTCAAGATATTCCCAAGTTATTCACCAAATTTGCAAATAACCAATCATTAGCAACCAGAAATTCTGGCGGGAGTGGACTAGGTCTTGCCATTTGTAAAAGGTACTCTTGGTCGTTAGTTATCCACCTCTTCAGGTCTCATCACAAGTTCAGCATGTTTTTGTACTTGTTCTATACAATTGCTTGCATATTCCGATACAGAGTCAGATGGACTCAAGAGTTGTTAATAAAACCCTGGGGGACTGTACTAAGATCTACTTTTATGGATGGGTGTTCAGGTTTGTAGCTCTCATGGATGGACACATTTGGATTGAAAGTGAAGGCCTTGGAAAAGGTTGTACTGCCACTTTTATTGTAAAGCTGGGAATCCCAGAGAAGTTAAATGAATCTAAGTTCCCTGCATTACCCAAAGTGCCAGCAAATCATATCCAGGCCAATTTTTCTGGGCTCAAAGTGCTCGTTATGGATGACAATGGGTCAGTCACATTTCCATTTATTTTTTGCATGCATACATGAGTACTTGATGTTAAGGCTAAGTTCTATATTAGCATGTTATTGTGACCAGTGGCTGCTGTACAGCGTTTACTTGCTTGGAAATCGTCAATATAGAGAGCTCACAATCCAATGTACAGTCCGATGGAGAATTGAAGTTTTCTCTTCCATATGAATTGGTAAAAATCTGACTAGTGATAACATTGCAAGGATGCTGAATGATTCCGGAATACGTGAGATCACGTGTTTCCTCGGTATTCTAGCATGCTTTGAAAGCAACACAAAATCTTCCGTGTTCCTTGCACGTGTTAATTATTTTGATAGTAGTTAATGATCGATCACGGACATGGGTTATAAAAAGGTGAATATTTATTTAATTAGGATATTGATGTAGAGGCAGTCATTTAGTTAGGTCAAGTAAGCAAATAATTTCAAAATGCAATTTTTAGAGCTGAACTATCGAGTCTCAAGTTCTAGGGGATAGTGTAATTACAGAGTTAAAGTTCTGTGTAAAAACTACAGGCGAGATTACTCAATTTGTTTTTTCACCTGGATATATAGTGATGTTTTGCTGTTTGATGATAACAACTCGTCCTTGCCATTTGACTCGCTCGATCTCTTTCTTCATATCCATGCAGTTGGATGGTTTATCCAGTGATGTTGTGGCGTAAAACACGCTTATTCATGTCATGCTTACTGTTGTTGACTTTTTTTATGATGCTCCAGTGTTAGCAGGGCAGTGACCAAGGGACTTCTCCTAAATCTGGGATGTGATGTGACAACCGTAAGCTCGGGGGACGAGTTGTTGCGTGTTGTCTCTCAGGAACACAAGGTAGTCCTCATGGATGTTTGCACGCCTGGTATGGACAGTTACGAAGTTGCCGTCCAGATACACAGGCTGTGTTCGAAACATCATGAGAGGCCACTCTTGGTGGCACTTACTGGAAGCACTGACAAGTTAACCAAAGAGAATTGCATGAGGGTTGGGATGGATGGCGTTATCCAGAAACCTGTGTCACTTGATCAAATGAGAAATGTACTGTCTGAGCTACTGGAACGCTTGACTTTAAATGTCTAGTTTGGCCCCGTCTTTGAGAAGAATGGAGGAAAATAAGACTGTACGATAAAAGCTTCTTGCAGCAAATGATGTGTAAATACCGCGTGCAGTGGAACATTGGAGGGATATCGAGCAATGCTACAGATACCCCCATGTGAAACGAGACTCATACCAATTTTTATCCAAGAATGATCGTGGTCATCAAATGACTCAACAACCCGGAGCACAATAGTGAAGCTGCTAGCAACTTCACGGGATGATGGCAAGTCTTACGTGTCTTCGACAAAGTTGTGATGTCGTTGCAATTGTAAGATACTATGGTCCCATCAATGACATCTCTTTGTTTGAATCAACTGCTTTTGGGTTGGCAGCTCCTGTAGGCTTATAGGCAACGTAGTTTGTACCCACTGTAAGTTTTTATACTGTGTAGGGTGTTGGGGCATGGATGTGGGACTTAGCCTGTGCATTGGACACGCCAGTTTTCGTTCATTAAGGCAAATGACTAATGGTTATCTCAAGAAGCATACCCATTTAGGAGCAATTTGGTTGAATGCAAATGCGGAGACATGAAGATAATCCTTAGTGCAAAGAATCCTAGGTAATAATTGGTCCGTTCATACCATACAATGTAGTGGGCAGTAGTGTCGAAGAATTAAGATTTTGCCTGCTGTTGTTGTCTTACGCTCGATTTTGGGAAGTGAAATTCACCATCGAGCGCGTCAAAAAGTCCCGAGAATGAAACATCCAAAACGTGGTGATATATTGAAAACAGAGAGCAATTAGCACTTAGCATGTCCCAGTATTTACCTCATAAAGACCTAACAAAAGACACCCCAACCCCCCAATCTTACTGACTTTGACGGGGAAAAAACACGACACGAAAGAGAGACATCCTCGAACCGTGGGGGGTGGGTTTTATTATTAGACCCTTAAAACCAAAACAAAAGAGTATGTTCACTTGGCTCAGTTGGGAGGGAAAAAGATCTCGGAATCCATCCTTTTGGAGCTGAAAGCCTCCTCCACGTCCTGGGGAACGTTGAAAGATGCCTGGAGCACTTCAGGCGATAAGGCCTTCCAAACCGAAGTTCTCCCAGCAAGATGAGTGAATATAGGACTGCAATACCACCACATACAAAGTATTATGAGTTTGATATTTATGAATGTCAATCAGGTATATATATATATATCTTGTGATTTTTCTAGGCTTCAAGCGCACACTAATCCTGTCTCGCAGGATAAACCTTTTCTGGCGACAGTCCAATTTAGGTTATTCAACATGAGGATTAGCAACCTTTCCTTAAGAGAGTCCTGTGTAACTTTAATATTAATATCCAGTGGCAAAAGAGAATATGAGGGCGACTGACAGTATACAGAGGTGACAACATTTGTTGAGACAAACACTTACTTGGGAGTTGTAATAATAGAGAACCAGGCCATCCCGTCCGGATCCGCAATCTTCGAGACAACAAAGAACCTGGGCACGATGAACAAGTTCCCAGCCTTCACGGTGGTCTCCAGGACCCTCTTGCCATCGACACCAACAACCTGGGCGCGGCCACTGCCCCTAACAATGTAGGTCACCTGCAGTGCCGAATCACAAGAAAAGCCCGGAGAGCACATGGCACTTCCATCCAGCTTAACAAGATCGGCCCCAAGACCAACCTGACTAACCAAAGGCAGGTTGTTGGTGTTCAAAACAACAACTCGTCCGCCATTCTTAATGTCGACATCCAATGGAGCCTCCTCGCAGTTCAAAACCATGCCATTCCGGTGCCCCTCCTTTGGTTCTGGCATCTTGAAACCAGCATCAAGCTTCACGATGCCACTGCCTGGTTGACTACCGACGAGCGACTTGACGATGCCTTCTTCCAAGTCCCACGCTCGGCTCACGAACTCAGTGGTGAAGCCAGTGAAGATGCCATTAGCACCGGTTAGGAAGAAATCGGTGAATTGCCCAGCTTTGTGAGCCTTTGATGTATCGCCCAGAAAGAGAACGACCAAATCCGTGTCGTCCCTGTTGTACCACCAGGTAACGACACCAAAAGGGAGGGCAATAGCATCGCCCTTCTTGATTGCTATGACCTTCTCCTCAGATTCAGGGAGGACAATTCCAGCAACTCCACACCCTAAGGGATTGCACCACAAAAATAAAAATGCCATTTTTTCACCACGGGCTTAAATCATGATGACAAAAGCAACTGTTAACAGTCAACCACGATATCAAAAACTGACTTGTACGTAAATTCAGAGTATCCTTGCAATCTACCAAAGGCTAACGGAATATCTTGTAACTCCAGCAATTACTTCCGTGTTTCGCTTGTGACAAAAAGTTCCAATTAGGGCCGAAAACAATCGTGCGATCAATAATTACATAAATGGTAATCATCAGGTACTTGTATCCAAACAATTGCATGTTAGAAACAGATTATAATATAACAAGACTAGAGCTTTCCACGCTAGGACGCAATCATCAAACCCTTTCGTATCAATTGACGGGACGAGCACCTCAACCGAGTTTCCGGCGCGACGAATTCCGGCACCGGCCAAGATGATTATAGCACAAGATACGAAGGAACGAAAAGTATCCAACATCTTAACACGGGGCACGCAAAACAGAACAATGCGACCGTCCACTGAGAAAACGATTATCAGAGAAAACAGCACATCTGAAGAACAGCGAGTACGAAAGAAAGGAGCAACTAAAGAGTGTTACATTAACATCTCCACTAAGAAAAAAAAAAACGAGGAGGAGGACCGCCGCTAAAGAGAGTCCGATTCCAATTACTGTTAGAACCGCAGCACAGCGAGCGAGCGAGCGATCCACCCATGCACAGTGCATGATCAACCTCGCGTGAAAAGCGGGCGACGAGAATACGACGAGCAGGATAAAAGCAGTCGAATAAAAAAAAGGAAAAAGATAATTAAAGTCGCGAATCGTCATCCAGAAACGGTCTTCTTCGACGATCGGACGGGGCAGAGGGGAGCTCGATCGTGATCGGTCCACGAAACACGAACCGGACCGAGCGATCCGCGTCCACGCACGGTAAAAGAAAGGAAACGGAACAACGAGAGGAGGGAGGTGGGGGCGATGGATGGAGGGAAGGCGACCTTGGAGGACGTAAGCGACCTTGGCGGAGTCGGAGTAGCGGGGGAGGGCGAGGCCGTGCTTCTCGAGGGCGAGCTTGGCGGCGCCGATGTTGCCCTCGCGGAGCATGGGGAGGTCGGAGGGGCACCAGGCGTGGTAGGACCCGCCGTCGCCGCCGTAGACCTTCTTCGGGAGCTTCGGGGAGAGGTCGAGATCCATGGGCGCGAGCTGGCGGAGCGCTACGGAGGAGGAGGAGGAGGAGGAGGAGGAAAATGGGAAGCGAGCGAGGTGAGCGAAGCGAGGGTTGGAGGGGGGGGCGGGGGGGAAGGGGAGTGAATATATAGTGAGGAGCGGAGGAGGATAGCGACGGATCTTTCTGTTACCGGAATTGTAGCGGATGACGACGACGACGGCGACGAGGACGACTACGAAGAAGATACTTGACAGAGGAGGGGAGTGGAAGGACGTGACTACGGCTTTTTTAACTAAAAAGTGGAGAGAGATGTGGACGAACGAACGGCATCTTTTGCATGAGGGACACGTCAGCGCTCGCGCGCTCGCGCGTTGGGGCCCAGGCTACAGGTCAGCACGCGTGGGGCCCGGCCACCGAGGATAATCAATTTTGCGTCGGGGAAAAAGGGGGAATGTTTCCCGAAATCTATTTTCAAGCGGCGGAATTACGAAGGTGGGGGGTTGGGAGAGAGAGAAACGCGGTTGATTTTTTATTTTTATTTTTTAAATTTATTAGCTCGCGGAAAGATTGATCGCGGCAACTCGTCCCGTAATATCCGACGGATCTTGTCCGTCCTCTCCTGAGAAGACAGATCGTTTCGTTACTGATCCTTGAAAGCCGGATCGTCTCGTTACTGATCCAGCTTAAAATTTAAAAATTTACCGCGAATTTCCTCGCGCTTGAGAGGTGGACTCGATCGTATAGATATATCCGGTGCGGTTAAGGAAGGGTCTCGATCTCCCGAGTTTCGAATCCAGAACTTGCTTTCTATATTTGCCCCCCTTTTGATCCTATCTTGTTTTGGCCTTCTCGAGAAGGATTTTAAGCTTTTGACGTGAACGGTTGTTATTAAAGAAGGTAGTCGATAGGCACACGTTCAAAAGGGTAAAATGCTTGCAAATTTTCTCGAGTAGGCATTTTTTTTGTTTTTTCGGAAATATCAATGTAATTTCATAAAAAAACATGCATTGATTTTTTTTTTAGAGAGCAATTGAGAGAGAGAGAGAGAGAGAGAGAAAAGAGGTGATTTTTGAGTGGCGAGAGACGTGGAATACTAGATAAACTACCAAACGATTACTCGCCGTTTGGCTGGAAAAGATCTTAAAACTATGGAAATTAAGGGATAAAAAGTAGATAATGAAAAAGCAATGACGTGTCTATAGGGGGAAGATTACACTTAATCCTCTCTGATTACGTAAATCTTTTAAACTGAATTCTTAAACTTTATTTGTTTGGTGGCGCTATTTCCACTGCCATTTTTGTTAAGACCCTCTTTTGTTTACTTTTTTTTTTTTGGAGTTAACTGGCCGTTTATTGTTTCTTTTTTCTTTTGTCGGGCTAATGAACAATACTGTTCATATCCGTCATCTCTCGTGTAGATTTTACAATATAAATACCCATTACACCCGATAAGACGTCATCTTATCCTGCATCATATAATCACTTTGCCTAGATTAAAATTTTATATTTACGATGACCGATGAATACATAGTGAACGGTCTATCTTTTATTTCAAATAGTTTGAGCGAATCTATATTCGCAACTGAAAATTAAATTTCAATCGAATTATTTAACCGAACTTGACCTAGTGGATATTTTCTTGAAATAAGTTTTTAGGTTTGTAAAGTTAAACATTCCACATTTTAATCTGAATTGCAAGATGAAGTTGAAAATCTAGCTACATTTTTTACACTTTCAAACTCAAAACGGATGATTTCGGAGGAGAGTTTTGGACATATTTTCAAGTTTTGATTGGGCTTGTAACGAGATTGAACCTAACATCGATATTAATTATTTTCAGAATAGCAACAAGATCCCGTGATCGTCCTTCCACTCTCCTCACCTACAAAGGACCACCAAGGATCGGCGGTGGAACCCGCCCATTAGCGGTCCGGTGGCATAGTCCAAACTAACTATAACTCCGTTTGGTTCAGCTTTGTAAATAGGCATTGGAAAAATGCAAATGTCTTTAACTTAAAGCATATTGGAAAAATACAAATGGTGTTTATGGGCCAAGGGTTAGGGCCCATGGCCAACCAGATCTGACACCGACGGCTATCGCCCGAGGTCGTGCGACCCCCGGCAAGGGTTGCGTGACCTAGGTGGCTATAGTTGGAGTCACGCAACCCCAGGCAATCGTAGCCTGGGTGGTCATGTGACCTCATGCAGCCCTCACCGGGGGTCGCGCGATGTCACTAGCCCTTCACTGTCCCGATCTGGCCTTGTTAGCTCTCGTTAGCCGCCCTTGCGTAAAAAGATAAACAGTAACAACGAAGGGCAAAATTAAAAGATTAAAGAATTAGTGAGGGTAGTTTGGAAAAAAAATTATTTTGGCAAATGCTAAAAGCCCTATGAGCTTTGGGCTTTCGGCCTTTCCAATATTGGCTTTCACTTTCTTGAGAAGGTTTGCCAAACACCCTATCATTTCGCTAATGGGTTTTGGAGGTCGAAAGCCTATTTGGAAAGCTTAAACAAACGGGGCCTACGGCCCGTTTCAACGAGGGAGTCGGAAGATATCCGCATAGTACTAGATCTCTTTTTTATATTATTACCTAAGTCTGATTTTTTAGAGGTGAGTCCTAGCTTAAACTAAGCTAATTATCACCATTTTTTATCTCTTTTTTTTCTAATGATGTCTAATCCATTGAATCGAATCATTGTCTTGGTGATATTAAGCTACTTGCATCCCTAGAGTTTATTCGACTAAAGATAAGTCTATGATGAAACCTAATCTAAAATTCAAAGTCTAAAACTAGGGGTGTCAAAAACACCTGAACCGGCCTGACCTGAGCCTAAATTTTCGGGTCGGGTCTTCTTTCGGTTCGGGTAATAGATATATCAACAGGCCTCGAAGCTATTTGTTTCGGTTCGGTTCGGGGTTTTCGGTTTAGGTACCCGGAACCCCGAACCGAACCAAAACAAAATAGAAGCCTTCGTCTCTATTTCCCAGACTCCATCGCCTCCTTCCTCCGAACCGAAACAACATAAAACCCTTCATCTTCTCCTTCTCCACCTCATTCATCAAGCTAGACACTGAGCATGATCCCACACAGCAGCAGATGCAGAGTTAGTAAACAAGAGACGACTTAACAATTGAATAGCAAAATTTTTAAGGAGAATACCCGATTTGAACATGATCCCACGCAGCCACGAATTCTCTTGGGAAATGACCCAAAAAAAAAACCTGAAAAACGAGGGCACTGTCTTTCAAATAAACTTCTCAAGCCCATTCACGGCGTGCCGATGAATTTCGCATTGGTTATGTCAGGAAACTTCATAGCTATGATCATTCGTTTATGATGGCCAATACGAGTGCCTCAGGCCCCGTTCGGACTCCGCATATATCGGTCAGGATATGGTAGCTTCTAGGACAAGAGCGCAATTACTTAAAACGGCTTTCCAGGCGACCGATGCTATTATGCTTTTCAAGGAAAGTGTTCCAGTGCAAATTAACTTCATCTGGTGGCCAGAACAAAAGAAAACTGTGTGTGACAATGCATATAAATCGTATTGATATTAACAGGCAATGGAGGCAATACCCAAATGTTATACACTTGCCGTCCATTGAGACGAAGCCAAGCTCAAGGAGAAAAAGATTTGGCTCTAAAATGACCTCTTATAAAACGAATAAGTATTTGATGACTGAGTGATACAAAATTCCAGACAAGCATATGCTCTCAAAAACGAAAATTGGTTCGGAAGATCAGAAAAACGAGAAACATATCTACTTGCTTTGCTTATGTGTTGCTCATTATCCTGTAAATGTATCCCTTTTGGCTTCTCGAAGTGTTGATTGTGCAGACTAAACTCGAACGGAATTAGACTAACAGCAGCTCGACTAACAGCTGCTGCTCTGTTCCTCGTTAACCGAAGACTAATCCCTGATAGCAGTGACCGATATTCTCATGACTTCGCAGGACCAGAAGCTCCATTTGGCATTTGCTCAGGGAGTGATGCCTTTTGAGGTACTTTTTGCAGGAAGGTTTTCGTATAAAGGGAGCCAAAGACAATAACCTGTTCAACATAACAGCAGTGAGAGTTAGCTAGGTCAGAAGCAATTCAGTGAAATGCTTGAAAAGAATCAGGTTGACACTTACCGCTCCAATCCACTGTTCCCAGCTAAGAGGATGGGCAAACCACACACATGACAGCAAAATGCTGACCAACTACAACAGAAAAAACTGAAGTCAGAAGAATCCTTTATAAGCCTACGGCTTCAGGGGTCACAGATATATTACCTGTCTTGTGGTCATTATAGTCGCAAATGTAAGAGCTCCAAAGGTCCGAATAGTGTAGGAAATAAAAAATTGACTGGTTGTTGCTACCTGATAAGTAAAGCAGGATTTTGCACAAAGTATAATACAAGAGGAAAACACTAAAGTTAACTAGACAAGATACAGGAGTGGAAAAAACCGCTTACAGTAGAAAGCAAGGCAATGTCAAAGAAACAATCGTTATGCCGATAAACAAAATCCACGGCTGGAAGAAGGTGTCCTTGTAATATAATACCTAATCGAATAAGAAAAAATCAATGACTGCATGCAATCAATAAATATTAAGAGTAGAGAATTTGCAGTTTGCCATGACACATCATTGCTAAGACCATCTCTTCCAAAAAAGTTTGAAAGACCTAGATTACAACCATCAATTAACTCTTTTTCAGTATGAGATCATATGATTTTATTACTCATGCTCAAACATCAATAATCATTAATCAATATCGCAGAAAGCACATATACAAGTCAAGTAAACATCAATACTGGAGATGCAGAATGCAAAACACCACCAGAAGAAGATGGTAAATTCAATAAAAATTGGGACTTGCCTGTCAAACTGAGAATACAGGAACATATCGTCGTATAGAAAATTTGATTGTGTATCTCCATATTGTAGCCCTTAAATAACTTGTCCTGGAATGTGCTAGTAAAGCCATCAAACCTAGTAAACGACAGATAATTGTCCAAGTCACAAACACACAAAAATCGAGAAGAAAGAAAGAGCAGCTTCTCCAAGCTAGTATGGCCCAATAAGAATAAAATCTCACGTAGGCACGAACGAAATATGATACAGACCTTTCAAAAGAAAGCAAATGAGGAAAGAAAACCATAAATGAAATTGATAAAGTTATGTAAGAAATGCTGAAAGGGAATGGATAAATACCCAAGATAACCAACCATGAGGGAAACACCCCAAACAGTATTTTCCCTTCCTCTGCTGTATGGACTAATGTCAGGACCTGCCTACGATGAGAAGGAAAAAACAACGGGATCAGAAGGCATCTGAGTAAACAATATATTCAAACAAGGCACCAAGGGGGTATTCAGCACTTTGCCAAACCATTCTCTCAATCAACTGAAAAACTACATAAATATTTATGAAAATCTCATCTAGTATTTTCTAGAAATTGAGAGTTTGGAGCCATCTATCCTCCACGAAATAGAAATCTAATCTAAAGTTGGAATTCTTCTATTCCTCCTCCACACCAACCAAAGAATGTCCAGAAGGATGCATTTTAGCACTTCACCTTCTATCTGCCTCTTCCTTTCTAAGTCTAGAGCTAATAGTACATCTAGTTCACTCTGGGCATAAAAAAGCCAACAATCTCACACTTTAGGGAGAAATGAGACTTGGAAAATTTGCGCGGTCAAACCACGAGATAGCCAAACAAGAACGCCGCTTACTATCTTTCAATGCGGCACCATATCAGTGACTAGCAAAATGGACAGCCATCATCCAAAGTAGAGAAATAGTTCTTTTAAGTTATCCCATCACAAGCACCATGGATTCAAGTTCTTAAGCTTGACATTCATAGGTTTATATCACTCACTCTCAGATCTTATGAGCTTTCAGATGCCAAAGAACAAGTAGGTCCCATAGTACGGAGCAAGAATTTCAAAAGGTGAGTAAAAAGGAGAATTTGAGGGGTCATTACAATGGTCACAGAATCGTAGAATAATAGACCTGCTAAACCTAATCTGCAAAATCGTTATTAGAATGCTTTGCTAAATCGAGGTGGATGCTGGTGCCCTATAGAGCAACACCTTAGAAAATGAGCTTAGATAGGATGAGAACACGGCAATATGTCAAAGAACTGAATAAAAAATACTGAGAGAGGAATTAATAACAACTTGACAAAATTCATTTTCTTTTGCTAGGCAAGTGATAACAACAGTCATTTAAGGCCAAGGTACTTTGTGTATTTCAGTGAACTTTTTACAGCTAAGACACCTAACACATTGCACAAAACTGAGTACCAATAGAAGGAGAAAAGATGATGTGTCTGATGCGATAACAAATATGCATAGAAACTAATCTCACGTTTAACTAATGTATTCAGAAGTTCAGTAGGGTAAAGTAGATGCTACCTATTAAATCTACTAGAACACATAAGCAACTATAAGCGGGTTGGTAAAGAAGCTGAAAAGTACAAATCTAAAGCTCAAATCAAATCAATTACCGCAGAGAATACCGCTTTTCTTTTCAATAAGGATGCTTCTAAACTATGCTGCAATAATTAGTGTAGATGGGAAGAAAACTCCCACCAAATTCGTTATATCTTAAGTCAAAATGGCAAGCTCACATCTTTCATACATTTAAATTGTACATCAACTCAAAGGAACATAGACGTAGTGTATTCAAAACACAACTAAGAGAGGTCAAAAAAATAGGTTGGGACCACGATACTTACTGGATATAAAATAAATATCGAGCACCCCAGTGTCACCAGAAAAGCTATCAAATAGTCAGGTCCCTTGTATCTCTTTTGCATGATTACTGTTCCCCAAACCTGCAGAAAATCGAAGGAAAAGTGCAGTTCGCAAATTACCACTCAAGATAAAGCATTGATCCTGCGTATATAACACTAAAGTTTCTAGCGCTATCAAGAACTTGGACAAAGCTTGTAATATCTCAATAATCAAGCAAGAATAATAGTATTTTCCACCCCAAAACAACTTGTTGATTATTAACTTTAGTGGACCTACCGGATTAACTGGAAACATGATAGGAAATAGCATATGTTTCATTTAGTAATAAAAAAAATACAGCTTATATTGATCATCAATGATCGAGGTCATGGACAATCTGCAAACATGACTAATTCTTGATCGTATCTTTGCCAAAGACAAAGTTTTGTGTCTTTTAAATGTGGCAAAGAACTGTCCAATTAGCAAAGTTTCAAAATCCTCCATTCACCTAAGTAAAAATAGGAGTAAGGTGCTAACTATACTGTCAGGTGGATTCACATAACAGCAGCATGCACCCAGGCAGGTCTATACAATTGAAGTCATTACGACAATGTACATCAAAACTATATTAATCAGACAAATTTTGACCCTCGCCAATTAGATACATGATTTACAGAGATGTAAACTTTTCCGGCAAAGGCTTATCGTGAAAAGCAAAAGATATAACCAATTTTCTTATGGTGTTGGTAACATTAAGCTCACCATGACAGGTATCATCTTTGCGCACTTTGCCAGAGTCTGAACAGGAAAACTGACATACTTCAGTGCCTACAGAAAGCATGTGCTGTCAGAAATGTCCATGTGTATGTTCATCTATTTATTTGTGTGATCTAATGCATGCCTCTTGCATAGAAAATTTGCGATAAAGCTAATATGTTAATTTGTTAACAGTCATAGTATCTTAATATAATTAAGCAAAACAGCACATCTTACCTCATACTGACATGTTGTTGTCAGGATATTTGATATTGATATGAGGCCATATTTATAAATTGGAGCAACAGGGTCCAAGGCCTTCTTACTTGCCTAAGAAAAAACGAAAGATATGACCATAACTGGCAGGAATAATGAAAAATTTATCCAATATAATTTGTTATGTGCCTAACAGAATATATTTTGCCCCACCAGCCTAAGATACCCAGCTGCTTACTCTTGTACCATCATGGTATAAGTAACATCCATCTATTGAAAAAAGTTTATGCACCAACCACTATTCTTATCCCTTCAACAGGCATCTATTCCCGATAGACAGATTACATAAGGTAGCAGCATGCAGATAATCTCAACTTACAAGCAAAACACCCGCTGAAACGGCAGATGTAGCGATACGGTTGCAGAACACGAGAAACAGAGAATACTTAAAGTATTCCTGATTTGCCCCAGCACCATAAGGCACTCTCATGATCTTTTCCTGCATGAAAGGACTTTAAACAAATTAAAAGACAATAAGCAACTGCAGATGACAATGCAAAAGGATAAAGGGGTACAGAGAGTACAGAGATAAGAATAATAAAACAGAGAAAATAGATTCATTTTGAAAGGTCCGGAAAGGAAGACAGCCTTTCAAGTCCAAAAGGTGCAGATTTCAACATAATCACTTGCAGATTGTATTTATAACAGTGAGCTAGATAATTATAGCCATAAAAAGAACAGATTAAACAAAATAATCTGAAGCAAACTCTGCTAGTTCTGGAATATGTAAAAAAGCCAGTTAATCAAGTATCACCATTGTACAATTGGTTAGATGTATATACATTCTACATACTTTCGACTACTCTCAGAGCTCTCTGAGCAGAATCCCTGCATAGAATTGCTCTCCATAAGCAGTTTAAACAAATTTATTCGAGCTGAATGATGCCATATCATGGCCATTGGCCATAGAAGGCGCACGTTCCGGGGCAAACCCGTATTAGCTCTCAAACTAATGAACTTGAATGAGAGAGCCCAAAACCAGTTCAAAGCGGTCAGCTCGGAGATCCAATAAAAAAGTTCCAACAATTGCAATAAACTATCAGAAACTCAGTATCTCCTAACACAGTTAGGTCAGAGTACTGAGTATCGACGCGATCCACATAGCAAGTCTTCAACTTTCGAGCCAGCATTTCTCCAACTCCACTCCTAATCTAAAAACGCTAGCCAACTAGTTAAAGTTTTATTGATAAAACCACACGAACCGCCAAAAGAATTGCGTTGACACGAGAAATGCAAAAATCTTTTCTCCCTATCGACGCCAAAATCCAGCTCCACCGTAGGACAATTTCGCACATCACCAAAGAGGAAAAACGCAGCCAACGTGTCAAGATGCAGTCATTCTATTTAGAAGACGCGACATTAGAAACCTGCAGCACTCCGTAGATGACGAGAGTCGTCATGATTCCGGTGACGGCGAAAACGCCCTTCCATAGCTTGCTCTTGCTCTTGCCCTCGCCCTCTCTCCCCACCGCCGGCGCCGTCGGTTCTTCGGCCATAAACCATCCACGAAATCTCTTCCCCAGCGAATCGACAGCTCTCAATGCCGCGTCGGCCTGCGACGGAAGAGCTCGAGCCCCGGAACCCGCTTCGCGAGGGAGGAAGCCGACGCGCTTCGCGACTGCTCGGCGGCCTAAAAATCGGAAGCCTCGACGACCGGACCGACCGACCGATCGATCTCTGCTAGGGCAACGGCGCGGCGGAGGGAGAGGAGCTCGAGCGAACTCCGATTCGATAGGAGGGGAGTGCTTGCGCGACGCGACGACGATGATCGTCTTCTTCGCTGCCTCGTCTCCACTGCTGTTATTTCTCTTGCGTTCAGTTGGATTTTCTAACTCCTTTTTTCCCATTTTATTTTATTTTCCGTTTCTCGGAAACAAATTCAAGGAGGGGTATATGCTTGCCACGTCACCAGGAGGAGGTGGGTCGGGGCGATTTTGTAAAGTTACTGTTTTGTTTTCCGTTATTAGGGTGATTTGTTTCCCGAAAAATATATCATTCCTGAAAAATATTTTCTTTTTGGGTATTCAGTTAAAACCTGAAAGAGAACTGAAAAGTATTTTTCCCTGTTTGGTAAGAAAAATTGGACGGAGAAAATTATAAAAAAATTGATATTTTTCAATTATTTGTGTCTTTATGCTTTTTCCTTAACTAGATGCCAAGCACAGGTGAGCTCGCCTGATCTAGCAAGGCTTTGGTTAAGTGATTTTGTTCTATGTGACATAAATAGTTTATGAACTTTAATTTAATGTGTACTATGGTACCAATTCCTAAATTTTTAATTTGTTCAATATAATCCTTGAACTTTAGTCCAACATATAATGTAGTCCCTGCACTTTTATTTATTCAATGTAATCCACGAACTTTTAATAAATGTTTAATGTAATTTCTGAACGTATGAAAATGTTCAATATTGTCTTTCCATTAATTCAAGATTAGAGACAATATTAAATATTTTCATATAGTCCAGAAACTAAATTGAACATACACAAAAGTTCAAAGATCATATTACACATTAAGCTAAAGTTTATAAATCACATTAAACAAATTAAAAATTAAAAATCACATTGTACGTCAAGTTAAAATTGAGGGAATATATCATTTTTCCTTTAAACAAAACACGAAGCATGGGGAAAAAAGAAGAAGTATAACATGTGAAGCTAGTTAACCTTCGACCACAATGGTGATTCCTGGGCACGTGGTTAGGACGTCTCCGTACAATTCCAGTTAAAACTTCCGGATAACGGTCTCGGCGACGTCCAAGAGCATATATCCAGAGCCAAAGGCCGTACTTTCTGCTTTGTATGCACGCAAAATCATGAAGGCAAGTTCGTCAAGAAACCAGACAGAGCAACAAGTTACAATCTCGAAAGCACGTCTCTTGAACTGCTGTTGCGGTTCATGGAATGCATTCTGTTCCCTCGTCCTCTTTCCCCTCGCGTAGCCGTCAAGTCGAGGTTGAATTCGCTGAAACAAGGCTTGTTTCGCTCACCCTATTGGGATGATAATGTCAAGGTTCTTGTTCTGTTGTTGCAGTGTTCGTGTGTTTCTCCCAGCTCATCCGAGCGCGAGGATTGGAGTGTACTGGAAGCGGGGGTTGAGCTCTGCTTGTTGGGCTGTAGGAAGCGAGGCTGGAGATCTGTTAGGCGAGAGTTTGCTGAAGGGAAGTGAAAATGGTTCTTTGTTTAGCGGTCTCGACGATTCGGCTTCGGCGCCATTTGGGACTGTGGATGCCGAGATCACACAGGAGACTATCAATTTCTTCGTCAGCGATGCTGAGGGCGATCCTGATTGCCCATCAGAAGGGTATTCTTCGATTGAGCAGGCGCTTAATTCTCTGCGCGAAGGAAAGGTCAGAGAACACTCCAGTTGCTTCGCATTTTTCGTTTCACTACCATTCAAGAGTTTATGCAGAAGAAAGTCAGCTGTACCTGTCCGTGAGCCTGAAACTGGTGTTTGTTGTCAATGAAGAAGACAGTTATTAGATGAACAATATTAGTACACCCTAGCAAAATTTTGTAATGGATTCCACAATTATGCAGAGAAATCTGTTAAATTCCGAACTCAACGAACCTTTTCCTTTTCCTTTTTGTACTTAGCCTGAGCACGATGAACATACTCTTAACCATCATTGCCCATTCTTAGATTGTGATTGTGGTAGATGATGAAAGTGGGACTATTGAAGGAAACCTTGTCATGGCAGCCGCTCTTACAACTCCTTGCGATGTGGCCTTCATGGTGAAGCATGGTTCTGGAATAATTTCTGTTGGCATGAAGGAGGAGGATCTGCAGAGACTGAAGCTTCCTCTGATGTCGCCCGAAACCGAGGAAGAGGACTCGTCTGCTCCCACCTTCACGATCACCGTGGTATAGCCTTTAAGCATGTAGCTTTCTTGAGTTTATATGCATGCATTAACTATATCTGCCACTTTAGAAAGCTGTTGAAAGTAGTTAATGATGATAAAGATAACGCCAGCTACATCTTGCGCCTGCATAGGATGCAAAATCGGGCACGTCAACAGGGGTTCCTGCTTTTGATAGGGCGAGGACGGTTCTCGCTCTTTCATCTCCTGAGTCCAAGCCAGAAGACTTCAGAAGGCCGGGCCATGTGTTTCCCCTCAAGTACCGAAATGGGGGTGTCCTAAGAAGGGCTGGTCATACTGAGGCTTCGGTGGACTTAGTTATGCTTGCTGGCCTGCGACCAGTTTCTCTTCTTACGGCTGTAATGGATGCAGAAGATGGTTCCATGGCTTCTCTGCCCAACTTGAGAAAGCTGGCATTGCAGTACAGCCTTCCAGTTGTTTCAATAACAGATTTGATTAGGTGACGCATCATTTGTTACCATAGTATAGTTCCCTTCAATTACTCAAAGATCTCTTTTCTACTACATCAGCAAATTTCCTTTGCTGAGACAAAATCACCTGAGAGAGATTGAATGGAGGAATTCGCCAAATAGAAAGGTTAAACATTTTAGACCAAAAGATTGACTCAGCCTGAAAAATTATATATAGGAGCTCATCTTACTTAGAGAATGATGCTCGGAATTATCTCTTGTAATGAATTTCTTCACACTCAATGTTCTGGGGTTAGTCTGTACCATTCAAACTGTTAAAAACTTCTTAACATTAATCTACTACATAAGTAGCAATATGGTGACAATGTAATTTTGATCTGTTTTATGGTAATGAGACACCATCCTTTTTGTTATACTCATGATTGGTGGTGGGGTTCTTCTCTCAGGTACCGAAGAAAGAGGGAAAAACTGGTTGAAAGAACTGCCCTATCACGTTTACCTACTAAGTGGGGATTATTCCAAGCTTACTGCTACCGCTCCAAGCTTGATGGGACAGAACACATAGCTATTGTAAAGGTCACATGCGAGTTATAAGTTCACTTCTTATGTTTTCCCGATGATGTCTACTGTTTAATGCTTTTACGTGATACTCTCGATTACCTGCATGAATGATAATCAGGGGAACATTGGTAATGGGGAAGACGTCCTAGTGAGGGTTCATTCCGAGTGTTTAACAGGGGATATATTTGGGTCAGCTCGGTGTGATTGCGGGAACCAGTTGGACTTGGCAATGGAATTAATAGAGAAAGCTGGTAGGGGAGCTGTAATCTATCTCCGAGGTCACGAAGGAAGAGGGATTGGCCTGGGTCATAAGCTGCAGGCATATAATTTGCAGGACCAGGGCCATGATACAGTTCAGGCCAATCTAGAACTTGGGTTAGCAGTCGATGCTCGAGAATATGGCATTGGTGCCCAGGTCTGTGTATTTCACCTTCTTCTCTTAGTTCAGTTATATCAATAGCAAGGTTAGACTAATGCATGTGATATCAAATGATAGAGCGGGTTGGAAGGACGAGTGAACATATAATACGAGGAGGACTCTGTGAGTCCTACCCTAATTACCCAAAAAGGAAGATGATAATCTAGACTGAACCATCAGCGACGAGATCTGTAAGGTGCTGTTAAGATGGTTCATGTGTTGGTATATAACAGTAGTAAGTCAAGAAGAAACACTGCTGAAGTTTTTGATGCTCAGAAGTTGGGGAACTGACAATTTTACATTTAAGCAATAGACCATTGAATGGTATCAGTAATTTCTGCTAATCTTCTAACTAAGAACCATACTGCGAAAGATAATTTCGTTAAATTGGCGAGTAGCGCGAAACCAATGTTTCTACAGATCATGTACGGAAAGGAACAGCCTTTAATTTATAGGTTAAGATTGGAACAGTTGCTTGCTACTGCACATGGTAGTTTTTTGGTTTCTGCAGTCAATTGGTGATGCTTTTGCCATGCCATATTGTCTGTTCACCAGACTTCTCTCTAAGTTCTGCAATATTGAAAATGGATCAGATTCTGAGAGATGTTGGAGTTCGAACCATGCGGCTGATGACCAACAACCCAGCCAAGTTCGCTGGCCTGAAGGGCTACGGATTAGCCGTTATAGGCCGGGTTCCCGTGCTGACACCCATTACAGAGGAAAACAAGAGGTACCTGGAGACAAAGCGAATGAAAATGGGTCATATCTACGGCTCCGACATTCGAGGACCGCTTTCCGGATTCGTCGATCCAAAAACAGGCGAGGACAGTTTGTCGGGGGCTTCGTGAATGGTCCACAGCCTCGATATAATACGGACAGGTGCTCATTCGTACCACAAAGAGTAGGGACTTTTGAGTCGTTCTATGCGGCGACGCAACTCATCGGACCGCTTGTTCCCGCTTCAACATTCGATCAAACTACAGATGATGGAGGATGGATGAATGGGGGTGATCGGTCAAAGCACAACTTTTTTGTTTTTCGGTCAAAAAGTAAAGCACACTTTCATGCATGAGCACGAAGACGCAATTTTCTGCAGTTATGTACATACCTGTGATTGTACTCGTTCATTTATCAAAATCCCGGTTTTCATATCCTTCGATTTTGTATTTCATGGTTATTTCATTATTTGATATGAATTTCCCGTCGAGATCTCACTTGAAGACATTAAGAAGCTGTAGATCTCCAATGCCAATGCTCATCTAAATTCACTCTAGATCGGTCGTCAAACTTTTTGTGATGCGATTCCCGAATCTATCGATTCAAATCATGAAGCTTTAGAGTGCCTTTGATTACAAGAAAATTCGTGTTTGTGGTGATTTTAGTGAATAAATAGAATTAGTTAGGAAAAAAAAATGCAGTGGCTTCCCTATTTTTTTCAAATCATGTGAGAGCTGGACGTATCTACGATACATAAATTATTTGGAGGCGTTAATCAAACAGTCCCAGGATTTTGACTAAATGTGCAATATAGCATTTAAATTTTTAATTTGTTCAATGTAATCCCTGAACTTTAGTCCAATATGCAATGTCATTAATGTCGAAGCGCAATAGAAATTAGGCTAAACAGAAGAATCGAAACGATAACGAGGAACAAACCGTTCTCTCAATCGATTAACAATCGATAAGTTTTCAAAACATTCAAAAACTACTGCCTCTCAAAACCCTAAAAACAAGTTTATAAAGGGTGTTAACCCTAATGACAAAAAAAACGCAAAAATTACAAAAATACCCTTAATTTGAAAATTACTAAAATAATTAAAAAAACCATCTAAACGACCTCGAATTGCGAAAATCTATCGATAATCATAGCCAAAGGCTATGTGTATTGATTAGCACGCTGTTTCGCTTCAGCTGACCAAATTTGAGCTCAATTCGATATCGTTGACTTCAAACCTATCGGTTCGTCCAGTCGCATAACGGGTTCACCGGTCCCCTAGGTGCATCACCCTCCCCTACTAGAGAAAGATTCATCCTCAAATCTACTTCGTCTTCATTGTCATCAATCTCTTCAGGGTCTTCTTCCTCTTCAATGTAGTAAAGTGACAAATCTGTTACATTAAAAGTTCCAGAAACATTGTGCTCACCCGGCAACCCAGGTAGTAACTCTTCCGGTACGACATCAGCAGACTCCTCAAGCTAGGGCAGAACTTGGGTAGGAATTTCGGGACTGTCAGAATTTCGCTTCATCACCACAATGGCAAAAAGCTCAGGCGCGTTCACTGTCTCTTCTAGAAATTCTGACCTGAACAACAGATTATTCTTCACTTCCTTTCTCAAATCTGAAAGATCTAGGATAATGGTTCAGCCATCCTTTTTGAAGATATAAGTATTTCTGAAACCATCATGCTGTGTCTTTCTATCAAACTGCCACGGCCTTCCCAATAAAATATGGCAAGCATCAATTGGGACTACATCACACCACACCTCATCAATTTAATTTTTTCCAATCGAAAATTACACAAGACACCTTTTGCTCACCTTCACCTCGTTCCCTTTTCTAAGCCACGACAGCTTGTATGGTTGAGGATGATCTTCTGTTTTCAACCCCAACTTTTTCACCATAGTCGTGGACACCACATTCTCACAACTCTTGCCATCTATTATCACGCTGCATACTTTTCCTCTACTAGTGCACTTAGTATGAAAAATATTATGTCTAAACCATGATTCATCATCCGCTACAGCACCATTTAATATTCTTCTAACGTCTAGAGACTTACCAGAATCAGTATAGATAATCCCTTCCTGTTCCACATCCGCATCCTCTTCTTCGCCTTCAGATTCATCATAAACTGGACCTTCATCAAAGACCGGATTATCAACAAGCGTCGCAATCTGTCGGTTCGGACAATCAGTAGCAAAATGCCCGAATCCCTGACACTTGAAACACCGCTTGGCTGCAGTTCCTCCCCTGCTAGTTCTAGCATTACTCTACCCCTCGTTAGATACAGGTTTAGAACTCACATCCTTAACTATGACCGATGTCAAATTTACTGTTGATTGTCCTGCTTTTCCTTGGGATTTTTTATCTGACCACTTGGAACTGCTGTCTGACCACTTGGAACTGCTGCTCTTTCTTTTAAACTGGCCCTCCACCTTTAGGGCTAGTCTGCACATATCTTCATATGTCAAATACTGCTGTAATTGGACAACATCAGAGATCTCATATTGCAGCCCTGCTAGAGCCCTGCCAGATATCGTGCAATCGTCTGCTCGTCTTCCTCCGCCACATCACAACGCATCCGCAAGCGATCAAATTTTTCTGTAAATTCCTCAACTGTTTTATCACCTTGCTTGACGTTATGATACTCGATAAACGTCTCTTGCCTATAATGGGTAGGTAAAAAAATTTTCTGCAATAACTTTTTCATCTTCTCCCAGCGATCCGCCTTCGGCTTCTCCTCTCTAGCGCATTGCTTTTTCACGTGTTCCCACCAAATCGAGGCATGTTTTCGTAGCCTAATAGCCACTAATTTAACTTTCTACTCTTCAGTCAGATCCTTAATATCAAAGATCATCTCTACTGTATGTAACCAATCAATAAACTTATCAGGATGAGCCTTACCATTAAACTCGGGAATCTCGATCTTCATCCCGAAATTTTGCGAAGAACGCTGATTTCCAGGTCGTATTCATCGATTCCACCCCTGGTTCAGAACCCCAAAAGGGTTTACGTCTTCCTCTTTATCATCGGATGGATCCTCATATTCTGCTTCTTCTTTGGATTAAACGCCCAACCTTGCCTCCGCAAGTTGTCGCTCCAAATCCTGGATTCGTCTTATCTGTTCTTCAATTTCTACATCTCGCAGATCTCTTAAACGCGGTTGGTCGTCTGCTTCAGGAACGCCTCCACGCCCCCGGCCACCACGAGCCCACCGTCCACGACTACGATTCTGTTTAGCCATTGATTCAAGCAACCTGTATTTTGATACCAATTGATGCCGAAGCGCAATAGAAATTAGGCTAAACAGAAGAATCGAAACGATAACGAGGAAGACATTGTTCTCTCAATCGATTAACAATCGATAAGTTTTCAAAACATCCAAAAACTACTGCCTCTTAAAACCCTAAAAACAAGTTTATAAAGGGTGTTAACCCTAATGACAAAAAAAAAGCAAAAATTACAAAAATACCCTTAATTCGAAAATTACTAAAATAATTAAAAAAAATCGTCTAAACGACCCCGAATCGCGAAAATCCATCGTTAATCATAGCCAAAGGCTATGTGTATTGATCAGCACGCCTTTCGCTTCAGCCGACCAAATTTAAGCTCAATCCGACATCGTTGACTTCAAACCCGCCGGTTCGTCCAGTCGCATAACGGGTCCGCCGGTCCCCTAGGTGCATCAGTCATCCCTGAACTTTTGATTTATTCAATGTAGTCCCTAAACTTTTAGCACATGTCCAAGTTAGTCCTTGGATTATATTGAAATGTTCAATAATATCCTTCCATTAATTCAAGTTCATGGACCATATCAAATAAATTGAAAGTTCATGGACGATATTGCACATTAAAATAAAACTTAGGGACTATGTTGAATAAAATAAAAGTTTAGAGATCATATTACACATTGAATTAAAGTTCAGAAATTATTTGTGTCATTTTTCCTTTCATATTTTCTAACAGTTTTTTTTTTGTCACACTATTGTTCTAACAGTTGAGGAAGCACGAATCTCCAACGCACACAAACCAAACATCCCACTATGTGGGCCGAATCGAATGGGCCGAAGAAGCTCAAACGGCCCAATATGTGGGCGGCCCCGTCTTATATAATCCCGCATCGTCTTCTCCCTCCGGAAGAAACCCTAGACGACGTCTCCGAACCAGGCCGTAGGTCTCTCTCTCGCTCTCTCTTGCCATGTCTTTGACGCCGATGGAAGTTGTACTGATGGAATCTTGTCTTGCATTTGTCGTTAGGGTTTTCGAAGGATCCCGCAGGTTTCAGAAAGACCATCTCCAGCCGCCATGGCCCCTGCGAAAGGTACTTCAGGATTTTTGCCCGCTTGTATTCCTGTCTCTCCGCGTGCGTGTGTGGCCGCCGTCGCTCGAGATTTGGTGAATGAGCTTCGTTACTGTCGATGGCGGCGATGGTTCAGCGGGCATGGATCGGCATTTGCCTCGTACTGCGTTTTAGCTCAGCGCCGTAGTAGTGCAATTTAGCTTTGGCAGAGCCAGCTAAATTGCTTGTTTTGGTTTATTCCGAACAAAAATGTTTGCCAAAGGGCGTTGGTTTTGGGAATGTCACCGGTGTCACAGCATAGAAATACTGCCAGGATGGTTTGTAGTTTCTTTGTTGCCGCGGCCAGTCGTAAGATGCCGTCGCCCGGTGTCTGTGAAGTTCACCTGACCTGGTCGCTTTAGCTTGCGGTCATGCTTGTTTTGGCTTTTACCATCATTGTGGGTTTCTCAGCATCTGTCGTTGGGTAGATATTAGCGTTTCTTGATATTTGAAATTACTGAGTAGATTCATTCGTATATGTGGCCAATGTGGAAGCTATAATTTATGCTGTTCTTGAGGCTAGAAGTTCCCCTCTGCAACCTGCGGCTGTGTATCATTGCTATTTGCTACATGAACTAAAAGTGTTTCGACTGAAAAAAAAACTAAAATCGACCATGTCCGTCATGTTATTTTGTGTGGGGATAGTTGGTTTGCTGTTGGAGGGGTTCACCAGCAAACATAGGGTTTCTGATTGTGATTGCAGCCTTAGAAACTCATCTTATGTGTCTTGTCGCCTGCAGCTGACAATGCTAAGAAGTCTGATCCAAAGGCTCAGGCCTTGAAGGCTGCGAAGGCAGTCAAATCGGGACCGACCTTCAAGAAGAAGGCTAAGAAGATCCGGACTTCAGTCACCTTTCACAGGCCGAGGACCCTGAAGAAGGACAGAAACCCCAAATATCCTCGCATCAGTGCCCCACCAAGGAACAAGCTTGACCATTATCAGATCCTCAAGTATCCCCTCACTACGGAGTCTGCAATGAAGAAGATTGAAGATAACAATACTTTGGTATTCATTGTTGACATCCGAGCTGATAAGAAGAAGATCAAGGATGCGGTCAAGAAAATGTATGATATTCAGGCCAAGAAAGTCAACACCTTGATCAGGTAATCCCTCCGTAGTTGCTGACTATGTAGTTGTGTGTAGGACTGTTTAACCACTGATCCCTACGTAGTATTGTCAAGTTTACCTAGATAATTGATAGGTGTATAAATTGGATTGTTACAGAGCTAGATAGGTTGATATTAGTTTGTTGCCGATGAATAAAAGCATTCCTCCTGGGGTAGTTGTTAACATGAATAAGAGCTGGCTGGGTTCACATAAACACATGCTCATTTTATTTATCTCTTTGTTAATTTTAACTTCTTGTTATATGGTTTTGTCTGAACTTAAATGTGGCATGGTTGTTTTGATTGTCAATATTTCGGTTAATGTAGATTTTATCATTGAATGTCTTTGAATCTTATAGAATGTGGACATGCGTTTCACTGAAGGGGATAAGAAGAGCCAGTAGACTAGCAGTAGACCATTTTGGCTCGCCTATGGATATTGTGTGCTAGTTTCAAAGCCTTTTGTTTTATGTCTGTCTTTGGTGTGTTGAACTGTGTTCATATGCCATTCTATGAGTGTTTGTTTGCCTTGAGGCAATTTTCTTGTATGAACTGCTCTAACCCATCAAAGTAAGAATCTGTTTGCCTGTTCTATCTTCTAATCCGGTTTTTGGTTGTCTTTCGATTTGCTTTTTCGAAGTGCAACTTGTTCTCTGTCTAATTTTGAAAATAACGGGACCTATGTGAATCTTTATTGTGATGCAGGCCCGATGGTACAAAGAAGGCATATGTTAGGCTGACTCCAGACGTTGATGCTCTGGATGTGGCGAACAAAATTGGCATTATTTAAGTTGGAATCGCTTTTTCAGTTTGATCATCATCCTTCTCTTAGTGTTAAGACAATTTTGTCGAGGAGTTGAGAATGGAGACTTATTTGTAATGTGATGCTACACTTAGTTAAATATTTTTTTGCGGTCTGAAAATTCAGATTTCAAGTGGTGGAGTGATTAGACTTGCATCGAAGCAAAAACCAGAATTCATGAGTGCAGATGTTTCCTCGACATCGACCCTACTCAAATGCTGTATTATGATGGTGTACACCCATCCTTCCTCCTGTTAAATGTTTAGTGTTGACTGCTTTGAAGTGAACGGATTCATTTTATCTTTTGCCTGGGTAACAATGTTAAGCATTAAAATCTCAACCCAGCTATAGTTAAGCAAAACTACTTTCAGACAAAAGCTGTTCCATCGCTAACCAAGGGGTATGTCGTGCTTCAAGTTGGCCCCTTCGGAGAAAGCTAAGTCATTTTATCATTCCGTTAATGTGACTAGGCCTTCTGGTTTGTGTTTCAGGATCCTGTTCTTGCTATTAGGCTGTATAGATTCCTGATTTGCTAATACAAATTTGGGGAATTGACATCCGGTTTGAAACAAAAGAAAGAAAACATCCGGTGCGAAACGTATGTCATATTGTTTAGTGCTGTCTATGAAGAGGATGGGATAAATTTGGAAGAACACATCAAGGAAAGTCGAAGTTCATAGCTTTTTGTATGAAAGCAGGAAGCACAAACGAATCCAGCACTATCTTTAAAACTGGCTATAACAATTGACTAGTGCATTTACAGTTATATAAACCTGAAGGCTCAATTGGGGGGGACCTTTTCTGGTTCAGCTAACAAAAAATAACTACCAAATTTCGGTAATATTTCCTATAAAGAAAAAAGTTCAGCGACTTCATTGAAGTTTTCGACGTTTATAGCTAGTGTGTATTTGGCTGTTGGTCGTAATGCTAACACCTGCTGGCAAAATCCGGCTGTTCCCTGGGGACGAACCAGAATAACTAGCAATAAAGTTAAGCATGGACCCCGAGCATGTCCCAGGAGACACTTCTGGTGCTTCAAGATTTGGCGACGGGCTTGTGAATCTCTGAATTGCGTGAGTAGAGTCCCAAATGTGAGCCTGCACGCTCGGAAAAGGGTCATAACCGGTGATGTTAACTGGTGGAATGCTGAAGAGTTTCAGTGGAGGAGGATTTCTCCACCTAGGAAGAGTCCCTGACCAATGAAGTGTCTGCAGGAGTGGACCTGCTTCCATCACGGCCTGCAAGAATTTGCCTCTCTCAGGAAGTGCTTTTCCCATAACAAGATCATCAATCACATCCGAAGCTCGATCGACAGTATTGACTTCTCCTGAATTAAAAAAACCCGGAGTGCAAGAGACACTGCACGGATCATTACTTGAACCGGCCACGGAAGCATTCAGGAAATCCGTCGGAGGAGTTGCCCCGAGCGGAGAATGAGAGGGGGAAGAGAGGTGTAGTGGATAGTAGTCAATTGATTTGGGGGTGTGATGGGTTTGGTTTGTCACTGGGTTCGCTCGTAGTGGTACTAGGAAGCTCCAGTGGAGTCCTGAAGGGCAAGGACTAGGAGTGATGTTTCTGAGGAGTTTCTGCAGCTGATTTCTTGCTTCATCTCTTTCCTGGTACGCTGTTTTCAGGAGACGAAGCAGATGCTTCAAATTCTCCTTGTTCTTTCTCATTTCCTCGAAAGCTTTTGTTTTCACGGACTCGAGTTCAGTGGTGTTATACAAGATCATCTGCTTCAGTTCATCCATGCTCTGTCAAATCAGAAAATACAAAAAACGGAAGCAATGTGTTAGCTTCTGTAAGTAATTGAATAAAGGAGGGTTCCTAAGAAGATCATAAAAGATAGAAATGCAGAGAATCTGCATCCTGATTTACTCTACTCGTCGCATTATCGGAAACAGGATTTTGACAAACAAAGAATAATAAAAGATAGACATGCAGAGAAATAGAAAGAAAAACCTGCGTAAGTATTTCAACCAAAAAAGAAAATCAAACTTAAAGTCAATGCTTTCAACCTAAGAAAGAAAAAAACATGCAGATGAGATAGGGACACCAACCAACCTCTTTGAAATGCTTAAGATTCTGCTACTGAGGATCGAAAGTTCCGTAAAAATCAAGTCCAACGACAACAATTTCAAACTCGGATCGAGTAGTATGTTGCAATGGCCAATGGATTCATTCAGATCCTCACTTTTGTGGTCAATTGAGATTACATTTCATAGAAACTGGTCGACTCAACATGCAGATCGAATCGCGATGAGCAGACTACATTGCATTTGGCAATTTTCGTTCAAACTTAAAGTGGGTTTTGGTACAGACTCGACTGTCTAAATCCAACTCACTTACGGTTAATTTTGCAGTGGTTGCTCACCTCAATGAACGGAGATTAGAATGAACATATCCTACCTTGCCAACTGATGCCACAGAAAAAAAACAAAAACTGATACCGCAGAACAACGTCGCCATAAGAAAACTGAGATGTGCATGAGAAATTTTATGTATGAGATGCTCCAGACGAAGCTAGAAGAAGCAAATGCACCCTAAATGTCGACTCTGCCACATCCTCTTCCTCTTCCCTTTTGTTGAAATCCTAGTCCCAAGTAACTACTGTCAAAAGTTCTACTCCTTTTTTCCTCAACATTCGAATTTCCAACAAAACAAGGTGCAACATCCTATTATTCAGTCTTACCAAAAAAAAAAAAAACATCCTATTATTCAGCGGAAAACAGAAGCAGGTGTATGAGAGCCAAACAGTTTTAGCAGAATTTAATGGTACTCACACGGTAAAAGACACATCGAAGCAAGGAAGATTGGTGACAATGAGGATGCAGTGCGACTTACATGTGGGTGACTCCAAAGAGAGCCCAGCTCCTCCATGTGCGAGAGAAATGACGATGAAACTATGAATAGGAGAGTGTTTGTGAAAAGGTGAGCGCTTGACTCATTTATAGAAGATGAGGCAAAACCAAAGACAACAGAGCGTTGATGGCTTTAGACCCCACGATAAGGTCCATATCTGGAATGGGAAGTCCACGTCAAGGGAAACAAAAAATTCAATCTTTCAAGACATTCCAGTTACAGAAATTTTCGAGATATTCCATATTCTACTCTGCTTATTACCATCCAAAGGTATATGTGGGGCTGTGCTTGTGACAAGTTTTTGTTCATCCTCATGGTTCTAGTCTGATTTTACCTTGTACATGCCAAATCTAGGTGATTGTAGGTATGGAAAATAGCAACTATTACAGGTCAGAGAATCTAGCCGTTATCTTCACAGCCTTTCACACCCATTTCCTCTTTCTTTTGGATTCCATTTCAATAGCTCGTCGTAAGATTTTTTTTTTTTTGGTAAGGGAGAGAAGACAATCTTGGGATCATTATGATTTCTCGGGAAAAAAAAATGCTGATTATACTCTTACCGAAAGAAATTTGAAAATTCGAGTATTTTGGTCGACTCGACTCGACTTGCCATGAACTAAAGACCTTTTCTATGCTCGCAAAGAATATACAATTTTCGGTCATTAGATGTTTATGATGACATTATACATGCCATGTGATGTAGGGCTTGGATGTTTTACGACTCATTGCTTTTCTCATCGTTATTTTCACTGCAACATATCTTAGCTATCCATAGCAGAAAAGGGAGGAAAGAACCTAAGGATCGAAGCTTTATTTGCCCACAAGTCGAATGTGATGCAAAAGCAGAAGGCAAAGATGAAGATCCATTGGATTCTCTTCGGCTGCAATAAAGGGTGACAGACAGTTGACAAAGCTTCCATCCCAACGAGCTTTCTCTCCCTCTCTTCTGTGTTTAGTTTTGACTGGTTCAAAGGAAAGAGAAGCTTTTTCCTTTGCTTTTGGGTCTATTCGGAAACAGTTAACCTAAAGTTTGAACGAAGTTTTGGTGATATCCATCTCCTTCCGCTTTCAAGATTACTGCCGACTGTGACTGTGATCCCCCCACAGAACAGAAGAGAGAGAGAGAGAGAATCTAGTCAAGGGCAAAAGGTCAAAGATCGAGTTCCTTTCAACGACATGATTGCCATTAGGCCCATCACCACGATAAGTGCGGGTGCCTAACCTTGATGACGATGATGGCGCTTGTAGGAGAGTGTCGCTGCTAGGCGGACCAGCAAGGGTTTGAGCATCTTGGGGGACCAATGGGAATTGGCTGATTAGCTGAATTAAGGAGCTAATTGAATTTGGAATTTAAGAATTTATAAAGTGGAATTTGGTTTTCCTTTTCGTTGCACAAATCTTAGTTTAAGTCTTTTTTTTTAAGATCAATACATTAACATAAGTTAATCAGTTGGAACTGGAATTACCCCTGACGATCATGAGGACGTCCATGTTGTATTGCACAACTCGAGGCCACCATGTCATGAAAATTATATAGTGATTAGATTAAGACCAATATTAGGGATATTAAAACTTGTACACCAAGTTAATTCGAATAGTTTATAAGTGATTATTTAAGTTGGTGGACTTCATTAAAGTATCTGAATCTGCCACATTATTTATTAAATAAATAGGCCTAATACTCTAAAAAACCTCAAACTTTAACTTTTGTCATAAATTTACCTTTTGTCTTATAAAAAACCTCCAATTTTATGTCATATCTTATTACTATCATAAACTTTTTTTGTGCTCCATAAAAAATCCTCAACTTTAAGTCATGATTCAATTCTACCCTAAACTTTTTCTGTCCTATGAAATGCCCCAAACTTTAGGTTTTGTCCCAATTTTACCGTATAGTCCCAATTTTACCCTAACATTTTTACAGTATCATAAAAAACCACGAAATTTACTCAAGTCACAAATCTACCCCTATTAACCCTCCATCCAAAATTTCTCATCGACAATCGAGAGATGGAAATTTCCTAAGCACAAGTTGCTTGAGCGCCCTGAGCGCGAGCTCTCCGACTGTAAGAATTGGAACATTCCTAAGCATGAGAAATTGAAGGCCGAGCATAAAATCACTAAGGGCGATTTTGACGGATGATTAATGGAAAGCAGATTTGGGACTCGAGTAAAAATTAGTGATCTCTTATGAGACAAAAAAAAATTAGAGTAAAATTGAAACTGGACCTAAAGCTGGGATTTTTTGTAAGACAAAAAAATTTTTATGATAGAATTGGTATTGAACCGAAAGTTTAGGGTTTTTTATGAAACAAAAAAAGTTTGAGGTAGAATTGGAACTGAACCTAAAATTCAGGTTTTTTTTATAAGACAAAAAAAAATTTATGGCAAAATTGGGACATGACCTAAAGTTGGAGGATTTTTATAAGATAAAAGATAAAATTAGGACGAGTTAAAGTTTGAGGTTTTTTTGGAGTATCAGGCCTAGATAGGTATGGACTTAATGGAACTTTCGAGAGGAGCAATAGTTAAGGTAGGCCTGCCCCATGTAATTCTTCAACATTTAGGCCCCGACATGGGCCAAATTTGGCCCACATACTTCCTGGGGATAGGTGAGCCCCTCGGATTTTACTTGGCTCGGGCCCGTCATTAAGGTGTGGTTCCAATAAATTTATGTTTCATTAGATTGGATTGGATCGGATCCAAATCTCACTTGATGATCGATATGATAGAAGTATTCGGCTGGTAGATATGTTTCGTGAAAATGATATGTAGACCTAACTATAGAAATCAGAATGTGCATTCTTATCGCATGTGCATTATCAGATACCGAATGCTCCCTTGACCGCAGGCCGAGATTTCATAATTTAAGGGTGGCCGACTCCTTTAGTCCTTATTCGATGCGGGACGCTCGCTCAGGTGTCTGATCCGCTTCCCATTTCATCACCTACGTTTACATATATTCGCTATTCGGAAGCCGAGAATTTACAAACTTTATGGAATATCTCGTGCTGATCTAAGGCCGCCCGGGTGTAATCGAAACTCACCCACCCATCACAATTTGTGCGCCTAGCAAGTGCATGTGGTAAACAAATTAACATCGCATCTCCTTACTCTCGACTCGAGATTGTAAATCGAGCACGATTGTCCTCCCCTCAAAAGAACTTCCTATGCTCCCTTGTTAGGAAAATAAAGATTTGGGGATACATCTACTTCCTATCACGTTGAATTTGTGGCATCGTGTGAAGCAGGACAGACGGTCGAAATAATTCCGACTTAAATGACGGGATAGAAATGCAAAAAAAGAAAAGAAAACTATCCACAAATTCTAATCTAAAAAATTGATACGACGGGCTCTTGTCGAATATACAAATATGGCCCGTTATCTATAGCTTCCCGCGCTACTTATCGAAATCATTTGTAAGTGAAGTAATGCATCCGTATCATTACCCTTTTGACTTAAGCTAATTTAAAGTCTATAACATGCTCCCAAAAATTTAGCTCGTCGGTCCAAAACTTTAAGCTGGCGACGTTGATGTCGGCAACCCCAGATGCCTTGTTTTTTCGACAAAAAAGTGGAAGGGGGGGAAAAAGGGGTGAAAATGACATGATAGTTTCGTAGTGGAGGGAGGGCAAAATCGAAGGATAAACAATCTCCTTTTGACCCCCCGCAAGAAGCACCGACAGCTGCTTCATCTGAGGGAATTTATTGACTAGCGAACAAAGAGATGAAGTTAAATTATCAATGAGTAAAAAAAATTTTAACCTTTTGTTTTATGACGGGCTTTATGGCGAACGATTGGTCGGTTTCAGCAACGCCGTCCATTCACACGAATGTGGTTTTGTGCCGAATACGTTGTCTACTTACAATGATACCTGTAGTCTCCAGACTTGAGTAATTTAGTTTTCTGCTACGTATAACAAAAACATACCTCGCATGCTCGAGTACGTATTTGTGCCGAACACGTGTCTACTATTCATGGGCGAGGCCATGGTTGCCTTAGCCCGCGGCCCCAGGCCTCACTTAGTGGCAGGCAAAACTCCCTAGCCACCGTGAAAAAAAAAAAGAAAAGAAAAAAGGATGAGGAGAAAGAAAATTATAATTAATCAAGTCAAATAAATAAAAATATTATCAAAAATTGTCTACATTAACGATAGTCGGATAGACTGAATTGACTCAGATACAAAAGGTTTATGACTTAATTGGCAAAAAAAAATTAGGACTGAATTGACATAATTACAATAAGTTTAAGACTTTTTTGGTTATTTACCCTGTATCCGATAATCTTTTGGCAATGATTATTTGCTGAGAAAATATCAAAAACATACATCGCATCTACCTACATACCTCTACTCTCGAAAATACCAAACACCTACTCAAGTTGTAGTTGATATCACTTTGCACCTTCATATCGATTATCCTTGTCTCATGTTTATGGAAATACCATTTTCTTTCAAAAAAATGCACATCCCAAACCCTAAATTCTTATAGTTACTCAAAATGTTCAAAAACAAACCACCCGAATCCTAAGAAAAATAACAATGGGTTTGTAAGGAGGGCAAGCAATTTGATCTTTTTGAAGCGAGTTTTTCTTAGAAGTATGTGAATGGTATTTGAAAAATTCGATGTACTAAAACGGTCATTAGGCGAAAAGTGAATAATATTTTTTGTAGCTTCTTTATTTGGTCTTACGACAAGATCCAATCGAATATTTAATATATCTTGACCGTGCTTTCGAAATTTTGAATACGACTATCATCCGAGCTGATATCACATAACACAAATCTATTGTCCTTCGTTTTCATTACGCTTGTTATTTTCCACGATTATGCTTATTTCGTGTCCTCTTATTATATTCGTCCAATCACACATGCGGCGGCCGCATCTTATTCACGCGAGTGAAAACGGTTTCTTTCACCAGAGGTGGGTAGAATACAGAAATCGAAACACGAAATGAAAGTAACGTTGCTCTTATCTATCGACCCTAATCCACATGGACCGGGTTCAGCAGAACCGTCGACCGTGTGCGTCTTGCTTGGGAGCCCACCTTGCCGGCGACTAGATCGCATAGCCCTTAACATATTAAGCCGAGAAAGGTATATTATCGTGGCATCATTATCGGATCCGTCGCGCGTACGATGTGCGAAAAGGCGCTATTATTGTAAGACCTTAAAGAACATCATTAACCATGAATGACACGGGGAGCGGATAGGCATCCCCAAATTTTTTTTTATTTGATTCCATCGATTTTTGCCAGAAAACCACCGAGCCGTCCATGATAAACAAATGCAAACACAAGATAAGCTAGAAAAATTTGGCTACAAAAGGTGGCGCTTGCTCGTTCAATATTCCTGGACAAGACGAATACAAATGATGGTCAGTGTTTTATTAACAAGCACAGCCTTCAGATCAGACTTAATTACGTTGTCATATGCTTTATATGTACTTCTCGCCATCATGTTGCGTTCTATGTCTTTTTCTTCTTTTTTTGGGGGGGTCTTGAGCATTATGTTATATACAAGTATAGCGGGCTCCACGGATTCGTTCTTTAGTTTAACGTGCCGGTGATTGCACTCTCCCCAATTCTCTTCGTATCTTTGTTTTCCCCGGCCGGAGAGCGAGAATACCCTCTGGAAATTTTATATCTCGATGATCACGAGATCCGGACGATGACCGAGACGAAGCCCTCGAAGGCGTTTGATTGGGACCCGCGTTATGCCGTATGCTCGATTGTCGGGGAAAAATTACTAAGTTTTTTTCTGGTCGGCGAGATGGCCATGTAAGCGAAGACTATTCAATTTCGAAACGCAACCAGAAGTCCACCATGGCGTGCCCCTCCCTAATCACACCTACTCCTCAGTCCTCGGCTCTCAAACCGCGCAGCGCGCAGCTTCCCTTCGCGTTGCTTTTCTGGCGCCACGTAATTTTGGTTAATTAAACGCGGGATTAGCGACCCCTAAACACTGAACGTGTCGTGTGGCTGAGCCTCGTTAATCATCAAAACCCTTGTTTGTCTTTGCCCCTTTGCATAGGAGTAGCCAGCCACTCTTTCTCTGTAGAGTCCTAGCATAATTTTGGCGTCATAATTGATTTCTTATTGCTTTGGAGTTTCGCTTTATATGGGGGCGGGGGCGTGATGAGGAAAAAGTGGGGGTGTCGTTGACTCGATCCGATCCCCTCTTTGAATGATTGGATCCGATTTCGGTTCTCTAAGTATTATATGGTCATTTGCATCGGCCGGTGATGTGGGTCATGGGAATGTGACGGTGAAGAGAGTGACGTTTCACGGAGCCGCATTTCCTTTTAACTCGATCCCGTGATCAATCGAAAAGTCGATTAGTATCGAACGGGATCTAATCGACGCGGCGAAACGCTTCGAAACGAAACTTCCGGCTCGTGCTCTCCCGGGTTCTCCGGCGGAACGTACTTCGGTTCAAAGTAATTATGATGCTCGTACCCGAGATCCGTGGCCAGGAAGGAAGGGAAAAAAAGAGAAAAAGGGAAAAATATTCCCGGCATTGTATAAGATGTGGTTAACCTGCATGCATGCAGATTGCAGACGAATGAGCAGATCTTGCCTTAATTAGATTATCACAGGGAGGGATAAGGACAACAGGAGTACCATAACTTTGTACGACGCTTACTTGAGTACCATAACTTTTTTTACGCTTACTTAAGTGCCACATCGGAGTAAAATAGATTATTTGAGTGCCATTTCCGACAAATCGTCCTACGTGGCTTTTTTAATTAAATTTCCATCTGACGTGGATTTTAAGTTTTTTTTAATTATTATTTTTTTAATTTATTTTGATTTTTAGTTTTTGTTTTTCTTTTCCTTTTTTAATTTTCTTTTTTTAGGGCCGGCGAGGGTCACCGAGACCCTCGCTAGTTGCAAAGCCCTCACCCACCAGCATTAAAAAAAAAGCTAAAAAAAGGAAAAGAAAATTTCAAACTTAAAAAAAATATTAAAAATATATTTAAAAATTATCAACGTCAGCGCCGGCGAAGTCACGTCAAACGACCGGTTTCCACGTTGGATTTTCTGACAAGGTAAATTGCCGATGGCACTTAAGTGATCGTTTTTTAAATTTGTTGCACTTAAGTGAGCGAAAAAAAAGTTATAATACTCAAGTAAGCGTTGTGCGTAAGTTATGACATTTCTAGTGTTCTTACTCCTCTCACAAGGATGTGATGATCTTGCATGTTGCTCTAGAGGTACAGAAGCTCCCTAGAACATGTGGATGGATATCAAACTGTAAGAATAATGTGGCCCACATGATGTTATGAATTAATGATTTAATAAATATTTAAGTGCTAAAACGTATTGGCTATGAAAATAGATGAAAATGTGTAATTCTATTAAGAAGTTAAAGTTTCTCCGAAGAGGTGCGACTCTTATGTAGTGGGATATGCGTTTGATGGTAGGCACCACTTGAAGAGGTATATATAAAAAGAGTGTGATCCTCTCTTCACCCACGACAATGCACGAAAAGAACGTTATATTTTTATCCTCCATCGATAAGATACGTTAAGAGAAAAGTGGGTCAAGAGAGAGAAATCACATTTATTTATTTTCTTCCGTTTTCTGTAACAATTATGTTCAAAGAAAACACTATGAATAAAGATATGTCTTCGTCTCTCTTATTGTGAAAATGATGAAAAATCCTTGATCATAAATATTTCGCATAAAAGCATTACGTTATAACTTACACGAACAAGTCAAGATTATTAATTAAAGAAGAAAGAGCATGTGCATTGGATCCCAGTTAAGCCCAAAATGCACATGCCCAACAGTGCTGCTGGTTAGAAAAGATAGTGCAGAGTGCCTGCTAAGTCAAAAAGCCTAAGTCTCGCCCTACAGAATTGGAGCTGTGCACTTGGCCTAATCCCCCTTTTGAGATCCCGCCACTAATTGCACATGCACATCCATTTTCAATTTAAGCTGCAAAATTAAACTTCTAGCTTCGCAATAAGACCGCCGTCGAGAGAGGCGGGTCAATTTTTTTTTCAAGGGAAAGTTTATGTCGGGCGCTTTCGTCTTTAGCTTCGAAACGGACGATTCGAGAGTTTGTCAAGTGGGGCAGGAATTCCCACACGGGGTCGCTGCGGGAAAGGCTTTACATCGACTGGAAAAAAGCACGTCGTGCCGAGTCTATTTCGATACCATCCTCCTCCAACTCACGAGACTAATGCGATCGAAGCTCGACCGCATGAGTCCATTCCACAGTGAGTATCGCAAGAAAATCCCCCAATTTGCGAACGTGAACGGCATTTGGTTGTGTTCCAAAACGACCTTTTCCGGGGGCAAGATTTCACGTATCTCCACACACAAATCACGGGTCGGGATCTCGAACCACGCCCCCCCACGTCGTCCTTTGCATAATAATCCACGACCCTCGCATGACCTCCATTATCGGCTAAACAAAGGCCCCAAAAAATTTTTTGCAAAAAAAAGAGCTTGATTTTTTTTTCTTTTGGCATAATCGACTTAATTAACGAAGGATTAAGAGAGACCAACCCAGGCTAACCACCCCCCGCAGCGGTCCACGTCAGCCCCGGCATAAACAAATCCCGTGGTCGGTCAAGGTTAAAAGAAGAAAAATTGTACCATCATTGGACGGGGGACCCACCACCCCCACCGCAAAACCATCGTCATTGGGCGGTGACGCTCGCCTACCAGTCGGTCAGCGTCACATCAGTCCGTCCACGTGTCGCGACGAGAGCGATCTGGAGGCCCCTCGCTCGGGCCGTCTCCAGACCGCGACAGGTGGCTGCCCAAAACAAATGAACAGCCACCCGGTCCGGTTCCGAACGTGCTTGGAAAATCGGTTTTGACCGGATGGAGACCGGCTATTCCGGTTTCAACAGGCGGTGTTTTTTGGGTCGCTATATATGGGGAAAGGCTTGGCTCGCTTTTGGTGCAGGAAGCGAGCGAAGCACTCTAGCAAAAGCGCGAAGAAAAAACCGGATCTTCCCCAGAATGCCGATTTCTAGGATCTCCGTCGGGTCCCCGGCCGAGGTTGGCCAGGTCGATGCTCTCAAGGCGGCTCTGGCCGAGTTCATATCGGTGCTCATTTTCGTCTTCGCCGGCGAAGGCGCGGGCATGGCCTTCAGTAAGTCTCCCGTCCCTTTAACTTTGTTGTTCCGATAGACTTACTCATGTTAGCATCTCTTGCCATCGTGCTAGCTATAAATCCAAGATTTTCTCTCTCGATCAATTTTGATGAAATGAGTTCTAAAAATGTGCGTTAGCTTCAAACACATTTTTCCCATCTAATCTTAGTTTAATTATGATCATTAGAGATTACCAAAGGTCGGTTGACTATTTTCTAGTATAGTAAGGAGTCATTCAATAATAGATAAGCATGCCAAAAGAGTGGCCATGTACTTTCACAAGTATGTCCTCGAGAACCTAATGTACGACTGATCTTTGTGCAGACAAACTGACCGATGACGGGTCGACGACGCCCGCCGGCCTCGTGCAAGCATCGCTGGCCCACGCCTTTGCGCTGTTCGTGGCCGTTTCGGTGGGCGCGAACATCTCCGGCGGCCACGTGAACCCGGCCGTCACCTTCGGCGCCTTCGTGGGCGGTCACATAACCTTGGCCAGGAGCGTCCTCTACTGGATAGCCCAATGCGCCGGATCGGTGGTCGCTTGCCTGCTCCTCAAGTTCTCCACCGGCGGAATGGTAAGATGATTTGCCATTTGAATGGTCCTAAAACCAATCAAAATATCAAGAAAGTGCGAAACGAAATATCATAAGGTCAAATTGCCAAAGAAAATAGTGAAGCTTGAGGAAGAATCGAACGGCACAAATCGGTCTATATAAGGAAAAGTCAACTGCCAACTTTTCAATATCGATGCTTTTTTTAAAAAGAAAAGAAAAGCAATTTAACAATTTTGCATCAATGTAAATTTGTTACAGACGACCTCGGCATTCTCCCTGTCGTCCGACGTGACCGTGTGGAACGCACTGGTGTTCGAGATAGTGATGACCTTCGGCCTGGTCTACACCGTGTACGCGACCGCCGTCGACCCGAAGAAGGGCAGCATCGGGATCATCGCCCCCATCGCGATCGGCTTCATCGTCGGCGCCAACATCCTGGCCGGCGGGGCCTTCGACGGCGCGTCCATGAACCCGGCCGTCTCCTTCGGCCCCGCCGTCGTGAGCTGGTCGTGGAGCAGCCACTGGGTGTACTGGCTCGGCCCGTTCATCGGGGCGGGCATCGCCGCCGTCGTCTACGAGCTGTTCTTCATCAACCAGACCCACGAGCAGCTCCCCACCACCGAGTTCTAGGGCCGCGAGCCGATCGATGTGGAAGTTGTGTTTCTGGTTTCAAATCGGGTCGGGTCGGGTCGGGTCAGTGGTGAGTGTTGTTGCTCTTTGTATCTGGCTGTTTCTGTCAATTCTCGTCGCAAGTGAATCATTTTTTTTTTGACTTTCTCGTGGGAAATTTTTGGATCTTTGATCTTGATCACCAATTTGTCAAATTTCAAGAATAAGAGCAAAGAGCCTGTCTACAACAAACTGAATATGAAAAGAAGCAGGTGAGTTTGTAATAAGAAAGGGAGCAATGTCTTAACTTTTTAAAATAATATGGAGCTGAATGAATTGTGCCTTAGATCGAATGAGAAGAAAAATAAATCTCACCCCTCTATTTCTTCGCGTGCAAATTGAGTTACCCAAATCGAGTTACCCGGGATAATTGTCCAAAAAGTTGTAAATCAATTCTACGGCAGCCAAATTAATCTTGAACTTTTTAATTTGACAATTTAGTCATAAATATTTTGAAAAAAATTTGCAAATTTAGCCCTAATGAGACCTCCGGCTACCTAATGTAAGCAGTTGAACCAGCCAAACTCGGTTTGAACGACAAAAAATCGAAAAAAAATATTCGCGCTAACTAGAAAAATGCACATATTTTCAGGGGGACTGCTTTTACTGGATATTCGATTTTGATGTACATATGATGATACGACGGAGACAACCGAAGCGCATCGAAATTGATGATAAATATCGAGACGTCTGATAAAAATATCGAGACGTCGAGAGGGAAACGAATTCAAACTTCACATTCGAACGGGAGCTCTGGATTTTGGGCACATTTCCTTGTGAATCTAATCAATGTCTCTTTCACCTTAAATTCCCAGCAGAAGAAAAAAGACGGAACATGATAATTGTTTTCAAGTCAACGTTGATCGATAACTAATGGCGAGAAAATGACGCCAAGCCTGCATATTTTCTTTGAGAAATTGAATCGCATATACGATTTGTCAGATCCAAATGAGTCGAGTCGTCATCATCTTCTTTAGGGGTGAGCATAATTTCAGGTTTTGACTTGGAACTTGAGAACCTTACTAATAGGAACCTATAGGTTCTAGGTTCTAAGGGTACACAGAGTAAATTTTAGGTTTCAAAAATTGAGAAACCTATTTCGATTGATAGGTTCTGCGTTCTAGGTAGGTAGAACCTAGAATCTATCTTCTTGTGATCCTACGGTATTTCATGGAATTAGATGATAAGTATATAATATGGAACTACTAGTCTAAGTTTTTACTTTATGATTTGTTGATATTTCATATTCTTTGTACATCTAAATATAAATTGTGATTAGTGGATCATAACGGTAAGTGATGGTTATTTTAAGGTGATAATTAATTGTAATTGTTTAATTAATAATACAGATGGAACTTGAGTAGATTATGGAACTGATCCTCAAACCTGTGATAGAATAGGTTCCAAGTTTCAAAAAATGAGGAACGTATTATCAAGGGTGGAATTTATACGAAACAAGGAACTGCTCATCCCTAGTATTGATTCACGCGATGACTTCTCATTTTAGTTATATTTATTTGAACCATAATTCCAGAAAAATTAGTATTTTATATTCTCTTTAATGAATTACAATCTTGTTCAGTATTGTTGCATTCATTTTTATTTTATTTAACTAAAAATGCAATAAATAAAAAGAACCTGTTAAACCCTCGAACTTATGACAAAGTAGATTTCTAGTTCTGATGGGTAAGTTCCACATCCTAAAAAATAAGAAACCGATACCCGAGGGTAGGTTTCAAGTTCTATATAAAATCTGTAAGGAACCTGGAATAAAGAATCTGAAACCGCTTACCCCTAATCATCTCCAACTAGTGACCGTCATGCATTCGCCACAGTCTCCTCTTGCCGTCTTTATGGACATTACTCCACGACCAACGCTTATCGCGACGTAACGACGTCGTGCAAGATACTTATGTTCTTTGGAACGGGCGTGTTGGGCTCTGCATGGTATGCAGGCGGGGGTAGATCCGAATATCCCTTTTTCCCGCCCACCCAATAAGGGGCTGTTCGGGTCGGGTCGGGTCCGATTTCGACCGTTTGCGATTGGATTCGGGCCGAGCGCGAGCGCTCCGAACCGATCTCGGAATGCCCGCCAAAAAGGGAACGACGAAAGCCGAACCGCCGTCGACTTCTTCGATAGCTCGACGGCCAAAAACACCACACCGCCGCTCGGAGAGTTCCGCCGCCGTCGTCCCACCCTTCCGATCCCCAGAGTCGCCAGCAGCGAGCGCGGCTCCGGCGAAGGTGGCGCCGTCTCGTCTGTGGTTCCCCCGGGGCCTAGGGCTCTGGATTTTGGACACCGCGCGAAGGTAAATCTCTCTTCGAATCTCTTGCCTTTTCTCGTTCGGTCATGGCTCGGGCTGTTGCCGCGGCGGTCGCTCGCTGCGCGAGTTTGCTCCTACCGGCTCGTTTCTTGAACGGGCGTGTGCATGGCGATCGCCGGATTTGTCGCCGTCTCAGTTCGATTTCTGCTGTTCTCCGTCGGCCCTGGCCTCCTCGGGAACCGCGGTCTATTTTCGACCTAAATGACCGTGCTCGTGGATGCATGTCCCATGTTCATCGATTCCATGCCGTGTATGAACTCGATTGAGTTAACTCGTTTTCATGGCGCGCGCTCGCGTTAGGACACGGTCCGTATGGGGTAAGTAGGTATTCGGTGGTATTCAGTACAAATTGTGTGGAGGGGTCGGTTGTTGACAGCAGAGATCTTATGCCGAATAGGGGTCGAAGGAGGAAGGGCCTTTTTCCTGAGTAACCTCTCTGTGAGCAGTAAGCTTCTTTTGGAGTGACTAGTGACCGCGTGTGTTTCGATTATCGTCTTGCTAGCTCGATTGTTCTGAATCCGAATCAGCTTTCTAGAGGATAGAGTTCTTTCTAGGGTGCCATTTTGCGTGGATGTGTATCTGACCGATTCTTGGCCAAAGGGAGTGTCCAGAGGTCGGATATTTGATACTGTGGAGAGGATCCTGCCCAATTGGGTGGTGGAGGAAAAATGGTACTCCCGATCTGACGAATGATGAAGTTCTAACAACTGAGGTTTTAGCGCAGGAATTTTGTGCTGGCAATGGAGAAGACAGGATGGAGTCTTAAAGCATGCAGCTTCATGTTATACTGTGAATTTTGATTTTACTGAGCATGAGACTGTCTTGGTTCTTGCTAAAAATCCATTAGGCTAAGGTGAGATAAAAGTGTGGTTTGGGATGAGCATTCAGTTGACGACACGGTCGGGCAAAATAACGCAATAGCATTGTTGTATTTCTAGTCTGGATGTCCCTATATACATGTGAAAGTACGTGATCGCTAGCAGAAGAATTATCTCACTAATTTCGTAGCAAAGATTCCTCAAATGAGCGGATCATTGAAATAGATCTCTAATTTTTGTGCTCCATAAGATGAAACTGAAGTCAAATGAGATGATCACAGCGAAATTCCAATCGGAAATTGAGGTTTTTGCAAAGAATGATTAGGTGAATTGACGAGTGGTGTAATGAAGTTGTGAATTAAGAATATTAATCTCTTAGTGGCTATTATCATCCTGCTTCCCTGGTAATATGTGGATTTCCATGGACAATAAAACTGCTTTTACACAGGAGTGAGTTGATTCAAGAGGAAGTCCAGATCCAAATAGGGGAATATGTATTATGAAGGAGTCTAACTTGTCCTACGAGACATGCCTAATGTTTCTTCTTATAATTCACGTTGTTGTTATTAGGTAATTTTGGATTAGTATTGACAGTTGAGTTGTGTCCCTTTGTAAAGTGCCATGTGTCCTTTGAGAAAGCAATAATTGGTTGCAAGACCAGATTCTTCATTCTATACATCAGGGGTGAGATAGTTCTTGGTCCACCACCACTTCATTCTATACATCAATGGCAATGCAAGATTTTAAACACGGTTAGCGTTATACCATTATATGAGACCGGCATAATCCATTTCTCGATGAATTATAAGTGGCATATTCGCCTGAAAATAAATTTCACCTCTTCTAGATTTAAACATGTCTTGGTTCTACATGGGAAAAAAACTTGAATAGGTTTTAATGATCCTAAAAGACAGGTTTCACTTTTACTCTCTTTGATGATATGAAAGGTCATTATATGGTTTATTATCTGTTTTCTGCAGTCTTTTCCCATTTCAGATACTTACTCTCTTTTTTTTTCCCCCTTTTGTGGTTAAATGGCTACTGGTGTAGATCATAGAGATACTAAATAGTGTCAAGGTGGGTTACTGAATGTAGCAAATATCTTTCCCTTTATATTTGGCTTTTCTCTTCACGAATTTCTCTTTTCTTATTTTGTCCCATTGAGTGGTAATTGTTGTCTTCACATAGCCTGTCATAGACCAGGCTGGGTAAAAGGGGAGATTTTTACTTAGGATCTTCACAAGTGATGATGTTTTATTGAGTTGATTACATACTTTTAAAGTTAGTTTTGGTTTCTTCCTAAGTGACATGCCAGTGAAACGTACAAAATCCACTAATAAATGGTTACTATTGGTGGGATGCTGGATTTGAGTGGTTTTACACTTAGTCTACTTCAGAAACACCAAATAAAGTATGCCTGGTAGCTGATGTGCCTGCTAAATTAAAGGATCTTGAGATATCTTGTTGAGTCAGGTATTTCTTTATTCGTGGCTGGATATTCTACTTTATCCCGCCTTATTTATTTTGCTCTAGCTTCTTTAGTTGGGATTTCCTAGTGGTTTTACCTTTCAGCTATTGCCAGCATTATATGGACCATTGATTTGGTTATAGTGGTAATGATGCTCGAGCTACTAGCATTGGAAAATCAATTAGATGTGATTATTGCGGGCATAATTGACAGAATTTGTTCGTGTTAAAGCATGTCGATATTTTGGTAAGCATTGGCTAAAATACAAAGGTTACCATTCACTTAAGAAACACGAGGAGTTTCAAATCTATATTACAAGAAATCCATCAATAGGATTACTACCTCATTAGAGATCGATGAGGTTATTTTTCCCGCTTTATAACATAACATTACCTATGGATGAAGGACTCCAGTATGCATGAAATGACACTCATTTCTGTGGACTGACTACTATCTTCACACCTTAGACTAAACCATGCTATATGGGTTAGCGCTTACTCATAGGGATACTACTTAACTGGAGAAATATTAATTAATGAAATTCTGATCAACCAACAAAGGACCCTCTCTTGACTCCTGTATTTACCAGGAAGAGAAATGATTGCTCATAGGGAGAAGCATCTCACTCTCTTCTTCATCCATTTTCCAGAGTGAGTCAGAGTAGAATTCCCAGACTGGTGAAGCCATTTGAGGACAGGTGTAACTGTAACTCTCATCACTAAAGCAGTTATAAGGTTGCGTTATATCATTATTCCCCTCTGAAACAGCAATATCTTTCCATATATCATCCATGGAGTCCCCTTTTTCTCGGTCTTCTTTTTCTTCACTCTCCTTTCTTGTTGGAGCTGATGCATCAGGACCACCTGTATCATAGTAGCTTACTCCTTTAGTCTCTTGGAAGGGTAACGAATCAGCTGGAGGATTTTTTGATGTGGATGAATAGCAATTAGAAGATGATGATGATGGGGAAACGGGATGCTTCCTCTCCTGAGCTTTTTTCCTCATATAAGTTCTCCAGTAGTTCTTGATTTCGTTATCTGTGCGTCCCGGTAATTTGCGAGCAATTCTGGACCATCTGCATCACATAAGTGTTGTACATTAGAAGAAGAATTAGACAAGCAACATTTTGAATTTGTTCAATGCATTAAGAACTGTAGAGCGGTATAATATACTGACTGATAAATTGAAGCTAAGAAAAGATAACCAAGTCTTAGGACCTATTTCCCCATTTGGCATGAAGTTCGACCACGAGTTTCTCTTCTTGAGGGGTCATCTTCCCTCGCTTGAGACCTGGGTGGAGGTAGTTAACCCAACGTAACCTGCAACTCTTCCCTGTTCTATTCAAACCTACATCAAAACCATTCAATCAGTGGTAGCCCCTTCCAAGAACCTCCATCTCCAAGATAAGCCTACCTATTATCTTCTCCCGCCACCTTCAAACCTGATACCTTGGCTATAAAATCCCAACGCCGATCTCCAAACAAGCCCACAAAGCAGACCAGCTTGAAGTCTTCCTGTTCTGTCCATGGACCCTTTCGGATTTCTTCTTGCGCCATCTTCTCTTGTATCTCGTCTCTTTCACTTATGTCTGCTAAGGGAACCTGCTCCAGGTATTCTTCTATATGCAGATGTCTTGGTATCCTCTAGCTATATATATAAGCAAGTTCCAGCGTTGAATCTCTATGTGATGGCAATATTTCCATCTTTACCGTACACTTGGTGCAAGCACTTTATTTTCTGATAGGCACCTTATGCATGTGACGTCAGCATTATGCTTATATAACCAGGGCTAACGATTGATACGTAGATGTAGCTTTCATAGTGGAATCCTCAGGTTCAGTGAGGATTTATTTTTGCATTTCTAGCTGACAATACAGGTAGCTACTTTTTTTAGTCTGATTAAAGTTGTTTGAGCCAAAGATGCCTTTGAGGTGAATATTGGCATTTGTTTGAGCCAAAGATGCCTTTGAGATGAATATTGGCATTTTATAAGTACCCACTGAGAAGATGTGATGTTCTGTAATGAAGCTATCTTTCTAAATCTGTGGTTCTTGAGTGAAAGTTTAGACAGAGGACATGTTACAATTCAGATGAACAGACTCTGAATTAAAACGAGTGTTTATCATGACCTGAGAACTAGCGGCCAATATTCTAATGAAAGGGACTGGGTCTTCTTTGCCTTCCATACAAAATGGGAAAATGATTGCTGTCCCTTGACTTCTGTGCAGGCCACTAAATAGCAGCCAAGTGAAGTAAATGATGAATGACAAGGTAGAAGACGACAAATTTTGCAAAGCAAGGTTTCAGTGCTTAGGTGTTTCTTAGGTGACTGTTCATGTAAGAAGAATGCATCATTTTTTGGACTCCATCATCCTCATACGATAAGTGAACTTCCTACTTGAGAGATCCACGGATCCAGAAATTTTTTATGCCTTTTGCTGCTTTCTAGAGACACTTAGGGTGTATTGTTTTGGTGGAATTGTTTTCTGAAAAAGTATTTTCCGCATTTTTATCCGTTTGGTTGTCCGAAAATAATTTGATTAACCGAAAACACTTTCCGGTAAAGGAAACCATTCAAGTATAAATTTAAGAAAGTGAATTCCCTACTTTAAGAAGGTGAAAACACTTTCCGGAATTAATTATCTTAAATTTGTTAATATTTTATTTTCTTTTTTCTTTTATTTTTGCTTTCTTTTCTTTTCGTTTTTTTTTCTTTTACCTTCTTCCTCCCTCCGCTGGTCACTAGCCTTGGTGACAGCTAGCAATTGGCCACAAGCGCGAGCCGGCGACAGCCAGCCTCTGGCAAGGCCGAGAGTCTCACCAGCCTCAGCATGGCGAGGTCGAGCCTCGTCAAGATCTGGCGAGCTCATGCTCGCCGGCGTCGCACGAGTCTCGACCTGGTCGCCTTGACCTCGCCTCCTCCACCTTGCCCAAGGCCGGCAAGCTCGAGGCTTGGCAGATCTAGGCAAGCTAGGGCTCAACTGAGACCGGCGAGCTCGAGCTCGGGGCTTGCCCTAGGCCGGCAAGCTCGAGCTTGCCTGGGGTTGTCGCCGGCCGGTCGCGGCTGAGGAAGGAGGAGAAAGAAAAGGAAAGAAAAGAAAAAAGAAGAAAAAAGAAAAGAAAAAGGAAAGAAAAATTAAAAATTCGAATTTTAATATAAAATAATCAAAATGCAAATAATTAAAAATTCATTTTTTTTTTGTCTGAGATGAAGTCATGAGATTGAAATCATTTTCCAATAAAATCCAAACGTCAAAAAACGATTTTACATATAACCAAACGAAGGAAATCTAACCATTTTTTTGAAAAATATTTTTCGGAAAATCATTTAATTTTATCATTGAATTTTTTGCGCAACAAACGTATTTTTAATATAAAATAATTAAAGCTGCACAGAGCTAGTAAAATATGCTATTTGAAGGACTAAATTATTTAGAGTTTAATTGCTACTTTGCTACCGAGGCAATAAGTCAGTCAAAGATGATTTAAAGCCCTGAAAGCTGCAATTAATTTATTTTAATTGCAGGGTAATCTAATTGCGGTGTATATCCTAGAAGATTCACTGAAAAGGTGGATCTGATTGCACCAGTGGACTCATTTGCTTTGTACTACTATCAGTAGTGGTATTAATTAAAATTCCCTTTTAGTATGTAAAATTTGCGCAAAAAATGCCTCCATAATCTCCACCTCCACTTAGAAAAATAAAAAAGCAAATAGTGACGTACTTCCGTTTATGTTAACTTGCAACAGAAAAGACAATTATATGCTTATTGTGGATAGTTGGCTTTTTTGTATGTCCTTTCTTCAATCTTGATCGTTGCATTACATTTGGATTTCAAGACCAATCTGATTTATCGTACAGAAACATATGAGACATGCTTTATCTAATGTCAGCATCTTCTTGAGGCAAGAGGTGCTCATGGACTCTTCTTACTGAAATAAAACATTGAATTAAATAAATATTTCTAGTTTATACCGTCTGAAGTTTTAGAAAGTTTATGATTTCAAGCTTTAGTTGAACTTTAAAGTCACTATGGACTTGGTAGACTGAAGGTATGCATGTGCTGTAAATTCAATTGTAGTTGTAGATGTTTAGAGTAGAATTTACAAAATAACGTTTCTAATCTACTTTGAGTAAAGTATGTTTTGTTTTTTAATGGTTATGTGGTGTCAGGGCCAGCTTTCATGCACCTCGACCGGTCCATTTCCCCGGGTGATCTTATGGGTGCACTCCTCCACATCAGCCTGGTACATTAAGATTTTATTGTTAAAGTACTTTCAACTTGAAGCTAAAATCACAAGGAAACGAGCAAACTCTCTCGCTATCTAAGTCAATGCCTCGTTGGTGAGGGAAGTTTTTTTTTTAACTCAATGATGAGATAGACATGCTTATAAAGCCTGAAAATTCGTTTTAATAAAACTTTTGCCTTTCGTGATTAGGGTCTAGTCTTACTTCAACAGGCATGTTGTGCTCTCTCAATATCCATAAAGTACTTTGGACTTGTGCTGTAATGAAATATAGCTCCGGAAGAGTAGAAAGAACTTAAGTGAAACTTGCTTTGCTCATATTACAAATTTTTTTGGTGCCCTGTTCCTTCAGCAACCATAGCAGTTGTCTCCGTTCATACTTTTGGAATGGCCTAATTCCCTAAAAAACCCTCAACTTTAGTCTTTGTCTCAATTATATCCTAAATTTTTTTTTGTCTCATAAAAAATCTCAAACTTTTACTTTTGTCCCAAATCTACCCAGTTAACTTTTCATCCAATTTTTAATATTATTTTTTATTTTTTCGATTATTTTTATTATTTTTCTTTTTTTTCCTTTCCTTTTCTTTTTTTTTATTTCACCTTCAACCGACCGGCGACCGGCGACCGGCCAGAGGCTGGGGCCGGCCCTGCCAGCCGCTGGCGAGGCTCGGCCTCGCCCAGCAATGGCGAGGTTCAGCCTCGGCCGACCTCGCCGTTGCTGGGCGAGGCCGACCTCGCCAGTCGCCGGTGGGGCCGCTGGCGAGGCTCGGCCTCGCCGTTGCTGGGCGAGCTAACCTCGCCAGTAGCCGGCGGGCCAAGCCTCGCCAGATCGGCCCCCGCCTCTGGCCGGTTGCCAGACTGGCGACCGGCTGAAAGTTGAAGGTGAAACAAAAAAAAAAGAAAGGAAAAAGAAAAGAAAATAAAAAAATTCGAAAAAATAATATTAAAAAATTAGACAAAAAGTTAACTGGGTAAATTTGGGACAAAAGTAAAAATTTAGAGTTTTTTATGAGATAAAAAATATTTAGAATATAATTAGGACAAAAATTAAAGTTTGAGATTTTTTAGGGAATTGGGCTCTTTTAAATTGTCCTTGAAATGACGTGACGGCAAGTACTGGGTTTTAGATTCATTTAAAGGTGCACAACTGTGTCATTTTATCGCAATACTGTGGTAATGAAATTACAGTGCCACGTGTCCATTCAATGTTCTCCTTTTTCTTTGTCGGCTTTTATTTCTTAATCGACGATGTGCATTGGAAGCAGGAGATAGGGAGAGCTTTGTATATTATATGGCAATGGAAAATGAAAAGTGAAATATGCCACCATATGCCTCTCTTAAACTGACGACAATATATGTGTGGTGGAAATGTTAGCACTGTATCCCAACATTGGACAATGAGCGATGGAAAAGAAAAGGTTTTGGGAAAGGAAAAGAAAGGGGGATGGTGGTTGCTCGCTTCAGGGCTCTTCTTTAAGTGGATTGGAGGCTTTGAAAGAACTGCCAAAAGGGGAACCAGCATGACGTGGATTCCACTAGTTTATTGGCCACTCCACTTATTTTTATCCCTGCTTAATATATGTGAGCCTCCCTCCCCCCCTCTCTCTCTCTCTCTCTCTCTCTGTGGCTCTGTTGGCTGTGTGAAATCAAATTGCACAAACAGGATAGATCAGATGCAATTGATGATTGAACTTATGAAAAATTGTCACGTAGGGTCAAGAACCAAATACCAATCGTAGATGTATATATATATATATGTGTGTGCGCGCGCGCGCGCGCGTTGTGCGTTTTGTATGCGCACTTGTGTGTGGGAAACTCTGCCGTAAACTCTGCCATAGATCATTCACAAGCACGTAGGGTCTCACTACTGTTGAGTCAGTGATCACGTGGCGTTGAGGATCAAGCAGATATGTTCATATCACATTTGACAACGATGCAGAATCTATGCATATGCATACCTTTACACTTGTGCCCTACGTATTGATGCTGGTAATCAGTGTGTTATGGTCTTTAAAGTATGGAAGTATCAACACATTACTTTATCATAAAGTAGTGAAGAAAAGGAAAGGGCGGCCCAGAATTCTGTACCGGTGTACTTGCCAGACAGTCAGAGGCATGCTTTTAGGATTGAAGAAATATTCTCATCCTTTTGGCTTGGAATGATTCGTGCGGTTTGTGGGCCGGTGGGTAAAGTGAGGTATCAAACATTGATTTTTACTAGGTCTACTAGTGAATAGTCATGGTGGAACGCTTGCATGCTCAACTGTTCAGTTATCCTAACTCAATTTTTTTTTTTGATACCGTAAAGATCACTGATGTTAGCGAAAAACCTTTGCCCAATGATGGTCATTTACTGTTATAAATCCGTAAAAGAATGGGATATGTTACTTCATCTTTCCTTTCTCTTTTTTTCTTTTTCCCAATGTTCATGGGTATGCTCATGTTTCCATCTAGGGTCGTCCATACTGTACTTGGTTCAAGATAAACCAATTTTCATCGGCTTTTACTTTCTTTTTCGGGCTAATGCAGAGCTAGTTTCACTTATCAATCGAGAACTGTTACTCTTGTCGTGTTCTTCTTTTCTTCTTCTTCTTCAATGGAGGAAGCGTGGATGATTGTACTTTTGAATTTTTCCATTAGAAGTTGAAGTTCAACGAAACACAAAGGGTATTCTGGCAAACTGTCAGAGGACTACACTCGTGGGGAAAGTGTTTTTCATGGAGGAGCAATCGCCCAATAGTTTACACCCATCTTATCATATCTTATCGCATGCTCCACTAAGCTCCATTACTTTATAATATAGTCGTGGTAGTGTTTTTTTCCCCTTGTTCTAAAAGTTGGAGTTAGTGGTCATGAGGAATGGACTTGATAAGTCACGATCATCATCTTATGCGAATTCCTCTGATAAGTGCTTAAAAAAATCGAATAGCGGTTTGGATGTGATGCTGCGAGGACTTCTTTTTCGGGGGGCTGAATTAAGTGGAAGGAATCCCGAGTGCTTTGCTAACGTATGGCTTGTCGAGGGCCAAGACGAAGCTTCCCCGAACTATCTGATAATACTATACAATTGGCCGTCGGAAAAGGACGTATCGATTTGATGAGCGGATCGATAGCCTGTTGCATGGTCCACGCTGCGGTGTATTGGCTAGACTATTGCCGAGGACGTCATTGAGATGAAACGCACATTAGCGTATGCAAATCTGGTGACACGCCCTCTAGTCTCTTTTTTGAACGAAGAGAATGGTGAAAAGACCATTGAGGTTTGAGGTGAGTTTTCATTCGAGTTCTCAGAATCTTGAAATGGTATGGAACCGCCTCTGCCTCTGCCTCCGTGATCTACTCGGTGTTACAAACTTGTCTCTTCGTTTTCGGCATAACCCTCGAATTGCATTGCATGTTGGAAGAAGCACTGAAATTCAGGAGCACTTGACTGATCGTTCACGGCAAACGGGAAGCTCGAGTGAAGAAATCTAAGTGCAAGTAGCGACTCACAAATTATGATGTGTGCAGTTATGAAAAGTTTTGAGCAATTAAGCTTCGATGCTGAATTGTGTTGGAGGAGGATTGGTCGTGAGTTTGAGGTTCGACGATAGAAATCCTGCCAGGGTGGTCCTAAAATTCTCTTCTCTAGAAACTTAGTGTTATGGTGCGAGGAGATATTGTCATACCTTGATGAGATGCTGTCGTAACACAAAATTTAAATGTCCGAGCTACCTTTAATAAAATGAGATTGCGTCTTAAAAGGAATTGGGTTTCCTATCTTCAAGCTACTAAAAAATCTAGTCCGTGAACCTGTTTCGCGCACTAGTTCTGAGAAAATATTTCAGGAGAGAACTCAAATTAATATAGGGAAGCTGGGGGATTTTCAACTCAAGAATTCCTGAGCTTGAACTTCATGAATTGCACGCAAATCGCTTTGTGTTAAAGCCAAATCACACAGGTTGAGTGTCCGAGTTTATTTGGTTCATGGGCTCATAAGGTATTCATAGATTTTCAAGTAGTCGAGTCTCTGCACCTATGCTCATGGAGCAAAAAAACGGAAAAACAAAAAGAAAATCACTACGGGGGCTAAAATTGAACTTGAAGATTTCTTTTCTAATGTTTGAAAATCAAGAATCCAAATTGAATATTGGTTCCAAAAATCAAGATCCCCGATGCATGTTCTGCCCTTTCTAAAGATTGATTCTGTCTTCCTAATTCGATTAAAAATCAGGCTATATCTTATTTCAGGAGTTGAAAGAATTTGTGGGGACATGGCGCTCTCTCAATGATAAGATCCTTGAAAGGAATGTCTGACGAACGATTGCAGAGATTTTTGACCTTTTTCCAAGAACCCCTTAGTGGATCGACATTATCTAGAGGCCTACGTAAGCTTATCCATGCACTAAAGATGGTGCGCGAGAGTGGGGTGACCTTATCTACCGTCGGTCAATTCACGGCAATCTTTCGTAAATGCTTCTTCCCCTTTGCCCTATCATTGTTTAATCCCCCCTCCTTACTGCCCATTTTTGCAGTTAATGCCCTATTATTTTTTCCACTTTTGCTTCTGGCCAATTTTCGTCGGAAATTGCTAACTTTGAGGTTGTGCCAGATCGGACGGCCAGCGATGGCTGAACCGCCACGTCAGTGATTTCCGGCGAAAATTAGCAAAATTCAAAAATTTAGAACTGAATTGGCATCCATCCAATAGGTTTGGAACTATTGGGATGATTTTCCGTGGTTGTTATTATGCACATCAAGACATCTTAAGCATATTTCACAGGGGAAAGTTATCCAAAAAGTCATAAACCTATTTTAATTGTATCAATTCAGCCTTAAACTTTTTTTTGCCAATTGAGTCATAAATCTTTTATATTTGTGCCGATTCATTCCATCCGGCCCATTGGCTCTGACATGGACGCCGGCGTCCAACTTGACGCGGACATAGGCGTGAACAATTTTTAATAATATTTTTTCAATTTTCATTTTCTTTTAATCTTCATTCTATTTTTTTCTTCCCTTCTTCCTCTAGCCAGTCGCCGGACTGGCCAGAGGCAAGATCAGTGAGGTCCTCGCCAGCCTCTGGCGAAGTTTGCCCCCGCTAGCCACTAGCGTTGCTCGCCTCTAGAGAGGTCGACCTCGCCATGGCTGGGCAAAACTCGAATGTCAAGGGCGAGGGCATGGCAACCGTGAGATCGAAAGATTAAAAGAGATTCTAGGGTTTCTGGAAAGTGATTCGAGTCGGCATTAGAGGCATTGACAAGCTCCCATTGAGCAGAAATGGCTTCATCAACTTCCGACTCGACGTGGAACAAACGAAAGTCAAGTTCTTCTTCGACGTACAAGAGCAATTCCATCTTCATCTCCATGATCGAACAGATTCGAATTCCTCTCTCTCTCTCTCTCTCTCTCTCTCTCTAGATGTGTTCCGCAAAGGGCGAGGTCGAAGAAAAGAAAAAAATAAAATAAATAAATTTGAAAAAATATTAAAACATTATTAAAAATTGTCCACATCAACGTTAATCACGCCTGGCCAGTAGGATGGCCGGCGTCCATGTTAGCACCGGCCAAATGGACTGAACTGGCAAAAATACAAAAGGCTTAAAAATCAATTGGCAAAAAAAAAAATTCAAGATAATAAGTTTATGACTTTTTTGGTAATTTTCTCTGTTCAACAAGGAACGTTTCGAAATTCAAAGTGTCGATCATGCAAACACGAGAAAGGCGGTATATTGGAGAAATGCGGACTATCTTCATATGCATCGAGTAGTCAAGCAGAAATTGCCAAACAGTGATTTTTTTTTTCTGTTTATTTACCAAAGCACCGATTTTTCTTTGATCTTATCTGGCATTAATAAGATCTTCCTGACGAGGGGGTTTCAGGGTCAGGACGGTGATGGTGAAATCCATAAGCGACGAGCGTCTCTTTGTGATCCTAGCAAAGAAGGGTAAAAAAGCAGGATGAGAAAGTAAGGGTGAAAAGGGCAGAATCAACGGTCTAATTTGTCATTATGCTTCTGGCTAGGTCACGTATTGTTTCTTTTGCGCCACCGAGATAAAAAGATCACGTAAGATTTTGATGGACGCAATTAAACTCGAACCTTTAGGAGAGCCCTTTGCTCGGGATGGAGGATGCATGGCGCAAAAGAGAAAAGTGGTTGGCTGATTTTGAACTTTCGGCTTTATCTAAGATCGTGTGGGATTGTTATCAACATCTTGCCAAGCAAGCGAAAAGCCGTCTCCACGACCTTTGTTTTTATATAAATTTTAAGGAAATGGGCACGGAAGTCTAGTTGCCTCGAGGCCTATGGAACGCTCTGTAAGCCCCGTGTTCGTCGTGTCTTTGGCCAATGCAAGTGGGCATTGTTCCAAAGCAACTTGCGCATTCGAACATGTGACCCGCATTTCTTGAGCTTGAACTCCTCTCCAATGCCCCAATCAACCGTGCCAACCTTGGAGTCATAATTTATTGGGTGATCTTGAGCCTCTTTCGCACAAAAAAGCTAGCTTAAAATGTAAGGCTTTTTCTTACGCTAGTAAATTAACTATATGCCACTTTCACAACTGATGTGTAATAATCCCAACATAGTTTACCATATGTAGTTCGAGAAGGCACTAGTTTGAAACATCGATTGCCAAATTCATACTAGCATTTGGGTAAAACAATCGTGGCAAATCGGCCTTACAATTATGTATATATTTTCTCAAGGAGAACCACACACCGTTTTGTGTTTATAGCCCTGGGATTGGTGTAATTGGTTAGGATGTTCAAAGATTTTCAGCTCAAAAACCGGAGATCATTCGTTCGAATTATACTAATTGCATCCAAATTGATATGGGTTAGATCGACCTGTACAAGCTAAAAGCTCGAGTTTAACCGGTTCATGGGTTTACAGGATGTTTCATGAGCCTTTAGATAGCTGGGTCGGTTGAAAAGGTCACGCTAGCGAATTAAAAGAATCCGGGGACAGGACAATAACAGTGAAATCGATGAGTGATGAACGTTTTTTTCTGCTCCTGGCAAAGACGGATCAAAAAGCAGGATGAGAAAGTAGGGTGAAAAGCAGAATCGACGGTCTAATTTCTCATTATGCTTTTGGCTTAGTCAAATTTGTTTCTTCCACGAAAGAAGATCAGCACGATTGGTGTGCGCAAAGGAAGAGCGCTTTACTGATTTCATAAGCTGGTGAAAAAGTTCATTCCAATCGGGAGGGACGAAACTCCAAGTTCAGCTTCGGCTTATCCAGATATGATTCAGGGAAATGGGCATAGAGATCGAGCTGTTTAGAGACTCGTGGAACACAATGCAAGCTTCATGAATTGGTTAAGTCTGCATCTTTGGCCTGTACAGGTGGCTTGATCGATCCGGAGCAGTTTGTGCACGGTTTGTGGGATTCGAACATGCTTACTCCGTTACTCGAGCTGGAATATCGTTCGACACCCAACCAACTGTGCCGACCTTGGGGTTCCTACATAATAATTTACTATTTGTAATTCGAGCTTGCGCTACCAGAAACTTAGAGAAGTAGGAGTCGTGCACCAGATACTCATTTTATGCTTGTTAGAACTGAACCGAACCGAACCGAACCGAACCGAACCTAACCACCGGTCCATAGATCCAAGACGAACCTCTTGACGTTGCAAATCGTCACGACTCTGCTCGCAAGCTGAGATCGGGAGGGGATGCATGTGCGAGGAGTTTGGAATTCTTGATTGTCGGGGCCAGTTATCCTCGCAGCGCAGTAATTACGTACGGGCCTACGTCATGGGAATAATGTAACCATTGGTTGTGATTAATCCAGTCCACTAAACTCAAGTTTAGGCAGAAAAAAACTATTCCAAATTGCGAGAGGCTTGGTAGTGTATCTTTTATATTATATTGAATGGAGTACAAAATTTGAGGTCCCCCGAGATGGAGGAGAAAGTGTCGAGGTCCCCCCCCCCACCTTTTAACTCCTGTCTGGACACAATAATTTGGCATTCAAATATTTTATCCGTACTTGGGAGCGTTTGATATGCATACATCAACCTCTTCCTAGGCCCTACGTACCAACCGCGCGATTGGCGGAGGGCATCGAGAGACTTCCAGATCACGGAGCCAAGATCGATCGGTCGAAATTCCGCCAGTTGCGTTGTGAATTACTTCGGGGCCAAAGCCTATGAGCGCGGACCAAAATCCCGAGCGTAACTGGTTCGTGGGATTCACAGGACATTTCATGAGCCTTCGGATAGTCGGGTCTTCGTGCCGATGTCCCCGGGTTACGAAAAGAAGAGATGCTTAGTGTTTACTTATATCCCCATGTCATAATAGTCCCACTCAAGTACTATAATGCCCTAGCTGCGATTACTCGGCCCATGGACCAACTCGATTGCTCGTCCTCGAAGGCGACTATTCGGGCCCATCTTATGCATGCCCAATGTATCTATTCAGCTAAAATAGAGCTGATCGTTTGAAAATTAAGCCACTTCAAAGCTCTCAAAGTTTAAAGTGCAACCGAGTCTTCCACGATTCAAGCGGCGACTTCCTAGCAACGAATGCATCGTGATGCCTCGTCGGATGTCGGTTCGGATAGTAATTGAAGACGGGTATTTCCCGACTAGCCATCTTGAGTCCGGCTGTGCGACAAGGCGCGGAATTTTCTTGTCCTTGTGGTGACCTCTTATCCCGAGCGCGAAGCGAATCTGTCGAGATCCGCACGAGTTGGCGAGCACGGCACCTGACCACGCGGCCCGAAAAGGAAAAAGGAGAGAGAGAGCGAGAGGGAACGACTTCTTTCCATTTTGCCTGAAGACGGCACGAGCCCATCATCGAAGCGACCGGCGAACAACGACTTCGATTCAACCTTCCGATACGTCAACTTCCGTCTCCGAACATTCGGTAAAGCCCTTTGCTCGACCCGAACCGACCCACGTGAGCCGAGTCCATCGTTCGACCCGTGACGTGACGCGTTTCGCTCTGTTTACCTAGCGTGATTCGAGATCCCATAGGCATATCGGGCCTAGCGATGGCCTCGACGGGTCGGCCCGAGCCCAAATCCGATCCCATATTGGACCTAAAGCTGGAGTTTGCATGGAAGAGGAGGCTCGAGAGTGCACGGGCTTGTTTTCTGGTCATTTACACAGGTGTTCGGTTCGACAGAAAGAGCTAAAAACCAGCCTTCGTTACCAAACGCTGCTTTTGTTGACCACTTCGACAACTTTTATCGGCCTCGAGTGAAAGGTTACGACCAGGTTCATGAATATTAGAATGTGCATTGCAGTAAGCGATGCCCATCATTTCGAAGATTCAACCATGAACCGCCGTCCGAAAGTCGTTGTCTCGACAGAATTATCCCAAAACCACGTCCAGAAAGAACGATCGAACCGGATGTCTCGGTGCGATTCGGTTTTCCCGTTTATGAAAATAAGAAAAGGCGGTAGTTTTCGAGTACGGTACAGATGTAGTCAAGAAATCCGAAAAATCAAAAGGATATAATCGAATATACTATGTAATCCAGCTTAAAAAGGAACTTTGGAGTTGACATGTCCGTTAATGACAAACGACAATTCGGGGTTATAATTAATGCCTTGAAAGACATTTTCAAGTCGCGCACACGCAAACTCAAATATAAGTAGCCTATTTCCCAAACACAGAGTCATCAGATATTAAGCATCGAGACTCGAGGTGTTCTTCTTAACATTGTATTACTTTCTGGGTATAGCTTCTTAACATTATATTTTTATCAAATATAACTAATTTCGTACCAAAGTTTTACCTTTGAAGAGCAGTTTGCACTTTCACATAAATTATTCTCGTGTCCCTGTTTACGAAAACACCATTTTTCTTTTCGAAATTGTCAATTCTCATGTCTTTAACGCCCACGCCAATTCAAAACACTAAAAATCAACTGGAAACTTAATTGCCCAAACCCTAAAGAGGGGCAATTCGGTCTTTTCAGTCAGGCTTTCTTTTTTAAGAGGCATATTGAACGGTATTCGCAAAAAAGATTTTGTCAGGGAGTGCATAGGAGAGCACTTGATAAACAACCAAACAAGAAAATGTTGCGACTTCCAACACACCAACTGCTCTCCTAATATTCACAATTAACATTTTAAAAATTTGATAATTCCCCGTTAGCTAAGCTTAACCAATGCCCTCGAGGCACTCCCTAACACGCTATCATTTGCCAGAAAAAACAAATTAAAGATATGTAAGTAGTCAATCAAGTATGCTTTTGATATTTTTTCCAATAATTAACTCAAGGAAGCTAAAAAATAAAAAAATAAAAATAAAAAACTACCTCCAGGAAGCTTAGAATTCGCTTTTCTCAGATTTGTCCACTCGAGTATTTTCACTTTCTTTTTTCCCCCCCTTTCATCCGCAGTAGAGAAAAGCTTATGGTAACGCAAAGCGATTCTTTTATTAAAGTCACCGTTAAAGATCAGTTTTTTTTTATAATTTTTTTCAAGAAAGGAGCTCTTTCCACATTGTCTTAAACAAATGCGAACCAACTTGTGTGTGTGTGTTCTGCTTAGATTGCTCGCGGTTGCCCCGATATATAAGAAAGCTCTCTCTCTCTCTCCATCTGATTCTTTGTTTCTTTTTCGCTCTCTTCGTTTGTGTTTTTTTGTTGTTTTTTTCCTTTGTGTTGCCTCCCTCCCTCCATTCTTGCATGCTTCGAACGCACAGCACGAAGCACTCGCACCTCATTGATTACCATGAAGAGTTCCGTCCTGCATGATGTGCCTCGCTGTTAGTGCCCTGGTCGTCTCATGAAGTTTGTGCATTGAAGGTAATGGATTCCGAGTAGACCTGGTTTCGTGAATGATGGGTATTTGTCGTACTTTGGCATAGGCTCTCTTGTTTCGTCAATGATTATGATTTATCACGAAGTCGTTAAATTTTGAGTTTTGGGCTGAATTGGGTGTTTGTCAGATCATGGGTCCTGGGAGAAGCCTGAGGAAAAAGAGAAAGAGAGAGAGTATGAAGAAGAAGAAGAGTGAAGCGGATGCTTCTGCTTCTGGGTCTTCTCAGAAAGAGGAGTCTGGAGATTGGTTTGATGAGCTTTGCAAAAGAAGCAATGGTATTCTCTATTTACTGTTATTGCTCTACCGCATGTATCTCTTGGGTGTTTCTTTTTTCTGATTTTTTTCATTACTGTTGCTAAGATGATACCTTTTGCGGTTTTAGTTTTCTTTGTTACGTTCGCTGTAGATGACGTTATCTTCATTCTGCTCTCGCTGAGATTTTGCAATGGGATTGACACGCTCCTTATGTGGAAATCTAATTAACGAATTGACAGTCATTGTATTCAACTCGGTCAATGCTACATTTCTTGGTCTTGAAAAATGAAAGAAAAATTTAAAAAAAAAACCCTTTTTCTTCGCCAGTCGAGTTTGTAGAAATGTGAGAGTTCTGAGTTCATAAATCCAGCGGTTCATTTAAGCACAGTGATGTCCTATTACTGTCTTGGTATCATAATCAGGTGAACTCTGGAGGAGCGTAAGTTAAATGAATAAGGGTGCGATGCAAACAGAAATTCTGCATTTTTTTTGGTAAAATCATTGGATTTTGTTGTGTTCGCGAGTCAACTGCAAGTCAAATAGTCACTCAAGAAGAAAATCTCGGCTGTTATTTCATACCTCTTGCTTAGAACTGCTTTTTCTTTTCCTGTTATCAATAAAGTAACTCTGTCCACTTCACAGAGTTGATCATGTGCTCTATGAGGGTCTTTAATGATACCTCCGATAGAGAATAATCTCGTAGAAAATTTTCTGTTTTGGTCAATAATTTTCTGAACTCTTGTTCGCTGTCAAATGAATAAAAAGCCTTCGATCAAAAAACAAAAAGAAACGGTGCACAGACTTTCCTATAGTTCTCGCCAATTGATGAATGTTGCACTCTCTGAGACATGCTGCTTCTTACTCTTTGTAGGATATCTGCTTTTAGATCCCTATGTTTGATGCACAAATATATGAATTGAATTAGAATGCAGGGCCCTTCATCATCATGATTATTGCTATAAAAACTGTCCTTTTTGCATCCCATCTTAGTTCTCAAAATTGAATATAAGTGGCCACTGGCCGTTCAAGCAGAAATATCATCCATCTGTTTGTCTTTGATAACCGAGACTTGCGTAAGCTAGTTTTGCCATTGATCTGAAAAAAGAGCTGACCAGACTCTTCATGTTTTGTTTAAGTGTGCATCAAAATATCCTGGAGATTGTATACATGCTTAAAGTTGTCAGAATGATTAGTGGATTTGAGTGTTGGATGCTTAGCTTCAGCTCCACTTTCCGATATCTATATATTGAGAATGGTGTTGCGTATGTAGCCATCCTTGCATATGATGTAGATATTTTGGAATTTTTGGGTGATCAAGATGCTACTGTATCTTTTCCCAAATCATGATTCTGCATCTCTCCATTGTGCTTGGTTCAGTAGTCAATTATTAGCTTGTCGATTTAATATGCTGTGTACTATTTCTTAGCTCAAGTCTTGGTCTATACACTTGATATTTCCTGAGATTGCTCCCTGTTCATTTGTAAATTCATTATTGATTACGGAGTAATTCAGCAGGATGTCGTTCTTTACTTATTTGAATCACCTTATTCCTACTACAGTTAGGCTTACAGTTGTGCTACTTTCTGTTGTATAATATGCTTAAAGGTTTCTCGGCAGAAAAAGAAGAAATAAGAAGCTTGAAGGTTAGCAAACATTTTATATTCTTTGGAAATTGATTGGGGAAAGGTTAAAGATAACTAAGGTTATATATGAACTCCGATCATGAAAAAAGAAATGATGCCAGTTGTTCTTAAAAGATGTTGGGAGCAGCTCATGTCTTATATTGGGGTAAACCATTCAGAAAGACACGATGATTCTTTCAGTCAAACATGTCGACATGTAGCTCTGGAAGTCTAAATAGTAGCATGGACAGAAAATCAAAGTTCCAACAATTAAGAGTTCGTCAAAATCTCTATAGGAATAGCACCTGCTCTATCCCATAATTAAGTAAGTCGGGGGATGATGAAACAAGGGTTGTCATCGTTGTAATGACATATGTGACCCTGTCTGATGTGTAAAGTATACAGAGTGGCATCATCAGGTTGAGGTGGTAATTCATAAACTAATGTCGGCAAATAAGGTTCATCAGAAATGTTGATACTGTTATTTTCTCGGATCAAATCAATTAGAGCTTCTGGGGTGATACAGATGTGTCAAAACCACCCTCTGGAGTTCCATGAGATTGATAGTCAATGAAAGTATTTTGTAGTTTCTGTTGGCATGTTTTGTACCAAACAAAAGTATTCTGCCTGATCTCTGAATTTAGTGGACGTATATCTTGATTTGGTCTCATCTTCCTAGCAGGAAATAAGGACCTCCTATTTCCTTTTTTCCAGATAATCTTTTTCCATTGTATATGTAAAAAAAATTTCCTCTCGCTTCACGATCTTTGATCCCTTTATCCTTGTATTTTGATGATGTTTGCTGCTGCAGAAGTTATACTACTGCTATTAGCAGAATGAAAGCCTGAATGTGCTTTGACAGTTTCAACTTCCATCTTTTTTCACCCAATTCTTCGCAGGTCATCTTCCTTCAAAGAATGGACTGAATGAGTTCCAATCCGTTTTCGGAATTTCCAAGAGAACCTTCGATTATGTATGTTCACTTGTAAAGGAGGATATTATGGTCAAGCCAGCGAACTTGGTGTTCAAAAATGGCAGCCCTTTATCATTACATGACCAAGTAGCTGTAGCTTTGAGAAGGCTGAGCTCTGGAGACTCGCTCATAACTGTAGGAGATTCATTTGGCCTGAACCACTCAACTGTGTCCCAAGCTACTTGGCGTTTTATTGAAGCCATGGAAGAGAGGGCAAGTCATCACCTACGTTGGCCCTCCACTACAATGGAAATGGCAAACATGAAATCCAAGTTCGAGAAGATGTGTGGCTTGCCTAATTGCTGCGGTGCCATTGCTTTTACTCGCATCTTGATGAACTTGTCCACATCGGACCCCAATAGTACCTTGTGGCTCGACCACGAGAAGTGTTACAGTATGGTCTTGCAAGCAATAGTGGACCCGGATATGAGATTTCAAGACATAGTCACTGGATGGCCAGGGGGTAAAATGAACAGATGGTCAGTCTTTCAGAATTCAGGCTTCTATCAACTGTGCAACCAGGGAGAGAGATTGAATGGGAACACATTAGAGCTTTTGGATGGATCAATGGTGAGGGAATATGTGGTTGGGGATTCAGGCTATCAGTTACTTCCTTATCTCATCACACCATATGAAGGGAAAGAATTTTCCGAACCAAGATCCGAGTTCAACAGGCGGCTCATGGCAGCCGCAGGGGTGGCAGAGAGGGCACTCACAAGGTTGAAGGACTCGTGGAGGATCATCCGTGGAGTCATGTGGAGACCCGATAGACACAGGTTGCCGAGGATTATTCTGGTTTGTTGCCTTCTTCACAATATCGTCATTGACATGGAAGATGAAGTCCAGGACAAGACGACAGTATCTCCCCATCGTGAGTTGGGATGGCCCCAGCAAGCATGTGGAGTAGGCGACATGAAAGGTGCGTCTCTGAGAGATAGACTGTGTCTTCACCTTTCTGGAAGCCCTCCACCATAAATCTCTTCGCTCAATCCATGAGGCCGAGTCCCCCTAGTTCCAAATTGCTGGTTACAGGTTTTGATATTATAAGTTCAAGTATAGAGGCAGGATGACTTGTAAACTGAGATTATAGAGCTAAAATCAGATTTGTGCTTGATTGTCCGCTGCTTCGTCTCTGGGAATGATTTTGTTTTTGTCGGTCCTATAACTCGTACTGAAGCAACCCAGTCGAACTACCATACATTGTGCAAGAGCGGCGACAAGCTCACTGAGCACAAGGGGAGCATCCAGGGTCAAAAAGGAGTCCTTCAAAGCAAAACAAAGGGAAGAATGTTGCTGTATGCATATTCATTTCCAGCTTCCCAAATGTGCTTTGAGAGCGCCGGTTGGTACTCCGGCAACCAATGTCATCCTGAGAGCTAGCTCTTGCTGGCAATTCTTTCTTCAATGCTGTTCGCTCTCTCGATTAGGATGGCGATTATATACTGTTCACGAAGTAAGACGGCTACACATACTTCGATAGTACATGTGAATGTGAAGAAAACGATGGTATTTGGAATTTGCCTCGGTGAATTTCTATAGCATGACGTTTGACCATATCAAGATGATCTGCAATGCACGGAAATAACTTTCGACCACTTGCAACGTGTTTGAATGAGCAAAACTTTCAAAGAAATTGTCTTGCACCTTCATTTTCAGACCAACCACCCTTATATTGCAAAAAGGTTAAACTTCATACGAGTTTCTGAATATATACTCGCATCATCAAATGGACATGTTTCAGTTCTCTGCTTTCTTTCCTCTTGAACTCTTTTAAGAACAAGCATCTTAGCCTGCTATTTCTGCTGCTAACGTCCCGAGTCCCGACTGGACCAACCAAGCTGTCCGAAGACTCGGGCCTCGGTTCGTCGGCGAAGAAAATTAACGAGTATCTCATTCACTGGAATCACATACACAAGCATCAGAAACAAGTACATCACATCTGAATAACCTCATCACTGGCTGTCACATTACTATCCAAACCTAGAACTCCCATTTTAAGCCGTCGAATGACTGCTTGCGCATACATTCAAAAGCGACTACGCATTTGAAGCCTGTCTTGAAATCTTGCCAGAGAGTTAATCTCGATCAAAGGTGGAACTCGAGGCATTGCAAAACCTGGCAACACTATATGCCGATCCCCGGGGAAGGTCGAAGGAAGCACAAGGCGCGTCGCATCATCACTATAAGATCTTGTAGATTCAATATCCACACAATGTAGTACCTGACTTGATTATGATACTATTTATTGTGGATGCAACTCACGTTGCGAAATGAATATGGCCACAACGATTACAACACGGCACAACGCATGTTATAAATGATACCAAAGAGACTTGATCTTGATGTAGGCATCTTAGTGTCATTTGTGCCTCAAGGCATTAATACAAGATGTCAAGGCAATACCATGCGACGATGAAATTTAATTTTCATTCGGTGTTAAATCTCTCGACTCTTCCAAAATACATCAGCATCCATGTTAAGGTTTTCAAGCCATGGGAATTTGTTTAGTAATTTGGTAAAAGTAAAATAATTTTTAAATAATTTATGGAACTTTTATAAAGAGTTGGAAGGAAGGGAAAGGTGTAAGAAAAAGCACCATGTAAAACCAAAAAATGGAAACTACATAAATGCATGGTATTTGAAGCGGACGGCTTGATTTCATTTCCGGAGGTAGACACGACACGTGTACAGCAGAGATGCGCGTCGCCTGCCACCGTGGCCATGCGGGCGCACCCTTCTTACGATGCTCCTCCGCGCGAGCAATAATCTCGTGTGACTCATGCACTCCACCGTCAACTGCCGCGCTCTCTCTCTCTCTCCGACGCAGGGCCAGTTTTGTCCTCCGAACACGCGCTGGCCATTCCGTCACCGGCGACGAGCGACTCGATTCCGTGACCGGCGATCGCGTCTCCGGTCGTTCCATTTCGCCCGGCTATCACCGTAAGCCACGACGGCTCTCGTCGATTTTCGTTTTCCTGCGGTTCCCACGTTTCTGTAGGCTTAGGGCATTGTTGGCTTGGCTTCCCGTTCTTCGAAAACCTCGAGGAACGACTTTGAGAATGCATTGCGTCTTCTTGAGGTGTTATTGGCCGCGAATGAGGTGCTTGCGTCGGATTTTCTCGCTGTTTCGCGCTTGTTCAGAAGTGGGTTCATTGCTTGTTTGCAGGTCAATGCATGTAGGCTGTTGGTTGTGCTTATTGCGCGCTCAAAAGTGCCTCCTTTTGGTCTGTTGCAGAGGTTTTGATGTGTATTCGGACGTCGCTGGTTTGCACACATAATCGTGGGTAGAAGGAAGGAAGGAAGGTTTCACAGGAGCGGGTACGAAAGCCGGAGTGGTATAGCATGATGCTGTCTCCTCATTAGACTTGGAGAAGCAAAATGGTAATATTTGCTGGGTTCTCATTTCTTTCTGGGGCTCTTGTCGACTTGTGGAGTTAGGTCCATATAACTATATAAGCATTGGGGGATGGGTTGTATGCTGTTTAGCGTTGAATATTAACCGGTAATAAAATAGTTAGGTGCTAATGTTTCTTTAAGATCAAGGAAGCTCTCGAGGATTGTGTACAGAATTGAACTATGGCCATTTAACTAGAAACACGGTAGCTTCGTACTCTTGGAAATACTGGTAACAATTAAGATGTTGGATATTAGAAAGAAGCAAAGCATAAGCAATCTTTTGAGTTGTTTCAAGCCATGGTGAGTGCATTGTGGGCATGATAAGTGATAACCAATGCATGAGAGGTTCTACATGAAAAGCCCTTTTTTCCCTTTTTTTTTTTTTGTTCTTTTTGTGTGTGTGGGGGAGTGTTGATTGGGGAGGGATGGGCTGTCCTTGTGTTTATATACTTTCTTTTTAGTGTCATTTTTATTAAAGAGGGAGCTAGCACATGATTGTATTTCCTGTTAGAGCCTATAGGCGTCAGTTGGTATGACCTATTAGAAATTGTGCCATCTTTAGCTTTTGGATTCATGCCATGTGCCTATGTGTGCACTCAGTCAACCGAAGATTGCCATCCTTTCTCTTGTCTCTCACCACCCATACTTGCAAGGGAATGTGAAGGCGTGTTAAAACTTTAACATCGAACCATCATTGATGATTGTGTTGTTTGGCTGGTCATTTCAGGATAAGAGTTTTTGGATGGCCAAAGGTGCTGAAATAGATCCGACTTTTGATAACCCCTCCAGAATTGTAATAAAACGGACTCATCGATGGTTAGCAGATTCTGGTGAGGCGGAGTTTTTCTCTAGCAAGAAACCTGCATTACAATCTCCAAGTGCCCAGTCAATTTCCAGAATTTCACATTCCAACATTCCCGAATGGGAGAGTGTAGCCATCTTTCAGCCAACATCCAACCAATTTGTTGACAGGTTTTTTGGATCCGAAACTATAAGGCCCGTCGACTTTGCTGAAAGGAGTATTTCTCTTGTAGAAGCAGGTGGGGCAAATTTGAGTGAAAAGGATTCAGAGGAGCAGTTTGAGAATGACATATCTGTAGGATTGTCCATATCTCAATCCACGGAGGACCCAGAGTTGTGTCTCAGCTATAATGGAATTAGAAAAGTTAAGGTCAATCAGGTTAAGGATTCTGAAACTGGAATCTATGGCCTGAAGATGAATAGTTTTGACAGGGAAAATCATATTGATATGCATAGTGCTCTGGCTTATGACAGGCAAAATGAGATGGCCATTATACCAATGGGACAGGCCTACAGTAAGGACATCGAGAATGTCAATTTAATGAGGCACACAGAGGAAGGTGCTCAAATCAGATCAAGGGACTCTACATATAATAAGGAAGATCCTACTGTTGTCTCTGTAGCTGATGTATATAAGGAGGAAGGCAACATTATCTCCTTTGATTGTTTTAACTATGAACGGGACATCGTCCCTGTAGGAAGATCAGTTGGTGACTTAGATGAGTCTGACAGTCGGTCTTCACTTCAAATATCAAAAGCAGATGGTAGGAAGCAAGTGGCTGCTTCAAATGTCAATGTCACAAGGGTGGTCAAGTCTAGAAGTGATTTTGTTTCCAAGAATAAGCCAGAGTCAAAACCATCTAGAAAAGAAGCCCCTAATAGCTTCCCTTCAAATGTCAGAAGCCTGATATCTACTGGCATGCTTGACGCTGTTCCAGTAAAGTACGTTTCTGTGTCACGTGAGGTAACCTGCCTTAGACTGTTTCCATTCATTCGTTTCCGTTCATTGCTGCTGAGTGACTTATAGTCATAATACTCCATAAGGAGCTTCGGGGAATCATAAAGGGTTCTGGCTATCTTTGTGGCTGTCAATCATGCAATTATTCAAAGGTAAGACATTTACTACTGCATAAGGAGATGATAGAGTCACACTCTATAGAGAGCTTATACTTTGTCAATTTTTGCTGTAAGGTGCTTAATGCTTATGAATTCGAGCGACATGCCAGTTGCAAGACAAAGCATCCGAACAATCATATATATTTTGAGAATGGGAAGACCATCTATCAAATAGTTCAAGAACTACGGAGCACTCCTGAGAGCATCCTGTTTGATACAATTCAGACTGTGTTTGGTGCACCAATTAATCAGAAATCTTTTCGCATTTGGAAAGGTAAAATAGATATCTTTCTCTGAATTATATCCAGTTTATGTCCCTCCCTCCCTCCACCTTCAAGAAATCCTTTGATCTTTTGTAATTACTGCAAAAGGTCCTTTAACCCTACAGATTATTTGTGAGGATTAGCTACTGTGGGTAAGCCGATGAATTTTATAGATTAACGTTTAACCTTTTACCAGGATAAGCATGAGTATCCCTCCTCGCTTGTATAAAATTCTCCTGATCTTTCCTGACAATCTCAGGATGGAGGCACTCTATTCACTAACTGCAAGTTTGCTTTTCCTTAACTTTTTGGAAAATTGGGGAGTTTTCGCGTACAGTTACCATGGAAACTTCTCATTAAGACACCGCAAGTTTTCTTGTCAAATTTTAAGAATTTTTGTTGTTTCGGCGAATTGTACCTTCTTTGCGAGTCCGACAAGTTCATTTTCCTGTTTTCCAGAATCTTACCAAGCAGCAACTCGTGAGCTTCAACGAATTTATGGGAAGGAGGAGTCAAAACTGTGAAAGGAGTCTCCACTGTGAGTCTTGAGGAAGTCAACTTGTAATGTAGTGCAATCTGAATGCGGTTATTGTGCATAAAGCATGTCAATCTTCAGTAGTTCTGTGCCTTTTTGGTTATTTTCCTTCATCAGTTTCCCCTTTTCTTTTCAATTTGTAGATTGTATAAACATTAGCTTCTTCTGTGGACAAGTAGCTACAATTGAAAAAGAGGCAGTGCGTGTATGTTTTGGATGAATCACATGATAGCCATCCTAGTGGTTTTCGGTTGAAGCTACTTGCAAGTGAAGGTTTGTAAATTGCCCTGATAACGAAAACGTCTGGACGAGTCTTTATGGTGTAACCTTTCATTTCTGCAAATTAATGGAGACATCAGCTTGTGTGGCAACCGGCAAGCAGTGCTACATTCCCTTCTTGATGGGTCTACCCTATTTGAGTGAGAGTTGTCGGCTGGGCCTTGTCGTGCTACCAGCGATCCATTGAATAATTTTGATCGTCCAACATTTGAAAGGTCGCCCGTTTCATGCTAGCATTGGCCAAATGCTAGCATTTGGAATGCTGAAACTTTCAACATTCCACGAATGCTATTGTTCACGTCTCTTTTTTTTTTTTAGTTTGAAGCTGTTCATCTTCTTCACCAGGCAGCCGGCGAGGGAGAATGGCCGGTGTGGTCGCCTGGGGTCGGACAACCGCCCAGGCGACGCCGTCGCTAGGGTCACTCAACCCAAGCCGTCACAGCCTGAGGTCGCGCAACCAGGCGGCGACAGCCTGGGGTCGCTCGACCCAGGCGATGTTGTCGCTGGGGTCGCTCAACCCAGGCCGTTGCCGCTCGGGTCGCGTGACCTCAGGCGACGGTCGCCTGAGGTCGGGCGACGGCCAACGGCGTCAAATCTGCCTCGCTAGCGGCCGTAGCCCTTCGCTGGAGCTAGCGAAGGGTGCTTTTAAAAAAAAAAACTCCCAAAGCCCATTTGTAAATAAAAATAATCAAACACAACTTGCATTTTCCCAAGTGGCTTTCAAATGATTTTTATCAAACGTCATTTGCATTTTTTCAAGTACCTTTCACCTAAAGATATTTGCATTCCTCAAATAAGCATTCTAAAAACTGAACCAAACGGGCCCAAGGCATCTTTTAAGACCGTACTGCGAATAAACACAGAATTTGCTTTAATTGTTTCTGTCGAACTTATTACATGCTGCTGCATTTTTTGCGGTACAAGAATCTCGGGAGCTAGAATGGTCATGTCAAAATCCTGACTAAAGGGAAAGACAGGAAATCTACGAACGTGTTCTACAGATATCGTGGAATATATTTGGCGGTATCGTTGATTTCTGAAAAAGTGCACCATCCTTCATTGTCGAACTGTAAGGGTCGGTGCTTGGCACGGTACGGGCTTAAGCTGAAAGCGGCTAGAGAGGTTCTCATTAGATCTATGATTTGCTAACAGCAATCTGATCGCACTTTGTTCTTTGCTTGAACCCCTCTTGCGGACTTGTCGAATCAATGGGCGGATTGGTTTAGGCTTTCACCGATTCCCAAACCGAGCAAATACGGACGAGATAAATGTTTTGGTGACCCGACCCGAGACCTGAACCGGGAAGAAACCGAACCAAAATGACAGTTCAGGTTGGGTTGGTTTATCGATTTCGTGTGCTGTGTTTTTTTTCCCTCCTCCCCTTTCTTCTTCACATTTCTCTGTACATACAACGTGCTCTGTACACATCACCATGGATCATCTCCAGATCGCGAAGCAAGCTCATCATCGAGAGACAATCTTCACCAGCAAAGAGGAAACTACTAAAATCTCACTCTCCTTTATTCTGGGGCAATCACAAGCCATCGGCTCGTTGTTAGATACTTCAGTGCCCTCCGAAGCGACAATAGGCGACATCAGATACCATCTGTCGATGGTTTGTTCAACATGGGAGGGTTATGAGAAAACCCAGAGAAACTCAATCACATTTTGTATCAGCATCAATCTCATATTTCATTCTTGACACGCACAAGAAACCCCTTTCCAATTCCACAACAGGACCAAAGCAGAGAGAGCAAAAAGAAGAGGGAACGTCGGCCATATAGAATAAACACATTCGTCTGCCGCCACAAGGTAAAAATGTTTTAGAATTCGAGAACCTACTTTCCACACACTATAAGTCCATCTGGAAAGAATCACAATTAGGAAATTACAAACACCGCGTGATCTTGTCATCACAATTAGTTTTTCCCCTTTGCCATTTCTCCCTTTTCAAGCCAGTGTCAAAGCCATCACAAGCTCCCGCTCCTTGCATCTTTACGAGCCACAGCAAGCGGATCTCGGTGCAGCCTGACCAGCTCCAGATGCTTGGTCCGGTTGGTTAATCTTGATTGTTGAAGGATGCTGGAATTACAGAACCAAAGGAAGGAAATTAAAAAACATAGACGCCGGGTTTAGTTCGGAATAAGGTTTCCTGAGTAGAGTAAGAGAATGAAGAGACCTCAGCCTTAGAATCTGTGTCTGAAAGCCTCTGCTTTATATCCCTCGCTATCGAAAAGAACACTTGTTCCACATTAAGATTTGTTTTAGCACTCTGCAGGAAAATGCGTTTCAGTGTACAACTAGGACTTGCAATTAGATAAAGCCATCAACAAGCTTCTACTTACAGTCTCGAAGAACTTAATTCCATACTCATCAGCAAGTGCTTGGCCCTTGGCGGTTGGCACAGCCTAAACATGATCAGAAATATCACGAGGACAATGAGCAAGTGGGTAGATTAAAAAGATTCATATCCTTCTTTCCCTTTTTCTTTCCTTTTTCTGAAGAAATATCAGAAAGCTTATATTATTAGCCAAGCATGATAGCCAGACATGGATGACAGATTCATCAGAAGAGCATCGCCAGAGTGAAGGCAATTGTGTTTTCTATTGAACTTGCGGCGAAAGCACTCTTATCTCTGTGCTAGGATGCATACTATAACCAAAGAGATTTTGAAAGATAATAAGCGTAAGATGCAACATACCCTTTTGCTTTCGTCCATGTCAGCTTTGTTCCCAACCAGTATCTTATTAACATTGTCAGACGCATGCTGTTCAATATTGCGAATCCAGTTCCTTATGTCTGAAAAATGATATAATGCCATGTCTATTATGAGATGCAAATCCCGAAAAACTTCAAATGCTACAGAAAGTTTAAAACCAGCATGCACCAAATTACTACACATTAGATCAAAGCAGTAAACGCGGAAAGAAAGATGCAAACAGACTTATCACCTACATGCAAAGTTTGTTACAACAAGGGAGGGAAAGAAAGTTACTGTTGAAAGATGATTCGTCAGTCACATCGTAAACCAGCAAAATACCCATGGCTCCTCGATAGTAAGCTGGAAGGTAGTGGAAACAAATGTAGCATATATGAGCGCAAATTTTGGTAATGATTTATGTAGTATAATAGAATACAGAAACTTAGATAGTGAAGCAGCAATCCAAAGCGAGGCTCAAATGTGAGTAATAAATCAAATAGCTCAAAAATTAGCATGAACAAGGATCTAGCACCACCATGTCCACAACTTAATGCCAGTGATGCAGCTTATAGCAAATCAAATTATAAAATATGGAAAATCATCGCTACCTGATTAGGACACATTCTGCGAGGAGCAACCACAGGACTGTAGTGCCATGTGTCCAATGTCCTAATACCCAACATCCAATATAGAGACTAAGACACGTTTACCAACGGGCAAGTAACTCTAATTACATCTCAAAGGCCGGTAAAACGGCAACTATCGGTGAAACTGAAAACCTTGACTAATACATCAATGAGCCATGTGTTGGTCGTTTAGCTCAGCCAGAAAACCCTGGCCCCTATACTCAAAGAGAACCGCAAAAGCTCAAACAAAGCAATATATCAACCTGAGAGCAATACACCCCATTATCAAATTACAGACAAGCTGGCAGCCAACAAGGTATATTTTTCTTTAATTATATCTTAGCTGCAGTTATGCTGGAATTGTGCCTTCTGTGTTTTAACCGTAACAGGATCTCTCCCAAAGATATACTAAGTTTCCATGAAATTAAGTTTAAAATGTCCACACTTCAATAGGACATTCTTTCCAACAAAATCCACAATACAATAAGGCAAACTTTGCATTGAAGTGTCTATTTTTTTCTTGGCATAATTTACCTGGAAGTTAAAGCCGATCGATTTTTTGTCTACTATTTTTCAGGAGAATTCTCTTGACATCATAATCTGTATAATTGCCAGATTCCAGTATTCCAAACAAATAGTGTTTTGGCTTTGGCCAGCCTTTAGAGCTATCTTAATCTTCTGTAGTGGAGTCCATTTTCCAATATTTGCAAAACCTTACCAGTGGTGATTGTACGAAACCGCTCCTGACCAGCAGTATCCCATATTTGAAGCTTGATTCTTTTTCCATCAAGCTCTATAGTCCTTATCTTAAAATCTATGCTGCATTAGGTACAAATGGCATGCAAAGATCAGTGAAAAGCTAATGGGAAAAAGAAACTGAGTTCAAGGAATACACACCCAATTGTGGTGATAAAACTCGTTGTGAATGAACCATCTGAGAATCGCAAAAGGAGGCAACTCTTTCCAACACCTGGCCAAGGTAAATAGTACCAGGTGAGGATTTCAAGCATTTGGAGCAAAAAAATCATAATCAGTATCCCACACTAAAGCAAAATGATTACAGATCTCAAAGATGAGGTTGTGCTCGTACGATTTCTAACCACCGAGCTATAGAAGCACTAAGGATCAAGCTAGCAACAGCAAGCTCCAAATTAATAGTCAAACAGCATTGAAAGTCAAACTATCAAAATGGAGGTCAATCTTGGTAGAGTCACGACTCATTCCAATTTCCAATCCCTCACCATAGCAATGACGACACGCCATACTCAATATACCAGCTGTAAATTCCGTAGCAAGTTCAGCTCAACTGCCGAAATTCTCTCCCGACCCCTAAACCCCACCACTCCCATCCTCCCAAACACCATGAAGGCCAGCTCCCACCGCACGAGGCAATGGAAGCCCCTCTCAAACGGCATGTAGCGCGAACAATACCGCCTTCCCACCGAACCACGACCAAAATTTTCTCGGAGTGGCAACGGGCGGAATCCAACAGCACAACCAGCAACCCAAGCACGGTGGCAGAAGACAAATGCCCGGGCTCCCTCTGCCGCACACAACTAGAGGCACGATGCATCCCACCGAACGAACAGTGCCAATTAATGAATGATCATCCGCGTGTAAACTAGGGTCGAGTTCATCAAATGCCCATTGCGAAAACAAGACTTCATCAGCAATTTCCATTTTAATGTCGCCATTTCCCCGTGGCGAATCCCCAACATCAACAGATCCGTACCAAAGCGCAGAGTTGCACGCCCCCCTTCCTTATTCATCTCACCCCCAAAATAAGAAAAAACAAAATGAAAAATAAAAAGAGAAAAAACAAAGACGGACCGAGCTAAGACCTGTCTTCACGCGATCAAGCCGCGCGAACGCTACCGCATCTAAAGATCAAAAATCAGGTTAGCGCAGACGGAGATCTGCGACTCACATCCTCCAAAACTTCGGCCCCTAGAGAGAGAAAGAGAGACAGAGAGAGAGAAGAAGGAGGAGGAGGAGTACCGCTATCGCCGATCAAGAGGAGCTTGATGAGGTAATCGTAATCGGCCCGTGCCCTCGCCGGTGGAGCCGCCATTCCAATCCCCAGGTAACCTGCGCGGAGGAAAATCCCGGCGCCGCGCGCGTCAACGCAAGGAGGTCACGGCGAATCGGTGGAAGAACACGGCACAAATCGAAATCGCGGAAGAGAGAGAGAGAGACCCGATCGGAGACGAAGAGAGAGAGAGAGAGAGGGAGAGCGAAGGTCTCCAAAGTGTCAGAAATGGAGGTCCATGCAGATTTAGAGAGAGAGAGAGAGAGAGAGAGAGGGAGGGAGGGAGGGCCGAAATAGGGGAGGAACAACCTTGATCGGTTCACCACCCGCAAGGCGCAAGCGAAGCTGCTCCGACAATGGTGGGTTTGCTAAAATGCGCACCCTCTCTCTTCTGCGCCTCCGTGCCTTTGTTTTCCCTCGTTTTTTTCCTTTTTTTTTTTGCCTTTTTTCTTGGTTTCGCCTCCCTCCTGATCATAATCGATTTTCTCCCTTCATCAGGAAAAAGGAAAAAAAAAAATGAACAATTCCTTCTCCTTTTTTCTCGCCCTCTTTTTTCCTTGCATAATTCGCCGGGGCCGCGTCACCCGCTCGCGCACTCTAGCAACTCGGGCCAACCACCAATCGGAAAGACTTCTCTCCTCTCTCTCCAACCCATCATCACCAAATTGGCGCCATTGCCACCAAAACAAATGTCCATGGGAGAGTAAGATCTGTCCACCTCCGACGGGTAATTCGTGTCGGGTTTGAATCGGGTCGGAAATGATCCAAATTAAAATGACCCAATTAATCCGTTTTCATGCAATATAAATATAGTGAGTCGTACCAGACCCGATTCATACTCAACTCATACCCGACTCATATCCAAACTGAAATGAGAGCGCATGAAATCGAATGAGGACGAGAGAGAGAGGGAAAAGAGAATCGTGAAGGTGGATTTGATGTAAGTTGTGAATTCATTTAATACCCATATTATTTTGGATTTTATCATTATAAACTCATTTATAACCCATTTACTATGTATAACTAATCCATATAACAACTCGAGTCATCAAATATGAGTAAATAAATGGGTCTATGACCCATTTTAACATATATAATCAACAGTATAAAAGTCACAGTAGCGACAAATTTTTGTACTGTGTATTGTTTTGCATTACGCATTAATTAGATCCTTCGACAGTTAATATTGTCCACGAATCTTCTCATTCAATTTAATCTCCGAACTACTTAAAATCGATTCAATGTCGCTCTTTCATCCTATGCGGTCCTGATCACACGACTCTTTCCAACCCATTGGATACCCACTATCTGGCGATGCAAAATCCCCGCGTCCTAACTCGATTGACCAAACCCTTGAGATTTTTGGATTTATTTTTTATTTCCTTTATCACCTTGACAACCGGAGCAACCCGAAAGCGATCGAAATCAATTGTATTCTATGGACGGCACGTATTCGAAACAATCTTATTTTAGCTCGAACTCAAGATTGAATATCGAGCAATTGAAATGGTCTCGAAGCGCGTGCTGTGGCAAAGTCCACAAACATTTCAAATCAAACCCACCCCCAAATTGTATGTTGGGCCTGGGCTTCTTTTTTTTTTTCAACTCTTTTGCCTTTTCCTTAGGTCAAGGGCCTGTGAGCCTCTCCGTTCGCGACAGTCGTGTCGCTTTACCGTTTCCGCAATAGCGGGGAGCCAAGTCAACATTGACCGGACCAGGCCGCACGTGCCTTCTCGGACCGCGACGCCGTCTCCTCATTGATGCCGGTCGTCGACCGGCGACATAACGGTGCCGTTAGTGTGGCGGTGCTCTTCATTTTTATTCAATTTCCCTGTATTTTTTTTCTGATGTCAACTATGTCTTTTTTCCTTTTCGACTTAGGGGATTCCAGTACCGATGCATACGGGAATGGTCGTGGATCGCAATATAAGGGTCATGTCAATGCTGACTGAGTTAACTTGCCATGGGTTTTTTAGAGCGATAGAAAACAAACCTTAAACGCGAACCGGCGGCTTTGCCTAAGCATCGATGAGGACCGCTGAGTGCTTGCTAGACTCTAGCCGACCACAGCGAGGCCATCGCTGCCTCCGATCGAATCGCGCTCGGAAATAGGGACAAGAGGAGAGACAAAGCTGGGGAGAGAAGTGATGGTGGCTCCGGCCACCAACATGGCTGCTTGAAGCGAGGTCGAGCAACCCTGGTTGGCCTCTGCTTGGGGTTGTCGAGACCCTGACAACCACTAGATTGTGGCCACTGGCCCTGCACGTGGTGTTGGTGCTTGTCAGGGTTGGTGGCTTCTCTCTCTTTTTTATTCCAAATTACGCGCTTAACCTCTCGATCGATTTATTATGAATTGTATTGTATCGACTTTTCATGCAAAGCAATCTCATGCATCTTTGGTTAATTTTCATCTACCAAAGCTTCTTGTATGCTCGAACATTCAATCTTTCCATTGATTCTCTTCTCATTTTGCTTTTCCTTAATCGATGCGGTAGTTGACACTCGACTCCCTCCAGCAGGCACGAGGCATGATGGCAAAACCAAACACAAGGGCGACACAGAGGACCACGCCTTTCGATCCAATTATAAGGAGAGGCAAGTAGCTTTGCTATTTCTTTATTTAGGAGAAATAATATGATATGGGTGAACAAAAAACATTCATGTTCCATGTGAAATGATTGGGTTGTGCAGAGTGATTTGGGATTGCCCGCCCAAATGCAGAGTGATCTTCTGGTCAGAACCATGATTGGTGTATTTCCTTTGCATAAAGCATGCCAATTGGCCTATTATTGCCTGCTTTTCTCAAATCCTTTCATAAATCGAAGGCTCTAATAATAGTTCCAACCGATCACACCATAGCGATAATCCAAACAAAGACGATTGCTATGGAATCAACTCGTCAGACGATAAAGAATAAGAAAATCACCTGGAGCATATGGTCTGTCAAGATTGCGACAGCAACATTATATCGTAACGGAACAAGGCAAACAAAATACCGTTCTATCACTGTACACCATAATAGCATGCGCACTCACTATTCACTTTTGCTGTAGCACCTTTCTTGTAACTACACGAATATCATCGTACAATTACGCGCATTTGTCCTGTAAATAGGCATATGCCTTCACTCGCTCATTTCAGAACCCTTTTTTCAGAGTAGAACTTTTACATCATAACTCTTATAATTGTAGAAGAGAAACCCTTAAGTGCACCAAAGATATTTGTAAGTTCTCTTTGAATATATCATTTATCATTTCTTTCGTAAGTTATCGATCACTCATTGTAACTACGCGAATATCATTGTACAATCACACGTATTTGTAGTTTAAATAGGCATCTGCCTTCACTCACTCACCTCGGGACCCTTTTTTCAGAGTAGAACATTTACACCGTAACTCTTACAATTGTAGAAGATAAACCCTTCCGGCCTTCCCCTCTACACTTGTATCTTGAAGTTCTTTGTAAGTTCTAATTTAACAAATCATTTACCATTTCTTTTGTAACTTTCTTAAAGGACAAATAGCTGTGATTGCACAGTAATATCCGAGTAGTTACAATAAAAGTGCTACAATAAAAGATAGTGAGTGATCGGCAATTGCAAAAAATAAAACAGCAAACGTTGTAAGATAGAAGGTAAAAACCAACCACATAGGTGGTAATACTGATATCAAATTGGTAAGACAGTTTCAAAAGAAACGAAAAGTGATTTGGCCAAAGACAACTTACAACTAACTTTGGTGCATTTTAGAGTTTCTCTTTTATAAATGTAAGAGTTACAATGTAAAACTTTTACTCTGAAAAAAGGGCTACGAGACGAGTGAGTGAAGGCAGATGCCTATTTACAGGACAAATGCGCATGATTGTACAGTGATTACCTCTTAGTAGTGCTAGTGTAAAAGTGAATAGTAGAGCCCGTATTATTATAGTCTCTAATGATTTCGCTACAATGATTGAACAGTCTTTTGTCTGTCATATATAAAATATATATATGTATAAAGGTCTACACGTGCTAATGATTTCCCAACCGATGATTTGCTTGCACTTAATCACGTAACTATTTAATCTAAATTTTGTGGCTGGCACAATGACATTTTTTCACAATACTTAGATGTTGATATGCATATCTACATATAACTTTTTGTAACTTTCTTATTGTGAATAATATTACAAATTTTGCCCGGACTTTTTATTTTTATATGAGTCAAAAAAATGCCCTTTTTCGAATAAATAAATAATTACTCACTCGAGTTTCGCACAATCGTCTATGCTTTTACCCCACATGCCTATCGAAAATGTTTGCGTGGATGAAAAACCGAGTCTTCTGTGATGGTCAACGTGCGTTAAAAAAGTATGCAAAATTTATGTTTGACCGTTTGTAAATTGAGTAGATGTGCATATTTATAAAAGAAAAAATTCCGCTTAACTTAAATTGTGAATTTCACAAACACTACATACACTAAGAAAAAAGGCAGTTTCGATTCATAAATACAGTAACACTATTTTTTGACGAACTTGTTTCGCCCGCTTGCTCTCTAGAACTTTTGGTCGAATCTCTTTTCCCGAGAATCATCGATGGCTGGCTTGCGACTCGAGCCTAGTCACCTGAAGGTCTTCCGATGCACGTTATCTCTTTCGGTGTCGGGCTAAAGTAGACAAAGAATAATGCATCTGGCCGAAAGAACGACACTCAGAAAAAGAACAAGAGCATGATAATCGGTTCAAAATAAATCCCAAAAGAGGTGACGAAACCCACCCGACGTGCACAGGTAGCGGCAAAGAGGGTTGCCACAAGTTTTGGGGGAGCCCCACCTTTTCCAAGTCAATCCTAATCAAGAGCTCAACAAGAGAGAAAATTGACAAAACGAAAAGGGTCATTGGAAGACAAAGATGGGTCAGCAAAGCAATCAGATTGGTAATGCTTCGAGCATATGCTTGGGAAGATCCCCCTCTCTCTTTCTTTTCCCCTTCTCTCTTCCCTTTTAAAAGCTCAGGAACTTCATCGTTTGTCACTCTCTCCCAGCCCCGGGAATCCCTTTCCCGGCGGCTTCCATTCCCACCCAAAGTCCCCTGCTCTCTCGCCGGCATCTCCGGCGAAGGGCGGTCATGACGCCAAGATCCGCCACGGCGGCGGCGGCGGCGGCGATGACGGACGATATTTTTGAAAGAATAGTAGCTCTGCTGTAGGCGTTCGTGATTTTGGGCAACTAAAGGACCCTTTGGCATTTCGTTAATGCATCAGCAGTTACTTTCAGGTTGGTCCGGCCGATGTTCTTTCTTTGTTTCTTCTCTTTCGACTCAAATTTCTAGGTTGGTTTTGATTTTCATGGTTGATCTTGATCATTACAAGCAGTTAATCAGCCCGTGGCAGAGGAGTTGAGGCATACAAAGGCCAATCACGTTCGAGTTTGTTGTTCCTCGGAACCGGGTGTAATATCATCACAGGTCGATTGTAATGTTATTAGCTGAATCTTCTTGAATCGTGTTCAAATTTGTTCATGATGTCAAAGCTACGAGCCTCTTTGATGAGTTTTACTTTTTTTTTTTTGTCAAAGGAGAATTTTGTCAAGATCCAACCCGAGAGAAACATAAAAAATACTTCCAAGCAAAACAAATCCCAAACAGATGCAAAACGAAACAGGGCCCAGAAAACAAAAGAGTACGGCCTGCAGTTATGAGCACACTCTTATCCCAAAAGATCGGATCTATTAAGGTATCAAAAAACAATCGGCGATCAGTGATGAAGACACGTCGAGATCTTCTCCTTCCAGAAACTAGGGCTTGCAGTGTGCACCTAAATTTGATACCCTCAACGTAAAGACGACAACAACATCTTGAACCACCATAGATAAAACCCTTAAAATATCTAGATTTAGATCGGGAGAAAAGAAACGGATTTAGATAATCTAAATCTGGAGATGAGAGGTTTTGTCGAATTTTGAAGAAGTCTTACGACCACGTCTCGGGCATCCTACTGGGTAGACTGGTGATGACATTCTCTCGAAGTTTTTAACTACAAGCAAGTTTATTTGCCACGACGAGCGAAGAAAAGCAACAACAATGAGCAAAGAAGGCGCCAAACAGAGCGAGAAAAGACTCCCAAATTAGATCATAAGAGAAAAAAAAGGGAAATCAAAGCCTAAGAAAAGAAAAACAAAGCAAAGCATGATGAATGATGTGTATGTGGGCCTAATTAGGGCGAAATTGGACATCCTTTGGCACTTCTAACACGATAAAGCTTTGTGCACTATTCCAAGGAAATAGGGATTTAGATCAGTCTACCGTTAGTCGTAACAGTAGGATTCGATTCCAATGGGCCGACAAGGCTCGACAGGGCAAAGCATACAGAGTTTAAAAGGAGGTGGAAGGAAATGAAAGAGCATATGCCCTTATCTGTACTTGTGATGGGGCCTCGGTGCCAATCCGCACTATGAATTACAACTGGGTGATCAATGTATCAAATTTGTGTATATGCACGGTCGGTTGGCATTAGAAGGGAATAATGATATGCCAAAAATGCATAATCTAGGCCCATCTAAAAGTGGTCTTTGGTCAAATTTGGCCCTCGATGGCCTTGGCAGACCTGCGATGGTCAGTCTCACGATTAGGTCTAGTGATTGCACATGTCCGAACTATTGCAGATCCCATCTTGAGAGGAAAAGACGAAAAATAGCCAATGGATCAATTGGGACGCACACGAGCCCAAAGAGAACAGAAAATAATTCTCCTCCATTGTTTTTCATCGTGCATTGTATTAACGAATATTATCAATAGATTGTATGTAAATGCAGCGATACATTTATAACATAATCCACGTGTTTTGCGGAAAATGAATGATATGAAAAATATTTTTAAAAAATGATCAGTTGTATCACTCGAAATAATTAGTCAATGACAAATATTTTATATTATCGATAATAATTCATGTATAAACATTTTCATTAATTATGAAAATATTTTTCGTTCTTTACTTTTATAAACGATACGAGTAATTATTTTAGGAGAATAATTTATAAACTAATTATTTTTCTGGAAAGAAACGGAGTTTAAGACTCAGTCCTAGTAGGAGTGAGCAGTTCCCGGTCCAGTCTAACCCAAGAACTGAAAACCGAACCGGGAGGACCAGTTCTCAGTTTCTAGGACCAAGGATTGAACCGACTAATCTTGGGACCGTGGACCGGACCAGACCTATGAGACCAATCACTTATTAGTGAGACCAATCACTTATTGGTAAGACAAGTGGGAATTGGGGAAATTAGTTTAGGTTTTCTATTTTTTTCAAAAATTTTAAAAAGTAAATAAATATATATGAAAAAATTAGAAATATATATATATTTATCAATCCAGTCCGGTTTGGTTCTCACCCTAGAACCAGGAATCGGATTGCTTGGAAATCGGTTCCACTTTTAGGAACCGAGAACCCAACCAATATTCATGAGAACTGGACCAAATCGATCGGTCCGGTTCGGTCCTGATTTGGGCGGTTCATCTTGCTTACCCCTAATTACAATGCCAATAGTCAATGGACAACAAATACCGATAGTACGAGCCAAAAGCATGACCCTAATAGGCAGAAATTGCCGAGACAAAATACTTTCTTAATTTATTTTTGTATAACACAAAAAATATTTTCCAAACTATTCATTTTCAGTAAAACAAATGGAGCCCGAGTTGCTCACACATTACTCGATGCCGCGGACAGGCCAATATGCACAATGAGAGGGAGGAAACGACGTCATTTTCTCTTTGGCCAGATCGAAAGGTTTGGACTGATTGAATTATGGCTTCACAAATGAGATGCAAATTATGAAAGAATCGAAAAATTAAGTTTTTTCTCGCACTTTGTAAATCTTAAATATTAAAGATTGCATTCACAAAGAGATTGATTGAATGCAATATTAAGGGCCACGAGCCATCTTATAGCACCATCGATTTATATTTTCGAGTCATGTGTTGAGACTGAAACCCTAATCAAACTCCACCGTTAGCCATAAGAGCTTCGATCCTATACCTTGAATGTTCTTATTTCAATGTCCATTTCATCTCTCTTCTCTAATTCGGGACCAACTAGAACAGATGTTAATCACAAGCCCGCTTAAATGATCGAAAACAACGCTATTTCTGCGCTTTTGGGGAAAAACGACATCATTTAATGATTTACTCGCTATGCACATCAATATTGTTTGCCATGTCTTTTGAGCGGACTGTTTTTTTTTTAATCAGACGAGTGGGCTTTAAGAATGGCTATTTTTATCTCTCAAGTAAGAGTACGTATCTTATTTGACACACTTGAAAATTAAAGCCGAATTTGTTGCGGAAGTACAATGATAATAAACCATAATAAAAATATACCATGATAAAAATATTATTCAGTGAAAAATATTTGAATTTTTTTATATATGAGGCTGGCGACATGTGAAATTTTATAACATTTATTGAAATTTAAGATTTTTTAAATTCATTTAAAAAAAACCCCAAATATTTTGCTTTTGGTCCGCCTCATCCTATGACAAGTCAACAATCCTCGTCCCATTTATATACGTAAATTTAATCCTAGCCCTCGACACGAGAGCCCCCTCAGTCTCAATCGGACGCTCTAAAAGCCGCCAAGTCAGAGATCCGCGAGCTCCCCTTCCATCCAATCAGATCCGATCTCTCACCCCTATATAATCTCTCGACGAGACCTCATTCTTCCTTCATCTCATTCGTCCTCAAGGTCGCAGCGCGCGTACGCTTCGATTGACTTCGCTACAATCTCCTTCCTCCAATTTCTCATCCGAATTCCTGATGGCCCCGAAGGCGGAGAAGAAGCCCGCGGAGAAGAAGCCGGCGGAGGAGAAGAAGTCCGCCGCCGTCGCCGAGAAGGGCCCGGCGGAGAAGAAGCCCAAGGCCGGGAAGAAGCTCCCCAAGGAGGGCGGCGCCGCCGACAAGAAGAAGAAGCGGGCGAAGAAGAGCGTGGAGACGTACAAGATCTACATATTCAAGGTGCTGAAGCAGGTCCACCCGGACATCGGGATCTCCAGCAAGGCCATGGGCATCATGAACAGCTTCATCAACGACATCTTCGAGAAGCTCGCCCAGGAGTCCTCCCGCCTCGCCAGGTACAACAAGAAGCCCACCATCACCTCCCGGGAGATCCAGACCGCCGTCCGGCTCGTCCTCCCCGGCGAGCTCGCCAAGCACGCCGTCTCCGAGGGCACCAAGGCCGTGACCAAGTTCACTAGCTCTTGAGGTGGTGGATCGTCTGTGGATTGTGGCGGCGTTTGGTAGATAGGCTTAATTTTTAGCTGATTAGGGTTTAGAACGCATTTCGGCTGTTTCTTTTTCTCTCTCCCTTTTTTTTTTTTTGCATTTTTCGTTTTTATAAAGCGTCGTATGAAGTTCGGATCCAGTTGTGAATCACATATGAACGATTGGTCAATGATAGATCTCTCATAGCTTTGTTAATTACTCTTCGACTCCACTTTCCTTGCATACTCAAGTTCTTTTAACTCTTTTCGAAGTGTGAAATGATCAATCGAAGTTGCATTTCTCTTCCTCTTAATGAAGGTCGTCATGAGAATGGGTATGAATTTCTCGGTCTTTAAAGGTGGTAGTTGCGGGATTGGAAGGTTGGTGGTTTGATTGGAGTATTTTGCGAAACAGCTCTTGTAGGCATCCTTTTAAATGATAATCACCATCCTTATTCTTAAACTGTGACTCCAATTCATGTATGCCATCCTTTTTACTGGATTGCATCATGTGGAAGTTCAAGTAAAGAAGTTTTAGAGCTGCTTGCTGATTCATTATTCAACTAATGGGTCTCTTGGGAATTTGGTTGGATGATTTCTTCCATTTGCTAGGCCCAAGTTTGGTGAAAGACATGTCATCTAAGGTTGATACTGTGATGTAGTGGATTTGCTGTTGCTGCAAAGTCGAGGGCAGCATATGTTCTTCTCTTTGAACAAAAGGGGCGTCTCTTATTTGGTCCTTGATGCCTTTTGTTGCACCATTTTGAAGAGACTAATGGCTAGCTGAGGTGCTTTCATGATGGGGAATTTTATGGAATGCTTAGAGGGATAATCAGCTATAAAGAAAGGATATTTTGCTAAAGCTCTCCCCAAGCCAAACCAAAAGAAAGGGGTTTTAAGGAAGGTGATTTATGTTGCTATTGCTTACCTGTTTAGGGGGAAATCTGATTTTGGGATGGATTTTAGAATAACCTGTCTGTTGCTGTAAAAACATCTGTGCGGAGTATGATCTACATTTTGGGCTTAAACCCTAAATTTGCGATGTACTTGAGGAAAGTAAGTATGATTTCTTCTCTTCTGAAGACATAAGAAACCTCAAAAGTAAAGTGATGACTCGCAGTATGGACTCAGCCAAGCTCCATTTTCTTTGGCCGGACCTTGTCATTTTTGAACAAGTGAGCATTGTCCCCCAGTTCAGGAGCTGAGTTTATAATAACAGTCGGAAAACTATGGCCTCTATTCTTTTAAGTGGTCTGAACTGCTTGCTTCCGAAGATCATCATCATCACACATGGCCAGTTGATCCGTCTGCGAGCTATTTGTCAGTAGTAAAACTCCCTCCTTCTCTCTCTGTCTCCAAGTCATTTATCCTGAGTTAGTCACCCTTTAGTCTCGTGCATATCTAGCTCTGCTTTACTTCTTTCTTTCCAGTATTGTTCCTTTCAAATTATTTAGGATTGTCATGCTACACCTTGGATAAAGGATTGAGAAGATTGTTTTCACCATTCGGTTTAGAACCTCTGGCTTGATCCTTATCAGAGAACAACTTTGAGGTTTTGTTGACCTTGATATTTGGTCTTTGTAATCAGGCTGATCAAAGTACTCAAGTACTGGGAGGCTGAAAGGTTTCAGTTTTGCTGCTTATGAATTAGAGGTTGCAGCGGACAGAGTACTGAAGGCCTCAAACGGAAGGGTATTCTTCTTGCTTTCAGGTGCCATCGGACATGATTGTTTTCTATGAAAATCTTGGTTCCTATCAATTGAATTTGGGGTTACCAATGTTTTGGTAGTTTGTGCAGGAGTAATTTATCTGACAGAAAAATAACATCTGCAGAAATTCTTTTGGGTATAATAAATTTGTGGAGTTCCCAGGTCTCTGGAATACTCAATTCATGTCGAAACTATCTTTGTAAGCCTTTCTTACGCAGTTATGGATGACCTGTTGGAGCACGAGAATGGGATGTAGCTGGGTGTGATATTTCATGATTTTGAGCCTTGGGCAACAACTTGTATCTGCAGATGGTTTCTCAATAGAGGGGTGATGGCACTATTTTTTTGGTGATTGGTTTGTTGGGAAGCGGTATCAGCCTCATTATCTATTTCTATGTCATCCCTCTATATTATTTCAGTGGCTACGTATTCAAATTTGTTCTCTAGCAAGGTAGAGTTTATGATCCATAAGCTGCGTTGCATTAGGTAAAGAAAGAAATCGAAACTCTGGTTAAAGTCTTACTTTGTATTAGAGGTTGGGTAATTGCTGAGTTGTGTCTAGTTTGAAGGACTAAGGAGAAATTACCTCCTTCGTTGAGAATGCATTTTTCTGTTATTTTGCATATGCAAAAAGCAGCAGGGAGGGTGTCGAAACTGCTGATGGTGCCGTAATCTCATTTCCATGATTCAATGACTGTCCTTGTAGTCATACTGCTTATTACGGTAGTGGTCAAATTATTTAGGATGTGATTTGGGGTGGTTCTATTGTATGTGAGGTTGCTTTGCTTTACCATTCACAAGACCGATAATATCAGTATACTTCTGTTGTTCAGTTTGCTTTTCTGCTTCTACTTCGATCTCTCTAGTCCTACGAGCTTAGAGATATGTTCTTTGAGAAAATCTTCTTGAAAAGAAGCTGAAACATTCACATGCTTGTTCCTGTTTGGCAATCAAGATTCTGTTAATACTCTCTCCTCCTTTTCGAGTAAGCAGTTGTGAGAACTTTTAGTTTGTATGCAGATTGTTCTTTTCAGGTAAGCATTTGTGAGAACTTTTAGTTTGTATGCAGATTGTTGATGGAAGGCTGATCCTGGTGGAATTGACATGAGCTAGAGTACCTACGCACTCTTGAGAAAATGTTTGGCGCTAATTTCGCTTGAAGAGTATTCTTTTCAAGGCGCCAAAATCAAAACGGAAGCAGTGATCCATTTTGTCTATATCTCCAGTGGAGTTTGGTCAAGTGTTAATATAACAAGAGCAATGGTCTTCAGAGTCTGATGCTGATAGATATTCATCTTCCGTGCAGTAATTTGTTTCGGGGTTTAGGTTCTTAAAGTTCAAGGAGAAACTTTGTTGCAATGTACACCTCTTCCATGGGAACGAGTTTCGGTGTTTGTTGTGCAACTCAAGTGGTGTTTAAGCTTTGTAGTATATGCTGCAATATGTCAAGCAGCATGAACTCGAAACAGTCCCTATTATTAATTCTAGTACTGAATGGACAGTTGGTTGCTTCGGTATAAAAAGGTCTCCAAAAAGAAGAATCCTTCTGCTTCAAACTCGATCGACTGGTGGATAATGATCGAGAAGTTCTGGGGGAGAATGTGTTACTATTGTTCAAATGTTGGACGGTATGATCGAATGGAATGCTTCCTATTTATATAAGAGTCCTTCTAAATCCAATCGTTAATCTTATTTCGCATCTAATGGTCAAGATTTATTCTCACAAGCTAATCTCATGTACCAATCTAACATGGGGAAGAATTCGACGGGATATGTTGACATCAACTCACTTTCAGTAATTTAAGAATAGCATAACTGATTTACAAAATCGGTATAACTTAAATCATGTGAGAAATTTATAAAAATTAATGGTCACGTTCAATATCCAATTTTGTCTTTTATTCGACATTGAAGACTTGCAAGATATATATATATATATATATATACACACCGTGATGAAAATGCACTTACAGAATTATTTTTCATATTTTATAAAAGATTTAAATGCTTTTTGGGTTTTCTTATCTTGGGAAAGAGTAAATAAGGAATCAAATAATTTGCAAAACTCGCCACTAATGTTCCTAAAATACACTTATATTGACATTTGAAATTATATATATCAATTTTATAATCTTATGAAATTTTTAAAATGAGTTTCTGAAATTTCGGAAAGGCATGTGGAGCCCCCCGCAAAAAAAATTTTGCACCGACGCCGGCCCCTAAAGGTACGAATGGTAACCATTCTGCTCCAGAAATCAAATTATTGCAAAAAATTAATTTTTTTGAGGAGAAATCTATTTGATAAAACATGACTAATTCTGCCGCAGAAATTGATTTCTGGAACATAAATCTATTTTTATTTTTTTGGGCATCTCAAAAAAATAAATTTCACTCAAAGTGAGTGCCCAAAGGTATTCTAAGCCATTTTGTGAAGTTTTGAAATTTTTGATTTTTTGATTTTTTTGGGCACCTCAAAAAAATTAAATTTCACTCAAAGTGAGTGTCCAACGGTATTCTAAATCATTTTGTGAAGTTTTGAAATTTTTAATTTTTTTATATTTTAGGCACCTTAAAAAAATTAAATTTCACTCAAAGTGGGTGCCTAAAGGTATTCTAAGCCATTTTGTGAAGTTTTGAAATTTTTGATTTTTTTATATTTCTTGAAAAAAATTCACCAAATTTCCTATTTTCCCGAAATCTGACTTTCTTTTATTTTCTGGAAATTTTTATGAATTTTTCTGGAATTTTTCAATTTTTATGCATTTTCTGAAAAAAAAAATTAGTGAGAAAAGGAGAGAAAATAGGGAGAATGCATTCTGGAAGAGAGAAGTTACAAAAAGTATCTTCTCTTTTTTTGCCCAAAACTTATTCTGAAATTAAAAATGCATTCTGGAATCAAGTATTTTTAGGGTGCACATGGAATGCATTCCAGAATAAAAATTCTGTTCTGGAATGCATTCTGAAACAGAATGGCGTTTGTTAAAAAATTTCCGGAATGCATTTTGGAGCGATTTTTGCATTTTGGAATAAAAATGCATTTGTTAAAAATACTTGATTCTATAATGCATTCTTGATTCCAGAATGAGTTTTTGGCAAGAAAAAGAGAAGCTACTTTTTGTAGCTTCTTGATTTCAGAATGCATTCTCCCTATTTTCTCACAATTTTTTTTTCAGAAAATGCATAAAAATTGAAAAATTCTAGAAAAATTCTTAAAATTTTTCATAAAATAAAAAAAGTCAGATTTTGGGAAAATATGAAATTTGGTAAAATTTTTTTAAAAAAAATCAAAAATTTGAAAACTTCACAGAATAACTTAAAATACATGTGACCACCCACTTTGAGTGAAATTTAAATTTTTTGATGTGCCAAAAAAAATCAAAAATTTCAAAACTTCACAAAATGGCTTAAAATATCTGTGGCCACCTACTTTGAGTGAAATTTAAATTTTTTGAGGTATCCAAAAAAAAGAAAAATAATTCAAAAATAAAAATTTTCAAAACTTCACAAAATGGCTTAAAATATATGTGGCCACCCACTTTGAGTGAAATTTAAATTTTTTGAGATGCCCAAAAAAAATCAAAAAAGTAAAAAATTTCAAAACTTTACAGAATGGCTTAGAATATCTGTAGCCACCCACTTCGAGTAAAATTTAAATTTTTTGAGGTGCCCAAAAAATTTAAAAAATAAAAAAACTTCAAAATTTCACACAATGGCTTAGAATACCTATAGCCACCCACTTTGAGTGAAATTTAAATTTTTTTAGGTGTCCAAAAAAATTAAAAATTTCAAAAATTAAAAATTTCAAAAATTTATAGAATGGCTTATAATACCTGTGACCACCCACTTTGAGTAAAATTTAAATTTTTTTAGGTGCAAAATAAATCAACAAATCAAAACAGATTTCTGTTCTAGAAATCAATTTCTGGAACAGAATTAATCATGTTTTACCAAATAGATTTCTCCTCCAGAAATCAATTTCTAACAAGAATTTGATTTCTGGAGCAGAATGGTTACCATTTGCATACTTAACAAACGCATTTTTATTTCAGAATATAAAAATTACTCCAGATGCATTTTGAAAATATTTTAACAAATGCATTTCTGTTTTAGAATGCATTCTGAAGCAGAATTTTTACTCTAAAATGAATTTCATGCGCACCTTTAAGAAATTTTCGGTTCCCGCCTCGCGGACGAAACGAAAGGGCACATCCGCAATCCGAGCCCCTCGCTTGTATCTGGACGAAATCCGAGCCCTCCACACAAAAGTCCAGTCCGCCTCAGATCCGACGCTCCAGACGCCGCCAGGTCACCCATCCGCGTGCTCCCCCTCCGATCCAATCACGTCTCATCTCTTCCCCCTATATAACCTCTTCGCAGCGCCTGGTCGTTCCTTCATCTCAAGGTTATCCCCTCGGAACTCCGACCTATTCCGTCGTCTCCCTCCTCCGCGAAAAAAACATCGTTTCTCTCCTCGTCCCCGGTTCCATTCCCTCGCCGATCCCTGATGGCCCCGAAGGCGGAGAAGAAGCCCGCGGAGAAGAAGCCGGCGGAGGAGAAGAAGTCGGCGGTGGCGGAGAAGGCGCCGGCGGAGAAGAAGCCCAAGGCCGGGAAGAAGCTCCCCAAGGAGGGCGGCGCCGGCGCGGCGGACAAGAAGAAGAAGCGGGTGAAGAAGAGCGTGGAGACGTACAAGATCTACATATTCAAGGTGCTGAAGCAGGTGCACCCGGACATCGGGATCTCCAGCAAGGCCATGGGCATCATGAACAGCTTCATCAACGACATCTTCGAGAAGCTCGCCCAGGAGGCCTCCAGGCTGGCGAGGTACAACAAGAAGCCCACCATCACCTCCCGGGAGATCCAGACCGCCGTCCGGCTCGTGCTCCCCGGGGAGCTCGCCAAGCACGCCGTCTCCGAGGGGACGAAGGCGGTGACCAAGTTCACGAGCTCGTGAGCGTGGGGGTAGGGTTTCCCGTGTTCGATGGATCTGTGGATTGGGGGTGGTGCTTGGTAGATAGCCTTAACTTTTTAGCTTGCTAGGGTTTGGATTCTTCTTGGATGTATTTTGCGTGTTTAAGAAGCACTATGTGAAGTTCCGGTTCCTGTTTTTAGATTCTGCCCTGGATGGCGAATGAATGAATGATGATAGATCCATTACAACCCCTCTTTACCTTATCGTTTGCTCTCGACTCTCGATTTTTGCGGTTGCTTCATGTTCTCTAACTGTTTGGAGTGCGAATGTGGGAAATTAAAGTTGCAATTTTTCATCTTTTCGTCGAAGGTTGTCATTCAAATTGGTGTGAATGTCGGTCCTTTTCAAGATGGTCGCTGTGGGATTTGAAGGGTTGGTGCGTTCATAGGAGTAATTTGTGAAACTACTGTTTTAGGCTCTGTCTTGAAACCATTATAGCTCGTCCTGATCCTTAAACCGCGCCACGGGGTGCAATTTGTCCAATTCATGAAACACAGCTTTAGTACTTGAGAGCTTGTTCGAAACAAGTCTTAACTGATCGGTTCTTGTGTATTAAGCAAATGACTAGTACAAATGTTTGGTAGGCATCGAGTCTATGTCAAGCCTTAGCAGTTGCATGAGGAGGATAAATCGGGTATAGAATTTGGGTGAGTTGGTTATTCATTCGACTGATGGGGTTTCTCTTGGGAGTGTTCCTTAGATGATTTCTTCCATACTATAAGGCCTGTGTTGGATGAAAGACGTGTCTTTTAAGACTGACACTATGACGTAGTGTGGCTCTGCTGTCGCTTTGAAGTTGAGAGCGGCAACTAGTGTGAAGTTACTCCAGTTCTTTTGGGAGAGAATTGAAGGAAAAAAGGGTTATTTGTTATGATGTATTCGATGCCCATTTGTTGCGCTTTTCGAAGAGACTAATGTTTGATGTGCCTGAGGCGCGCCTTCACGTTGGAAGGAAGTAAATATAACTTCATATATGATCGGGGCTTGAACATTATTATATGGCTTGAAGAAAGCAAATATAACTTCATGGCAAACTTCTGTCTCTAAACAAGGGCGCGCATCAACCAACGGTGACATTTTGAGCAATTTAAGGGCAACGATTCTAGCAATCCAAACAGCGTCGTTTTGCTCTTGGACATGGTGTAGTCAAGACCTGTTTCAGATTAGATGCGAGCGATACGTACGGACAAACTGAAGGAAAATTTATGATTGCGAATTCCATATATAATCGGGGCCTGAACACTATCATATGCATGAAGAAAGTAAATATAACTTCTTGTCAAACTTCTATCTCAAAACAAGGGAGCACATCCCCTAATTTAGGAGCTTAGATACAGTACAATTGGAAAATCCTGAGGCCTCTGCTTTCCATTCATCGAGCTAGTCAAAGCACAGCTTTAGCTTCAGGACATTTTCCTCACGTTGTCAAACGCTCCCAACGCTTCCTGCTCTTCTGGCAACCTCTGTCTCTGTCTCTGTCTCGCTCGAGGAGACCATCATAACCATCATCCGCACATGGCAAAGCGACTCTGCTCCGAGCTATTCGTCAGCAGTAGGAACTCCTCATCACCCCGAGTTACAGTCGCCATTTACTTCCGTCCTGTTCTGACTCTCTCTGATACGTTTCTTTCTTTCCCCTCTTCCAATAAATTCTAGGATTGTCGTTCTACACCACGGAGGAAGGACTGAGGCGATTGTTCTCGCCATTCGGTTCAATTAAGGAAGGTAAGCCCGGCTCGATCCCTTATCAGAGAGAGCACAACTTTGTTCGACTCACCCACCCTTGAGGTTTGGTCGACACATTGGCTGGTGTTTGCAGTCAGGTTGATTAAAGACCCGAGTACTCGAAGGCCCAAAGGTTTCGGCTTCGTTGCTTACGAGTCCGAGGTCGAAGCGGGTAGGGCATTGAAGGCCTTGAACGGAAGGGTATTCTTCTTCGTCTCCTCCCCTTTCCTATGCCATTGGTCATGATTAAATTTACGGTCACCACGTGCTTGATGCTTTGTCTAGAAGTGATTTATCTCAGAAAAACTGAAGTTGGTTGAATTTTCCGGGTATAATGAACTAATGAAGTTTCCTTGTCTCCGGAATACTTGGGCACGTCGGAACATATTAGGCAGCCTTTCTTTGTCATGGATGAACAGTTGGAGCTTGAGCCTGGAATGATTTTGATCATGGCCAGATGAATATGTCATGACTTGGAGTCTCGGACTCGCTTGATAGCTTCGTGCCCTCAAATGGTTCATTGATATGAGGCGTGGTTGCATTGTCATCTCCATGATCATTTTTTGTTAGAAAGCTAAAATGCCCTTATTCTATATTATGGGTTTGGATTAGTTCAGGTAGTTATGTATTTCTAATGTGTTCTCTAGTAAGATGAGTTGTCACAAGCGTTTAGATACTGGGAGCCATAACTTCTCCCTTTCCACGGAGTTTCTGATCTATAAGCGCTGCGCTACTATGAAACTCTTCTTTCGCAATATGGCAACGTTAGGCAAAATGAAATAGGAACTCTGGTCGAATTCTTACTAGGTATTTAAGTCATACAGTCACTGAATTGTTTCAAGAATGAAGGAATGGGAATAAATTGCCTCCTAAATTGAGGAGGCATTCTTCTGGTATATCGAATTGTGCTACATACACAGTGTGAAGTGTGTCGTGACGGCTTATTATGCCCTGCTCTCGTATCCAACATCCACCAAGTGTTCTAATAGCCATGACGCCTTATATTGAAATTATGCAGAGTGCTCCAATTATTATGGACGCTGTAATTTAGGGTGGCTCTATTATATATTATGGATGAAGTTGCTTTCTTCCATCTTTTACGAAATCTAATGTACTCTTATTTAGTTCTGCTTCTACTTTGATTTCTTACTCATTCTCCGTACTTTGAGAGAAATGTTCCTTGCAAGTGTTTTTTCTTGAAAAGAAGCTGAAACATCGACATCCTTCTGTTGGGCAATAAAAAATTCAATGATTCTCTCGCTTCTCCTTGTTGGGCTGGACTGAGTATGCACTTGTGAGAACTCAAGCTTAACGATTCGTGCTGATATTGTATACAGATTGTTGATGGGAGGCTGATATTCGTGGAATTTGCACAAGCTAGAGGGCCTGAAAAGGCTGCCGACTCTTGTGAAGATGCATCAGGCTAGTATTGATTGAAGAGTATTCCTTCCGAGGCACCAAAAGGATGATGGAGTCGCGGATCCTTTTCGCATAAATCCCCAGTAAAGTTTCCTGACGTGCTAATAAGAGCAAAAAAGATTAGGATCTGATGCTGATGGTTATATCGACCTTCAATGGGACTCATTCACTGCAGTCAGGTTCTCAGGGTTTTCGAGACAAAACTTGATTGCAATGTGCATTATTTCTTCGAGAATGATTTTTCTTTCCTCCTTTCAATAGAATGAAACTTCCATTACTTAAGAAACAAGAATATGCCAAAAGCAATGGTGACGCACCAACAAAAACAATCAGTGAATTTTCCTATGAATCATCTGAATGGCACATTCGCTCGCGCTTCAGCAGGACGTTTTCCGCGCTTGACTCAGCAACTTGTGCAGTACTCTGCCCCTATTTACTGAGAGTTTTTTTAGGCACAATGCGTAGGGTGCGCCCAATACATCCTCCGTCCTGGGATTTGGTGGACATAAGTCCTTCGATGCAACTAATGTTCTCTCCCATTTCGTGCACTGTAGTTTCGTTTGTGCTGGAAATTCTAAAATTTAGAGTATCTATTCCAGGCCATTTGAATTGATAGCTGAGGATTGCGGACCTAATTAGCCTTCAATTCCCGGAGAAACTCCTATTGGCCTCTCGCAAAGGGTTAGCGCGCTGCCTGCAACGGCAATTCTTTACCCAAAAGCTTATATCAGTTTTTATGGAGGATCGAGGAACAAGTTCACCGCTGTTTCTCAGACATCATATGGATTTCCTCGATCAGACCCAGCACTCTCGCCCTGCAGCATCTTCACAAAGAGAGTCTCTAAACAAGGGCAACTCCGTCTTGTCTTCCACTGCAAAATAGATATGCAACACATCTGCGTGGGGTTTAACCCCAGGGGCAAAGTTGCACACCCATTCCTCCATGAGAACATGATTATGTCTAATTTGCAATCTCTCTGGTGTTAGAACTTTTAGAATGTCATATTTCATCCAAGGAGTATGAACTCAAAAGCAATTAATACCATTCATCTTACTAAACAAACTGTTCTTTGTTTGGGAATCCCTTTTTGGACCACGTCTTGATTTTGTTTATCATTTCAAAACATGCTGATCTTCTTGTTTGCCGACAATTATGAGAGGTCTTCAAAGAGAAGATTTTCAAAGTTCTTCCTCGAAACTTGACTGATAAGTAGAAAGGTAGTTCAGTTATTCATTCAAAAACACACAGATCCTCACAAACCCTCCCAAATAACCAAAATGACATTGCTTTTGTTCATAGACATTGTTCCAAAACTACAATGTCTAGTACGGGAGTATAGTTTTTCCTTCAACAAGAAGCAGGAGTTGCACCACCAAATAATCTAGAATGCATATTAAGACCTTGCTTGCTGCCTGGGACGGTGAATACGCACAGTCACTGCATTCTTCAAATTTAGAGACACAGAAAAGATACTTCGTTGAGCCTACAATGAACGCTTCCTGAATGTAATGATTGAATTGATACTCGGAGACCGGATTGCTGTGCTTCTCGCTCACAAGAAGCTCCCACATTCACGTGTCCTTGCATCTATGAAGCACTTCCTTAAAATTGACCACAATGTGCTTACAAAGAAAGAAAGATGCAGTCAGACTCAGAATCTGCATCTTTCCAACTTTACTGCAATGTTTGTTTTCTGGTCCCCATTATGAATGAGGAATATATGAAACTGGAAAACATCAATGACTCTAGTATTTACTCTATCACTTGATTGAATCAGTCATCAAATCCACAAAATAACTAGATAAATCTCCAAAGCCTTTTCCTTAAGAACCGCAGTCGATGATGGTCTTAAAAGCCTCACCACCTAATGCATATTTTACCCAGCTACAGTTTTTTTTTTTTGGTAAGGGCTTTACCCAGCTACAGTTGAGACCTCCAGAGTAAAACAATGCAATACTGCTCTCATTTGATAAACCTAGCAGTTTTATCATAAAGATAGGTAAATTAATTGTAGTGCACAGCGAACGAAAACCGATTCCTTGTGTTGTAGCATGGGAGGGATCAGCTCCTCAAACAATAGTGCATTTGAAAGTGCTTTCATGAAATCAACATGCAATCCCAGCATCCCTTTACTTTAAATCGACACAAATATCATTAATCTAGGACGAGAATATAAAGTAAAATTTCAAAGAATGTTAGTAACCTGCTAATGCTATAGACATGAGGAAGCAGCCATTTGCTAATTTGAAGTATCAGGCCCAGATTCACTGTTCATACGTTTATTGAGAAAGAGGAAAGGGAGAGGGAGAGAGGGAGAGAGAGAGTGAGACCTTTATTACTCACTTGATCGAAAGAAAAAATCGATAATGGTAAATTGTACTGACACATGAGAAAATAGAAGAGGCCACCTTCAATTCCTGTACCACCATCCAATTTGCTTTCACAGGTTTCATGAAGTGTGGCCGTATGGAACATTCAGTCCAGTACAAACAAAAGATCATCAGCTAAATAGCAGTCCATGGAAGTGAAAGAAACTTACTTTTATCAATACTAAGATCATCATAGTCCACCATTTCTCTTCTGCGCATAGTGTACACGAATGTCCCTTCCATCTAATGACTGCCACGAGAGAATCTAATCAGTACCAGTTTTGTACATTGAAAATGGACTTAACACACTGACAACTGTTAACGGTAATATAAGTAAGTCGGAAATAACTTGCCTTTCCATCCATTTCATTCAGAGCTGTGCTGGCCGCAGCTTCAGATTCAAACTGCACAAACCCATACCCTTTGGATTTTCCACTCACGTGATCACATATCACCTTAACTGCCAAAACCATCAATTTAGTTACCTCAACAAAAGTTCAAGCCACCATGAGAAGAGAACAAATGGAGTTCAAATCTCTCTCCTGACATACCTTCAATTATATCACCAAATTGGCGAAAAGCATCCTTTAGAACAGGTTCGTTAGTATCATAAGAAAGTCCTGCAGCTCGAACAACGCTGACTTTAAGAGAACAAACAACAACAAAGCTCAAAGACTGTCCATAGAATAGTTTGGCATGCACACACACTTAATTCATCTACCAGTAAAGGATTCCAACAACTTGGCTGAGCCTTGGCATACACATGCTTCACAGATCGTCCAGACATAACCGGCATTCGAAAGAAGAAGAATAAAGCATTCGCCAATTCGTGAACAAAAGAAGGAACATGTTGAAAAGCAATTGTTTCGAAAAGCCATACAGTTCAAAGAAGAGGCACGTGACATATCTTCAGATGTCCGGGTTCCGCGGCCTTATGCCAGCCCAACACTTGTTTAGCTCATACACGCGAAAACAGATCGAGTTCGACGTGACATTCATGAACATTGGAAGATACACAAATGTTCAAGCATAGGTACATTCAGCCCACCTTATGCCTACTAACTTGCTTCGATGCTCACGCTCAACAGAGCACATTTCACAACACACCCAGTAACCCACAACCCGGTCTGAACTTTGAAACGTAGCGCTCTCTCTATCATCAGCAGTAAGCTCAAGCATAAACACGGCCAAATTCGGCATAGCATGGCATAGTTCTCAAATGGGACATCAACCTTCAATCGCAGTTAAAAACAGAGTAAAGAGAGGGAACGTAAAGATCAGGACGGAATCGATTCGAAACGGAAGTGGAAGAGCAAAAATTTAAAGAAAACCCGGGCAGGGATCAAGAAAAGGATAAGAGGGTGAAACCTCCGACGAACAATTTGGTGCAAGAACCGCGAGACGATATCCCTCCGGCAAGCGGAGAGGCGCGTAAGCGACGAGCAACGCGAGCGCCTAAACCCTGCATCGTACCCTCAGAGCCTATCAAAGCGACTCCTCGAGATTTGCAGTATAACTGAAACAACTGAAACAAGTTTTGTTTTTTTTTTTTCACTTACCCGTTGAAGAAATTTCCGCGTTCGTTTGTTTTGCTAATTTCCGCCATTAAAGCATCTGAAAAATTAAACCAATTCTCTTAAACAATCTAGTCTTATCTGTCTTTCGTGAAATAATCAGAGCCTTAATAAGAAAAAAAGGTATCGTACTATGACATTTTCGAAGATTTCATCGAACTTTCCGTTATATTTCGTTAACCTCAAAACTTTCAACTATTTTAATTATCGAACGTTTCGTTAAAGTTTTACCGACTTCTCCCTCATTGATATATCGATTGTTTTTTGTTTGAAATCAATTTTTTCCACAAGCTAAACAAAAGAAATGAAAATTAGAGTATGAAAAAATGAGAAAAAAATGGATTTGTACAATCTCATTTTGGTAATGTCACAATGTTAAATTTTAGAAGAATTGAAGATGTGAGTATACCAATAAGAATTGGCAGCAGGGCGGGTTTGCCGTCCCCTAAACATCCTAATGACATTCATTTTGCATGTGGAACTCCAATCTCCAGATTGGCAGTGGCGGAGCATGGTGCAATACAGACTGAGAAGTTCGGTGATTGGAAAGAATACCGAGACGATGATGATTCATGTGCTAAAAGAAGTTTTGGGATAAGTTAGTTGGTGCAAACAATGTTTTCTTCACTCCCACTAATCTGCTGGGATTGCTAGTTGGGTTATTGGGTGTTTGTACAGACATTATTGAGGGATTAATCTCAAACTGTCAAAGGCTACTACATGATTGTAACACATAACCCCGTTGTTTTTTTAATATCCTCCTAAAGGCACTGATTTATCAATCAAGGAAGTGGATTTCCTGGTGCAGAACAAGACAAACCTGTTATCTGAACATCAGTGCTCTGCAAATAGGAAATCTTTTTACATGCTCCTTCGTTGCATTTCTTTTGTGTCATAAAAGTACTCTTGTTCTTAACACAGGTAATCCGAGTGTCGATACTGAAACTGATAAAAATATACCGTTCTGTGTTGAATGAAATTCATCCTCAACCTCAATCTTGCTCTCTTGAACATGGAGAACATAACCACGGTAAGAATCGTGGTTTGTACAAATTCTTCACAGAAACTACAGTATTTTTAACTTCCACAAGGTCATCGATAGAAACACTAAAACCTCATGACCGCACCCTCATGACCGCAACATCTCACGGTCGCTTTTAAGGATATACTATATCAAACTTTGGGATGTTGCGGCTTTAAAATATGAGTCAGTGAACCACATGGACTAGGGCATCATAGACCAGCTACACCACATCACAACTATAGAGATGCTCAAACAATTACTAAGTAACTTCTGTCACCGCATCCTAATCTAAATCTGTGTGAAACAGATTCCTAAGCATTCCAATTTGTTGCCATGCCTTCTAGAGAACAATCATCAAGTGCAGTGGGCGTTTTACGCCCTCCGACTTCCGCAGATTCCACAACAATATCAGCTTCCCTCCACAATCTGCTTGGAGGATCAACGCTCATGCTCCCTGCATGAAGTAAAAAGATCCTGCATGACAATCCATCTTGCCAGAACCCTCTTTATAGAATAACCGAGATAAACAGTGTAGATTGTAGTAAAGCAATTTCAGCTTCCCGAGGAAAAAATCACAGATATGATGACAAGATCACCTCTTGTATAGCAACCATTGTGTTTTTGCACCTATTCCGTGGAAGGAACTATTAGTCCAGATACAAGCCCAACCAGTCATTCTAAAAAAAAGTTCATTCATCACAGGCCTAAGACATGTAATATATTCGACCAAAAAAAAAAAGACATTTAATATAATGTTTTGATATTCCACAGACATGGAAACTTCATATCCAGAAAATGTGGTACTTGCATTCATCTTTGTGAGATAAATCACTCCAAGAGGAACTATCCAACACTTGGTGCCCACTAACAGAATATCTCTCCACTGAAAACAGACATATCATCCGATAGCATTGGAAAGGAAGAAGAGAAGAATTCTCGGCTATTCACAGTTTTAAACATCATGTGGCTGACCTTCGACTTGAACGTAGCAAGTCCCAAAAAAGGACCAATTTACGAATGACAACTAGTCAAACTTACTTAAAAAATAGCTGAATTATTCTAAATTAACAGGATCTGGACATACCTTTAGTTCCCGACCCATGTCTTGGTTCCATGCTTGGAAATCCACATATCATTCCACTACGATCATGCAAATAACATTTTAACCGATCTCGCATCATTACGAGAAAATGAATTCGAAATTGGAAAAGCTTGCTTTTCTTTATGCTCCAATCCCTCAAATTTCATAGCTGTTTCGTGCCAACTCTTTTTTGGTGCTTAGCCGCATTCCTCTGACAAATAAATATACAGCAGTGAGGACTATAATGTCTAAAATGATTGATAAGAGGTGGACATATGCTTTGAAACTCTAAATGCTACATATAAGGAAACAAATCCAGAAGAAACTCAACATCCATGCAATCTTTAAGTCTTGACCTTCACTGGTCCAAACCAGACAGGGGAAAAAGAAAAGAAACAGGAAATGCAAAACCTCACCTGCACATTTGGACAGAGAGATGTAAAGATTTCGCCGTAGCAGTGAACGCCCTCGTGTTGTGCCATTTGCTCAGTCCTGAGATTACAGGTAAGTGACTACATGTACGATCACAAGTGAAAAATAAGAGAAACATGCAGGTGATCGAGCACTCACAAATGTGATGGCCCAGAGAACCACAAAATGCTGTTATATGCATAATGAATGTTTGAGGTTCACAATTGAATGTACCAGCTAAATAATTAATTCAGGCGGGGAAAGTTGGCACACATTTCACGTGGGAACGTGTACCATTAGATAAGATAGTTTTAATAACCATAGCCTAAGGATGAACACCATCCTTGAAAACTAGAATTCATCTTTTTCTTGCCTGTTAGTATACAGGATTAGTAAACCCTAAAAAGAAGGAAGGGGAAAGTAGAAAAGTAGCTACTTGATCGCAAACTTGACTGGAATGCTAAAACCAAGAAAGAGCAGCGCTTACCTGGACCATTGTGGTTCTGACTCAAGTACAGTAGACTGCCGCACATGATAACTTCGCAGCCATAGCTTACAAAGGATCCCATCTTGGGTTCGTTTAACATTGAATAGTTCAATCTACTTCATCTTATGGTAAAATGTTAAAAGAAGCTCCATGGCTGAGATTACTATACGTGACCTGATTTGGTGTCACACCCCTTCTTATCATATCATCCCGCAATTCAAAAGCTTTCTTAAGGTTTCCAGTCACACAACAACCATAAATTAAGAAATTATATGCTAATGTATCTGGCTTCAGACCCTTACTCAGCATATTTTCCCATAATTCGATTGCTTCCTGTAAATGACCCCTTTTACAATAGTTGTAAATCAAGGTTGAATAAGATATACAATCTGGAAAGATGCCATTTGCAGTCATCTCAACTAGAAGTTCAGAAGCTTCTCGAATTTTAGCCAATCTGCAGAAACCACGGATCAGCATATTGTAAGTGGTGGAGTTTGCCAAAGACCCTTTAAGCATTGCTTCGTGCAGCTTTGCAGCATTTTCCATATCACCTGTTATTGTCAAGTGGTCAAGAAAGCAACCATATGTTACATGGTTCGGGAAGGAATTAGTAACTAGCATTTCCTTTAGAAGGAGCTCAGCTTTATCTATGAATCCCGCCTTACATAAGCAATCTATTAGGACAGTGTATGTCACCACATTCGGGCTACACCCTTCTCCAATCATCACATCCCAAAAACCGAATGCCTCCTTCAACTTCCCTGCCTTGCCATAAGCATCAATCATGCTGGTATATATTACGCTATCAGGCCTTAAACCAAGATCGTGCATCTCCTTTAGGACACATAGTAATCTCCTTACGTCATGCTTTTTGAGAATTCCGTATATAAGTACAGCATAACACACAAGATCCACATTTATACCTCTTTCAACCATCTCAGAAACAATTGTCATTGCCTCCTCTAATCTTCCTTCTTTGCAAAATCCATGTAAAAGTGTACCATAGCACATCTCATTTAACCTAATATGCTGGTGGCATAGGTTATCCAAAAAGTCTTTGGCCTCGGTTACTCTACCAATCACACAAAGGCCACCGATTAAGGACCTATACGTGTATGTGTCAGGCACAAGGCCCCTTTTTTGCATTTCATTAAACAATTCAAAGGCTCTAACTATATTGCCTACCTTGCAGCACCCATCAATCATAACATTGTATGTTACCTCATTTGGGAGAACATTCTTTCCCACCATTTCATCAAATAATTTACAGGCTTCATCAACCCTATTTACACGACATAGACCAGAAATGAGTGCAGTAAAGGTGTATATATTAGGTCCTATACCCTTCCCGGTCATTTCCTGGTAGAGCCTGAATGCCTCATGCATTTGTCCTTCTTTGCAGTATCCGTCGACCAATAACGAGTAAGTTATTACGGTTGGTATATGTCTCTTCTCAGTCATCTCATGAAAGATAGACTTGGCAGCAGACAAATTTCCTAGCTTGCAGTGTCCGCCTATTAAAGAATTGTAGGTATAAACAGTAGCTCTTATTCCTGCCTTGCCCATATTATCAAGAAAATGGAGAGCGGTTTCCAACTCTCCTTTCTTGCTGAAAAAATCAATAAAAATGGTGTATGTAACATCGTTCGGAGATGGACCGTGCTTCCTCATCTTATCAAGAAGCGACTTAGCTTGATCCAACTTGCTGATTTTGCACAGACAACTTATTAAACCATTACATACAAACAAGTTAGGCAACACTCCAAGCCTCCCCACTCTATCAACCAAATAATAAGCATCCATGATCTTACCCTTCCTCCTCAGCCCTTCAGTAAGGCCAGAAAGAGCCGCTTCAGTTGGACAGAGTCCCAACTCAAGCATTTCATTCATATACTCTAACGCAACCTCATAATCCTGTGCTTTGCAAAGCCCGAGCACTAATGTACAGTATGTTACGACGTCCGCTTGCAGTCCACCTCTTCTGAGAGAATTCTTGATCACGACGGCATCCCCAATCTTCTGATCCTTGCAAAGCCCATTAATCAGCACATTGTAAGGTACTACATTCAACCGACACCCAGAGTGCTCCATCAAACAGATTACTTCTTTGGCTCTCATGAAATCCTTTGTCTCGCACAGGCTCCTGATTATCATCGTATACATGTAAACATCCGGCGAGACGCCTAAGCTCAGAATAAAATCGAACAACTCCACAACCAACGGAAACTGCCTGACTTTCACAAGCCCGCTCAAAAGGGCACTCAAAGTCCTCTTTTCCGGCAGCAACTTGTGCTCCGCCGTGAGCTCGAAAACCGCACAGGCATCGAAGACCCTTCCTTTCTGCACATAGCTCTGAATCAACAGATCAAAACCCAGGCTCGAAGCGAACCCGCATTCCTCGTAACACTTCAAGAACTCCCCGAAAACCTCCCTCGGGCTCAGCTCGCGGAGCAGCAGCGTCTGCAACAGCGACGAAGCGGGCCAGAAGAGGTTGCCCTGGACGAGGGCGTGGACGAGGATGCAGAACGACGCGGTCGAGTGGACGAAGCCCCTGTGGAGACCCAGGAAATTGAAGAACCGAAGAGCCAACCGGCAGTCGTCCAAGGTTCCGACCAGTACCCTCTCGACGTGACGGGGCGCCAAGGAGCTCGCTATGAACGGGTTGTCGAGCGCGTCCCGCCAGCTCTTCTTCCCCCGGACGATGCTCGCGAGGGTGGCCACGAACCGCGAGTCCTTGTCGTCGTCGTCGTCGCCGTCGCCGGGCCCTGCGGAGGCTCCGCTGCAAAAGGGTCTCGACCGGACCCGAAAGCAGAGGCCGGAGATGGGTTTTCGCGAGCGATCGAGGTTCTTCATTTTGGCGCACCGATGGAACGAAGAGCGTGAGCCATTGATGGGGGGTTGCGGCGCCGGCGCTGGCGACGGAGCTGAACGACCGCGCTCTCGGGATTCGCTCGTGTATGTGCAGGCGTAGGAGAAGATCGATCGATCGATCGTCGCTTCGCCCGAGGCGAAGGCGAAGCTGAAGCGAAGGGAAATCGTGGGCTTTGAAACTGAGCCCAATTTCTTAGTGACGAGGTTCCTAATGGCCCAAATAGCAGAAAAAAGGCCCCCAAAAAATAAATTTTATGGATTTCTCTATTTTTTATTTGTCTCTCTATATATAAAATCAAACTCGATCTATACTGCACTCTTACTTTTTAAGTTCTAAGATAGCGATGTGTTTTTAAGATGTATAATCCCATGTGTCTTTCGCATATCGAACTCGAATCTAATTCATTCGTCATAATCAAGGAGGAACATAGAAAGTTTCCAAGTAAAGCAAATCCCAAAATAGCTGCGAAACAAAACGGAACTCGGAAGGAAAACACAAGAGTACAGCTTGTTGGTATAAGCATGCTCTAATCCCAAAAGACCATATCTATCACGGCATACGTAAAAAAATTAAAAAAAAAAACTAATCGGCAACCGATCGCCAGAATTGTCAGTGATGGGCACACGCCGAGATCTTCCTCTCCAGAAACTACAGCTTGCGCTGCGCACCTAGATTCGACATCCTCAGCAGCATTGCCATACAGAGAAACTGTAGAAACACGTTTTGGGCATCCTTCCAGTTGGACTAGTGACGACATTCTGACAAAATTTTCAGTTAAGAGCATATTTATTATTCACCACGACAAGCGAAAGAAGACGCCAAACGAGACAAAGAAAGACTCTCATATTAATTTCTTATATTTTCGCTTTCACTGCTTATTCGAAAGCTTTTTTTTTTCATTTTCTGTCGCTCGTACACAAGCGTGTCCGCTTTTTTGTTAGATTATGTACAAAACAAACTTCGATTTATGAATCAAGTATCAAAACGGATGTCGAGATTCGAGGAAGTACCTAAAATTAGCATCTTGTGTCCCGCGCCATGTGCATATTGAGTAAGGACTACAGCAAAATATGAAAGTTCGAGGGAGATTCATGACCCATGACAAAGATACCATAATCACGTTATGATTTTTATGCATAAAACGATATCATTACTTGTTGTTTTTACCGACATAAACATCTAATTAAATGCAAATCGCAATTATTTAGTAAGTAAACATTTTAAAAATAATAATAATCGTGGGATGAGTTACATATCAAGTCGTAGATTCACTTATAATTCAGGATAGTACTGATATCACCCCATATGTACACATAGTTTAAACCTTAAATCGAATTGAAGCGTAAATTACGATTTGAGAATCAACAACTTCCATTAACTTTGCCACCAGATTTTCCAATTACCCAATCATTTTCTATTATAGCAATACCAAATTTAAAAAAAGGCATGCATTAATGCTATAGATGCATCCGTCCATCCTCCTCGAATCATTGTACTCGCATATTTAAGGAGCTGAAAGGTTCGAACTTATAATTTCCTGCTCTAATACCATGCGAGATTTTGTAGGATTGTTGCTAACTATTATAAAAGCTTAAATCGTTGAATGACATGCTGTTTAGTATTTGTAATAGGCTTGCGCTATTTTCACCCTCTTATTGACTCCCGACACCCCATATCGCATTGAATCGACTACATTATATCTTGCATGTCTCGCTCTTGGTTTAAGATTATTTATTACATTTTCTTCTTCTTTTTTTCAATTTCATTTAAAGACAAAACTATGCATGTCTATTTCAAATAGCTTTTTTTTCACCCTAGCCACTTCTTCCACACTCGTTACATTTCAATGTTTCCTTCGTATTTGTCTTCTTTTGAACTTATTATCTATTATTATAATCCGAGCATGCACTAATCATATATCGGAGTAAAGAAATGTTAGTGTGCATCCATAAATTGTTTACTTTATTTCCCTAAATTATCTTTAACATTGTGAATTTTTCGACTTCGATTTTTTGTACAAATTTATGAGAATTTACACAAAGATTGAATGTCGTGGTTGATGTATGCATTATCCATAATTTACTTGTTCTTTATTGTATTGTTTTTTGTAGTGGAGTCACTCTAGAAGACAATATTATTTTCTGCTTGAGTGTATCTATCGACGATGAAACTGCAAATGGAAAAAATAGCTATCGATCATCTCAAAATGTTCATTCTAATGCGAGAGGATCTTTTGAGTTGTGTGCAGACGTAATCTTCTTACTCAAGGTTATTTTGTCTCTACAAAAAGGTCAGAGAGAGACAGATTGCCCTTCTTAGTTGTGACAAGGAAGCTAATTATCGCGATCGAAGTAATAATTCTATTGCATTGCACGTCAGAGAAGAAAGACCGAATCTCGTTCGATTAACTGTCCTTTTGAAGTGCTTTGCTATTAAAAGAAGAATGGATCACGGTCGCTCGAAATATTGAATGCATCACACAATAAATAATTTAAAATTAGATTATTAGATTCACATAATAAAATGAAAGCTGAGCATTTAAAATACACATATTACAATGTAATGACACATATTAAAGTTATCATTAAACAAAATGCGTACTAAAACAATAAAGAGAAATTTTTTAAAGTTTATTATCTTCTAAAGCAATTATCGGACTCTTTTGATGTCTTGAAGTTACAAACGGACTTGCCTTTGCCCCCGTCTCGTGCGAACTCACCACCGCGTGTCACAAGCATACCCAGTTTTCACACATTATCGCCATTTCAGGCATCACTCTTTTATCACTCGCTTGTACCTTCACAGCACAACCATCTCTCTTCTCCCTTAGATCCTACCTGATGCGTTTGCATCTCCCCGTCTCTTGATCATCGCATCACCGCCTCGGCCCTCGACCGTGGCTCCTCCTTACCTCTAGCTCCAAGCTCGTGCTCGTGGAACCTTAACTCAATAGCTCATTCGAATCCCCAAATCGAATTACGGGCTTTTGCATGCTCGGATCAATGTCATTCGAGGTCATGGCCATCGCCAAGCACGGTATCAAGAGGGCATTGGCGAGATATATGAAGGGGGAGAGAGAGAGACTTAGCCAATAGAGAAAAAAAGAAAAAGAAGGGTGTGTGAAAAGACAGGGGAGCTAAAAGAGAAGAGCGGCGGTGGTCGAACCTATTGATGATTTTCGCGTGGTGACTAGCGATAGTTTTTTCGAAAGTGGCACCCAAGTGACATTTTTTTTCTTACACACCTCCGTACTCATCTTGGTCAAGCCAAAAAATAAAATACCTCAAGTCATAGCAAATGAAAAGTCGAACTTTTAATTTAAAGGGCGTGTTGGCCGATTATTAGCAATAAATGATGTGGAAATAGCCGGTCCCCTAAATATGTACTTATTTTGCTTAATCCACCAGTTTAAAATTGCGG